>CM050453.2:10000000-11200000 GCA_027563935.2 Costus lasius
TTCACACTCATTATTTTGCTACTTCTTTTATTCTAATGGTGGATTTTATATTAGAATTACATAACTTCCTATACGTGCCAAAATTTCTTAATATTAAATATATGTACACATGTATACCTGTCCAAACATGTATACATGTATGTATAATTCATAGTTTTAAAATTAGTCGCTAAGGCCGATATGTATTGCTTCGACCATGCTGGTACACTAGCCTCTTGTGTTGGTATGTCTATTTAATCAAGTGTCATATGTTGCTCAATATATTTCAATCTTAGCAATGGCCGATGTGTCAGTTTAAGTCAATACTTTATATATATATATATATATATATATATATATGTATATGTGTATGTATGTGTACGTGTATGTATGTGTACGTGTATGTATGTGTACGTGTATGTATGTGTACGTGTATGTATGTGTACGTGTATGTATGTGTACGTGTATGTATGTATGTATGTATATGTATGTATATGTGTATGTATGTGTGTATATATGTATGTGTGTATGTATGTATATATGTATGTATGTATGTATGTATATGTGTATATGTGTATATATATATATATATTGTGTATCTTGTTTTCCTAATGAGATCCTCATTTTTTTTCCCATGAGAACCAACGACCAAGGTTTTACCTTTTTCCTAGTGTCCTTTTGGATTTCGATTAGGTCTTTGGATGATTCATGTATACTATATGATAAAAGCCACATGTCCTCTAACTTTGCATTGTTTTTATTTTCCTTTTTCTGAATGTTGCCACCTAGACAATATTGAATTTTCATTTTTCTTTATTTTTTAGTTTTTCAGTGACATGGGGCATTTTTGGATTTTGAACGAAATTGAAGTTGGAAACTTTTGAACACTTCATTTACTTCTTGAAATCAAGATATACGATACTAGTTCAAGTAGGTACCTATTATATATAATATTGGTACTGGTACTAGTATAAGGTCGGACAATTATATGCTGCTTAGTTTTCTTTTCCTTGGTTGAAATACATGGATATCATGTTAGGATCTGATACAAAGAAAACTTGTTAGGACATGCATTTTATTTTCTAAGTTATTTTAGCATAAGGTTTTTCTTGAAGGATGATAATGTTATTTCTCCATCTATTATGTTGCGAGGCTTCTTCAAAGGATGCAATTGTTATTTTTTTATTTTCTACCATAGTATAGATCAAAATGATAAGTTATCTTCTTGTCCTTGTTGCAATGAGTTAGCACATTAGACTGAGACAATTATCATTTTGCCATTTATTATTATTTTTTATTTTCTACCATAATATAGATCCTTTGTGATTTAGTAATATTAGATGTATGAAGATTACAACGATCAATGGTAATTCACATGACCTATATATAAATTGTAACTTGGGGAGCCATGCGTTTGAGTATATAATAGAACCACATATATCTTCTTAAATTGGTATAGGCATAGGTGAGAGGTTGTAATGGGTGAAAACTATTTTTGAATGATTAGAGTGTCGAACAGATGTGAAAAATCACAAATTGGGTGATTAAATTCCCTTTTCTGGCAAGATTAGACATAAAATATCATGAGATGATGATGAGAATGCATATGGTTCATGAATGTGTAATAAGGTGATGATATGTGATATTTTTGTGAATTTCGAAATATTCTTTTCCATTATTTCAATCATACCAATTTTTGATCAATTTGGCTAATTTAGGTTAATTTTGACTAAATCAAACTCATATATACTATGTATGGAAATGTTCAACCATTATCTGATCGATTTTTTCCATCTGTTAGTTGACCATTTTTTCAACCCTCTTTTATTTTCCATGAAAATTTTCTGATTTAGATCTTGTTCTATGCAGCAGCTAACCTAAACAAAAATTCCAATATATTGAATTATTGATGTACTCAATGTTGTTGATACCTTTAAGTTTGCTTTTGATGAATCCTCTACCATGTCCTTCATTATTGTTAATTTCTCTTCCATTAGGATGAACCATGGCCTCTACATGTTACCTATAATATCTTCACCATCGGCAATCTCATATTTTTATATATATCATGTCTTATCGGTCTTTGTCTAGTTTGAAATTCTAGTATCCTCTCTTCATATCGTAACCATTCTCTTGCTCAAAAGTTCTGTAGCTGGCTTCATGCATAAGCTCTTGCACCCAGATTTCTAACTTTGACATGATTGGAAATATCCTCCCTGTTTACGTGCATCACTTTCTCTTTCCTCACATGTGAACAAGTAGTATTCTTCCTACTTATACGTTGATTGATGTGGTTATTGCAAAAATAATATCTCCTCTCTTGCATGTGCTTGTCTTGCTGCTGTTTATACTTTATAATAATAAAACCTGTCTCATACATGAATATGCAGCACTTATATATTGAGACAATGCTCTCTCACATACGAGCAGTCATCTTGTCCACATCTGTTGTTACATGATAACATCTTACCTATGAGTATGACATCTATGCATTGGCAAACTCTGTATGGATAACTTGGATCCTATAACATATACATACACATACACATATATATACACATACTTAGACTGGTACAAACAAGCCATGCTGCTTGGTACATATTGATTTTGTAACATTAGGTCCAACCAAGGAATTAAAAAAACAAGTCTTGACCACCCATCCAAGTCTTGACCACCCAGGACGGGTAGTACATAATGGTCCGAGATGGCACCAGTATCTCATTATAGTCCAGTACATCCAATACCATTGTAGACTGGTACAAACAAGCCATGCTGCTTGGAACATATTGATTTTGTAACATTAGGTCCAACCAAAGAATTAAAAAAACAAGTCTTGACCACCCATCCAAGTCTTGACCACCCATCCAAGTCTTGACCACCCAGGACGGGTAGTACATACTGGTCCAAGATGGCACCAGTATCTCATTATAGTCCAGTACATCCAATACCATTGTATTATAGTGTCAGTACATTTGGTATGTACTGGTCCTAGATGGTATCGGTGCATCAGTATGAATTAAAATGGTAAACATTAGATTTAACAATGGGCCAGACGTACACTAATAATTAAAACCTTGAATATATATATGGGACTCACCATACTTAGACCGGTACAAACAAGCCATGCTGCTTGGTACATATTGATTTTGTAACATTAGGTCCAACCAATGAATTAAAAAAACAAGTCTTGACCACCCATCCAAGTCTTGACCACCCAGGATGGGTAGTACATACTGGTCCGAGATGGCACCAGTATCTCATTATAGTCCAGTACATCCAATACCATTGTATTATAGTGTCGGTACATTTGGTATGTACTGGTCTTAGATGGTATCGGTGCATCAGTATGAATTAAAATTGTAAACGTTAGATTTAACAATGGGCTAGACGTACACTAATAATTAAAACCTTGAATATATATATGGGACTCACCATCTACTGGTCCATGATTAGATCAATACAAATCAATTATATCATCCAGGACGAATAAGTTTTCTAAACCATACACCATATATATTGTATAAGTGGCAAATGATATATATATATATATATATATATATATATATATATATATATATATATTAGTGTAAATAATATAAATAGATACAATAGCTTATCCAAAGCGGGTTGTCCCTGTTTGGACGTTCATTTGTAAAGCAGGTTGGACCCGTTTTTAATTGACCTTGGATATTAATGAATTTGGATCAATGAGAGATCCAATGGGCAAAATTCTATCATGGTATAAGAGCAAGGCAATATCTAGGTCTTGCGAATGTGTTCTTTGGTGTATTTGGGACGTCTACAAGAATCTTAAATCTTCCTTTAGTATCAGCGAAGTCATCTTCCTTTGTCTTCTTTTGGGTGTCAACAACAGGATCTTAAGTTTTCATTTTGGGCTTTGGCATTGATGAGATCTCCTTTTGGTGTCTTCTTTGGCAAGATCTATTGTTCTAGGCTTTGGTGATATCTTCTCTCATTTTCAACATGTGTTCAGTGCTGGACGTGCATGGAGGTGAGTGGTAAGAGGGCGAAATCAGGGATTTGGCATCTTTGGCAAAAGTTAAAGCATCGGTAATTGAAAAATTCTTAGGCATCTTCTTGGCCACTCTTCAACTTTGACGCCACCTCTTAGCTTCAATGACGTCATGCAATACCCCATCATAGTCTCACATGGGAAGTGTTCCATTTGACTCAACAAGTTAAATAGGTCAATTTGCTCATTAACTGAATCATAATAAAATAGTATCAGAGCAAAATTAGTCCTAAGCATGAAATGGCTGTTGAGGATGGTGGAGCCGCTAGTAGGCTCACTTCTCATGCTGCCGGCTAGAGGATGGATAGTTCTTGAACATATGTTAAGTCTCATGTGTTAAGTCTTAGGCCTAACGAGGACGTTAAGTCTTATATGTGGGAGATTGTAATACTCTGGTTTAGTCCCACATAAAAAGAGGAGAAAAAAATAATATAGTTTATAAGGCTTAGTGAACTGATTATTATTAACTTAGATTTAACCATTTTAACTAGCCATGTTGTCATATGGCATAATAAGCTTATGAGTTAATTTGCCCATTAAGCTGATCGCAACACATCATCTTTAGTGTCTTCTCTCAACTTCAGCGACATCATCTTTGACATCTTGTCTTGCTTTGGTAATCCCTATTTGCTGCCACTCTCTTCCATAGAGTTGCTCATTTTTTGAACGTGGTGTTTTGTTTCTAGGCTGAATTTTCTTTTGTGATTTGCTAGAATGCCTATGATTGTTCTGCTGTAGTATTTGCATTTGATTGTGTATAATGTCAATGGAGCACACCTTTGGTAGATTATTTATAGAAATAATAGGAATAAGATTTATAGGAAAGAACTATGCGACATGAAAATATCAATTTTGAATGTTTTTGAAAGGAAAAAAGCTTTGGGTAGATGGATCATCTACTAGTTCTAAAGGTGAAAAACAATTTGACAAATGGGAAGCATATGATGCATGTATCATCTCCACGGTAATATTTATTGAACCTCATATGGTAAATAATTTACGATTATTTGGTACAAATAAGAAAATATATCATTATCTTAGATACTTATATCATTACTGTAAAACAATTTCAACTTGAGCTTGAAATTAATAACTACAGTCAAGATAATCTTTCTATTGAGCAAAATTATTTTGGATTTGTTGATCTTTGTAGGGAGCACTCTAGCATTATCTACTTTGATGTGCTTGAGGAAACTTTACCAAGGATTCAAAAGGTTCATGAAATCAATATGCGTGTCTAGTTTTTAATGAAACTAAGATTAGAATTTGAAATTGTCAGGGTTGGATTGTTGAATAGAAATTATTGAGGGAGAAAAAAGATTGGTTACTCTGTCTAATTTAAGTGCTTCTCAGGAAACATAAAAAAATGTTAATGTTTTTTACGCTACACAAGGAAAGAAGCAATGCTACAGTTGTATTGAGTTTGGCAATATTGCTTGTACTTGTAATAAGAAATTTGGTAATTACTGTAAGCAGAATGACTATATTGTTAAGGGAATATCTAGAAAATAGAAAAGTCAAAGTCTTTAGACTTTATTACTACTATGACACCAAAAAAATAATACGGTGATGACTCTATAAATGGTTTAATAGATGATACTTACAACTTTCTTTGCACTTGGGCTTCATAGCAGAGGTAAGACAATTTCTTTTAATTGGTTTGTTGATTTAGGAGTATCCAATCATGTGATAGGTTCACCTAATTTCTTATACATTGAGGTAGTATGATGGTAGACAAAATATTCACATAGCTAATGATAATAATAGTTTAGTTACTATTAGCAATATTGAATGTCTTGGTTGTGCGTAAAGTGTCTACTAGTTTGATATTCACATAGCTAATGAAAATAATTGTGAAGGACATTTTTTTTCGTGATAGCTATTTTGTACAATATCAACCTATCTGGTATAAAGCAAGAAGACTATTTCAATTGCAGTTTTCTATTCTTATAACTTTAGCATTAGCCTCAATACTTATTCAAAATGAGGTTGAACACTGCCATATGATTGAGTCATCTAAATAATATAATTTTGTCTAATTTGATGGGAAGCCGCTCACTTCGGAACAAACTTGGAACAAGTAAAATGTTACTTTTTCCTAATTATGATAGTCATCAACTTCGTATTTTGAGATTATACACAATGATGTTTGGGGAATCACTCCAATTATTTTACATAGATATTTTATGATATTTAGGTTCACTGTCTTTTACGAACTAAAGCAGAAATGTTTAAAGTCTTTTAGACCTTTGTGTTATTTCATATGTTAGATTGTTTATATTTGAATTTAATCTACAAACACCTCAAAATTGATTTACAACTTCCAAGATATATGGGAACAATTAGAGGGGTAGGGCAAATTAAAGGTCAAGCTTGGGGTCAAAGCACATCGAGTGTCAAATTGTCAATACAATCAGTATATTACTATGTACCAGTGTTTGAGGTACTGGTCCGAAACCGGCCGGTACCTTCGGTTTGTACTGGTCCAGTGAAGGGCCGGCACCAAGCACGCTCAGAGCAAGCGGGCGGCAGCCTCAAGCTGCAAGCGGTGAGGTGACAACGGGCAGCACTGCAGGCGGTGAAAGCTTCCACTGCCATTGGAACGAAGCTTCTACCGCCGTCACCCTCTTCTGCTGCCGCTCACTCTCTTTCGCCGCTCTCCCTCTTCCGTCGGTTTTTCACTGGTTTGCTGGTACGGTACTAGTACCATACCGGTCCGGTGGCTCGTCGGACCGAGCCACCGGAACGATTCTTCAAACCTTGCTATGTACTAGTCTGGTACATTGTTATGTACTGATCCACTGACTTGAACTAGTACTTAAATAATTTTCCCACTATAATTACTTTACTTTTTATATATTTTCTTATTTAATTCACTTAAGCCTTTATTTAAGAGTACCTTGTATCATGATTTTTAATATCGATTCACACCGGTGTACTGGTGTACTGGTGTCTGGTGGTTTTAGTTAGTACTATATATATATCAAATATGATACTGATCTTGTACAAGGTTGGCTTGGTGTGTACCCCCAGAATTGGGTGATATGAACTGAGTTTTAATATTTTGCCATGTATATACCAAGACCCAGGTTTTCCTTCATATCATCTATTGTGGTTTACTTTATTTCTGTTCCTTTTTTGTCTGCTTGTAGAAATCTTTGTGTTCAAATTTTGTTTGCCCGATATATCTATGTTAGAGGTACTTATACACGCCTCACTTCTTTCTTAATCTTTCTAGTTTCTGTTACTGCAATCAAGATTCGCATGTGAAGCCAATTGCATCTTGTGAAGACCCTTTTTTTTATCTCCTCGATGTTATTGGGTTTTCTTCTTTGATTGTTCAAACTTTGAATCACTAGGCATTGTTGGTACCTGGTAATAGCTTGAGGGGGTGTTCTATGCTAATGAGGGGCCAAGTCAACCTTTTTATTTCATTTTTGTATGCCTGACTTGAGGAATGTCTTTGAGGCTTTGACAGTGAAACTTTATAACTTTATTGTCTCAACATTTTTTCCATGATCATATATGTTAGTGTTCAACATTGAGTAAATGCGTTGAAGTTTGATAAACTTATGTTTTCCATCAGATCATTTTGTAGATTGATTTTCTGTCTAATTTAGAATTTTTTTGCTTCTCTGATCTCTAGTTTCGTGTTATCTCATAAAAGCATTTCATTAAATCATAACATTGTATTTTGTGATGAGTACTTACCAAGGTTCATTTTCATCTGTAGATACCTGAAGCGGTTCCTTCGGTAATCAAAGCAAATCGCCCTTCTGTTGTTCAGCTATATTTGTCAATTTTTTTCAGGTGGTTTTCTGTTCTCCATGTGAAATTAATGCCAGTGGATTTTGTAATAATGAATATTTTTCCGCAATGCATTTTTGTAGGAAGTATGGCAACTTTATTTCCAGACATCCTACTCTGGTTTTGTGTTTATCGTTGGCCCTTCCACTTCTTCTATGCATTGGGCTTATCCGGTTCAAAGTGGAAACACGCCCTGAGAAGGTACACTTTTAGAACATATGGAGTGTACCCAATGAAGATAATGGAAGTATCCAAAGTTCAAGGACTTTTAGAGCATACACTGTATCCTTAATATTGACGTGGGCATGTGTAATATGTTAGTCCTTTTGTGGGTAAACAACAAACTAAGAATCATATTATCTTATATTAGTTCAGTAGAAAAAAAAGGAAAAACAACTTTAATTATAGAGGAAAACAAAAAGGAAATGATTGATGAAATATAGGACACTAATTCTCGAATCCAGATCATAGAGATTTCTTTTTCAACGATCATCTTCTTGAAACTAGCAAAATATTTTAAAAATCTTGATCCTTGAGCTTAAAATGGAATATTCTCAGGACGCAAAAACTTGAAATATTCTTTATTCTTCTGGTTTTGTGAAGCCCAATTGTCTACTTTGTGGTTGTGCCATCATTATCTTTTACCATTTCATGGCAGAGAAAAAAATGTAGATGACTTTGTTAAACTTTATAATGCATTATAACTTGAGTAAAAATATTTAAATGTTATTGCTGATTTTCCTTATTTGTACATAAACATGTAGCTTTCCTTAACAAATTTGTTTTCTTGTTTGCTTCTCTATGTTTATGCAATTACGAATTAGACTGTGTAAAGAGTAAACAATAGATGAGAAATTTTAAATATAGAGGAAAACAAAAAGGAAATGATTGATGAAATCATAGCAAACTAATTCTTGAATCCAGATCAAAGAGATTTCTTTTTCAACAATCATCTTCTTGAAACTAGCAGAATATTTTAACAATCTTGAGTCTTGAGTGTAAACTGGAATATTCTCAGGACGCAAAAGCTTGGAGTATTCTTTATTCTTCTGCTTCTGTGAAGCCCCATTGTTTACTTTGTGGATGTGCCATCATTATCTTTTATTATTTCATGGCAGAGAAAAAAATTGTAGATGACTTTTGTTAAACTTTATAATGCATTAATAACTAGAGTAATAAGTAAAAGTATTTAAATGTTTTTGCTGATTTTCCTTATTTGTACATAAACATGTAGCTTTCCCTAACAAATTTTTTCATGCTTGCTTCTCTGTGTTTATGCAATTACGAATTAGGCTGCATAAACCATAAAGTGCAAGAGATAGTTTGATCTGTCATTTCCTTGAGGTTCAATGGATTAACTCCTCTCTCTTTTCTCTTGTCCTCTAGCATATACTCAGTAGATTTAGTAATTATACTTTCAAAAACAAAAGTATAATAACATAATGCATTTAGTTAAATCCATTTCAAAATTAAAGCTATGTTGTCTTTCCCATGATTCTGATTAATTCTTATCACTTGTTTCTTGTTGCTCTAGTGGCTTCTCACTACTTTTGCTGATTTTGATTACTGTAATGTTATAGCTATGGGTTGGTCCTGGAAGCAAAGCTGCGAAAGAAAAACTGTATTTTGATAGTCATCTCGCTCCTTTCTACAGAATTGAACAGGTAATGTAGTACGAAGCGCCAGCCGGTCCATTATTATGCCACAATTCAAACTTTCATATGAAATATATGACTAATGAACTTTGAAGTTTAAAGATTAGAAGTCTCCATAAAGATACTTGGTTCATGTGATGTGCCGTCTCTCATAAAAGTTTGAAGATTAGAACTTACACCTTAGTTGTTCCAGGTTCCAACTTCCATCCATTATTTATCATTCCAACGGTTGTCCATTTAGCCAAGATCTTGATGACCTTCGTTGCAAAAACCTCGACTTGCACAAGTTACACTTAGAGTGTATGACATATTACAAATTACTTTATATATATACACACACAAATATATATGATATCCACTCTACATCTTGATCTTAATTAAGTTTAAGAAAATTTTCTTTCTTTTTAACTTGGTATTAGAATGGGCCTGCCTCTCTTCTCTCCCATCCACTCTCCTCGGCAGGGGCCCTCTGATTTACTGAGTTCCATGACTTCCATCCACCCATCCATAACGCTTCCTCTCTCATTTCTTAAGCTTGGTTCATTTATTCTAAGTCAAATTTCCCTCATGATACTTCTGAAGATGTTAATTCTTTTAAGTACAATAGGCTTGTTGTAAGACTAATTTATCTTAATGCCACACTCCCAAATGTTCCCTTTGGTGAAACATATGTAGATTAGGTTAATTATAGCTTACCTCACTCATACAGTCAACTTAGTAGTAGGATTCCCCAAATTGAATCGTGTGGTCAAATCCTTATGTATTAAAATGAATCCCATGCTTGGGCATAGTCGGGTCTTAAGAATGGAGGTTACCACCCATTTTATCTTCCCACTACTTCATGCATGGTTCAACGACTTGGCCCATTTGCCCTAGACAGCATGCACTATATATATATATATATATATATATATATATATATATAATATGTTGGAATTTGGAACACATTGGTTAGCTACTATGAATTGAAATTAAAAACCTTGGCTTCATGTAGTGAATATCACATGCTTCAAGCCATACAAGGATCCTATGAGTCCAAATATATTAATTATATTTCTTTTTCTTAACTATAAAATTCATAATTTCATAATAAAATGGCTCCACAAAAGTCACGCTCTTATTATTTTCTCTTTTCTAGTCACACATGGTAATGTAATTTACAGCTTCTAGTCTACGAAGTATGGATAAGAGTTGGATATAACAAGCATGGTTGTATCCAACTCTTTTTTAATCACCGTCTATAGTAGTGTATTGATCATATTCTAAACCCATACACACTGGGCGTACATATAGATGATCCCTACTGTGTCAGGTGTATCGACATAGAAGGGCCGTATGCTGCTTCAATCTCAGATTGGTAAGTATAGAGATTATATACATTGATAACAAAATGCTAATTAGATCGTGCTTGATCTACATTTAAATTAAAATTTTCTTTTTCCCAACCTTGATGAACTTTTTTTTTAAATGCAAGTTCTAATTTTCAAGGTCTTTGAATTTGGTGGTCTTTTGTTGTATTTTAGTGGAGATTTCATGTTGGTGTTATTATTGTGATCATCACACATAATGTTATCAATAGTCAACACTGCCTTTCTTATGACATAATTCTTTACATAAAAGTTGCACCTTATTTTGATTGGAGCTATACTTCGCTATGTTTGCTTAATGATGCTCGTTTGCAGTTTGTACTTGCAAATATTTCGGCTTCAAATGGTGAGAGCCCTCCCAATATTGTTACTGAAGAAAATGTGAAGTTGCTTTTTCAAATACAGAAGAAGGTATTTGAAAATTTATACAGTTGCAATCTCTAGTTCTTTTGAAATCAGTATTAATAATTTAATATACAAATATGTTAACTCTTTGAAAGGTTGATGATCTTCATGCTAATTATTCTGGATCCGTGGTTTCTCTACCCGATATTTGTTTGAAGCCACTTGGCAATGATTGTGCTACTCAAAGTATTCTACAGGTGCACTGTATTAGATTTTTTTCTGTTTTGTTCCCATGAAATTTAGCAATATTCTCTCCTCTGAAAGTATGATCATACAGTGAATGTTTGAATTCTTAAGAGGAATTCAATCTAGTTTTTAATAAAAGATTTTTATTAAGCATTAAAAATGTTATCAGAAGATTGCATACATCAATTATGGAACCCAATTCAAGATCATGTGTTAAATTACTACATAGAAGTATACCAACTAGGCGTATTGACAGTCTGAAACATAGCACATGGGGCATGCTAGTCTTGTACTCTCGTTAATTATTCATTGGTGACCCAATATGATTTTAAAAATTAGTTCATATCGTCTAGTGCTACAATATGTACTATTCGACTGACGTTATAATGGTATATGGTAAATTATCCATACCAATTAGTATATTTATGTATATTTATACATATGAAGGTTTTAAATACCGATATGTACGAGTGCACTTGTTCATTGTTAGACCAGTATGTATTGATATATCCTATCCATACATGGAAATGTCAGTACTAATGATATATATATTATATAAATATATAATTATTTATATGATACTAACCTTGTACAAGAATCGATACAAAGTTGGATTAGTATGTACTATATATACTGAGTGATACAAATTGGTTTTTAGATGCATGATGCAAGTATCAAGAAATACAATTACTGTGTATTGGTTTGGTCCATACTAGCCTTCGAATTTGAACTGATAGTATATACTGCTCCAATCTTTTAAAACCTTAAAAATCGATCTGACCTTAAACCAGTGGAACCAATTGGTGCAGCTACTGGTTCTATAGTATGGTTAGCTAAAAAAAATTTGAAAGTTAGATGAATCGACATGTTCCATGGAAATGTCAGTACTAATGATATATATATTATATAAATATATAATTATTTATATGATACTAACCTTGTACCAGAATCGATACAAAGTTGGATTAGTATGTACTACATATACTGAGTGATACAAACTGGTTTTTAGATGCATGATGCAAGTATCAAGAAATACAATTACTGTGTATTGGTTGGTCCATACTAGCCTTGGAATTTGAACTGATAGTATATACTGCTCCAATCTTTTAAAACCTTAAAAATCGGTCTGACCTTAAACTAGTGGAACCAATTGGTGCAGCTACTGGTTCTATAGTATGGTTAGCTAAAAAAAATTTGAAAGTTAGATGAATTGACATGTTCCATGGATCGATGCACCTAACTTGGGGGTTCTATATAAGACTTCATTCCTCTCCATGTCACTCACACTTCTCTTAATCTCTCTCCATACCTCTATAACTCTCTTAAATTCTTTAAAACTCTCTTTTCTTACTCAAATAATAAAAGCCAAGATGTTAGCATCATGCACAAAAATGTTAGAAAATCATTACCATTGGTAATGCAGTAATTGCAACATCTTAAAAGGCAAAGGTGTAACCAAGTCACATTTTACTGGTTAGTATCTTGATATTTTCAAATGTTTGAAGATGATCGGCATTAATTTGTGAGAATATTGAACCTTTTCATATTAAAAGGCAATGTATTGTCAAAGAGTGTGACAATTGTCTAGCGGGACCTCATCATTTGATCTACACCAAGGGCATAAAGATAAAGCTATTGAAGATCTGAAGATAGAGGCTGACTCAATAAACCTTTGAGGAGGACATTATATTACCCTTTATATGGTTTGTGGAATGATCTCAATTTAAGACTAATAGTTGAAGTGGGAACGGTAGCGGAAGTGTGGTGGGATCGACTTCAATCGCTCATCAAATGAGCCGAAGCACAAGTATGAATGGAGGCATGGCAAGTCGCATAATCTCGATAAGTCAATGTGGAATCACTAATTTCTTTGGACTAAGGTTGACGAACAAGTGAACTCAACCCTTTTGATCAAAGTTTGAAATTTTGGTCCAAACCAACTGAAATTTTTAGTTTATATTAGTTCGAGATAAGTCCAGGTTTCCTGTTGTAGTACTATGTTTCGAGATAAGTCCAGGTTTACTGTTGTAGTACTATGTTGGTACGGTTAATTTTACTGTAGCTTACCAGTCCAAGACCAAATTGATACATCAGTTTACACGGGTTTTCAAACCTTGCTTTTGATATTGGCCCATGCATTTTCGTCATGAGCAACTAGGTAGACTCAAATAGACGACACTTACACAAAGTAAAAAAAGCATGCTATTGGTCATGCTGTTTCAAAGTAGTTTTACTTTATTTAGATTCCTACTTTGTGGCAAGCAATACTTATTATCACTTTATGATTTCCAAGATTTAAGAAGGGGGTCGAAGAATTTAGTCACTTATCTCATATGAAATTGTTGAACCTTATCTTGATGAAGATGCAAAGAGTGTCAAATTTGGGTCAGAAGTATGAAAGGGCAACGACAGTACTTTGATACTTGAACAAGGCCTATTAGAATGAGTATAATTAATTTCCTTTTTTATTGTAATAAGAAAGTTATATTTCATAGGTTAGTAGATGCATTAGTCTGAGTATCAGATTGCTCATTACATCCGTTGGCTTTTGAAGACCGTAATTGAAGAGATTAGACTAAAGTACATTGTGAAACTAGTGATTGAAAGGGGAGTAACTTTAAGCGGTCTAATGAGTTAATTCAAGCTGAGTACTCTCATGTTATTTGGACACAAGCTTATTCCATCAAACCTAATGATGAAGAATGTTGGGAAAATCAATATAGTTAAAAAAATAATAAAGGCAACACAAATTGTTACTTGATTCATATACAACTATCACTGAGTGCATGATAAGATGCAACAATTTCTGAAGGGTGAGATACGATGACTTGGGCTTATAAGGTTAACTATGCATTTTTTGCTTTGAAGTCTTACAAACAAGACTAGGTTGAAGATATTGTTTGCTGGGTGAAGAGTGGTGTAGATCCCTTTATTCAGCTTCACCAGAGGGTAGGAAAGTGGAGCATATCATTCTAATCACTCATTTTTAGGATAATATCAGTGATATATATATGGTGGAGCCCTTTACGTGGTCCTCATGAAAGTTAATACAGAGGAGAAACCAATGATAACCAATGATGAGAGAAATATATCATATGATTCACAAATATATGAAAAATATTAAGAGGACAATGGGTTATAAGGATGCTCCATACTCATCATTATGTGTGGCAGATGGACAAATCAAATGACACTAATACTCACTTTTTTTATTCAATTATATCACTTATTTGATGTTAATAATATTTTTTTATCTTTCAACTTACTATCTACATTAGTCAAACCAATATCAATATAATTTGGGAACACGTTAGGAATTGCTATCTACATCACAATGTGATATTTTGCTTAGCACCAGATGTAGAAGTGGCTACTACAACAATTAGAGAAAGTCATATGTTTAGTGAAAGTAAAATGATATTTGAAGATTCTATTGCTTTGATTTGTGCTATAAGATTGATCGAATTGAGTTATTTAATTTATATCATAATCATAAGATATTATGAGTTAGATTATTTCATTATAATATATTTTAAATTTGCAATTGAATGGTGGTTACAATTTATAGTTAAAGCTTTGAACTCTTGGAATCTAGCAATGTATCCTCTTATAGAGTGCATTATCAAGTGAAAGCGAACGTAATTGGTCTCCATATAAAGGTTCTAAATATATTGTTAGCTTAAGAAATTAGTGTACTACAATATGTGACTTAGGCTTTGAGTTCTACAAGAGGACAAAGAGTGAGTCAGGTGTTATATTGAACCCTTTTGATACTTTATTTATGTAAAATAACGCTAATTGGATGATGAATTGGTGGTTTATAGTTGGATATTGTTATAAATGAGCCTAATGATCTATCTTGGCCCTAAGAGAGAGACGCGTGAAAAGGTTCAAAATACCGATTCGAGACCTTGTACCAATACAGGCTCAGATCAGTACCATACTGGTTCATATCGGAATATGGACCAAATTAGACAAAATCGAATGAGCAGCTAGAGAAGGTCGTGATGGCACTGCTTCTGCTCATGCTCACATCTGCTACTTTGATGAGCCGCCTCCTATCGCTCACTCACAACAAAGATTAAAAGTTGCTTGTGTCCAATTGCCTCCTTTGCTTCGCCTTTTCCTTCTTACTTCTTCCACTCTGCTCCGCCCCAATGAACTGGTAGAGCAAAGGTCAGTGAACTAGTCCTTGGATCGGTATAAATGTAACAAAATAGCTACACTGCTCGATACAACCTAGTACAAATTGGTTGTACTGTGTACAAACTAGATGCATGTGCCTGACACGAACTAGTTTTTAAAATGCTGATGAGTGGTGTAACTGACCAAGTGACTCAATCACAAAAAAGATGATATTACATATGATCGATTGAAACAGGACATGCTACTTTAATTGAGTGAAATCCAACCTTTCCACCAACAACAAGACTAACAATTAGCTCAACCATTAAGCCAATGATAGAGAAGAAAGACTATGGCAACTAAAAAGAGGAAAAAACCAATAGATTTATTATTTGCAATTGATGAGCAAGAACTTAGAGAGTTTGAAGAAATATCTTCTCCTTAAGGTACATATCTATGGTGGGAAGTACAAATGATTCAATTGACATAAATAGTAGTGCAAGCACAAATAATGGAGGTATTAGTGATGAGATTGAGAAATATGTGCACTTGTGAACAAGGCTACATATATACCAAACATGATAAAGACCATGATGACTGCTTGGGTAAGGGGCATGACACATCAATATAGGAGGATATGTAAGGGTTCAACTTAATTTAATAAAGCAAAGAACCTAAGCTTTAGGGTCCTATGAAGAAATGAGATTGACCGTACCATTAGAGTTAGAGAGTGACTCATCATGCTCCCAATTTATGAAGGATATGATTCAGAAGGGGTTTATATATATTTGTAACTTGTTCCAATTTTTATATTAGTCCCAGTCCTAGTTGTGATGATGCTTGACCCACTAGAGGTAGTAACACACATAAGTTTAATGAGCATGTGATTTCAACATACTAGTACTATATATCTTAGGATACTTCCAAATGTAGGTACTACAAAACTATGAGATAAATTTAAGTTGCATATAGCTAGTTGTATATTCAGAGGTCATTCATTTTGAATGTAGACTACAAGATATAGATCAATTTAATCAATTTCTTATATAATATCTCATATTTAATTAATTTCATAATTTTTTTTATCTATAAGCATATTACAATTGTTTAAATTCATCGTTTTTATAGTTAAATTGTATTAAAATATTAAATTAATCATCAAAATAATTTTTTTTGAAAAAAACTGAGATATACCAATCTGATCTGAATGTAATGTGTGTCTGTACGATCGGTATACTAGATTGGACTGTTCCGCCAATGACTAAGATATCGGTGCGAATCAGTATTTCAAAACCTTGACATGATGTTTATGTATCAAGGTTTTAAAACCTTATGGTACAATCAGTTTGTACCAAACCATGTAGGGATGGGTTAAAATCGAGTAAAGTGAAGTGGAGAAGGGAAAGAAAAGAAGAGAAGAGAAGAAAGAAAGGAGGAGGAGAAGAAGAGGAACATTACCTCTTCATCTTCGCTGCTCATCACTTGCCGCTCTCAAGTGGAGAGGAAGAAGAGGAGGAGAAGAGGAGAGAAGCTCACGATGAGTGGAAGCTCGACAAAAGCGCCTTGAGTGGAAGCTTCCGCTCTGTGCTTGCTATCGCAAAAGCTTACATTGATGCACTCTTCTCCGTCATTCACTTGCTTGGTTCCGTCTGGTAGAGTGTGGAGGTGGAGATGTACTGTGAAGAGATGCTATGTGAAGATGAAGGGATGCTACAAACTTGAAGAGGCACGATTTTGCCATGGTACACTATCGTTTTAGCATATACCGGTTTGAGCTTAGACTGAAAATTCTTGATATTTATTTATTATGTTTAGATAGGTATCAGTTGATAACATATGTTTTGGTATATATCAAAGTTTAAAACCATGGATCTTAGTATAAGGGGTCCATGTACCTTGTTATGCTTGCATTGATGTGTACTGAGCTTACAATTCAGTATATACGATACTTAAAACAATGATATATGTGTTTATTATGTGTATGTATGCATATATAGTAAGAGAGAACTGCATTATGCAAGAAACAAGCACTACATGTGTTCATACAGTATGCACACATATAATTATACATAGTGGACAGCTTCATTTTGAAACAAGCATAACATGCATATGAAGTATGAAGTGACAGCATAGAACCAGTTTTGATCGATGTTAGTATTTTACCCTTCTAGAACAGAAGAATTGGAAAATATTTCCCTGTTAATTCATTTCCTCCGAAAAGAGAAAAAACTTGGCTTTTGTTACAATGGAATGTCTTGTAGGATGCTAAACTACAAAAGGTGAAATGCTCATAGAGCATGATGTTCTGAAGTAAAATGAGAAGAATGACACAAAACAGAGGTTGCATTAGTGCATAATGTCTGACATGATTACTCTTGTGTTGAGCAATATATCAGAAATTTTACTATATGTTCAGAGAACTGTAGAACCAAACTGTGGCTTCCATTTGTAGATATTGTTATATAAAATGTGAAGGGTTCTGTTTGATTTTCAGCCTTTGTGGCATCCAGCTGGCTTTTTATTGTGTATGAAACATATATTTCTAGATTTTGTGTGATCTTTTTTTCACAAGGGACATCTTTATTTGACTAAAATACATGATGTTCTTTTGCAGTATTTCCAAATGGATCCTCAAAACTATGATGTCTACGGAGGATTGACACATCTTGAGTATTGTTTTGAGGTAATACCTTTGATTTCTGCATCTTGAATTTGATGGTCTTATTCAGATAAACTAATTCTCAAAACTAGCCAAGATTGAACTCTTTTCTACCTTATTAGGCCATGTTTACTTGGACGGATGGATTATGCAAAGGAAAGGAAAAATAGATGGATGGAATATGTTATAAATTTTCTTTCCTTATGTTTACTTAAAATGATGGATAATTTGATGGATTTATATATGCACCCTTAATTTTTATTTTTTTACTCATATTACATAAATACTATTAATATTATAGAATTATTATCGATACTATTATATAATATGAAAATCACTAAATATTATTTAATACTATTAAAAATTATAAAAATAACTAAATATTATTAAATACTATAAAATTATTAAATATTATTTAGTACTATTAAAAATTATAAAATTAAAATATAAAAAACACAACACATAACTTTCTTAAAATGTTATAAGTTTCCAGCGAAGCAAGCAGCGAGCAATCCGCCAGATTGAGAAACGAAGGAAAATGCCCTATTTTTTCTTCCCATTTTCCTTTGTCAGTTTTCCGTCCGCCCAAGTAAACGATGGAAAAAGGTATAATCCATCATTCCCTTCCTCTTTTCCATCCAAGTAAACATGGCCTAAAGCAGTTGAATCCTTGAATTCGCCTTCTGAATTTGCATTATTTGTAACTCGGGGTATTGCCCCTCATTTTAATCACAGGAAAGCTAAATCCAACTAAACTGGAACACCATCATTTTTTGCTATAAAGTTAATAATCTATTACAATGTCTGAACGAATTATATCGCTGTTATAAATCTGATTGGTGTTGACACAGAACCAACAGTCTTGTTTATTTTATTGATTTTTTTCTTCTTCTAGTTAGCACTTCGATCTTGCGTTGGTTGTGAGCCTAATTGAAAGCACAAGTTGGGATTTAATGATTTAAATTTATTGAGTTACTGATTTGAATGAAAACACTTCACTACTTTCCTAATTCTTAGCATTATCTTTATCTTCTAGTACAACAAAATGTTTCTGAGTTGAAAAAAAAAACTGTTTTTAGTACAAATGTAGCTCTAACCCATGATTCTTTGGGGATGGATAGGGTGATCTTTTTGTGATTCAAAATGGACTTTATTGGCAATACAAGTTTCAATTTATTAATGTTTTCCTATTTTATAACTGTATTACAATAATTTGTCTGAAACTAGTTATAAGTGTTAGCGCCTTATCGTTGTTTATGGTTATTAGGATATTGGGTTAACGGGTTTAAGTTTTTCCTTACCCGTTAACCCTATGTCTCATTGTAAAAGGTTGTTACCCTAATTGAATCTTAATCTTTTTGGGTTTTCTGTCTCAACTTGGTATCAGAGCAGCGATTTTCCGCCGCCGCTGTTCGTTTTTTTCTCCTCGTCGTCATTCTCCTGTGCTTCGACTTCACGCTCTCCTTCCTCATCTCCTTCTTCTTCTCCATATTCTGTGAAAAACAAAAAGGATTCTTGATCAAGCTCGGCGCTAGGGCAAGGCGCTTCGTGCGCTTGGCGCGATCTCTTGCCGGCCGTGGCATGGCCGCGTGATGCGCCAGGCTTTCCCTTGCCATTTCTGTCCTCCTTACGCAAGTGGGGTGCTGAGGGGTGTTGAGGATCTTCTCGATGGAGAGCTAGGGCTGTCTGGCGTTGTTGGCAGGATCGAACAGCAGGGTCGAACCTGCACAGGCATGCTTCCTGCATTCTTCTTCTCTCCTGGAGTTTCCTGCTGTGTTCTTCCCATCTTCTACACTAATGCCTGACACGCTCGACATTGGCATGTGGCCTGACTCCGCTCTCCTGTGAATTGTGATCTGGCGAATTTCTTCGAATTCTGGTGCACTCACCACCTTCTTTTTGTGGTCACCTGGTTTTCTGTGCGAGCTTCCCACTGACAGCTATATCGACGGGTCAGCTATATCTTACGCCTGCTTCTTATCATTTTCCTTCGTTTACCGCTCAGCTTGGTATACTGTGATTTCTTATTGTTGTATCACTATGGATCCTATATCTTCTAACATGGATTTCAAACCTGACACCACATTTGGCACAGATATTATTAAGTTTGACGGTACAAACTTTCAGTTATGGTCTCAATCAGTTTGACTTTTTCTGGGATCTCATGGGAAGGAGCATCACCTCACTCAGTCTGCTCCTCTTCCTACTGATCCTACTTACGATTCGTGGCGTCGATCAGATATGGTTGTCCTAAATTTATTACTTCACAGTATGGACACCAAGGTTGCCTCTACTATTATGAATCAGCAAACCACTCAGTCTGGTTGGGAGTTTCTTACCGGCACTTATGCCTCCAGACAAAACCTAAGTCATGTTCTTCGTCTCTATGAAGAGATTATTAATTTACAACAGGAAGATCGATCTTTCCAGGAAACATATGCTTTATTACAAGGAAAGTGGGACGAACTTTGTCAGTATCATCCCGCCTCCTCTGACATTGAGGTTACTCTCCAACAGCGGCAAGAATTTCTGGTGGCCAAGTATCTGTCATGCCTCAATCCTAAATATTCTGCCTTGGGTTCTCAGTTGTTATTGGACTCTATGATTACCACTCTTCAGGGAGCCTTCTCTCGTCTTCTACGTGTGACGGCTACCTCGCCGACCCGGGACACACCTAGCGCTCTTGCATCTTCTCCCATTCCCCTTTCTTTCGGTCGAGGGCGTACTCATGGACGGGGACGGGGATGGGGACGTGGCCGTGGTCGTAACCTTCCGCCGTGCACGCACTGTGGCCACACAAATCACACTCCGGACAGGTGTTGGCAGAAGTTTGGGTTTCCCTCTGCTCAAGCTGCTGCTGTGTCTGATACTTCCTCACCCAGTGCTATCTCGGTTCCTGCAGTTCTCCCTGCTCCATCTGCCACTGACACTGTTACCATTTCGGCAGCCGAGTATGCTCGCTTACTCCAGTCCACATCCGAGTCTACTGCGGAGCCATCCACCTTCATAGCTTCTTCCAGTCACGCTTCCGGTATAGCCACTCTTGCTTCTTATGATTCTACTTGGATAGTTGATTCTGGTGCATCTTCTCACATGACAGGTAATCATACTCTCTTTACTTCCCTATCCACTGGGGGAGTTTATCCCCCCATGGCCATTGCCGACGGTTCCTTTGTGCCTGTCATGGGAGTTGGGACTGTTCCCTTCTCCTCCACTATACTTCTACCTCATGTGTTATACATCCCTTCCTTTCCAATAAATCTTTTTTCAGTTCGTGCCTTTACTGCACAATGCAATTGTAGTGTCACATTCTTACCCTCTCACTGTCTTTTTCAGGACCTCCAGACGAAGCAGACGATTGGTGGGGGGCCTAGGCGGGGCGGTGTCTACACTCTTACTCCATCTGCTGTACCTCAGGCTCTTTCTTCCACTGCTGTTTCTCCTCTGCTCTGGCACTATCGCCTTGGACATCCTTCTGCCGCTCGTCTACAACATGTTCTATCCCTACCATCAAGGCCGTCTTTTCATTGTGATGCTTGTGAATTGGGTAAACATCATCAGACCTCCTTACCGTCCGCCACCACATCTCGCAGTCTCCACCCGTTTCATCTTGTCCACTCCGACATCTGGGGTCCGAGTCCTGTTCCTGGCCGTGATGGCCACAAATACTTTGTTACTTTTATCGACGATTTCTCTCGAGTTTGTTGGTGTTATGTTTTGTCTAAGAGGTCTGAACTTTTTGATGTATTTTGCAACTTTTGTGCTGAAATTAAAACTCAGTTTGGTGTCCCTGTTAAAATTTTGCGTTCTGATAATGCATTGGAATACACTGGCAGCTTTTTTCAGTCTTTTTATCGTTCTCATGACATTATACATCAAACTACATGTAGTTGTACTTCTTCCCAAAATGGTGTTGCTGAGCGTAAGAACCGCCATCTTCTCGAGGTGGCCCGTACCTTATTATTTCACATGCAGGTCCCTCGATCTTATTGGGCAGATGCGGTTCTGACTGCTTCGTTTCTGATTAATCGAGTTTCTACACCGGTTTTAAATGGGTGTTCTCCCTTCTCTCTTTTATTTCCAGCAAAGACTCCCTTCTCTCTTCCTCCTCGGGTTTTTGGATGTTTGTGTTATGTCCATGCTCTTGGCCCTGGTATTGACAAGTTAAGCCCGCGTGCTACCCGTTGTGTCTTTATTGGGTATTCTCAGACTCAGAAGGGATATCGTTGTTTTGATCCCTCCAGTGGTCGGATCTTTACCAGTGTCGATGTTACCTTTGATGAGTCTCGCCCTTTTTTCTCTTCTACTCAGGCTCCTATTTCTTCGTCTACTTCTTCTTCCGGTCTTCTTCCTGTTCCAGTTGTCCTCCCAGCTTCACCTCCGGTTTCTTCTTCCTCTTCCCCCGACACGCACACTCCTTCTGTTGGTACTTTGCAAGTTTATAACAGACACCCCCGGCCTCCTCCTGCCTCGCCTTCTTCATCGACGGTTCCTGACGATAGCCTATCTATTGCTCTGCGTAAAGGCAAGCGCCACGCTTCTCGTTTCCCCATTTCTCATTACGTTTCCTTAAGTCATTTGTCATCCTCTTTTTGTGCTTTTTCTGTTGCCTTGTCCTCGGTCTCGTTGCCTACATCTCCCTTGCAGGCTATGTCGTTACCTCACTGGAAGAATGCTATGGATGCTGAGATGAATGTCTTACAGGCTCGACGCACCTGGACCTTGGTTTCTCTCCCACCTGGTGCTCGTGTGGTTCTGTGCCGCTGGGTTTTCACAGTCAGTATAACTCTGATGGTTCTATTGCTCGACACAAAGCTCGCTTGGTTGCTAAGGGCTTTTCCCAAATTTATGGCCTGGATTATCATGATACCTTCTCTCCTGTGGTGCGTCTTAATTCTGTCTGCACTTTGTTCTCCCTTGCTATCAATGGTCAGTGGTCTCTTCATCAAATGGATATCACCAATGCTTTTCTTTATGGTGATCTATCTGAAGAAGTCTTTATGGAGCAACCTCCTGGTTATGTTGCTCAGAGGGAGATGGTGTACAAATTGCATAAATCAATTTATGGCCTCAAGCAAAGCCCACGAGCATGGTTTCATAAACTCTCACAGATAATGACCTCAGTTGGGTTTCGTCATAGTCAAGCTGATCACTCTATTTTTATTCGTCATTCAAAGAGTGGTATCAGTATTTTGGCAGTTTATGTCGACGACATGCTTCTTACAGGTGATGACCGACAAGGTATTAAGGAAACTAAGAATCACTTACGGTCCCATTTTTCGATCAAGAATTTGGGGACACCAAGGTATTTCTTGGGAATTGAGGTCGCATACCAGCGTGATTGTGTGTTTCTGTCACAAAGGAAATATGTCTTGGATCTTCTGGATGAGATTGATATGAGTGACTGCAAGCCAGTTGATTCTCCTTTAATTCTAAACCAGAAGTATAGTGACAATGAGGAATCTAAGTACATTGATGCAACTCAATACCGTCGCCTGGTAGGCAAACTTAACTTTCTCACTGTTACGAGACTCGACATTTCTCACGCTGTGAGCATCATTAGCCAATTTATGCAAAAACCCAAGCAGTGTCACTGGGACACTGCTACTCGTGTGGTCCAGTATATCAAAGGTGCTCCTGGTCAAGGATTGAAGTATTGTAAAAATGGGCATACTCGGATTGAGGCATATTCTGACGCTGATTATGCTGGCAATATTGATGATAGAAAATCTGTTTCTGGTTACTACACCTATCTTGGTGGTAACTTAGTCACGTGGCGGAGCAAGAAACAAAGTGTTGTGGCAAGGTCGAGTTGTGAAGCAGGATATAGAGCCATGGCTCATATTGTTTGTGAAATGCTTTGGCTAAAAAATTTCTTACAAGAATGCGGGATAAACTGTCCTAGCCCAATGAACATGTTCTGCGATAATCAGGCTGTTATTTTCATCGCCAACAATCCAGTTTTCCATGAACGAACTAAGCACATAGAGGTGGATTGTCATTTCATCAAGGAAGCTATCAATAACAAACTCATTACTACTCCATATCTGAAATCTGAAGACCAGATTGCCGACATTTTCACCAAAGCTTTGGGACCAACTAGACTTAAGAATTTGTGTAACAAGCTGGGTCTAATCAATATCTTCTCTCCAGCTTGAGGGGGAGTGTTAGCGCCTTATCGTTGTTTATGGTTATTAGGATATTGGGTTAACGGGTTTAAGTTTTTTCCTTACCCGTTAACCCTATGTCTCATTGTAAAAGGCTGTTACCTTAATTGAATCTTAATCTTTTTGGGTTTTCTGTCTCAACTATAAGGAATATGTATGTAATTTTCTACAACATAGTAATATTAATTTTGTTGACATTTACATAGTGCTCCCGTTCTCTGCTTTGCATATTTCGCTTTGGTTACTGCTTGTCAAATTGTTACAATTTAAAACAACTATTCCAAAGTTTTTCCAATAATATCTGCATGGTTGCCCATTGTTTTCAGCATTTCTCTTCGGACAAAAATTGCCTGAGTGCATTTTCTTCTCCACTCGATCCAAGCACAGCACTGGGGGGATTTTCTGGAAATAACTACTCTGAGGTATTTCATCAATCTGTTCATTATAAGTATGACGATGTATTAACTGTTTTGACGGCAGGCTTCAGCTTTTGTGATAACCTATCCTGTGAACAACGTGCTTGATAAAACAAGCTCTGAATACAGAAACGCTGTTGCTTGGGAGAAGGCTTTCGTCCAATTAATGAAGGTGCTTCTTTGTTTCTTGGAACATTTTTGTATATTCGCAATGCACAGGTGTTCTCAGATATCTGCAGCTGTCTGAAATTTTGGTTTTAATGGTGACTATTTTATGACCTGAGTTAGGCATTTATCATGAATATTCATGTATTGTTGATTTAATCTATTTTGATATACTTGAATCCTTCTATGCGGTTCATGTGGTTTAGTGCTACTCTTCCCTAATTTTTGCCTTTGTCATTAGCAGTAGTAATCCCTTTACTGTGCTGAGAGGTATATTTTTTTTGCTCTAACAAGTCTATCTAGTTATTATTCTAAATAACACTTTGTCTTTTAGAATCTATCTGTGTATTTAAGAATGTAGAGATTTTTGTGATTTTTTTAGTCGCAAGTTAATACTGATTTCTTTATATCTTATGCTTGGATGAACAAAATTGATAGGGTGACAATTGTCACAGGATGAGATTGTGCCACTGGTGCTGTCACGAAACCTCTCACTTTCTTTCTCATCAGAAAGTTCTATACAAGAAGAATTAAAAAGAGAAAGTACCGCTGATGCAATAACTATATTCGTAAGTTTACTACTGTGAATACTCACTTTCCCGCTCAGAAGTTCCTATTGCTGTAAGAAAGATCCATGTAGTTTTTACTGTCAGTTGTGCACTACCTTCTATAAATTTCATGCAGATAAGTTATCTTGTAATGTTTGCTTACATCTCCGTCACGCTGGGAAACAGACATCATTTATCCTCCATTTTTGTTTCATCCAAGGTATCAAAAATCTTTCTTGTGCTTCTTGTGCTAGTTACTTCACAGCTCTATATTCGCGAGCTATATGGTTTGCTTGAAATTTTATGTTATGATTCTAATACACGACTATGAGTATTTTGTTATTTATGTACATTAATTTATTTTAAGGAGTAAATTATGACTTTCATTGCAATATTTAAATGACAATTTTTATTGTGTCAAAATGTCTGTAGGGTGATTTCCTTTTGTGTGAGGTAGCCTTTCTTTAACTGTTTATTGACGTTATCTCATTTTTCCAAGCAGATATTGTAGTTTAGAGCATTAATCTGCAAAAAATTCTATTTTTCCCATGTAATTAAGAGATACATTTCGATAAGTTAAAAGAATAAATGGAAAAGCCCTAACAATGTGGAGAACAACATAAATTGAAAGAGGAAGTAGCATGGACCCCTTTGGGTAAATACAATGAAACCTCTCATAGTTATAAAAATTGCATCGCCACCTCTCATAATAATCTATTTAAGAAAAATAACTTGTGTGCTAATCAGCATTGTAATAGATTTATAGTTTTTACTCCTAATCAGAACTAAAATAACTTTAGCTTAAATCTATATCAAGGCATTGAGCATGGAAAAGTGATTTCAGCAAAGCTGAATTGAGTATGCTAAATTGATTTTATTTGGTTTCTTGCTGTTTTAGGGTGCTGGCATCTTCTTCTACTGTTAGTTCTTATTTATTTAAATGAATAGTCAACTTAACTTCATTGCATTGTTGATTTTTTTTTTTCCATTCTGAGTGTTTAGCATCCTTTGTAGGTGCTTCTTGGCTTATCCGGCATTGTTCTGGTTATGCTTTCTGTTCTTGGGTCAGTTGGATTCTATAGTGCCATTGGAGTGAAGTCGACACTAATCATAATGGAAGTGATTCCTTTTCTTGTTTTAGCCGTAAGTTCTTGCTCTTCCTAGACTCATCTACTATTTCAGTTCAATTATATGGTTTGTAGCAGTTGCAAAATAACAGTGGAGTTTGATAAATAAAGTATATTTTGTCACCAAGTTATTGTACATTTACAATACATGGAGAAGGAACAATGACTTTTATTTCCTGTAGATTTGCCAAGTCACAGACAGAACAAGAACAACAATGGCATTTCCCATGGATACTTGTCTGTGACTGAGTTGTCTCTAGCCGTGATGGGCAATGCTTGATGCTTCACATGACTCTGCCCTTTTTGACATTGAAGTGCAATGCTGACAAACTTTCTTGGTGTTTGAACCAAGGATTAAAAACTAGGGTATCAACAGACTGGTATAGTACTAATTCATACTGGATGGAAAGAGTAACAGCAGCGAGGGAGAGGAGAGGGATAAGAAGGAAAGGAGAAGGAGAAGGAGAAGGAGAAGGAGAAGGAAAGTAGCTTAGAGCGAGCAAGCCCGGGGAGCGCCTTCACTGCAAGCTGGCAGCTCCTTCGTTCCTCCTTCATCTTCCTCCTTTCTTACTTCAGTGGAGGCAGAGGCGAGCTGTAGCGGTGCGGCCCTGCTTTCTTCCTCCTCTCTCTTTCCTCCCCTTCTTTTTCTTCTTCTTCCTCCATTCTTTCTCTCTACCCCGCTAGGGTTTAAAATTTTTGATAGATATAAGTATTTATATGATGGGAGTTATGAAACAATGCAGATGCCTTATAGATTCGATTTAACAAGTAGAAACTTGTATGAGATCAAGTTAAATATTATTCCATTTATTTCAACACTTAAACAAAAGTTCTATGTCAAGGCCAAGGTCTCACTTTATACTTTATACTTTATACCGTATATATATATATATATATATATATAGCTACTGTAGCACCGAAAAATAAAAAAAAAAAATCAGAAGGATGACAACGAAAAGTGAGGCTCGGTTGGAGGCTTTGGAGAAAACAGTAGGAGAAGTGCATAGTTCTCTCGCGATTATACGAGAGGAACTTCAGTCTGCAGGAGAGAAAAGGAGGATTGAAGTGCTGGCAGCCGAAGAAGAGCGGAGTCAATATCGAGAGGAAGTAACTGCATTTACTAGGCGATAGGATGAGATGGATCGTCACTGGGGGGTTATTAATGCATTGACGGGCTAGGTGAGGAACTTGACTGCGACATTAACAGGCAGGCTAGACGAGCAAAGGGAGGGTTCAACGGGCCCTCATCATCGCCCAGGCAAGAAGTCATACCGCCCACCCCCTTCACGGGAGCATTGGCCCCCACCAGAGGCAAACATGAGGCCGAACAGAATAGAAATCATTGATGAAGATAGACTAGGAGGTGGAGTGCATTGGGGAGGAGAAACAAATAGGGGGATGAATTCAGCGGAGAATATGCGGGGGATCCATAAGCGCATAGAGCTGCCAGGATTTGATGGGACTGATCCCGTAGGATAGATTGCACAGGCTAAGCAGTACTTTGATATCCAGGGGACGACAGATGAATACAAGGTCCCGATGGCTTTTGTGAGCATGGAGGGCTCAGCAGGACATTGGTTTCAGTGGTTGAGGCGGAGGACTCCCAATCTGACATGGGGGAGGTTGAAAGAAGAAATGTTACAACGCTATAGTGAGTTCCCAGCCACTTCAGCCTATGAGCGTTGGCAGTCTTAGAACAGGGTCTCCTGACTGTGACCGAGCACATTGGAGTTTTTGAAGAGATTGTCTCACAGCTACCTGACCTGTCTGAGGAGCAATATGTGGGGTTCTTCTTAAAGAGCCTAAACAACACTATAGAAGATGCGCACCTTCTTATCCACTGATGTTATGCGTGCCATGACTCTCGCTCGAGTCATCGAGAGGGAGCTGACTGGGGGGACCACACCACAAGGGCGGACAGGGACAAAAGGGGTGGTAAGCAAAAATTAGACAGGCAGTGGGAACTACTCTTGGGGAGGAAGCATTCCTCCTAATCCAACTATGCCAGATTCACCATCCCAAGTGGTTTCAGCCTACAGTGTCCAGCAACCGAGGAGGAGCATTAGTGTAAATTCTAACATTACACTGCCTGCTGAGGGAAAAGGAAGTGTGCCATCTCAAAATGGTTCCAAGGAGGTGGGAGGCCAACGCACATCGTCAAGCACCTATGACCGGTCTAGAAGGAGTCGAGCTATGTCCCACCAGGAGTACATCAATAAGAGAGAAAAAGGATTATGCTTCCAGTGTGATCAACCATATCATCCAATGCACCGATACGCAAACAAGCAATTCCGGATGATGTTGCTAGCTGAAGATGAAGATCTCGAGGAAGAGGATCGTGTGCCGTGGGACCCTGGAGACGACACAAGAGGAAATTTTCAGCCTTGAGGACAAGGCTAGTTCAAGAGAGGGGCAATTGTTACGGGCCCATTAGTGTTAGTAGATTATTAATAAGTGGATCCGGGTTGGATTGTCATACCCGGTCCGCTAAGTAGGAAGAGTCTATAAATAAGGGCCTAGGGTTATTGTTGAATCTTGTCAAGTGTCTTGTATTCTCTACTTTGGGCGTGCTCTTGCACGATAGTGTCTATCAGTATTGCTCAGCATGGATGCTGCATACTAATTTGACCTGGGAATAGTACATGAGAAGTATCACCAAGACACCAAATATTCTTTTGTTTTCAAGTATTTCACTAAAAATCTTAATGTATTCTCCCTCTCTTTTTTTTTCTTGTAAGACAAGCATGGTGTTGAATATGTGATTATGCCTTGTCGCGAATATACTTTGATATGATAAAGACATTCTTTTCATATGCATCTAATATGCTTTCATACTTGGTAGGAAGGTCTATTTGGTCTGAATTTTGACAAAGAATGTTTTACCTCCTTTACTTTCTTTTGAATGCACTATCGCCTGCTAAAGAAAAAAAAGAGTATTTCCTATTGGGTAGAAAAGGTGCATAGTAAAGATATTTGTTCTCCTTTTTATCTAATTTTTTATTTTGATTCAGTAGTAAGTCATCACGGCGTTATTGAGCTCATTATGATCCTTGCATGTTGCAACCTTGAATGTATAATAATATTTGAAAATAAAAAAATAAAGCACCATGCAGGCCTGACATGAATCCTTACTGTAGAGTCATCTATGTGTTTGTTTTTTTTTAAAAAAAAATATTTTCTTTCTTCCTCTTCAATGTTGTACCCTGGAGTGGGCTGGGTAGGGAATTCATTTTCATCAGAGTAAATGTTGTTATAATAGTGTTCCATATGAAATTGTTGCTGTCAAAAAAATTGAGGTGTGTATATGGTCATTGTTTCCCTGTTCCTTTGTACTTTTTTCCTTGGTGTTCTTAATTAAGGTTTTCAATCTTGGTTTGTATTAGTATGCTTTTGGACTGCTGCATACTTAGTGTTCTGACTTTGGACCAGTCCATACTGCTAATGGTTCAAGATTAAGAACATTACTTTTGTAGTTTATATAATATCCTCAAATGTAATTTTGTTAATGTTAATCATCTATGACATCAGGTTGGAGTTGATAACATGTGTATCCTAGTCCATACCATCAAACGTCAACCGCTAGAGTTTCTTTTAGAAGAGCGGATTAGTAATGCTCTGGCAGATGTTGGGCCTTCTATTACCCTTGCTAGTTTGTCTGAAGTTCTGGCGTTTGCTGTTGGTAGCTTTATACCCATGCCAGCATGCCGTGTTTTCTCCATGTTTGCTGGTTGGATCATCATATCTCTTTATTTTCATTCATGTGAAGTTAAACGTAAGGCTAAATTACTTGAGCTTTTTTTTGTGCAGCATTGGCTGTTTTATTGGATTTCCTCTTGCAAGTTACAGCATTTGTCTCACTGATAATATTTGACTTCTTAAGAGCTGAAGATTCAAGAGTAGATTGTTTTCCATGTATTAAACTTCAATCAAGCAAAATCCCTGGCGAAGGTGTGTAGAAAATAGTAGTAAATGGTGGTATTCTCATCTTAATTCTTATCATTCTTGTGTTTTATTTAATTTGCATTATATCAATATGTTTAGGTAATGTCAAACAAGATCCTGGGTTGCTCACTTGGTATATGATGGTAATGTCAGTTTACACTTCCTTTTTATTTGACTGCATTTTATGTATAAGTTCATATTTAATTTCTTTATTGGTGCATATTAAGCATATGTTTACTTGTTGCCCAAAATTTAATCTATACTTATGTTACTTTACAGACAAACATTGACCTCTTGGACATGGTTTGAGGAACCTTACTGGCCGGTTCCTCCAGTTGGTACCGATCCGGCAAGGCACCGGCATCGGAGCATGGGTTGGAATACGGAAGCGGCGAATGGCAGAGCTTCGAAGCTTCCACTGCCACCAGTTCGAAGCTTTTGCCGCTGCTCTTCCGCTGCCGCCCGCTTCACCGGTATTGTAATGGTTCGGCGGCTCGCCGGACCAGTTCCTCGAACCATGCTCTTGGATAAAATATGAACTATATCCATTCTTTACCGCTCAATTCTGACAAGATATAACATAATACAACGTTGATAATTGATACACGTTTTTGGCTCATGAACATCATTGATATTGTTGAGACACGTAGTAGTAAAAAGAAAGGTTATGACACAAAGATTTAAGAATAAATTGAGATGCACATAGCATCCATGCAAGTGGGCAAGTTTGAAACAACATTTATTTAAGGACTTTCTGAGTATATTCAAGTAGATTGACAAATATAAAGTTAGCATCCTACTTGAATATCACATGATTGACATAGGAGATCCAATAGGATGCCACGTGTACAAACATGGATGCTTCAACATGACACAATGGGGTGTTTGATGTGCTGGAATTAGCATATTAAAGAAATGGAGCGAATTCTTAATTTTAAGCCATTGATGCCCTCTAAGTATCTTTGGGGACTCTACTTATTTTGAACAAATTAATTTAATACTACACCTACTTTTGTTGTGTGTTTCACTTAGGGTTTAAGAAATTGGTCGACTAGTTTGTACCGGTCCCTGCTTGGACCGTTACTATGCATATTATTATCACAATACTACAAGTACTATATGTCCATATCATTTGGTACCAACCGGTACACCCGTATGAATTGATATCTTCAACCTTGGTTTGTACCAATAGAAATCAAGTCAAATTGGTGGAAACAGTTGGTACCAACATTGGACACATCTACAAACCTATTGGTTCCATCGGTAAGTAAAAAATTCAAGTGACTAATCGATAGAATTGACTAGTTCCATTGGTCGATCAAAATAAAAAAAAATTGACCTTACAGATGGATGAGAGCTCCATATCAGTTGTCATTTCACTCACAACTCCTCTCAATTTCTTTCAGTGTCTCTAAAACTCTCACTTATTTAATTGTGATTAGTATTCTATAGCACCTAAAAGCCATTGATCTCACCAGGTATTATGCACAAAAAAAGGCCATAAAATTATCATCATTGGCAATACATTCATTGTAACATCTTCAAATGTGAAGGTGCAATTCAAGTTACAGAATATCTTGCTAACAAATATCCCGATATTTCTATATGCCTAAAGGTGTTAGTGAAGATCCACATAGCAATATATGAATATTTTAATTCCGTTGGCACGTAGAAACAACATATCATTGAGTATGAGGATTTTTATTGGCATACCCCCACATTAGTTTATCCATATCAAGGGCGTGGAGAAAAAGTTGCTGAAGATTTTGAGATGGAAACTAATATTTGAACTTTAAGGCTCCATATGCCTTTGAGGAAGGCATCCGATTATCTTCATGTGGTTTATGGAACAACCTCAATTTGAGGTCGATATTGCGTTAGCCATAGTGGATGTATGATAGGATCTAGTACTTTAATCACACATCAAATGCACCAAAATACATGTATAGAGGCACTGGAAGCCATACAACCCCTACAAGTCGATATGAGATCATCAACTTCTTTGGATTAGGCTGACGAACGAGTGGACTCAGTGCATTGAACTTAAGAGCATTTCATCATAAGCAAATAAAGTTGAATAGAATGTTCACACAATGTCAAAGAAGTATGACATTGATTAAGTTATATCCAAATATACTAGTGTTATGCCACTAAAGATGAGGAATATGGCAGCCACTCGAGTAAAACCTAAAGGAAGCATGACACATCAATATAAGATAAGAGGAAAGGGTTAACTCCATTAAGGCACAAAACCCCTTCTAAAACTATAAAAAAAGTGAGATCTACTCCACCATCTTGGTCGCAACTAAGTTATGAAGGATATAATTTAGAAGGGGCTTATACGTATTCATATCTTCTTTCAGTTCTCATATCAATCCCAGTCCTAGCTGAGACGGTAGTTGTCCTATAGGAGATAGTGACCCATGAGAGTTTAATGAGTATATGAAGTTCAATATACTAGTGTTATGCCCATGTAATTCTGGGCCAGGCCAAGCTGCATTTGGGCCTGGGCGGAGGCCCAACCCAGGGTGGACGAGAGGAGTCAGCCCATTGGAGGAGTCAGATCCAAGCCACGCGAGAGGTGGACCCGCTCCGCCCCGCTTTCGTCGATGAGTACACGGAGGCATGAAAACTCATTGAAGCAATGTGAGCAACTGGGAGCAGGTGGAGACGCTAAGCAGCGGGTGGGAAGTGTCATGTCCCAACGATGGCCGAGAGCTGATGATGAGAGCAGAGGAAGAAAAGGAGGCAAGCATCGATGCGAGCTCCTCTCCTTGGCACGAGTTCAACTCCCGCGTGCGTCTTCTACTTCACGAGTTCAACAGTGGTAGTGTTGTCTCCCCGAGCAGCAACGATGACGAAGGCGGACAGTTGATAGGTTCCGCAAGTATACGGACTATCAAAGTAATATATATGTATCGATCCCACATAGACCAAATATCAAGTACCGACTAATTAAATTATCACAAGCTAGACAAACCTTAGTTGTTGTAGGTTGATTGCTAAGTTAACACTAAAGAAGAAAGCAAGGAAATTGCACAACGTAAGTCTTAGGATGCACGAGATCAGGGCCAGGGTCCGCCGCCTTGACGCGTTATGCATGGATGATTAGTAATATAAAATTCTCTTTTCTAGTCCTAGGGTAATCCACAAAGGTACAAATTGTCCTCTCTCAAGGATGCAACGAGGTGCTTACCCGACTAGATGTCTACCGTCACATTTTCCATTCATGGGGTGCAACTAGATATGATAAAACAAACTAGGGTTTACAAATAAGGTTAACAATCCATGTATAAAACATACAAGGGGTTTTCCCTAGCCCTGAAACAAGATTAAGCTACAATGTTCATTGTCTAAGGCATAACATAGATCAATCTCAACGTGACATCCATAGATAAATAAGGAGAATAAGAGAAATGAGAAAAAGAAAATGGGACTTCCTTAAGGAGGAAGAAGCCGCCTGGTGAGGTCTTCTTCTTCCCCTAATCAGTCGTCCGCCCCTTCACGCTCTCGTAGTGGAGGATCTCCTTCTTCTTTCGTTCGGTCAATGCTCTCTTCTCTCGCTTGCCGCCGTCGTGTGTGTGTGTGTGTCTTTGGCATGTAAAGGGCGCCTCTTTTATCTCCTCCTCCCTTTCTGTCGAATTCCCTATTTGCCCTTATGAAATATTCTATCCAGCGTAGGGAAGGCGAGGGGTAAAATCTGAAAAATCGGCGTCAGGCAACATAGAAGCCATAGGGTGTGATTCTGGTCCCTGGGTAGGTCGTGATTCTCGCTGAGAACACTGATCCAGCCGGAAATGGTTGCGCCCCCTCATTTTTTCCTGAAATGAAGCAAAAACACAAAAGTGTAGATTCCGAAGACATTGCAATAATTCGAAGTAAAATCAAGTATAATTGCGAGAAGAGTGAAGATATAACGGTAAAATCACATAAGAATTCCTATATAAAAATGACTTAACAACGGTTGAGCTTCCTCTTTAGCTGAGGCGGACGAGAGCATCGTCTCCTCCATGAGTGGCGGCGAGAGTTAGCAGCCGCTCCCTCCTTCCCTCAGGCGGCAACCAGCGGGCATCCCTGCGAGCACTTCGGCAACGGTGAGGTCAAACGAGAGGGAGGTTGAGTGTGTATAGAGAGGAGAAGAGGGGTTTTATGTAGCCGTTGTTGAGTTGTTGAGTTGAATAAATGGTGAAAATTTCCCCATTTTTCTGTGTTTTTCCGGTGTCTGTTTTCTATACTCTAGCCGGCGAACTTTGGCCAGCTACCCACCTCCCACAACAACTTTCGACTTAGGTTGAGGACGAGGGGTATGAGTCAATCCCTCCCCTGCTGCAAGCCTCCCTAGTCCGATGACGCTCGCAGCGGCATCGAGCGCACGCGACTGGGAGAGACGAGTCTGGAACGACGAGAAAAAAAAAAGAAAAACCTACGTGGCGTTTATGTGGCAGTACTATTCCTGGCTTGGGCTTGACAGTGGTATCAGACGAGAGGTTTGGAGGTGGTGTTCCGACAATCTCAGTGTTGCAATGGTGTAGGAGAGTCTGGTAGCCGTGATCTCTCTTCGACAATCTCAGTGACTGAGGGAGAGGGACGAGATGAGTTCCCTAGTTGACGACTGGGTGGCATGGTTGGAGGAGTTGATTGGCGTCTCTAGTGAGGAGGAGAACGCCCCAGCTTCTCAGGTCGAGGACCTCCATCAGCAGGCGGAGGAGTAGAGGGCTCCAGATCCTTCGCCTTGCAGGAGGCGATGGCGGGCATGGCCGTGCTCCATGACTAGGTAGCCGAATTCTCGACTATGCTACAACAGGCGCAATTGCACAACATTAGAAGCAGGCCGAGATCATTATTCTGTGCATGGTGCTTGCGCAGACACAGAGCGGGGGTTCCCCAACCATGCCGGTGACGGGGCAGGCGGCCCCTAAGCTGAAGGTCTGGATCCCTGAGTTGTCGACGTTCAGAGTCCGATCGTCGAAGGAGCTAGAGAACTTCATATGGGATATGGAATAGTTCTTTATTTTCAGCCATATCACGGATGACGAGCATGTGTAGGTGTGCACCGCCTACCTTACGGCGACGCAAAGCTTTAGTGGAGGACCAAAGCTGGATCGATGTCCGGAGTAGCGACTTGGACCTAGGATGTATTTCTGGAGGAGCTACGGCGGCAGTTCCTTCCCGGAAACTCAGTGGATCAGGCCAGAGATGCGGTGGATGAGCTCCGTCATATTGGCCCGATCTGGAAGTATGTCCGAGCGTACTCAGCGCTCATGCTGGAGATCCCAAACATATCAGAGGCGCACCGACGACATACTTTCCTCCGGCATTTACAGCCGTGGGCCGAGGCGGAGGTTCGGAGATATTCCCCATGGGATTGGCAAGAGGCCACGGCGGTGGCCGAGGGCTTGGTGGACATGAGAGCATCAGGGTTGGCTTCACCGAGAGCCTTAATGTTGCCCCTGAGGCGCGGCTCCCCGACGAGAACGAGAGCACCAGTTTGGGGCCGACACCCTCCTCAGCATGGCGGAGGCCAACCGGCATGTCCCTAGCCACGACAGGAGCCTGCCCAACCTATCGAGAGGAGCCGAAAAGACTCTGGCGACTTGCGTGCTTCCTGTGCCAGGGGCCGCATCGGATGCAAGATTGCCCGAACCGAGAATGGATCTCGTAGTGGCATAGGAGATGACCGACGTCGCTGACTCCCCTCCAACAATGATCGGAGCCATGGCGATCGGTGCGATCACAATAGTATCAGCCTCGGGAGGATCGTGGCTACTCTACATTCCGATGCGAATTGGTGGAGTCAAGGTGGAGGCGATGGTCAACACCGATGCGACTCACCTGTTCATGTCAGTGCACATGGCAGAGCGCTTGGTGTTGCAGACTTCACCCACGGAGGACCTGGTGAAGACCGTCAATACCACATAGCAGCGGATGATGAGTATGGCCCTTGACGTCCCGATGGAGTTGGGACGATGGATGGGGCGACACCATGTGCAAGTGACAAGGATGGGCGACTACGATGTCGTCCTTGGCATTGAGCTACTCCGGCGAGTGAAGGCTTATGCGACTCCACACTTGGAGGGAGTCCTAGTCTACCACGAGGAGTCAGCAGGATGGATCCCCAGTATTTAGCAGGGCAACTTGGCGAACTCGGCTTCCGGCGTGCGGGGGACAGTGTGAGTGACAGATCCCGTGCAGGCACAGGCAAGTTCCTCCACCACTTCAGCTCGACTACCAGCCGCTCGCAGGCAGTGAGGCGGTGTAGCACGCATCGCAGTGGCGGCCATGACACAGGTGGCTTGCCCGAGGACGCGGGAGGCACCGGTGTCCATTGCAACCCCCTCGACATAGTTCCAACACGCGTCACAGAGGTAGCGGGTCCGGAGATATGAGGACGGAGAGGACGTCGAGTGACCAGCTCAACTGGGGGAGGACTATTACGCCCATGTGATTTTGGCTCGGACCGAGCTGTATTTGGTCCTGGGCGGAGGCCCAACCCAGGGTGGACGAGAGGAGTTGGCCCATTGGAGCGGGCAGATCCAGGCAACGCGAGAGGCGGACCTGCTTCGCCCCACTTTTGTCGACGAGTGCGCGGAGGCGTGAAAACTCATCGAAGCGATGGGAGTAGTTGGGAGCAAGTGGAGATGCTAAGTAGCGGGTGGAAAGCGTCGCGTCACGTCGATGGCAAAGAGTCGTTGACGAGAGCAGAGGAAGAAAAGGAGGCGGGCATCAACACGAGCTCCTCTCCTCAGCGCGAGTCCAGCTACCCCTGCCACCCGAGAAATCCAAGAGCATCCTCTCCTCGCGTGCGTCTACTACTTCATGAGTTTAGCAGTGGCTGCATCGTCTCCCCGAGCAGCGGCAACAATGAAGGCAGAAGGGAAGAGTTTCCCTCCTCCCTGAGCGGTGAACGGTGCAGCTTCCTCTTCTCCAGCTTAGGAGGACGAGAGTAGGCGACAAGAGCATTGTCTCCTCCACGAGCGGCAGCGAGAGTTAGCAGCTGCTCCCTCCTTCCCTCAGCCGGTGACCAGTGGGTGTCCCGGTGAGCACTCTGGCGACAGCGAGGTCAGACGAGAGGGAGGTTGAGTGTGTACAGAGAGGAGAGGAGAGGAGAGGAGAGGGATTTTTTATAGCCGTTGTTGAGTTGAATAAACGGTGAAAATTTCCCCATCTTCCTGTGTTTTTTCGATGTTTGTTTTCTGTGCTCTGGCCGGCGAACTCCGGCCAGCTACCCACCTCCGGCGACAACTTCCGACATAGGCTGAGGGTGAGGGGCGTGAGTCGATCCCCTCCCTTGCCGCAAGCCTCCCTAGTCCGGCGATGTTCGGAGCGGCATCGAGTGCACACGACTGGGAAAGATGAGTCCGGAACAACGAGAAAAAAAAAGTTGAAAAATCTATGTGGTGCTTATGTGGTAGTACTGTTCTGGGCTTGGGCTTGACAATAGTACCGTAAGACATTCCAAATAGCGGCCTTAGAAAACTACATGATAGGCTTAAGTTGCATGTAGCAAATTGTATATTCAAATAATCATTATTCGTTCTAGATATAGTAAGTACTCCTACATCATACCTACTAATAATATAAAATTCTCATATTACTTATCATATTTGCTCATTTTTATATTATTTTTATCTCTAAGCACCATTGTTTAAATTTATTGTTTTATAAGTTGAAATGGATAAAAAATATCAAATTACATCATAAATATTACTTTTTATAAAAATAAAACTTTGTACCAGATGGATCAAGTTGAACTGACCTACTAGGTGTTGGCATGGTTGGTATTCAGGTACATATTATTTGGTCCACAATTGGTTTATCAATATATAATAGTATCTTAAACCTTAGTTTCAATCATATTGTAAAAAATCTAACTGTTCCAACCCAATATGAGCAATATGGACTGGTCTGACTTTTATAAATAGTGATGTAAGCGTATAAATACATGGTAGGTATCAATTATATGTATAAATTATATTGATATCGGTCTTTGTAGTGGTACAAGGTTGGATCGGTTTTCTATTGTTTAGTTTGAAGTATCAATCTATACCATACACTAATCATGGACCAGAACGATACAACAAGTTCAACTCTATCCAACTCGAACTGAGTTTTTTTTTTCCCTTTTTCGATTTTTATTCTCTCACTTGATGCTTTGATCCCTCTAAATTTATAAAAAAAAGAAAAATAAATTTAAACAATTGTAAGGTACTTAGGGTGTAAAATAATATTTAATTGAGCATATATGTAGAAAATATGATATTTTTGTAATTTTAGATGAAACTCTAGATTTGTTATCATCTTACCTAGGCAAGCAGGTCATAATTGCCTTACTTTTGAAGCCTACTCTTTCAGCTTCATCTCACATGTCTTGGAAACCTAAAAAAAAATAGAATTAGTAATTATTTTTTATACATTTAATTAAAAAATTAGAATTAAAATATTTGTATACTCGAATGTAATATCATACCTTGCATGTGAAATCTTTTTTCATAATTTTGAATGCGCCCCACCTCTCTAATTCCATCGCACATGTCTTGGAAGCTTGAAAAGAATTAGAATTCATGATTATTTTGATATATGTGATTAAGAATTTAAAATTAGAATTACAATACTTATATATTGAAATATAATATCATACATTGTAATTTATACCATTTTGCACCCAATCATTTTTCTCAAGTAACCCTTTATAAGTAACTTCTATCCCTAAGAAATATTTGGACTTGCCAAGGTCCTTAAGTGCAAACTCGGAATCATGGTTTAAGATACCGGTTTAGTAGCTCGGTCCGGTTAGTTGCCAGACTGGTACATACAAAACCAGTTAAATATCGATTTTTTTATTAAAAAATATTTTAATTAAGATTTAAAATTAAACAATAGAAACATATCTCTATAATCTTATATCCAAAATGAGTGACGATACTCATATGGATTCATATAGTCGGCTACTTCCTCATGACTTAAATTCACCCCATAATTTTATAATGCCCATATTTAGAATTTTTTCCAAGACGTGGTATGAACCACTACCATTGGAACTGGAACAAACCGGCACTGGATATAGATACATATTAGATTGGTCAGATCCGTATCCATAGCTTTGTTGTAACCATGAAGATCCACTCTCTGTCTCAGAAGGTAATGTGAATCTCATCTCGTCATAGTCTTTTAAGGCTTGGCTTTGTTGTTTACTTGGAGTTAGAACATTTATCTTGCCTTTGATATTATAACAATGGAGTCTAGGACAGTCATGGTTATCATCATGAGTTGAATGAGTGTACCCTGTCTCAATTGTCTGTGACTCTACTTCTTGTTATGTAGCTGGCACATAACTTGAGCCACTTGCATTGCTATCCACCGACCTTTGATACTCTTTTGATTCGTCATCTTTTTGTTCATTAATAGTATATAATGGGTCTATTGTCTTTTTGCCTTTCCAAAGGTCTTTTTGAAGTGTTGTAGTTGCAGCCTTCTTTACTACTGCTCTCCTTCTAGATGCACCAGACTATGATTGAGAAGATTGTCGTTGTCACTGCAATCTATGGGGATGTAGACCCATCTCCTCTGTACACCAATCATCATTTTCATCTTCTAAATTAATTAGGCTCGTTTGTGCAATTGATTATCCACTTTGCTTGCAACTAACTCATAAATATTTTGAGAAGGGCAAGGTGGATCATCAGGTTCATCGAGGGTTATATCTTGATTATCTTGCGTTGACTACCATTCCATCATGAGGTCATTGTCATTTGAAATAAATAATTTATCAAAAGGGACTACTACTTCTGACTCTCTTTTGTTTTCTTCTCGTAAAACTCATAGCTTTAGTCGCATAGTAGACGTACACCATTTTTTCAAGATGGCGGTATGATAAATGATTGCGAGTCTTTGTATGTATTAAGGAGAATGTTGACCAATTGCATTCACATCCACTAGAAGAGACACATTGTCACATAATGCGAATTGCTATCTTTCGTAAATTTGTTACCTTCGCACCAAATTATAACTACCATTCAGCTGGATATAATTTTAAAAATTTACATTAGACATGTAATTGAGAAATAATTTATTTTTAAAAAATCTTATTATGATCTATTTTGTATCTAAGATCTATTGTTATTGGATCTCCGAAAGTCATTTCAACTTCATGATATATACGACTTTTGCTAATTGCTACGGCTGCCACTTCCAAATCCTCCTTTATGCCAAAGGTTACAGTTCTTAATGCTATTAATAAATCTTGATCACTCCTCAAATTGCATCGGTATTGGTATTAGGAATTAAGATAATAAGCTTCAAACAAAGAAATAAAGTCATTTTAAGAAAATATATCGATAAAAAATTTAAAAATTGATATTACTTACCTGCTGTATGAATATCTTGATGCAATGTAGTTTCCCACCGATGTCTTATAATGTCAATATATCTATTGTCTCAAGAGCCAAATTTATTAAAAATATTTTTCATACATTGTTCAATCATGTAATATATATCTTTAATCATTGGTTTTTTTATTTATAGCTACTTTACCTAAACCACGTAAAGGGGCTCGACTACCTTGCAAATATCAGTCAAACTATCCCAGAAGCGTCATTGAGAATTATATTCCCAACTAATTTTTCATCTCTTGATATTACAAAATTAGAACTAGGCCATTCTATGGATGTAAACATTGTTTTGAGATCTATTTTCTTTCAGAGTAATATTAAAACTAGACTATTTTATGGATGTAAACTAATTTTCCCCAGGTGTATAGTGAACACTATGCATGCGTGCCGGTTTCGGCCAATTTTATACAATATAAGCCGGTTTTAAAGGCTTTAACTGACCTGTTCCGAGACCGATCATCCACCGTACTAGTATAAATCAAACAAACCAACTAGTACCGGACCGGTAGCTTAAACCGTGCTTGGAATATAAATAAGCTTTCATTTCTATTATAGCTTTTGAATCACTGTCAGTTAAAGAGTATATCAACCACATTAAGAGTATTATCAGCCCTCGACCAAAGTGTCATATAAAAATTGAATGGTTGGCTTTACTACCTCAAAAACTAACTGATGTTATAATAAGAGAAAATTTATGAAACTATGCCCATGGGCTTTGTATTGGTCCGAGATGGGTCTAATTTTACTGCAATGTCATGTCGATACAATCGGTTTCACTATTGTATAATAGTATACCAGTCTGAGACCAAACCAGAAACCATTTGTATAGTTTTTTTCAAACCTTGTTCCAAACAGATCGAATAATTTTCAAGAGCTTACTAAATTGAGTTTTAATCTCTTCATAAAAAATATGAAATATAGTAAAAAGTTCAGAATGATTTTTCAACAAAAACAATCTAACACATACAAGAGTAATATCGACAAAAATAACAATGATCCTCTTTAGTGGGAACAAGACTTAAACTCCATGTATATCTGAGTGAACAAGACTTGAACTCCATATATCTGAGTGAACAAGTCTGAAGGGGTTTTTGTTATGACTATTACTATTAGGAGAAAACAACATGGGATGATGTTTGCCCTGTTGACCGGCATTGCACTAAAAATTAGGACAAGAATGGCAAAAAATGTTGGAACTTTGATAGGGGTGGCCAAGTCAACAATGCCACTTGAAAAAGGAGAGACCATAGCATATATGTAAGCTTGTGTAGATGTGCCGATAGAGTTATAGAGCACATGCACGCCCCTATCTTTAAGGCTCCTACCAATCATCTTCCTTGTCTATAGGTCTTGAAAAATAAAATGAGAGTGAAGAATATCACTAACACAATTTAGGCTTTTAGAGATGTGACACAAATTGATAGTAAGTTAGTTCAAAAACTAAGGAACATAGAGGACATTAGATAGAACAAGTGTATCACTAATGTGAATAGAACCAACTCCAGATAGATATACAATGAGCCCTTAGCTATACAGACAGAACGATGACTATTAAGAGTGATGGATAAGAACAAATTCTTATCACTTAACATATGAGATGTGGCCCTTGAGTTAAGAATCCATGAGTTATTAAGAGCAGCAAGGGGATGTGGCTGGGAGGCTAGTAGATGACGCAGTGGATGATGCAACGGCTTACAGTTGTGTAAGATGATGAGTCAACAACTATTCGGGTCTTCTGAACTTTGCCCTCCATCAATCAAATGAATAGAGGCCAAGAAGACAGAAGTGCACTCCAAGGCTCAATGGATGATGAAGCAATCAGAACATAAAGAAGTTTATAGAATGCGTTATGAAAAATAGGAAGGTGTCAGAACTGAAAGACACTTTGCAACAATGAAGTCTTCTTGTTGAAAAATGACAGAAATATTAGCAATAGGAGAGTGGTATTGATGCAGTTAATCCCATTTGCTATTTAACTGAGTCCAGTGTCCTTGTAAGGGTTGGCCATCCTATTGCATAAAGAAAATTTATTCATATAATTGATATGTGTGGCTAATGTTATATTTAGGAGCATATGTGCTACTTGAAGCATCCCACACTTCTTTTATTGTATTATGAAACATATTTGTTGATGCAATTTGAGGTTCTATGCTACGAAGAAGAGAGGTAAGAACAACCATATTTGACCTGCTACAAGACTCATACTGAAGTTGCTAGTGGGTTCATTTCTAACTGGTGTCTCTCCCAGGAGATCCTGGAAAAAAATGCATAGCGACAGCGCATGGTAGATAGTTTGTATATTCCAATTTCATGATAGTGCCAAGATTAGCGGTCGGTTTAGTTTCAAGAGTTGATATTTGAGTATCCATGATAGAATTTATTCTTTATAATATCAAGAAAAACCATGAACATAACAGAGTGAAAATAGATTATGTCACCTTACAGGGACGAAAGCCAAGAACAACCAAAAACTTTGTTCTTTTCCCCAAGACTAGCAGACACAGTACCAGCCAACATCATCGAAAAACAATCAAGAAGAGGAAAACAAACAGAACAGAATTGCGTCACCTGAAAATCTTCTGTTCCGAGACTGTATTGCCGAAGAAGATTGGAGAAAGGAGGAAAAGGGGGGCGGCGTCACCAGAAGAGATAGTGAAGGCAAACAAAGAACGTCAGAGACCAATTGTCTGAAGCGCAGAGAAGCCTGGGTCTTCTACGAATGGCGGAGCAGCACTCACCTCAGTGAACGTTAGGGACAAGCGAGAGTTGGTGGACGAGAGAAGGTGAATGGGAGGTAGCGGCAAGCGACTGCGAGGTAGAATCCCTCTAATACCAAGTTTGAAGTTGTGACCAAGGAAATTACAGCCGCTTAACCTTCTCCCGTGAGCAATACAATCAAATATACTTAACCCTAATGGGTTAAGAAGCGGGTCGGGTGACCCCATTTTATTTCTTTACAAAAAGAAATATGAAAGCTCAATAAAACCATAAAACCACAATTGAATTCTTAAGCAAAACTATTAAACAAATTGAATATAGAATTCTAGCATGATTCTCAAAAGTGTGTTCCTTGAGCTCCCTTCCCAACTCGTTAACTTCATTTCTGCTTTTAAACTAGTAAATCAGTTATGTGGCCCATCTGGGTTGACTATGGGCCAGTTTGGCCCTGCTTTTAAGCAAAAAACAGGGAGAAAGTATTTGGTTATGAAAGAAAAAGTAGGTAAAAAGCAAGAAGAAAGCAGAAAGCAAAGGTGAGAAAACTTCAAAATGTTGCTTTTTTGCTTCGCCAACAAAGTAATCTTAAATAAGAAAAAAAATAATTAACCCATTATCGTTTACCATATTTACTAACGCTGCCATTTACGAGCACTACCACAATGAGCTTATAAATTTATATATATTATTTTAAATAAGTGTCTGTATTACTTTTACCAATAGTAGTAGATGGCTATGTAAAAATTTTTAAAAAGAAATATATTATTATTTTAAATAAATAAATAATATATATATTGTGTGTAGGTATAGTTTTGTTATTTTAACATTTGACAGCACCAAAAGTAAAAGTTTACCAAACATCTTAAATTATGACACATTAGTTAAAAAGTTATTTACCAAATTAAAAATTTTGACAGAGTTAGAGAAAAGGAACCAAAAGATACCCATTCAATCTAGGGTAAATCCCTTTTACACTTAAGTTATAGGGTTAATGGGTTTAAGCCCTAAACCCATTAACCCATTAACCTAATAACAGTAAAAGCACTAACACTCCCCCTCAAGCTGGAGAAAATATGTTAATTAGACCCAGCTTGTTACACAATTTCTTAAGTCTAGTTGATCCCAAAGCTTTGGTGAAGATATCGGCAATATGGTCTTCAGACTTCAGATAAGGAGTAGCAACAAGTTTGTTGTTGATAGCTTCCTTGATGAAATGACAATCCACCTCCATGTGTTTAGTTCGTTCATGGAAAACTGGATTGTTGGCAATAAAAATAGCAGCCTGGTTATCGCAGAACATGTTCATTGGGCTAGGACAATCTATTCCACATTCCTGCAAGAAGTTCCGTAGCCAAAGCATTTCACAAATAGTATGAGCCATGGCTCTATATTCTGCTTCGCAACTTGATCTTGCCACAACACTTTGTTTCTTGCTTCATCATGTGACCAAGTTACCACCCAAATAGGTGCAGTAACCAGAAACAGATTTCCTATCATCAATATTGCCAGCATAATCAGCGTCAGAATAAGCCTCAATATGAGTGTGCCCATTGTTACAATACTTCAATCCTTGACCAGGGGCACCTTTAATATACTGAACCACACGAGTCGCTGCGTCCCAGTGACACTGCTTGGGTTTTTGCATAAATTGACTAATGATCCCCACAGCATGAGAAATGTCAGGTCTTGTAACGGTGAGATAGTTAAGTTTGCCAACCAGGCGACGATACTGAGTGGCATCAATGTATGCAGAGTCCTCGTTAGCACTATACTTCTGATTAGGAATTAGTGGAGAATCCACTGGCTTGCAGTCGCTCATACCAATCTCATCCAGAAGATCTAAGACATATTTCCTTTGTGACAGAAAAACACAATCACGCTGATATGCAACTTCAATGCCCAAGAAATATTTAGGTGTCCCTAAATCCTTAATTGAAAAATGGGATTGTAAATGATTCTTGGTTTCCTCAATTCCCTGTCGATCATCACCAGTAAGAAGCATGTCGTCGACATAAACGGCCAAAATAGTGACACCACTCGTTGAACGACGAATAAAGATAGAATGATCAGCTTGACTATGACGAAACCCAAACGAGGTCAATATCTGTGAGAGTTTATGAAACCATGCTCTCGGACTTTGCTTGAGACCATAGATTGATTTATGCAATTTGCACACCATCTCCCCCTGAGCAACATAACCAGGAGGTTGCTCCATAAAGACTTCTTCAGTTAAATCACCATAAAGAAAGGCACTGGTGACATCCATTTGATGAAGAGACCACCGGCCATTGACAGCAAGAGAGAACAGAGTGCGAACAGAATTGAGACGCGCCACTGGAGAGAAGGTATCATGATAATCCAGGCCATAAATCTGAGAGAAGCCCTTTGCAACCAGGCGAGCTTTGTGGCGAGCAATAGAGCCATCAGAGTTGAATTTGACGGCGAAAACCCATCGGCATGGTACAACACGAGCGCCAGGCGGGAGAGGAACTAAGGACCAGGTGTGACGAGCCTGTAGGATAGTCATCTCAGCATCCATAGCCTGCTTCCAGTGTGGTAACGACATAGCCTGCAAGGGAGATGTAGGCAAGGAGACCGAAGACAAGGCAACAGAGAAAACACGAAAAGAAGGTGACAAATGGTGGTAAGAAACATAATGAGAAACAGAGCGCTTGCCTTTACGCAGTGCAATGGGGAGGCTATCATCAGGAACCGCCGACGAAGAGGGGGCAACTGGAGGAGGCCGGGGGCGGCGGTGATAAACCTGTAAAGTACCAACAGAAGGACCGAGAGAAGTGGGAGCAGGCACCGGAGGCGATGCCGGAAGGATAACAGGAACTGGAAGAAGAGTGGAAGAAGAAACGGGGGGCTCAGCAGAGGAGAAAAAGGGGGTAGACTCATCAAAAGTAACATCGATGCTGGTAAAAAAGCGACCACTGGAGGGATCAAAACAATGATATCCCTTCTGAGTTCGAGAATAACCAAGAAAGACACAACGAGTAGTACGCGGGCTTAACTTGTCAACACCCGGGCCAAGAGCATGGACATAACACAAACACCCGAACACCCGAAGAGGGAGAGAAAAAGGAGGTTGCGTTGGAAATAAAAGAGAGAACGGGGAACGACCATTTAAAACCGGAGTAGGAACCCGATTAATCAGAAACGAAGCAGTGAGAACTGCATCAGCCCAATAGGACCGAGGTACCTTCATGTGAAACAATAAGGTACGGGCCACCTCGAGAAGATGGCGGTTCTTACGCTCAGCAACACCATTTTGGGAAGAAGTATAACTACAAGTAGTTTGATGTATTATGCCATGGGAACGACAGAAAGATTGAAAGAAAGAGCTAGTATATTCCAATGCATTATCAGAGCGCAAAATTTGAATAGGAACACCAAACTGAGTTTTAATTTCAGCACAAAAGTTGCAAAATACATTAAAGAGTTCAAACCTCTTAGACAAAATATAACACCAACAAACGCGAGAGAAATCGTCTATAAAAGTAACAAAATATCGGTGACCGTCACGACCAGAAACAGGACTCGGACCCCAGATGTCGGAGTGAACAAGATGAAACGGGTGGAGACTGCGAGAAGTAGAAGCGGTTGGCAAGGAGGTCCGATGATGTTTACCCAGTTCACAAGCTTCACAATGAAAAGACGGCCTTGACGGTAGGGAGAGAACATGTTGAAGACGCGCAGCAGAAGGGTGTCCAAGACGGTAGTGCCATAGCAGAGGAGAGACAGCAGCGGAAGAAAGAGCCCGAGGTACAATAGATGGAAGAAGAGTGTAGACACCGCCCTGCCTAGGCCCCCCACCAATCGTCTGCTTCGTTCGGAGGTCCTGAAACAAACAGTGAGAGGGTAAGAATGTGATACTACAATTACCACGCGCAGTAAAGGCACTAACAGAAAAAAGATTTACAGGAAAAGAAGGAATGTATAACACATTAGTAAGAAGTATAGTGGAAGAAAAAGGAACAGTCCCGATGCCCAGGACAGATACTAAGGAGCCATTGGCAATAGCGACCGGGGAATAAACCCCCCAACCCCCCCCCCCCCCCCCCCCCCCCCCGTGGAGAGGGAAGTGAATAGCCTACGATTACCTGTCATGTGAGACGACGCACCAGAATCAACTATCCAAGTAGAATCAAAAGAAGCAAGAGTAGCTATACCGGAAGTGTGACTAGAAGAGGCTATGAAGGTGGATGGCCCTGCAGTAGACTCAGATGTGGACTGGAGGAAACGAGCATACTCAGCCGCCAAGATAGTAACAGTATCAGTGGTGGATGGGGCAGGTGGGGCTGTAGGAACGGAGACCGCATGAGAAGGGGGTGCGACAGACACAGTAGCAGCCCGAGCAGAGGGGAGCCCAAACTTCTGCCAACACCTGTCCGGAGTATGATTAGTGCAACCGCAGTGCGTACATGGCGGAAGAGTACGACCACGGCCACGTCCCCGTCCCCGTCCAGGAACACGCCCGCGGCCGAAAGGAGGGGGAACAGGAGAGGAGGCAAGAGCACTCGGTGTGTCCTGGGTCGGTGGAGGAGTCGCCACCCGTAAAAGTCTAGAGAAGGCTCCCTGAAGTGTGGTGATCGTAGAGTCCAATAGCAATTGAGAACCCAAAGCTGAATATTTAGGATTGAGGCAGGACAAATATTTGGCCACCAGGAACTCCTGCCGCTGTTGGAGAGTAACCTCGATATCGGATGATGCAGGATGATACTGACAAAGCTCATCCCATTTTCCTTGCAACAAGGCATATGTTTCCTGGAAGGATCGATCTTCCTGTTGTAGGTTGATAATTTCTTCATAGAGACGGAGGACATGACTGAGGTTCTTTTTGGGGGCATACGTGCCGGTTAGAAATTCCCAAGCAGATTTGGTGGTTTTCTGATACATAATTGTAGAAGCAACCTTGGTGTCCATGCTATGAAGTAATAAATTCAGAACAGCCATATCTGAACGCCGCCATGAGTCATAAGTAGGATCAGTAGGAGGGGGGACTGACTGAGTGAGATGATGCTCCTTTCCATGCGATCCCAGAAAAAGGTGAACTGATTGTGACCATAACTGAAAATTTGTACCATCAAACTTAATAATATTTGTGCCAAAGGTGGTGCCAGGTTTGAAATCCATGTTGAAGGATGAAGAATCCATAGTGGAACAGCAGTAAGAGGACTGAATACTAAACTGAGTAATGAAGCAATAAGGCTGATAAGATGCTGCAAAAACTAAACGGCAGTAAGATAGCGTCACCTTGCCGTGGAGGAGCGTCGAATAGAAAATTCCGTAGAAGAGCTATAAGATGCTGCGAGGACGAGCGGAGAAGACATGTCCTAAAGATGCAGCGTCGTCTTCATCGAAGACCAGAGGAACGCATAATCAGCGTGACGACAGAGGGATGCATCTGCAGCTCGCAACGGGACGGCCAGCGGGTTTAAGGAGAACAAACGCAGGAAGTCAGCCGCTTTCTACGAAGGTGAAAAGAGTTCGACGCCTCCGCCTCCCGCTACACCGCCATGGGTAAGGTGCACGGATCTTTAGCGCGCGCGGGGAAGGTGCGAGGTCAGACGCCCAAGGTGGCCAAGGAGGAAGACAGCCATTTGTGCCCTAAATATGCAACATCGGCTTCAAAGAAAACCAGCGGAGAAGACCAGCGGGACGCGGCAGCGAGAAGACCAGCGGACTGACGCCATCCGTCCGTCAAGGCGTCGGTAAAGCTCCGTTGAGCAAAGGAAGAAGAAGATATGGTGGCAAGAAGAGGCTTGGCGCCTCACACAGCCATGCCACGGCCGGTGAGAGCTCGTGCCAAGCGCACAAAGCTCCTCGGCGCGACGACGACGATAGCGGCTCCTCCTTTCTTAGTTACGGGACGTAGAGAAGAGGGAGGAGAGGGTGGCGGAACGGAGAAGGGGCAACACCGGCAAGGTGCAGCGACGGCGGTGAGACGAAGAGCAGCGGCGGCGTCGGCGATAGAGGAATCGAATTTGCTCTGATACCAAGTTAGAGAAAAGGAACCAAAAGATACCCATTCAATCTAGGGTAAATCCCTTTTACACTTAAGTTATAGGGTTAATGGGTTTAAGCCCTAAACCCATTAACCTAATAACAGTAAAAGCACTAACAGACATAATAGTATAATTTAGCACAGTAACATCAGGACCGAGCAGGGACTATACTTTGTTGGCTGAGACTCCTATTTTTACTAAACTGCACGATCCATTTGGAATAATAAGCCCAAAAAGTTTATGCAAAATCTTGGTTTATGAAAGGCAAAAGTAACTTACATTTATGGCTAAAGCCTACAGCTGAGGTTGAATCTACAAGACCATTAAATATTGTAAAAAAGTTTAGGTTACTTGTTAAATAATTGCCGAATCTGGTCCACTATTTTCCTGGAGTTTTAGTTGTAATAATAAGAATTAAGATTGATTTGATCACTTGCTGTCATTTTTGACATTTCTTTTGTAAATAAAAAAGCACCTTAAATATAATTGATTATAAGTACTGCATTATGTAATCTCTTTGTAATAACTGGTTGTAAGTTTTATTGCCGTCAAGACTTATAATTGTGCTGCATCATTTAATGATTAATCAATTTTGATGGATTTTTGTTGAGATTTTGCATTTCAGTTTGTGCAGTATGAATTATTTTTATATTTTATCACCGTCTCCTGATTTTTGTGTTTTGTTGCAGGATGTCCATGCACCTTTCCTGAGCCTTCGAGGAGTTAAAATTATTGTGATTTTGGTGTTCTCTGGATTTGCTTTTGCGAGTATTGTGAGTGTCTCTATATCTTTTTCAAAGCTATATTATCCATGTATCTTTCTAATCCATGGTATTCTTGTATTAAGAGGTTCTCAGCTTACCCTCATCACATAAGTTAGTGTTGCTTCATAAAATCAGTAATGTTTATCATTGGAGGCGGATGATCTGTAGTTCATCCCATGATGCTCGAAATAGAGAGAAATATTCTTGAGGATATTTATCATTTTGTTTACGATTAAATTATTCCTTGTAGAGAGGGTATACCTGGATAATATTGTTTTCTAGTGATTATGCCTTGGAATGAGAATTTCATATTTCTTTTGCAGAAGGAAGATAATAATACTTTGAATATGAAACGTATATTATTGATGAGCCATGTGACAATGCTATAGTTAAAAACATGGTAAAGCTTCCCTTGAGATTCAAGTGCCCATGCCCAGATAATATAATTCTTCTCATTGAACTTAACTGTGCCCATGCCATTGTTGTTGATGTTCATGTTCATGTTAGGATTAATAATGTGGAGGTAGATTGTCATTTTGTTTGTGAATGTGATGTAGTTTTGACTAAGCAACTATGCCTCCATTGAACGAGTCCTAGAACCAATTTGTTAATATCTTCACTAAAGCCCCTGTTTCTACTCAATTTTATACTTCTATGTACAAGATGAGCATTGTTGAATTTTATGTCCTAGCTTGAGGTGAGTGTCTTAGCAGGTTATTGGGTTCTTTGGCTTATTATATATGTATTAAATATTAATGACTGTCCTGCTAATGAATCTAGTAAAACCTTTCCTTTCAAGTTATTTCTTTTGTTTTGTTTTGTTTTGGGGAATCTTGAATCATCATTTCTTATTTATCTTATACTGAAATTGCTACGGCTCTCTGTTGTATTCAGCTTCCTCTGATGCATTTGTTAAAGTATCAACATATTCAAACAGTTTCTCATATGTTCTTACTCGTCTTTTTCTTTTCTTTTGGGATCTGTAAGGCCTTATGTACACGAGTTCAACCAGGTTTGGAGCAGAAGGTTGTCCTTCCCCGGAATTCATATCTCCAGGTAGATCTAGGATTATACTATGTTCTTTGCTCTAATGATGCTGTAAAGGCTTACACTTTTTCTTAATGTATAACATCAATTCATTTGTGTTGTTCTCAGAATTATTTCGATGACCTTGCAAAGTATCTCAGAGTGGGGCCACCATTATACTTTGTTGTGAAGGACTTCAATTACAGGTATGATGACTTATCCTTTTAATCAAATATAATGAAGGACTATTTTATCCGAAAACTTGTTTGTTCAGCTTGGAATCCAGGAATACAAACCAAATATGTTCAATCAGCCACTGTGATTCAAATTCTCTCTTGAATGAGGTTTGATCTTTTATACTTATGCATCATCTCTCTATTTCAGAAAAGTAGTGTGTCAAAGGTGTACGGTTAAACTCATTATAAAGCAATTTCCAGAATAATTCCACCCTATTCGTTTGAGTTTGATATCGCCTTTTAATTCTTTTCTTTCTCATGACTTAAAAATAAATTAGTTTGCAATTTTTTCAATTATTTTTTTTTAAAAAAAGTACATCTTCTTTTGTTGTTTGTATTTCGTAAACAATTTGTCCTTATTAAGTTCTGTGTACATGCTTCTGTAAGCAGATCGTGAAAGCATCATTGGTACCAACATCAAGTTATATTGCTAAACCCGCTGCTTCATGGCTTGATGATTTTCTTATATGGCTATCACCAGAAGCATTTAGTTGCTGCCGAAAATTTCTGAATGGAAGTTATTGCCCCCCTGACGATCAGGTTATATGGTTATATTTGTTTTTTTGTCATCATGATCATGTTTAGAGGTTCTATTAATAGTGACTCCACTATTATGAACTTTTAAGTAATTGGATGTTCCATAGGGTACCAATTGGAATAGGATATCAATATGGATTATGGATATTATTTTTTTTTACTCTAAATAATCCAATTCTGCTGCCTGTTAAAGTATGGTCTCTGACCAAACTGGTTTGACCCAGGCAAAGCCTGGTGGATTATGCCACTGTTTGTATAGTGAATGTTGTTTTGTTTATTTAGGGTGATCCTGTTTTATGTCTCCTTGGTTTGCTTTTTGAAGTCAGAATCACTGACAACTTAGCATTGTTTTGTCATTTTGTGTACATCTTGAAATAAGTTGCTTTTATTGCTGAACTAGATTAACTATACAAAACATTCACTTGGACCACATATAACTAAGACTTCTAGTAAGAACCATAGGATTACACAGTAACAAATACTTAGTGATTGGCTCTACTCTTATCACTAATCAGTATAGTGACTTTAAATTCACTACCATAGGATTAGCAGCATGTTATCCTTCATTTGCATTTGTCTGTGTAGATTAAATATTGAATATTTTAGAAGTTAATCTTTTTTTTTCCATCTTTTATGGATACTTAAGTAATCATTCTCGTTAGCTAGTTTTGATTTATTTGTAACTGTTAGGTGAAGTAATAACCTATAGTGAGATGAAATATTAGCTAGTTTTTATACAAAATGATATGCTCACATGATTTTTATTTTTTTTATTTTTATTTTGCTACCAGCCTCCTTGTTGTCAAACAAACGATGGATTATGCACTATGGGCACAACATGCAAAGATTGTACAACGGTATGACATTCTCATGCGTATGGTATGTTAGCCTAGGCCTGTTTTGTGTTGAGAACTTGTTGATCGTTTTTGAAGTGTAAAAAGCTCAAATCAATTAACTTTAAAGCAATTATCGAAACACAAAAATTTAGAACGAGAATTTTTTTTCTATCCTGAGGAATAAGGATTTTCAATAACTTTAAGAAATTTAAAAATATTGATTCTAGGTACTTTTATCTGATAATAGCTGGATGTCTAATAACTCTTGTTTTGGTGCTCCTTAGTGCTATCATTATTCAGATTTGCATGACGGCAGACCGTCAACCATGGACTTTAAATTAAAGCTTCCATGGTTTCTTAATGCTTTGCCATCTTCTAATTGTGCAAAGGGTGGTAAAGGAGCTTACACAAACAGTGTAGATTTATCGGGTCAGTAGTTTCTACTGTATCTTTGTTTTCTTTCTCTTTCTTCCTAGATTATTATTGGTCATAACTGCTTGTGTTGTGAATAAATGCTGAATTATCTTGTCTACGACTCTTTCAGGTTATGAGAGTGGTATAATCCAAGCATCTTCGTTTCGTACTTATCATACTCCACTTAATAAACAAGTAATACCTGTTTATAAACCTTCCAATAGCCACCATTACATGATGTTTCTTTGGATCTTACATAATCGTCTTTTCTCACTCCAGGTTGACTATGTGAACTCAATGAAAGCAGCACGGGATTTCAGTTCCAAGATGTCTAAGTTATTGAAGGTATGGTGCACCATTTTATGGTAGCTTTTATACTACCAAGACACTGGAATATTTGACAGGCACCTCCTTGGAGCATCGTGTAAATAACTTCCCTATAGTCCATGTACAAATAGATATTTGGGATGGCATCTTCGTATGAACCAGCATAATCTAAAAAAGAGGCGTGCCCATAGAGCAACGCCTGATGGGTTGGCCTACTTTCTGCCAACGCATTATGGTCTCTTACCTTGCCCTTTTGTACCAATGAACATGATAATCTTTCTATGATATGTGCATACTTCATGGAGATGAATTGAGAGGTCACGAGTTACAACCAAGCCAGCATACTTGTAGTCTTGTACTATGACTATTATGTGCATTTAATAATGCTATTCATGAGGTTTTAATACAATTTATACACAATTAAAATTCAATAAATATTTGCTGACTATTCTCAAAATGGATTCTCACTAAGAACCAAACAGTTTTAAACTTCTGGTCATGGATCGAGATCTTTGCCTATACCATCCCGACATGCCATCTCTAAAGTATAAACTAAGTAATGGACATAAGTGGTCTTCAAATATTTGTTTCCATTAGCATGGCAATATGAACAAGAAGCTTTTAGTCGTTTTAAAACTCCAAGATCGTTCATACAAAAAAAAAACAATTTCACATCAGCACCTTATGCTGCCACGTTTTGTTTGTTTGACAATTTTGGTACTATTCTCATGAAAGGGCATAGCTGACCAAGATTTCTATTTTTAAATACTAGTCCATACTAGTGTATTTATCTGGTACCAAAATGAAGTTTTACATTTCAGGTCAGGTGTATATATATATATACACACACGCGCGTAGTGAGTATTGTACTAGTACCTGGTTCCAAGTACCAAATATTACATACCCATTTTTTATATTATGTTTGAAACAAGGTTTTGATCGGTGCATTGGTTTGGACCCGACTAGTATGTAGTATGTGCTAGAGTGGTAAACCAACTATCAATATCTTAAGTTAGTAGAAGGCTAGAAGTTGATTTTAAGCTTGATGTTGAACTAGCCCCATGGTCTGAACCCATATTGGAATGATGTGAAAAAGCTAAATCATTCTTTTTGTATTGTTTACAGATTAAATTTGAATGGAACTATATTTATATTGAATTTTAGTCTTGCATTAATTGTGAGAGCTTCTCTTGTAATGTCACTTATTAAGAGCCTCTCCTACATCCACAATGATAGAATATTGATAGAATATATAGCATTTTCAAATTTCAAGAGCCAACTCGATCTCATAGAACCAACTTTAGAGTCCACAAAGAAAATCTCTCCAACAACTTAAAAGATATGGGTGGTGTCTCATCCACTTTCAAAGCTTTGATTGGTAGTGATCTCTACCTTTGCCATAAGACATTTACATTTTCTATCAAAAATTTTTCATTCACTTGCTAGCTTTAGTTTTTACAACAATGACACCTTTATCTTGATTTTTTTGACGTCATCTCCTTATTCAATCACATGGTTTTACAAGCCGAGTCCGGTATTAACAGTGCATACCAATACTGTGCTACAGTGATTTCGTCTATACCGATATTGTGCTATAGTAATTTCATTTGTACCGGTTCAATCATATGATTGTTGCAACCACTGTCAATAAAGTATAAACCATTTTTTATCTTATTCTGATGTTACATTTATGCAGGTAAGAACACCTGCTTTTCTTCAAGTTTTTTGTAACTTGGCTTCTTGAGTTTTTCCTTTTGATGCCAATAATCTGTTTGAGAATTGTTGGGAGTTTTGCATTGTTTACATCTATAGTAACAATTTGTTAATGTGTGATTTATTTTTTTGCAAATAATGTAGTAAGTGTTGGAACTTGGAAGTTGGAACTATGCGCTTTCGTTGAGATTGAAAAAATCTCTTTCATACCCTCTTCCTCCGTTATTTTCACTCCTATACTGTCTATTGGTATGTCTTTTTTTTTTTTTATTGTCTCCTCTAGAAACATTCACATTGGACTAGAAAGCTTATTCCAAGAATTGGGAAAATGATTTTCTTATTCCAGCTTTCTGTGATTCCAACATGATCAAAGTGGAAAGATCCTTTGATCTTCTATAGCTGCAGCTACTAATCAAATTTAGAGGGAAAGCTTTTAAATATATTTGAAGTTTGCACTATCTTCTCATCCAAAAAGTCTCTATACGCCCATTGTAAATTTGGTCTCCCTTATATGAATATTTTCAATCTCTCCCCAAGGATTGCAATTTGATAGAGACCACTTTGTTTTAGCCTTGAAACTCCCTTTGGATAGTCTCCCATGTAGTCTTTTCACTAGAAATTCCAAGTAGTCTTCAACTGATTTGTTGAGCCCTAAATGCATGTTGCCCTACGGAATCAATATCTTGTGCTTTGAAACCATAGAATGATGATTGTAAATAGTTAAGAGAGAGAGAGAGAGAGAGAGAGAGAGAGAGATTTAAAAAGTGTTTGAGAATTACAGAGTTCGAGAGCTTGTGAACAAGAAAAGAAGGGGTTTAAGGGAATTATACAGGAGAGTAAACCCCTCAAAACCTTGCAAACAACTAGAAGGAACCTAGTAGCCCTTTGCAAATAGCCAAAAGTTGACAATGATTCATAATAGCTAGAATTCTTGTTGTTTGAACGTGTGTCCAAGCAATACTTATGAAATACTTGTATTGATACTAATCGATATCAACTGATTTAATGTGAATCCTTGTATGAGTGGATTCATGTTCAAACCAATATACTTGATAGGCACGTATCAGTTTTTGAAACCTTGATTTGTATCTTTTATATCAATGAATATAGAGATTCAAAATGTCTTAAAATCAAACTTAAAATAAACTTAAACAAAATGATTTGAGTGAAATAACTCAATTTCAAATAAACTAATTAAACATATACAACTTTATAGATAAGCCAATTTTCAATGTTGTCCTTTGACGTAGATCTTACCATTGAATAATTTGTTAAAAAATATATAGAAGTAGCTAAAAGAAATGCATGTAGTTCCCATTGCCTGGGTTGGTTGGATCTTATTTTGGACTCTGAAACCATTAGATCAGTGAATTAACCCATATGGTTAAATCAAGAGCCATTGACTCCTTTTCTATTGTGTCTAAGAGTTGTTTGGTTTTAGTCTATTTTTTGTTGAAATGTCTGTATAATATCAAGTGTCAAGTTGCTTTGTCACACCATATATTTATATATGTTATTTTGACATGTTCATAATATCTTACATTTAGCCTCCAAATATTCTTTATTACTATTATCACCAACCCATTCAATGCATTCCTTCACTATACAGCTATTTTGTCTTATGATTAACATAGAGGATGTTCTCTTCAATCCTAGTAGCTGAGCATTTAAAATAATATGCATAAAGTCAAACCCCTGTACCTCCTGATTCAGTACAATAATTGAATATAGAGTTTAGTATCTATGCTGCTCTTATAATATTTTTTTAGAGTATCCCATATATGATTTTTAAAATGGTCATTTCACTCGATTTTTTTTTCAAACTTACCTTCATATTTATAAATATTAAAAGCTAACTGATCCTTTTGATTCCACTTTTACCTCGAGAGCATTATTCTTCCTCATTCTGAAATACTTAAGTATATTTCTAGCCAATGAAACTGTTGCTTAGTGACTAGTGTAGTACCCAAGGTTCGAAAAACCGGTCTGATCGGTACATCACCCGTTGGTGGATCGACATGATCAGGCCACACGCTTCCAAGTGCCTAGCGGAGCTTTGCACACTATAGGAGCTTCAACCAGCCGATTTGGATTAGTTTTTAAAACATTGGTAGTATCACTACCAATCAAGGTTTGTACTGGTTTAAGATTGGACCGGTGTCATAGTGGTACAGTCAATTTCACTATAGTACAATATTGGTTTTACTGTATCAAACTAGTCTGAAACTAAACTGGTACACCACTTTAGACTGGTTTTCAAAACCTTGCCACCAATCAAGCTTAATCATGTCAAATTATGCTCTCAGTTTGTGTTATTTTTATATTTCTGTCATGTCATATCATATTATACTTTTCATTTACATGCACTACTTTTATATCATTTTTTATGAACTTGAAAACTGTTGGTGGCTTGTATGTGAGATTTTGGACTTTCACATGGGAATTAAATTAGTTCAAAATGTAATACAGATGGAAATCTTCCCATATTCAGTTTTTTACATATTCTTTGAGCAATACCTGGATATATGGAGGACTGCTTTGATCAACATCTCAATTGCCCTTGGTAAGATTATCATTACCTTATAGTTATGGAGCTTCTACTCAATATGAAATTATCACAGCTTTATTAGTGTCCTAGGACCTCATAACAGAGGTACCTTACAGATATTTATTTTCGTTTTATCAGTCAAACATCAAGGGTAATTCTCTGAAAATCAAACATTTTTACACTTGTTGAAGATGCCCTCTTTTTCTATCTTATGCAATCAGGGGAACATAGTCCATTGTCTCTACGGTAAAGCCAATCAAGCACATACTATATCTTGTCTGAGTAGGCATAGGCCAGTTTGTCTACTACTACCACCTTCCCCTTTATTGTTTCTTCAGCTTTTTATCCAATGTGGTATTTGGCATAAGAACAATCTTTAAGTTTAGAGTTTAGAGTTTAGACTACTGAAGGTTCAGGTTCCTTGGTACCATCAACATGTAAGAATGACATTGCTACTAGTACTAACTGCTCTTGACATGAATTTACTTTATTTTTTCATTTTTTTGTGAATTAGGAAAAATCTGTGCTCCAAAAAGTTAATGTTATGACCCTCCTAATGAAAAAACCTAGCTCTTAACTTGATGAGCTTGAAAGAACATGACTCAATGAAAAATGATTAAGCCAACACATTATACCTATATATCATTATTATAATTCTCTATCCACTTCCCATGTAGTACTAAATTGGAATCTCATATCTCCCCTAGTTAGTATTTAATGCCCTTTTCAAGCCAAAAGCCTAATTCATTGCCTAAAACTATCCTTAATAGGAAATATGTGTGATCAAACTAATGGCAATTCCACTATCGAAGATCATCATTTACTATTAATTTCTCACCATGTTTATGACCAAGTAAGCACCTATAACATTTGTTATAACCTAATAGGAAAACTAACTTACAAAGTTAGCATCTATACATTTGTTATTACCCACTTAATACGAAAACTAACTTACCAATTTGATGAGCCTAAATTAAACCATCATATGATTAAAAATACTTAAGCACAATTTAACAATAATAAGCTCATTTATATCTTAATTCTGCTCTCACTTCCAATATATTATTACATTTACACCATAATGTTATAATTGGTGTCTCTATTTTAAATAATTGTAATGAATGAATTATAAGTCTCTCTAGAGTTCAAGAGTAGAAAAAATGGGTTTATTGACCTTCATATTCTGAAACTGAGAACTACGAGAGCTTCCTAAGGAATATAAATGAAAATTTTCTTTTCTTCGTAATTCAGTAATTCCTCTGTAATGTGTGTGCTCTTCTATCTTCTCCCACCAAAATTTGACACTTGTACGACATTTATCATCCTGATCATGTGTCAATGATAGGCCGTACATACCTAGTAACACACAACAACTCCCTACTACCACTAGAATGGGAATCCAAAATCCATGAACTCTATCACAATAATATGAATAGAAAACAAATAATATGGAAACGACATAAACATGAATTTGCAAAATACAATATCACAGGTCATCTTAATAGCAAAAGTAAAATGTTGATATACAAGTTAGCATAAAATACAATCATTAAATTTAGCTACAATCAAATTCGTAATAAGTTCAAATTCGTCTAACCATAATATAGCACTAATCATCTCTTTCCAAATCACGAGTTTACCAATGAAACATAAACAATATAAATATAATAACACAAATACACAATCCTAACGAGTTTATCAAGATTCATAGTACACACCATCACGAAAAACAAAGCACAAAAATGAATGGGTGTCAACTAATGAGTTGCATTAGATATATCAATATTATGCAAATATTAACCTATCGTACAGCTTCACAAACAATACAACATGCAACCATGAATCAAATGCTCAACCACCTCTTTCATATATCACACACATGTAATCAATAAAATAAGTTTATGCATATCACATCTTTCAAACATTTCTCATGCGCTAAGCAACAATATCATTAGTGACCATGTATCTCTAGCAATGCAACCACTACTTGCCTTATTCATATGTAACAACCATGTATTACATGTGTAGCATGCATTATGCATCCAGATTGCGGGGCTTGGATCACAAATCTCCTAACTCTACATTCTTACAAGAGAATTTTCACTATCAAACCCATGGTGGAATAACTACCACACAAGCACAATCAATATTATGTCCAGCACTTGTCAACCTTGGTCATAGTCAATTCTAATGGATACTAAAGAAATATTATATTGCCTCCTGACATTACGAGCTACTTCAAAATCTAAATCATGCTATAGTTTAAAGTAACTAATTCAAGTTGATGGATTGGTCAAAGCTTGGATCAATACATGCTGCTATATAAATCATACTAACACTCAGTATGGTCAAACACAATCTAAGCCTATCTCGGGCTTTTTTTGAACTAGCCCCTCCCCTTTGATTCAATCACATTTCTCTTGAAACTCTACAAAAAACTTAACTTATTTAGTTTTGAGATGTTTAAAGACTAAATTTGAATGAATGTAGACTTGCATACGTGGAAACTCATAACTTTAGTTGAATTGTAATACCTTGTCTTACTAGTAGGAGCTTCTCTACTGAAGTTACTCCATAGCGGTGACTCTAAATAGTAGTAGACCAATTGAACATGACTTAAGTTGATGCCCTTCAATTCAATCACATTTCTCTTGAAATCCTATAAAAAAACTAACTTATTTAGCTTTGGGATGTTTAAAGACTAAATTTGAATGAATATAGACTTGTATATGTGGAAACCCATAACTTTAGTTGAATTGTGATATCTTGTCTTCCTTGTAGGAGCTTTTCTACTGAAGTAACTTTGTAGTGGTGACTCTAAATACTAGTAGACCAATTAAACGTGACTGAGGTCGATGCCCTGGTTCTACAATACCTCACTTAACTTTTGAAGTCCATTGATGTTTGTAGGGCTAGAACTACAAATTTAGATGAGCATGAGTACCTAGATTGAATAAGAATACATGTAAGAACCTTCATAAGAAGTCCTTGTCTTTTATCCTTAATAGCTTGGTTTATTGTAATAATTTGCTTTCAGGCTCTAATTGTAAAGTAGATCTCACCTCCCCATTATCATATAGGCATGTACTTTTTGCTTTGCTAAAGTTGATCCTTGCCTCTCCTTTGATATTGGTACGAAACATCTTCTCTAGATTAGCTTGATTGTCTATCATGGTCTATATGCTATATTGCACATACAAATCTGTCTTCACAAGTCTAAGGCTAATTTTATGTCAACCATAGTTTCAAAAATCAGTCCATACTAGCATCATGACAAGTTTTACCACTTACAATTTCCAAAACCTATGTCCAAGTCAAGTAGACTACTATACCATTTGGTACCGTGATACTTTTTTAGTCGTATGCAAAAATCATATGTGGTGCAATTTTGGTATTTGATTCCTTTTGCATTATAATAATTAACCAAGTAATTGAATTAGTATTATGACTCATCTAATGAAAAATTAAATCCATTAACTTGATTAGTTTAAAATAATATGGCCCAACTAATCCCAAATGAATGGTACTAAGCTTATTTTACCTTATGTGCCAGGATAAATTTTCTCCTAATCTTTGTTTCATAAGACTTAAACACATATATACATTTATATGTGTATGTATATGTATACATATACTATATATACAATATATGTCGGTACCGACCTTGTACTGGTACCAAGACTACCAAGATGTACCAATTTTTTAATCTATGGTCTATAATGCTAAGTACAGGCATTATGTACTAGTCTAACCTCGGTGCCGATATAAGGTCTAAATTGTATATATGTTTATTATATAATATATGTATTTTAATGGTATCAATCAATACTCTTAGTAGTTGTTACCGTGTGTCTATATGAACCAGTACATGTCTGTCCAATGGTGAACTGATATTGGTATACAAACTAGTACTTAAAATTTTGCATCAACATGAGTTTAGTTTAATGGTGGCTCCACCATCTACAGCTAGCCTTTCATATTAGATCCTCATTATACGTGGGACTATGTTTACTCTAATATTATTTCTTATGACCCACTTTACTAGAAACTTAGTTCATTTGGTGAGCCTAAAACAAATTGACCCAGCTAAAATACTTAAACACAAACTAATGGTGCAAATCATCAGACTATCACAATTATCTTGCACCTTTCACCGGAAACTAAAGTTTTGAAGAAAAGATTGGCTAAGTTACTCAAATTATATTTCCATTTAAATAAAAAATTTTGGTCTAGACTATTGATCTCATTCTAACTTTTAGTATTAATCCAAAAATCTAATTAAGAGTTGAAGAGGGAATATCATGTTATGATAACATTATTTCGGTTAGGATATATCTTCTTTGAAGTAAAACTGATCTTGTGATTCAACATTCCAAATATCATGATGTGCCTAATTGAACCATTCTCAACGAGATGAGCTTTTTCTGCATTCTTGAGAATTATTGTGAAAATTGAAACTTTGTTCTATGAAAGATTGAAGTAGTAGGTAACTCAGTATATTTTTGGAAATTTTAATTTAATTCATCATATAGGAAACTAGGAAAGTAAGTGCGTTGTAAATTCTGACAGCTTTTCTATTTCAATACCAGGTGCTGTTTTTGTTGTTTGCTTGATTCTCACTGGCAGGTACAGGATTATCTATGCATATTTTTTTTAAAATTTCTCCCATTAGCGATTAGTTGTATAAATCCATACTAAGTATAAATGCCTCCCTTTGGTTTTCAGCTTTTGGGTGTCAACAATAATCCTCGCTGTTCTGATGATGATTGTCATTGATATGCTGGTAACTTATCAATAACAACTCTCCTTTTTGGTTATTTTCATTATTATTGTCATTGATACTCTAGTTTCATGGTATGTTGTGCAGACCTCGTGATATTTTGGTGCATTTTGTGACATTAGTATGGCCATCGACAAAATGTCGTTTTACCCAAATGGTGTCTTCCCCTCGAAACAATATTGAAGTAATCCATTTTTAATGGTGGTGATTATCTAGCATTTTCAAGTATGATGTCATATATGATCAGTATTTTGAGCTTTAGGAGACATAAAATGATAATTAGAAAGAATTAAATGAAAGCATGAGAATTTTTAGAGAGTTTGAAAGTAGAGTGATTAGGAATTTTCTGAACAAGAGATGAAGTGTTATGGGGTTTATATAGAGAGAACCTAGTTGTTTGCTAATGATATAAATGTTCTAACATTTAGGAATCTAATCATTAGAGTCAGTACCAACTGGTACTGAGACATGGCATCAGTGAGTAAAGTAGCAAACCTATGGACCTAATATATAGTGGATCTATGGCAGCCTTGGGTCAAACTGGTTTGTATAGTTTGTAGTGACTTGTAATAGATAGTGTTTACCAGTCTTTAAAACTTTGCTTGTGATTCGTAAATCAAGCATCAGCATAGTATAAGTTCAAACCAAAGTTTTAAAAACTATTCCCAGGCAGTACAGAATAGGGACAGGTAGAGGGAGCTTCAATAGAGTAGCGGAAGAGGAAAGAAGAAGGAAGAAGAGGAGTCCACTCTATGTCGAAGAGGGAAGAAGAAGAAAGAAAAGAAGGAAAAGAAGAAGGAGAAGAAGAAGAAAAAGGAGGAGATGTATGGAGAGTGAAGGTGAACACAGTCACATGAATGCTGCTAGTTCCTCTTTTCTCTTTTTTCGCCTCTTCTTCTTCCATATCTTCTTCCACCACCCGCGAGCGTGCACAATGAGCGGACGAGTGTGGCAAGCGAAGGTAGATGCAAGTGCTGCATCCACTTCTTTTGCTTTTTCCTCTTCCTCTTCTTCTTCTTACTCTTTCTCTTTCTCTTTCTTCTCCTCTTCTCTGCTGTGGTGTTGTTTCCAATTCTGTCCGATATGGACCAGTACTAGGTCTATGATCAAAATTTTAATCTTTGGTTCAAACATTAAAGTACATCATCTGGTATTGTGAGTAGAAAAAATAGGTAGCTGGATTGGTTATATGGATTAGAATACAAAGTATATTCGATTGGTTGTTTTCTTTAAGCCATAGCATTGGCAATTTTACGTTCTCGTGCCATGTTGGTTAGCTAAGTCACTAAAATTTTTTTTAGAATGTCAGGTGCAGATTACTTTTAAGTTTGAATTGAATATAGATCATATATTTCAACTGATAAGGATCTTTGTTATTCATAACAAGATCTTGGGATCGAGTCCTTCATCAATTACTTGCCCATGTCAATAAAAAAAGCTCTAAAATTTTCAAATCATTCATATTTGTATTTTCTATGGTTGTTCCTATGCAAATGTAATAGAGTGTAAGGGTGTTATGCGCTAATGAAATAATTATGGTTGACTTTTGAGAAATTTAGTAAACAAACATAGAGTTTAACAAACAAAGAAAAAGGAAAATAGGTTGTTAAGAATGTAGATGAAATGGACCATCAAAAGGAGGATTGAGCTTGAAATTTTGTCACTCATGTGCCCGGTGTTTTTTCTTTCTTCGATTTTGCTTATTGTTCCATCTATTTGCATATTCAGAATTCATATCACTCTAAGTGCCTATGTATAAATAGGGGTGAACATTCGGTAAAAATCGAAATTGAATTTACCGAAATTTATTTACTGAAAATTTTTATACCGAATTTTTAAAAACTGAAGCCAAACCAAATTTCCTAAAAACCAAAATTTACCGAAAAGGTTCGGTAAATTCGGTAAATTACTGAAAAGTTTAATTATTAAGAATTTAGTTAATTATATGATTAGTAATTAGGTTATTAGGTATTAGATAATAGATTTTAGACTTTTAGTAACTAGTTATACTATAATAAAATTAAAATATAATATATTTTATTTTATTTTTTAATATATATTATATATATTATATATTTTAATATATATATCAGTAAATTCGATTTTTTATCGAACCAGAAAAAAAAACCTGAACTGAAAATCGAAAATTGAATTTTACAAAACTTATTACCGAAAACCAAAATTTTTTTTTACCGAACCGAATTTATCAAAATTATCGGTAATTGATAACTTGGATATATATATGAAGTTTCTGTAATGTGTGGTAGCTTGGCTAGAACCATGATGATTAATTCTATGACTCTAATGGTATAGTGGATACTCATATCTTGGTAGTCCTCTAAGTCATGGGTTTTTTTGGCTTACAAGAGTTAACCTCCTACCACTTTTCTAACACTAGTATAGCATGTCTCACTTAGGTCTACTCAAAGTGGTTGCCATGGTCTTTATATTATGTGGAGTATGGATCTCATCAGTGTTGGGGAATGCCAGGTGTAATTTAAAATTTTTGCAGTCCTAGGACGCAGCGGAAGAAGTATTACACCCGAAACACATTCCTTTCCCAAGGATCCATGCGAGAGAGAAAACACAAGGATGTGTTAGAAATGTACCTCTTTTGCTTGTCTAGTTGTTGAAACCATGTTGAAGGCGCTCAAGTGCTTGCCCTCTACATGTATCCACGCATCGACCTTCTCAACGTTGCTCCCTTCCACGCTTGGTGCTAGCCTCGGGAAGAGAATCAAGCCTTGAGTGGTTCCTTCACTTCACTTGTGCCACCTTCAAGGAAGTTGCGCCAAGTGCAAGAGAAGATACCGCCAACTCCTTGTTCTCCTTTCTCCAAGAGAAAAGGAAGAGGATGAGTTTCGGCCCTTAGGAAGAGGAAGAAGAGATGTCGCCACCAAGCCCTTCTCCAAGTTGCGCCAAGAGGTGAAGAAGGAGAAGAAGGCTTGCGGCTTCAAGGAGGAAGAAGGGTTGCGCCACCTTCAAGTTGTCGCCCTTTGCCCTTGCTCACGCCTCTCTATGTATCCTCACGCCTCCAAGGAATAGAACTCTAGAGGGGGGCGGTAAGGGGTCTTATTTATAGGGCAAGAGGCGGTTTGGGCAAGGGCTAGGATCATGACAAGTGTATGGCTAGGATAAGGGGTCTTGAGGCAAGGAAAGTCTCTAAGACTTTACCATAAACCTCATTCAACCTATCCATAATTGCCCAAGCACCATATCAGCCCAAGACATGCCTTAAAGGCATTCATACCATCAAAGGAGAAGGGCTAGGCGCATAATGCTTCCTTAATGAAGCAAATTTGCCACCCAAACCCCATTATGCCCCTTAGGTGCCAATGGGGTTTGGTTTCTCCCCATTATACCCCTTTTAGCCTCTTACCTCTTCATGACAACTTGTTATTGGGCCTCATTGGATAATGAGCAAGCCCAAACTTCATTGCATGGGTTGATTAAGCCATTGGATCCAATCCAATGCAACCCTAATTCAAATGTGACCAACCATGATCAATTTCGGGTCAACCTGCTATAAATGGAGTTTGGCTCCAATAACTCTCTTCCAAATCATTAGGCCCATTGGCGCTGATGAAATCTTCCAAATAGATCCAAGCTATCCAATAACTTGATCATAAGGCTTCTGATTAATGCAACGTCAAGAGTCTATTGCGTGTGACTCTGTAGGATCCAAATGACGATGGCAATGACGATAGATCATCATAAGTAGTGAGAGGTATCCAGCAACACATCACTACTACCCATGTCATTGGACTTAAGTCATATGGCAACAACTCCTAAACTGATATCCTGTCATTGGATTAGTCTCAAGTATATCAATCCAATCTATTGGTCATGACTCATACAGTATGGCCATACATTCCTGTCATGCACCAACGAGGTGGGGTGCCCCAAAGTGGATATCATGCTTCCAATCAAGAAAGGGGTAAATCCTACTATTGGTCATCCATGTCTCTATATGACTTATGATGTGCCCGATGACAGTTGTTTTGATCACCCAATTACGGAGAGACGTAAGACTGCATCAAAGCATATCCATCATCATATTTAGACATGAATACTTCAAGTCTAAGGATCAATGCAAACCTCTTGCATGTGAGATTGACTTATTGACTAAACAAGTCAATCCTCACGGTGGGTCACTCCAGTGCATCCAATGCACATGTATGTCTGCGTTACTGTGTCCTACACCTAACCAGCCCATACACCAGTCTCATATGCACCAAAGCTGTCCCATATCGGCTAAGACACTTTGACTGGGGATTACTTATGATAATGGATCCAATCCAAACTTCTGGAACATTATTTATGCAATTCAATACATCAACGCAGGTAAAACAATCTGCATAATAACGACCATGCCTTTATCAATTATATCAAAGTACATTCAAATAATGCCGGTCCATGTCCATATATTGGTCTGCAGGGCATAAACACTAACAATCAGTTGAGTGAAATTAGTAGGTTATAGGGTTTATATTGAGAGAAATAACTTCCTTCCTCAATTAATTCAAAATGTCTTGTGTGGAATATAGCTTTTGGAGAATTCTTTTCCTCCAACTACTAGATTCCTAGCCATTATACCTAGTACCATTTGCCGGTATCAATCAAGGTTTTAAATATTAATCCATATCGATGTACTAGTATCAATCAAGGTTTTAAATACTAATCTATCGGTGTAGTAGTATCAATCAAGGTTTTAAATACTAATCCATATCGGTGTGCTAGTCTACTATTAGATAGGTGTGTATCAAATAATAACAGTTCGTACTAATACCTGTGGGTACCAACCTTGTACCAGTGTAGGTCGAACTAGATTTTTAAAACACTAGTAAGAATTGGACCACTTGGACTCAACTTGCACCGAGTATAAGTTACTAGTCATTCCAATTTGTACCAAGTACCAACCATACTTGGTGCTATAAACCAATTCTATAATCCATGGTCTTACTAATACAAACTCCTTAATTGTTTAGTATTGTTCAGTACACTTATAATCGAGTTCCTGCTTCTCTATGCCCCTAATAGATTGTAGAGGTCCTGATTGTTAAGAGTCGCCTATGGAGTTTTAAGGTCCCAAGTGTTGATTCCTCTTCCTCCATTGGTGAAAATAGCCAAGGACTGATGTCTACCACCCATGCATGAAGAGTGCCTCCCATGCAATTGTCTGAATATTTTCCAAATATACAAGGAGCTATTCATGGCACTGGCCTTCCTTTATCATAGCTCTTACTTCAAATCTTGCTTTAAGTTCTTTAGTTTATGTATCGATGTGAACTTCATAGTGCCTTTAAAAGCACCTACTTATCTATTCCAGGAGGAAACAGCCATAAAGAATTCAGGATAAGTAGTTCAATAGTTAAAAAAAAACTAAATCTTTTACATTTGTTCTATAGTTGCCTAGATTAATTAGTTTTTCTTCTAATTCAAGCATGTTCTCTTTAGCTTCTTGTATTATCAAAAGTTTATTTTAGCGCAATCATATAGCAGACTTAGCTCGTTTACTTGAAAATTTTGGAAATTATTGCGCTTTTTATATTTATTTTTTTGCTACACGGTTTAAAAACCTTTAGTTTTTCACTTCTCTAACCAAAACATATCATGGCAGGGGGTGATGGCCATCTTGGGCATTCAATTAAATGCAATTTCTGTTGTAAATCTTGTGATGTCAATAGGAATTGCTGTCGAATTTTGTGTTCATATAACACATGCTTTCTTGGTGAGTACCGCATGTACTTTTTAGTTTTTACTCGTTAGAGATAATGTTTATGAACTCATGCTTGTTGAACTCTTGATTACAAACTTTTATTTGTTTCATTCTTTATACCTTAACTGTATGTTAGCCATGTTTGGTTGCACAACCGCTATGCAAATACTTGAGCAAAGAATCCTCGGTCCTGAGTTTACTTCATTAACTGATACGACAGATTCTCTATTATCTTGAATCAGTTACTTCGGAGAAGATCATAATGGAATGCATAATGGAATGATCCCCTTATGCATGGCATACTTGATGCTACGAATAGTTTATTTTCTCTTTTTTAGGGGAAGGCCCATGGACTTGTATATTCATTCAAGCCAGTGTAACTATTTACAAAGCTAGATAAAAGAGAAGGGAAAAAAATTTACAACCAAGATGTTAGATAGGGCTGACAGTTAGGTACTCTCAAGCCAAAGTCATACCAACTAGTCCAATACGAGGATTTAGTACCATTTTGTCCTAGTACGGTAGTACCAAGTGGCACACGGATCCCTCTACCATATCAATATATATATATAACTAGTACAATGTATATATAATTAGTACACCAATATTAGTATATTGTTACGGATTGGTATTCTAAATCTTGGTCCTCTACAATCGTAAAGAGTGGAAATGAGACAATAAAAGATTTTATCAGTTTTTTATATATTTCTTCCTTTCCTAATCAATGAAGCCTAGTTTTTTATATGTTTCTTCCTTTCCTAATCAATGAAGCCTAAATAACAACTTTGTTGATCATGTCCTTTGCAGAGAGAGTGGCCTCCACCTAGTATCAACTAAGGTTTAGAAAATCAGTCCATTGTTGGATTAGTACGTACTAATCGTGTCTAATCGATACCAACACGATTAGTACTAGTTGATTTTAATTAGTTAATTATATATATATATATATATAGTGGTCTGTGTAAATTTTGGTAGGAGAGAAATTTTAGCGCATAATTCTATTTGGAGCTTCATCCATCTGGTGAAGTGGGTAGATGCTTGATAGACAGTGAATAGATTCCACTAGAAAATCAAGAAAAGTGTCGTTCACCCAATTCAAGGAGTTGAATAAATCCCTTTTAGGAGCATGCCACAAGAAAGATGATGTATGGGGCTTGTGCAAGTTCTCGCTTGAGCAAAACTATCTATGTAGGAATCATCTCAACTATTGTGATTGGCAATGCGTTCCAACATGACTCATCAAACTCCTCTTGGAAGTCTAACTAGATTCTCCAACTATGTCAATTCCTCGCTTACATCTACCATTGTTATGTGTACTATGTTGGAATCATCAATCAATATGGCTTCTATGCCAATTGTCACTCACCTTAATTTTCTTTTGCTAAAGGAAAAAGAAACTAGGTAGTGTAGCTTGATTGACTCATCAACACATCTGTTGGATCTTTGTATGGGTTTTATTGTTAACGGGTTTAGTTGTCTGCGCCCGTTACCTTTGTTTATGTAGTGTTTTGCTATAATGAAACCTAATCTAATTTTTCCTCTTTGCTTCAACTTGGTATCAGAGCAAAGTTCCTGTCGCCGCCCTTCCTCCTTCGTTCGTCGCTTCATCATCCCCACCTTCTCCCTCGTTTCTTCTCTCTATCCACTGTAGACGTCCGCCGCATTTGGTTCTTGGCGCTTGACACTAAGGGGAGGCGTCTTGTGCGTGTGGCGCAATGATCCGCCGGCCGTGGCTTGGCTGTGTGAAGCGTCGCACGAACATCGCTGCCGCTCCTGTTCCTTTCTCCATCACCGGAACCTTCTGTCCTAGCTTCCATGAAGTAGCTTCATCCACCAGGCTTCTGTTCCTATCCCTTTGGACACTGCTGTCTCGCTCGGTTGTTTTGCCTGCGGCTGCCGTCCTCTTGCGTTCGTCAAGATGGTGCTTCCGAACGACATCGATTCATTGTATCCGCCAAGCTTGTTCTTCCGGAACGTATTCCTCTTCCGCTGAGCAGTGTTTTTCTGCCACGCCTTCGTTCTTCGTTTTCTGCTTCAACGAGTTGACTTGGTTTGGCGTCGACAGCAGGGTGTATCGCACTGTTTGGCACAAATATCCTGTGCATCGCAGCTTCTTGGATATCCTGCTACTCTAGTTCCATGGCAAGCTGGTGGATCTGATGTTGCTTGGTGCCTCTTGTGTGCACATTTAGTGTCGGTACTATCTCGTCACTTTTTCTGTGCCCTAGTTCCTAGTTCTTTTACTTTGATTGTTGGACTATATTCGGTTCTTTATCTTGTTCTGTTATTATGGACTCGGGTTCTTCTACTGTGGATTTTAAACCTGAAACTACCTTTGGCACAAATATTATAAAATTTGGTGGCACGAACTTTCCTTTGTGGTCCCAATCGGTTCGTCTCTTTTTGGGGTCACATGGCAAAGAGCACCATCTTACTCAGGCTGCTCCTCTTCTCACTGTTCCAACCTATGACTCTTGGCGCCATTCAGATATGGTTAAACTAAATTTATTGTTTCACAGTATGGACACTAAACTCGCCTCCGCAGTCATGTATCAACAGACCACTAAGTCTACTTGGGAATTCCTCAATAGCACGTATGCCTCTAGGTAGAATCTATGAAGAAGTTATTAATTTACAACAGGAGGATCGCACCTTTCAAGAAACTTATGCTTTATTACAAGGAAAATGAGATGAGCTCTGTCAATACCATCTTGCCTCCTCTGATATTGAGGTTACTCTTCAACAGCGGCAAGAGTTCTTGGTGGACAAATATCTTTCATGCCTTAATCCTCAATACTCTGCTTTGGGTTCTCAGCTGCTATTAGATTCTACTATTATTACACTTCAGGGTACCTTCTCTCGGTTGTTATTAGATTCTACTATTACTACACCTCCAACTCAACTCACTGATGAGCAATCTCGTTGATTTTTTTACCAAAATAAAAACATGTCAGAAAGCACATAATAGTGTCACAGTATGAATTAAAAATTTGTAATCACTCCAAAGAGCTTACAAAGCTAATGCAATGAACAAAGATTACATGTTTCCTCACCATGGGATCACTACCCCATATTCAGTACTTCCTCCCTCTCCCTCTCCCTCTCTCTTCCTTGCTCTCTTCTAAAGAACACAATGAACTCTCCTTCAAAAGACAGATGACCTTTATCACTTGCACAACTGTCTATTCTCTCACAGAACAGTACAATGCTATTCTCAGAAGGTTGTGTTGAAGTTTGATGGGTCTTCCTTCTATTAACCACAATCAGATGTGTTAACCATCGTCAACAGTCCAAAATACTATCTAGAACTATTTACAACTATCTTGCCTATTTGCACAGTTAGGTCACAAGTTCTCCATGTGTTTACAACTTTACATTGTGTCTATCCTATCACAACCACTTAGATAATTCCCTTGAGTACACCCAACAACTCAATGTCAACCTATGCTTCACTCAACTGATCATTCAAGAATTGAACTCTTATTTTATCACTTGTGCATAAGTAACACTTATCCGTCAACCAGCTTAGATCATTTAGGCATGAGTGACATACTTCTTCGTGTTGCTTGCCTCATACCACTCGGCAAGAATAGGGATGGTGCACATTTCTTTATGCCATTTTACCAAATTGTTTAGGTTATACCACACATATTCATTCTGCCTTGCCCCTATACTTTTGTGCCCATCATGAGAAATTAATAGTCCAGCATATACAACTCTAACTTGCAATCATGGACAAATCATTGACTCCAAGCTTCAAGTTTTTTGGCACGGGAAGTTGACTCACTACGAGTGTCTACTTCAGTGATGCAAATATAACTTGAGTGGTGCAACACTGCAACTTAGCTACTGTTGCAAGTGAAGAAAGTGGCGAGTGACGGAGCCATATAAGCTAGTGGGGCATTTGCCCCCGCCATATTCGTAATTCTTCTAGATTTCTAAGTTTCATCATAGGGACTACGCAAGGTTTTATAACGTAGTCCATATGGTGTACTAGCAGTGTTGGCATTAGAGTGTACTGATATTAATGATGTCAACATATGGTATATTGGTATTGATTTCATCTCATATTGGTATGTACCATCAATACCCAGTGATATAACTAGCTTCTGAAGCCTAGCAGCTTCGTTAGATTGCTCCACCGATTTATAATAAGGTGTAAGTTTCTTGCCATCTTGGCTTTTGCCCTAATCAACCTCGTTTTCTAGTCTTGTTGTTCCTAGCATCCCATGTTTCATTATTTTGTTCTTTTTCCCCAAACAACAGCAACTAAACACCACGGTAAGTTCCTCTAATTGTTGGTTTATCTTTAATTGTATGATTTTGTATCTGTATAATTGTATTTTTTTTTTATATTGCCCCCACGTACCTGTGGGTCCTAGATCCACCAAAGCGTGGGATGGGTAGGGTGAGGGCTGATGGAGCGCCAGTTTGTTATGTATATGGACGTGTAAGGATTCTTGGAATCCAAGAATCCCATTACAATCGTCCTTGGTAATAGTTTTTTTGAATCAGTGATAAATGGTTACAGGGTACAAATTTTATTGTAACTTCAATTGCAACACATTCACTGGTACTGAAAAATAAGCATAAATGATGACAATGCATGTAGTACGTTTCCTAGTGCTTCATTTTGCAGTTTCTCTGAACTTAATTCTAATCTGGTGCTTACAGTTAAGCAGTGGGGATAGAGAGACCCGAATGAAAATGGCTCTGTCTACTATGGGGGCTTCTGTATTTAGGTAAGTTATAATCTTTGTTTTATCTCTTATTTTAGTTGTCATCCATGAAAGAAATGTAATTTCTCATTTCAATTTTGAAGCAATTTACCATATTTCCTTACTGAGCTAAAGATCAATAATTTGCACTGATATTGGAACGCCTGAGAGTAATGACCACAACTAAATTTGTGGTCCTTTTGTTTGGCAATAGTTGCGTCTAATGATGTGTCGGCTGAATGCATTACGCAACACATAAGGTGCGTGTGAAAAATTTTTATTTCTCAAGGGAAACTAGGAAAAAGAGAGTGTTACAAAAAGCTGAAAAGAAAACAAGAAAAGAGGGAACGAGGAGAGGTAAACCTATTCCACCGTTGTCCAGATTCACGACTTTTATAGGTCACTATGTTCTGGTATTCCACATTGTTCAACATCATAATTGTCCTTTTCTTTCCAGAGTTGAGGTAATATGGAAGGTGGCAAATACTGTGGTAGTTAAGGTTCTGCCTCAAATAAGTCTCTGTAGTGGTGAAGTGTATAATGTGATTTATGTGTTCACTGTCGTTGCAACATGCACATTTCTCGTTAATTTGCACTGCGTGTTCCAGAGATGTACCATGTTTACTACCTTAGTTTTACCATACTGATGTTGCATATTTTGTTTAGTTCTGAATTATTATTGAAGATCTATGCTTATTAAGATTCAAATTCAGGGTTCAATATCATGTTAATCGAGTGAGGATATTTCTATAATGTTATATTACTGATAGCTTCATACTAAATGTTTGTTACATATTCTCTCTCTTGCAGTGGAATTACCCTCACAAAGCTAGTTGGAGTTATTGTCCTACGCTTTGCTAAATCGGAAGTTTTTGTGGTTTGTGAATTGTGATCATGTCATGTCAGTTTAGGCCTGCTAATAAAGCCATGATTCTTGCTCATTCTCTGGCAATGTCTTGCAGGTGTACTATTTTCAAATGTACTTGGCATTGGTTCTTATCGGGTTCTTGCATGGACTTGTATTCCTCCCTGTAAGACCATGAAATATACGCCTAATAATGTCTCCATTATGGTTTCTGGTATGGCCTCTTTTTAATTGCCATTTTTGTTTCATTTTTAAGGTGCTATTGAGCATTTGCGGCCCCCCTCCACGATTGACGCCTGACGACAAGCAACAACCTCAGCATACTGAGCAGACCAGCTAAATTGCCCTCCGGTCTCATAATCCATGAGCGATTTCGTGCGAACATGGAACTCGCTGGTTAATCTTACCTAGTCTTTGTCTGGCTGCCCTGCCCCTGTATATACTTCCGAGTTCTTTCATTTTTTTCCCCTTCCTACTTATTACGTAATTCAATGCATGGAACTGCCCATCGTGTAGCTGTCAAACGGAATTCGATGAGGCCAATAAGGAAATAATAGTTGCATGCTTAGAGATATAACCTTTTTGATTTTGTAGGCAATGTGAACTGTATAATCGGCTGAAGCCAAACAGCTGTTGAATTGTATTTCAAAGCGTCCCGTAAAATCTGATGTTTTGTGACTGCGATTTTTGATAGTAAGTAGCGCTGTATGGTCTTTTTTTTGTTAAAGGCAACTATTGATTACTTAATGCATTAAAAGGGGTCTGCATACAAAAGATTAGCTAGCTCAGGTTACGCTTAAGAAGCGTTTAATCCAATAAAACACTTTTAGTCGTTGAATTCTGCTAACTGTATTAACAGTTATCATATATTTATAGTTAGATAAGAATAATTATTTGTTATATAGCTGAAAAGTTCAATCTTGAATTTTCTTTTTTATTGCAATTTGTTAGCATTAACTATTTGAAACAAGAATCACTACACAAAAAATAAACTCTATATTCAAAAGAAATAAAAGAAAGGAATGTGGCTTAGGCTGTGAAAAAGATAGAAAAGCAGGAAAAAGAAAAAAAATAAGAAAAGGATAGAAAAAAAATAGTATGCGAAAGTGGATGAAGCTCACCGCCGTGGAGGGAGACTGAGGGAAGCTCACAGGGAAAGAGAGGTAAGGGGTGGGGTCAGCATGAGGCAATAGAGGCTAGCTTGTAGGCGCAATCTTGCAGGGGAGCTCGTGGGAGGTGGTGAAGGCAAGCTTAATTATTAACAAGGGAGAGGCCACCGAAGAGAGGGAGAAGCGATTGGAAAGGCAAGAGAGATGTCGAGAGAGAGAGAGAGAAAAAAAAAGCGATGGCAAGCTTAATTATTAACAAGGGAGAGGCCACCGAAGAGAGGGAGAAGCGATTGGAAAGGCAGGAGAGATGTCGAGAGGGAAGGAGAGAGAGGGTGCGTTTGGGTGTGTATTGTAGGTGGTGTAGTGTAGGTTGTAAAAGAATTGTGCTGTAAGGTTAAAAACCGTAGGTGGTAAAAGTGTGGTTAGAAAAAAAACGATTAAATAAATATTATTTCTCTTCTCTCTCCTTCCTCCTCTCTCCTCTCGCTCGGTTCCCCTCCCATCGTCCGCTTTTTCTCTCGACGGCCGCCGCCCATCTCCCCTTCCGTCCGCTCCGTTGCCCTCCTCCCTCCCTCCCTCCCAGCGTCTGCTTCTCTCAACGTCCGCCGCCGCTCCTCCTCCCATCGTCCGCTCCTTCTCTCAACAGTCGCCGCCCATCTCCGTCGCCCTCCCTCCTAGCGCCTGCCCTCCCTCCCTCCCTCCCTCCCTCTCTCGACCAGCGGAGCTCCAGCAGGGTCGACCAGCGGCTGCTCTGGCGGAGGAATGGAGGAAGAGGGAAGAACGGCGGCGGGTTTCTGGCGGAGGAAGTGGAAGTGGAAATGATGGTGGGGAGAGGGAGGAACAAGGGAGAGACATGAAGGAAGACGGAGTGGGACTTGATGGAGGAGGTGTCGGCAGGTACGGCCTCCACCGCGGGAGATTGGAAGGCAGCGGAAGAGCAGCCGCTGGTCGGGCGAAAAATGGTGCTCCACGCCTACGCAACCCACAGGAGGGGACTTGTAGGCTGAGCCGGGCGAAAAACGCCCGGTCAATCTTAGTCAACGTAGATAAGCAAGTGGAAAGCACTCTCGGCGCCAAACAAAAACAGCTTTGTTGACCGACGCCCCATGCGACCGGGCGGTCCGCCTACAACCCCAAACGCACCCAGAGAGAGAGAAAAGCGATTGGAAGGGCAAGAGAGAGAGAGAGAGAGAGAGAGAGGGGCAAAGCAAAATTGCGAGTGCATTTTTATTGTTCTTGCTCTCAAAAAGATATAATTATATTTGCAATATGCCATGAGGTTTACCTTAGTCATTTGGCAACATGCCGAGTGGCTATAAAATGACTAGACTTTTGGTGTGCATTTTAATTATCTTGTGCGCTTTTTTCTAAAACTATTATTTTTTTTACCTAAGAAAAATATTGTTATTTATAGCTACACTTATTCTAGATAAAATGACGAACCTTTGCAGCTTCTACACGACCTCATCACTAATGCAACAATATTTAACAAGACAACGGTACTGTTTGGGGTGGCTGGAGCTTCTGGCTGGTGGCTGATCTGAGTAGAGCTAATTTGAAAAGCTGAGGCTGTTTGGGTGTATTAGCTGGTCTGATAAGCAACTTTGAGCTGCTGTGCTGTTCAATTTTATTAAGAAATTTTTTTTAATTTATTTTTAAAATTTAAAATTAAATAGGGTATCATGCTAATAATATCTATAATTTAATTTTTATTATATATTATTAATTTAAATAGAAATAATTATATCTTCAATAAATATTAGTATTGATTAATATATTTTTTATTATTTTAATTCTTAAAAATAGTATTATTTATTGCTTATGCAAGACTTTGTATCTTAAAATTTAGCTAAAAATAATTATATTATTTATTATTTTTTTATATTTTCTTATTATTTTGATTTTAAAAATTCCTATTGATTAAAATTAAAAAAAGTAAAATAAAAATAAAAAAATTCCTATTGTTTTTACCCTATGTTTATACCTGCTAATAAAATTAAAAAAAAAGTAAAATAAAAATTTCCCTATTGTTTTAAAATTTAAAGAAAGAATCATACAAATATAAATTTAATTTTTTTAAAAAAAATTCCCTAAGTGCAAACCATACAAATATAAAATTTAAAAATTCATATTTATTCCTCTTTTTATTTTTTTATTATTTTAATTTTAAAATTTGGTATTTATTAATACTTATTAAAAAAAATTAAAATAAAAAATCCTAAATCCTTTCGTCATCTCCACGCGAGAAGGGATTTGGGATTCTTTCTCGCTGCATTCGGTGCCTTGCTGACGGCTTGGCAACGGGCGGTCATCGGTGACGGGAGCTGATCTGCTAGGCGGCGACGACCAGTGGTGACGACTACCGGAGGCGATGACGGTTGGAGGCGGTGACGAAGCTCGCGACGAGAAGATGCTACGACGGAAGGTGCGGTGACAGAAACTGATCTGCTTGGCGGCGACGGGTGGAGGCGGCGACAGGCGGAGACGGCGACGGGTGGAGGCGGCAACAGGCGGAGACGGCGACGAGCAGAGGCGGCGATGGCTGGAGGCGTACGAGCGGCGAGACGCATACGCCTACGAGCGAAGCGGCGAACACTGTGCAGAAGAAGCCGCTTCCGCATTTCGGGAAAGCTGCCTTCCGCTCGCTTCTGCAAAACAATGTGGCTTCTCAATTGCCAGCTAAGAAGCTGCTCCCCAAACGGTATCACTGCTAGCTTTTGGCTGCCCGCAAACGCAGAAGCCGCTCAAACGCAGCCTCCAAACGGGGCCAACATTAATCTCAAACGTGGACGAGTTGAATAAAGTCACTCTGCAGCTGCGCAAAAAGGCGCCTGGGTTATAGACACTTCTGTTTTTATTGGACAACCCAACAAGAACCCACCGAATCATCGTCCAGACTGCGGTTGGGACCGATCGAACTCATTTTGAAACCGAAGCGACCGTTAGGTCTGGTGCTTGTGATCTGGCCGTTTATTTCAGATCAAACGGTCTTAATCCAGTAGCCGTTGGCTCACACGCGAAGCATCTACAAACACGCGCCCGTTCTTTACGTGCAAAGTATTTAATAATTTGCTTTCCTTTTCTCCCTTCCTTTTTTCCTTTCCGGACGGACTCTTTATTGAATTCTACCCCACAAACCCCCACAAGGAAAGCGCGATCGCGAGAGCGTCGAATGCGCAACGACCGCCTCGATCCCTGGGGATGGCAGCTTGCTTGATTCATGCCCTCGCCTCCCAATCGCTAGCTCATCGGCCCAATTGAGAGAACGAATTTAGAGGTTGCCTGCATGTCGGTGTCAGTGATTGTTGGGCTTTGAGTGGATTGTCTGCTGGATCTAAATAGCTTCATTGGCTTCTCCTGGCGGTTGGCACTTTTGATCTAGAGCTGGGAGCAGATGGATCGAGTCGACGAGAACGGTCAAGGCATGCTGAAACCGGCATGTGCCGGAGGTACTCGGGAATCATTTGAGCGTTTTGGTTTCTTCGTGATGTTTTCGATAAAAACAGCCGCAGATCTCTAAGTTGCTCTGTTTTTTTTTTTTTTTTTGGCTTAATGCTACAGATATGGGCAATCGGAGAGCGTTGAGTGATATAAGGAATTTGATGGGACTGCCACCGCAACTACTTGCAATCACCAAGAGAGAATTGGCAGAGTAAAGCATCAAACTTTGGTCTTTCCTCTGATATTTGCTCAACCTTCTTTGATCTAACTTATCTAATGATCTTATCCTTCAACAGCCAGAGTAATTTGGAAGGAAGGAATTTTGTATCTGCACGACCTGCGACAAGGTTGATATTGAAACTTTACTTTTAGATTCTTTATCCATCTATTTCGGCTTCTCATCTGACTGTATCTTATTGATGAAATGGTATATTAGACAGAATAGCAAATCGACGAATCATCAGAAGGTAAAGGTGCATCTTCTTAAATTTAACTTAACCTCTGTTTTGTGATTGTTTCTCGTACTGAGGATTTCGACCTCATTTAGGGAATTAGTAGACATCATGAACAATTTACGTACGAGAGCCGGTATGAGCAGCCAGTGCCTTCGGTACCAAGTTCTGGTATTTTGGATACTTACACTGCAATTGATGTGGATGATTATAGTTCGAGTAATGATATAGCTTTGCCAATGGTCGAAGAAGTGGAAGATATGGTTTGTTCTTTAATTACCATTTTTCTTCTCAAGTGTAATTTTTATTATGACAGTAGATATGCTTTATCTATAAGATTATTTCAATCAATGATGTAGGACAACACTGAACATAAGGAAGTTGATATGGAGGATCTTGTTGTTGGGACAATTCAGGACATTGATAGCTGTGATTGTAATAATCCACTTGCTGTTGTAGATTATGTAGAAGATATTTACAGCTTTTACCGACAAACTGAGGTGAAATATGACTTCATAGAGTGAAACAAAACTTATGCAGAAACATTTGCCGCTATTCCTCATTATTAGTTTTCTCACCTTGTGGTGAAATTGTGTTCCTTGTTTTCAGACTTTTGCCTTTGATTGAAGTGTGACAAATGCTTTCCTATGCAGGTTTCTAGTTGTGTAAGTCCTGATTACATGTCCCACCAATTTGACATTAATGAAAAAATGCGAGCTATTCTCATTGACTGGCTCATAGAGGTAATTTTATCTACTTTTATGAACTTGATCTACAACTACAAGAGTTATCCCTAATTCCAATTCTTCACATGTTATCTGATTCTTATGACCTTACTTTTACAGGTACATTACAAGTTTGAGTTAATGGATGAGACACTTTTTCTCACTGTAAACATCATAGATAGATTATTGGCAAGGCAGAGAGTTGTCAGAAAGAAACTTCAGTTAGTTGGAGTTACAGCTATGCTTATTGCTTGCAAGTATGAGGAGGTCTCTGTTCCACTGGTAGAGGATTTAATCATCATCTCAGATAGAGCTTACTCAAGGGAAGAAATTCTTGAAATGGTAATAGCCGTTTTTTATGGTTGGCCAGTGGATTGCTAAAGAACTTTTATAGAGCTTGGGAACTCCAAAATCTAATAAAATATATTTGCATTTGCAACTGCAAATTTGGCCCCATTATTTGTTCACTGCGATAATTGTGATCTTGGCGATCCCAAACTCGTGATATGTTTAAAAATCACACATTAATTGTTATTGTCGTCATTATATGATGTCCTTCATTTACGAGGCCCATTTTATCCTTTTTCCTATCCTATGCATTATAATTTAGTTTTTTGCATATGCAGGAAAGACTCATTATCAACACATTGCAATTCAACATGTCTGTTCCTACTCTCTATGTGTTCATGCTTAGGTTTCTCAAGGCAGCTAAGTCCGATAAAAAGGTAAGAACTTTCTTCCGTTCAGAAGCAAAGCAATATGATTTATATATGATATGAATGATAGCTCTAATGGACATGTCCCTTTACTGTTGTACCAGCTAGAGCTTCTTTCGTTCTACATCATAGAGCTTTGTCTTGTTGAATACAAAATGCTCGAATTCTGCCCTTCTTTGGTGGCTGCTGCTGCAATTTATACCGCTCAGTGTTCTCTCCAAGGGTTCAGCCATTGGACAAAAACTAGTGAAATGCATACTGGCTATTCGCCAGACCAACTCCTGTGAGTAATAAGAAACAATGACACGTCCTATCACTACTCGCTCTATTTCGGTTCTGACATGTTTATTTCATCTATTCATTTCTTCTTTTCTCAGCAAGTGTTCCAGGTTGATGGTGCATTTCCATCAGAAGGCTGGAACAGGGAAACTGACTGGTGTACATAAAAAGTACAGTACCTTTAGATATGGATGTGCAGCAAAGTCAATACCGGCTCTCTTTTTGTTGGACACTATTCCTTAGCATCCCTGGTGTCATCGTCAAAGACCGGAATTTCGTGTATTGGGTAAATTTTGACTTCAAACTAGTGCAACAGAAGTTGCCGTGCAATGGAAGTTGCAAAAGTTGTATATTTGTGTTTATCTTGTGGAGTTTTGGTATTTTAACTTGTAGAAATATCGTGTACAGGATGATTGGCTTTTGCTTCACTTTTCAGTATAAAGTTTATTCCAGTTTGTGATAGAATCGTACCCATTTGATCCACATAAAAATAGCATCATATTTGATTGACAAATACTTGAATGTTGCATGTCTTCAGGCTGTGAATTTTTGTTCCTCTTTTCATTTATGCTCCAAACCAAATGTAGGCAGGACATAGAACGTTGTATTAGTTTTTGATGGAAATTTGCATCCAGTTTAACAGAAACATGGTTTCGTTGTTGTTAGTGTTATTATTTTTTACTGTTGATAGTAGCCCCCTCTCATTTAGATTCTAAAAGAGATCTTATTTCCTATGGGGTTTAAATTACATGTACCCCCTTAAAGAAACTAGAAATGACATAGTTCTCATAAAATCAAACACGCCATATCTTCTTGATAGAAAGTAAAAGATTAAAAATCTTTTAACAATAAAGACTCAAGTGACTCCTTAACTTGTCTCCCTTCGATCAATCTAAATCAAAAAATATATATTTTATTTTCTCTGTCCTTTTATATTTTTCCCTTATTTAAACCTCCTCCTTCTTCTTTTTTGTTTGTAAAATATTTTAATAACTTCAACCTCCAATTTCAAATATCCCGTTTAATTTATAAATTTTTTGATATACTCATATAATTTATGAATTCATCTAGTAAATGCTCATAAAACTTTAATTCCCATAAAAGAATTTGTGGAGGAACCTCTCATTTTGTTGAAAATTATCAAGATTGAGAATTATTATTCGAGTTGAATGGAGATTACAAGAACCTTTATTAGTGGAGTTCTCTAATATATATATTTAATAACAAAAAGTTCTATAATATTTTACTATTAATATACTTTTAGAATATTTTTATAATTGTTTTAATTAAGTTATTGTCTATTTAGAACAATTTCAACAATATATTACCGAATATGAAAATGATATATATTTACTACAAATTTTTGAAAAAATATACATATAGTAGAGCAGATCGGACGGTCGGCCAGTAAGATTTGCCAGTGGACGGTTGAGATTGCCTACCCAGTACCTCCTGCACGATTTTGATCTTTGATGATGTCAGCAGCTTATCCCAAAGCTGTGCTCCCACCTCCCGGTCCGAAAAATGATCGAAAATCCTAGGCAGCACGGCTGCACAGGAAATTTTTTCTCTACTGTGTAGTCGGGTTGCCCAGGATTTTTGGTGCATAGCCCCTATCAAAGCGTTAAAAATGCTTTGAGATTCGTGTCCATCACCCTATGATTCGTGCCCATCACCCCATGCATTAAAAATCGTGCAGAGCACAAATCTCAAAGCATTTTTAACGCTTTGATAGGGGCTGTGCACCGAAAATCCTGGACAGCTCGGCTGCACAAGAAATTTTTTCTCAAAAACACTTTGATAGAGGCTGTGCACCCAAAATTCTAGGCAGGCTGCACAGGAAATTTTTTCTCTACTATGTAGCTGAGCTGCCCAGGATTTTCGATGCACAACCCCTATCAAAAGCGTTAAAAATGCTTTGAGATTCATGTTCATCACCCTGTGATTCGTGCCCATCATCATGTGCATTAAAAACCGTGCAACACGAATCTCAAAGCATTTTTAACGCTTTGTTAGGGGTTGTGCACCGAAAATCCTGTGCAGCCCGACTGCAGGGAAAATTTTTTCTCATAAATGCTTTGATAGGGGCTATGCACTGAAAATCCTGTGCAGTCGGGCTGCCCATGATTTTTGATGCACAGCCCCTATCAAAGCGTTAAAAATGCGCTTTGAGATTCGTGTCCATCACCCTTTGATTTGTGCCCATCACCCGTGCATTAAAAACCGTGCAGAGCACAAATCTGAAAGCGTTTTTAACGTGTTGATAGGGGCTGTGCACTGAAAATCCTGAGCAGCCTGGCTGCACAGGAAATTTTTTCCAAATCTGAGGTCGGTAGTTTTGGTTCTCGTTGTATTCTTTTCCCCTCTTTTTGATTTGTTGATCGTAGACGTAAGTTTCAAGTATGAATGTTTTTCAGTATCAAACGGACGATTTGTTCGTTCTCTTACTGACCTCTGTATCAATTGGATAAGTTAAAGTTCTATTCTTTTCTTGATCATGAAGGTTATTTTTGTTGATTCTTCATTTCTTTATCGAAAGATCCATTTTAACTTAAAATCTATACCTAACGTCATCCTTGATCTCAGTATGTGGCATATGATAGTTGGGCTGGAAACCTACAAACTTGGTGATATTAGTGGATACATTCAAATAGTCATAGGGCCCGTTTGGAGGTGCCCTGCTTCTTGCTGTGCTAGAACGAAAAGATAACTATTCGTGCGTTTGCTTGCTATGCTGTGCGGTGTAACAGTACAAATTTGTGTACTGTTCACCAAAGCAGCAAAATGCTGTTTTTGGCGCTGCGGCAATGAAGGCGCAATTTGATTTTGTAAAATCAATGCGCCTGAGACGAATCCTGACCATACCAACATTTATAAAAATAATATTATATTATATAACTTTTATTAAAAATTAATATATTAATATATATTGATTAACAAAATATATAGTACTCTTTTATTAGTTATTTTAAAAATATTACTCTAAGTTACTAATCTTATAAAAAATTTTAAAAAATAAAAATATATTGTACTTTAAAAATTTTTGTTAGTTACTTTAAAAATATAATTCTTAATTATTAAACTTATAAAAATTAGTAATATTATAAATTTGATAAAATTAAAAATTAAGTTTTAATTAATTATAAGATAATTTTGTTTTACTATAAAATATATAATTTTCATTTCTTATTTTAAAAATAAAATTAATGATTTAATTTTATATTAAAATTAATTATTTGATCTTATAAAATTTAATAATTTTATTATAATAATTATTTTTATTTATAAAAATAATTTTTATTTTATTATAAAATATATAATTTTAATTTTAATATAATTTATTAAATTAATATTTATTTATTTATTAACAATACTAATATATCTACTAAAAAATTTTTAACAATATTTGCTATAGTGATAGCACAGTTGGATTTACCAAACACTCTTAACAACATGTGGTACAGTAATAGTATAGCTATTATAGCGCAGCTACATCAGCATAGCAGAATTAAATTGGGCCTTAGATTATGGCAAACAACTACAATGAGTGCCAGAAAATAAAAACTCAGAGTAGACTATTTGATACTACAAGAGCCAACGTTCCACTTTTCAGTAGTATAATGGCGACTGCTTTTTACATCGAGGCAATTAGAAATTGCACACATAGCACCAATAAATAATACATCCATAATTAAAAAAATACATCTATAAATTTTATTACAATACAAACAATAGAGGGGAGACTAGTTCTATAAATTCCTCTACTAACAAATATTAACTAAAGAGAGTGAGAAGATAAAAGAGACTTATGTCGAGTTACAGGTGCCTTGGAAAAGAGTTGAAATATCCAGAAACAAAAGTCAAACTACGAAAAAATCCTAAAAAGAAGAAACAAAACAAGAAAGGTCTTGATAGAAGGAAAGATGTGTTAGTCGAATTCTTGATGAAGTATTCCATTGTTTGTGTTCAAGATGCGAGTTTGAAGGTGCCCCAAGATAATATATATGTATATATATGTATACATATATGTATATGTACATATATGTATACATATATGTATATGTACATATATGTATACATATATGTATATGTACATATACATATATGTATACATATATGTATATGTACATATACATATATATATATATTAAGTAAATGTCTACGCAACAAACAAATGCTTAAAACTTAGAAATCATGTTGAGGCCGAAAGACACAAGGAGACAATATTATGGAAGAGGAAACTAACTCGGCTTGCAACCTTTCATTACGTAAAGCAAACAAATATATAATACATGATAACGATAAAATTAAACTATCATAAATAAGTATTTGCTAAATAAAAGATATGCTCGTGGAGCACTCTCCCATTGCCACGTAAAAGAGAGAAAAAGTAATAAATCTAAGGGCTTGTTCGTCAAATCGTAACTTTATACTTGTGTTAAATCCAAGGACTTATTTGGCCCGCTTTTAAGTTGATTTTAAGTTGATTTTAAACCAATTTTAAATTAAAAGCAAATAGAAATAATAAAAAATAAAAGTAAAAAAAATAATAAAAAAAGAAGTTGAGAAAACTATAATTTGATCCTTTTATAGCTTCTATTTTTTTAAAAAAGTAATTTATATAATTTTATTTAAAATTTTAAGTATTATTATTTTAAATAATTTAAAATTAAATATTAATAAAAAATAAAAATATATTATTATTTTAAATAATTTAAAATAATATATTTATTTATTATTTTAAATTTTAACAGTAATTAAAAAATTATTAATTAAATATCTTATAAATTTTAATAGCACATTTTAGTTTAACACAATTATAAAGTTAGGTAAAACAATTGCATAAAAAAGTTATTAACCGAACAATGGGGGCCGTCTTTATTAAGCAGTTAAATGAATCCCAAATATTACTAAGAAACCAGATCGGCCCGGTTCTTCTCCAAAGCAAGAACAGCAAACAGCCATTTCGAGAGGCTTCAACACTCAGGCGTGAGGGAGTAATTCCTGGTGTTGTCCCGGCAGTAGTCGTAAACCATGTACTGCCTCTGTGCCCACTGCATTGCCGCGTTCTGCTGCGGGCTGAGCCCTCCGCCGGACGGCGACGGCGGCACCGGCCGGCAACCCGACTGCGGAGCGTCGGCGGGGCACCCACCTATCTTGAAGCCAGTGAACCGCGAGACGAAGGGCGCGAACCGGTAGTCCGCCCTGTATTTGCCGTTCTCCGTGGCCCACGACGACGCGTCCCAGATCGACCCGTAGATCCACATCTCCCGCATCGGGAACGTCGCATCCACCTTCCGCGCGTACCGGCGAATCGGAATGTCATCCACGAGGAATCTAATTGCGATGCCATGAGCAATAATTAGAATATGAGAAGGTAAAGCATTTTCATCAGCTTGTTTGATTGTGCAAACTGCTTCAGTGCTCCATGATTGCCAGTGTTTTTGTCTTCTTGTACCGCGTTGCAGCATTGTTTGATAACGACTTAATTGCACAGTTTGACAAAGAAATATACCTAAAAAACCAGCCTATGTATTCATGAAAAAAATTAGAAAATTATGATTTGATCTCTGATTTTTACCTTTTTTTCACAGATTGATCATGTAAGTTTAAGATGACTCACTTTAATTTCTATTGACAAAGAAATCTACCTAAAAGCAGCAGAAGCAACATAAGGAATTCCACATCGAACAGTAGAAAGTACCCGCAACACGTACGATTATCATCTAAGTCCAATTGAGCTACTTTCACATTCCTAAGTAATCTTGATCATGTTACCTCCAACTGAGCTACAATGTAATTAGCTATTAAGTGGTATTGAATTGAATATTTACATGATCTCGTCAGAGTTCCAAATTATGGCATAGTGGTGGAAGTCGGCAGTTGGATCGAACCAGAGGTGAAACCTCATCTCCCTTCCGATGATTTTTCCATCACCGCTGCCCCTCACATACACATTTGTCTGCAATACGTATGGCTTTCCTGCAATATTCCCTAAGAATTCAATGTCCACCTCATCGTGGAAACCTGGGTAAGCTTGATCATTCGAGAGCTACAAGTATATATATTCATGAAATATTCATTAGAGATTGAAGAATTGGGAATTTAATTGCCACTGCAAAGATCAATGGACTTACATAGAAAGCTGTATTCACTCCAGCAGTGTATCCACTTTGGAGCTTGATTGAAGCACCAAAATATCCATTGCGATATGGCCTATTGGACTTGAATCCACTTCCTGGTTACAGTGAGACGAATTTTTAATAGTTTGAAACTGGAAGAGGCAAGTAGATGTATATCAGAGATTTATAGTGTAAACATTAAGAAAGGCGAACCTGAGCTGCGATCTAGCCAAATTGTTGCAGAGTATTCATCTTCTGAGATTAATTGGTGTGTAGGACCCCAAAGAGTATTGTATCCATCAAAGAACCTTATTGGTGTCAATGAAGAACTTGGATAGTATCCTGGAGAGGGCAGGGCTTTAGATGAGTGCAGCATAAGGAGGCCAAGAAACGCAAAGATTAAAGCCATAATTCACTCAAATTTCACGAGGCAATGTTAAAGAGTGGAGGAGGCTTGTGGGAGAATATGAATTGCAAATGGATATATATATACAGGCCACATGAGGATTCCAGCAAATAAATAAATTAATAAATGTTTCTTTATGTGTGTGTATGCATGTTTGTATGTATTTATGTATGTTAATGTAGACTACGATAGTTGGTTGGCAGTTTTGGTGAAAAAATAGAAAGATTCCTCTGAAAAGTGTTTTTGTTGATTGGATGTGTGCTCAATGACGGTATAATGACTTAATACTTGAGTTGCTCTCATCAACTTTAAACAGGTTAGGTCCTTAATTAGTTGCAAATGCGTTTTCTCTTATTAAGCTGTGTTTTCTAGTGGTCCTTTGTTTGAGTTAACATGACAATGACTTATCTTCTGATATCATTCTCTCTTTTACCATAGCATCTTCTAATCTTTGTTAGGAAGAATTATATATTTTTATTAGCTTAATTTGGATAAAACATTTTTTTCTAGAAATTTCCAGTCTTGGCCTCTTTGGTTCACTTGGTAGAACTCTCCCTTCTGAAGGGTGGTTGAAATTGTTAGCTTATATTGCAAATATCCATTTGCTACTGATATTGACTGTTTTCTCTCTGTCTGTCTCTCTCTTTGCAATTTGATGGATGGTTTTGATAAATATAGAAGCTTAATTGATTAGTAAGCTCATAACTACTTTACAGCTTTTAGCAGCTGTGATAATGAGCACCATGCTACTACTACTTGCAGGAAACTGATATGTTATTTCCACTATAAGGAAGCTGTTCTAGTTTAGTTATCAATAGACTTTTATGTTTGTGATTCAAGAAGTCTGTGACTTACAGGTTTCTTATGTCTCTAACAAAAAATAATGAAGCACTCACTCATCTGTCAAGCATGATCATATATATGATAATAACATGCATCAAACTTAAGGATGAACAGAATTTCTCACATGGTGAGTTTACTGATGAGTCAATATATTTTCAGCCTGTCATTTTCCTTGTAGAAACTTGATCACATCGTCATTAATAAGCACCAGGACCAACTTCTTTGGATTTATACATCTATCCATTCTGTATTCTGCTAGATGTCAAGCTACCATTGTTGCAGAAAGATCACACCTCCTTAGGAGATGATGTTCTTCTCAAAGTTTTCAAAACCGAGATTAATTTGCTTCTGAATGTTCCCATCAGAAGCCAAAAAAAACCATGTACACAGCATGAAGTAAAATAAGTATTTAGAAGATGATTGGATCTTAAGGTTAGTCATTCATGCACTTTATGCGAGAGTAATTAGGGCAGAGGAGGATTTTAATTTGCATCATTATCAAACCTAAATTTAATGAGACACCCCGCTTATGTTGCATGTGTTTGCTGCTGCATGTTGATGAGTTTGAACAAGAGCTTCGAGGTCCATAACGAGCTATGTGATTCCTTTATAATTCCTTTCACAAATTTCTTGTGCCAAAACTAATTACATCCTACAATCAACTAACAACTCAGAGTAGAGTCGGCGTTGATGGATGGATGAGTCTAAACTTTTAATGCTATTTGAGTTTCTGAAACCTGTTAAACATTCTGCTACATGAGGTAAAAACTTATATGCTTCTTATATGTTTGATTTCTCTTCAAAAGTTTGTTTCATTAGATTGTTTGCACCATATAAAATTCGTGTTGTTAAGCTGTCAGCCTCAAGTCTGTTTCACTATTACCTAAAAATATAGCAATCAACAGTTAGTCCGTATGCTTTATAGTACTTATCTCATCTAGTTTGCTAATTATTTGCCCCAAAAAAATTAATAGGTAGGTAGCTTTGTTTGAGTTCTCTAACGCAAAACCTTGTGGTGAGTGTGTTACTGTATGTCTAATCTCATATTAATTATTTCTCTAACTCGTAAATAAGGAGAGTCTACATATTTGTCCTTTAGCATGAAGTGAACAACAAGAATTATTTCTTTCTATCCAACTTAGTAATAAAGAAGATCCCTCTATATCCTAATCTCCTCCCCTCTCTCCTCTCACTAAATCCTAGTTGTATCTTTACTCACTGAAGCACTCTAAGTAGCATTATAGTTGCCAATATCTGGAACCATGTCAGTGATGTTAGGCAATCTCCCTCCTTTTTCTTTTTCTTTCCTCCCTATTCTAACAAAATTCTTTCGTTGGTTCCTACTTCCTGCAACATCTACCTAATGTTTGTTCATATAAACAACTGCTGCCACCTGTTGTTGCAATCACTAGCTCTTTGCAGACCACTACCCTCAAGCATTGTGGAAGCCAATTGTTGCAACTCTATACACCCCTTCAGTCCTATAGCTGATAGCCCTGAAGCACCTGCTGCAGTTCTCTCTTCCCCTCCAGTCTTGTTGCAGCATTATCCTTCCTCCCTTCCACTCCAATATATCAGCAACTCTCCCTAAATCCTAGTGCAGCACCTTCCTCCTTGCAGCACCTAATTAGTATGCAACACCAACCTAGTCGACTCCCATGTACCCGACCCGACCCTCTTACAACTTAGTTATTTATGTGTCCTTCTCACGAATAAATAGCATTAATACCACTGCACACAAATTGACACAAATAATGTGTGCATAGACATATAACATTTTGCTATTACGTGAGACCTTTGCACATGCCTAGATAAAATAAGACTTCTTCTACATATAATTGAGGACCTTTAGTTTTCAAGTGTCAAATTCAAGATTACATCAACCTCGTCACCTTTAGTTTGCAAGAGTGTGTCAAAGTTATTATGTATTCAAATGTTCTATATATGTGTGTGTGTGCGCGCGCATTCTTATGCAAATAGGAGCGTGATGCAGTGTGGCACAACGTTTGGTAAATGGAAAAAATTCTAAAAAATCATCTAAGTGATGAGGAAGGCTTTATACATAATAATTCTACTGATATTAATAGAAAATAAGAGAGAAGTAAAGCGAAATTCATAGGGATCCTTTGAGATTGAAAGGGTCAACGTCCTGGTCTTGCACAATTCTATGGTGATGACTTCTTTCATAGGGGCAATTGAATTATACAAATGCATTTACAACACATAGGGGCAAATTGAGAAGAGGAGGGCTTGCGGCCAACACCTGACCACTTAGAGGAATTTCCACTGCGTTTCTTGCCATGGTCTACCTTTGACGGGGTGGCACCTTCATCATTTGGAAGGTGAGAAAATATCTTCAAAATGGTAAGAAAATTTGAAGTAGTTGAAGTTCTTCAAGTGGCCTAGTGATATTTTTGGATTGGACTCGTGCTTCAGTGTAGTTAAAGTTGAGCTAGCTTACTTCTTTGTTGTGCACTTGAGAAGCTTGTTTAAGATGTATTTGGGACATGCAAATATGGTATGTCATTCATCTAACTTTACCATGATGCATGATTTATATTTTTCAAATTTTATAAATTTTATGCATGCTGTTATAATACAAATATCTATCATATTTGTACTATATGGTGCATAATATATTTTATGTAATTCTAACCTACTATGATGCATGGAATACAAATTTGGGAATCTTTATGAAGGTAGTCCATATCTATTGGGGCATCTTTGATTTGTTTATATCTCTGAGGTTCGTGCCTCTAACACTCCATCAGAGCATATATTTATAGTTTACCTTTTGGTGTAATTTGTACCATTTAGAACTGATTTGTAATCCAACTTTTTCATATTATTTCTATATGGAAACTTTAGTATGTTACTAGTATATTTTAAAAGATGAATTAAGACATCTATGGAACTTTCGTGCCACCAACCAAGACCAATAAATTCCAAGGCACGAGAATCTTGTAAAGATATTTAGGAGAGGATAACTAGATTAGGTGCATGAGACGTTTCATTCCCATGATCAAAGAGACTAGTAGCAAAGCACGGCCTATCACATGCATGCAAAAGTAGCCCAATCAAACAAGGGGCAACATCCAAAAGGGTAGTGCGGTATTTCATAATTTTCATTGATTGAAAATCTCTAACTGCTCATAGTCAAAAACACAGAAAAGCATTGCACGCAGTGAACATTTCACCTACCTCAACGCATTGTTTACTTTCATATCAGATTATTTTCGTTTTTCTGTATAATCATGCAGCACAATCCTTTACTTGTTTTTTTAAAGATGGCTTTGGTGCTAATTCATTCTAGCATGACTCATTCTTCGTTACCGCCCTTTTCAAGTCACATTCTTGTTTCTACTACTTTTCTTACTTTGCCATTATTATTATTTTGGCAAAGCAACTGCAAAATAAAACCTTTTAGATAGTTTTATAATTTAACTCTGTGCAGTTAAATTTTTATACTGGAAGTGAGAGCAGGGATGCATGTGAGAGCAGTGATGCAAATAAAGTATTTTATGTAACATCAAGTAATTGTGCTAATTAATGTGGGAGCTCTGAACAACCAAAATGTCAACTGTAAGGATACTGACTTCTTAGGTTTTCTTTTTGTACATTTACTAAATAAATCTGTTAAAATGATGGATATTCTCATCCCAACTGTGACCGCTCATTGCGGTCCGTTTGTACCACTTCGATGGAAGACTGGTGGTTACTCAAACCACTGTTTTAGCGAGTGGGTATGGTATCAATTTGAAGAAACACGGATAATAATGAAATTTATATCGCCATGCAAAAGGACATGAAATGACCTGAAAGGTTTGCATCCCCTCTGCAATTATTCACACAAAATGTAACATGATATGGTTAGTAGTAAAAGAAACTTAAAAGTTATAGAAGTCGAACAAGTACATCAATATAGAATCACCTCAAATCGTCATCTTTCTGTCACTTTTTTCATGCCACTAGATGATGATTTCTTTTATCTTGATTGTACTGAAACTATTTCCCCTATCCTAGGAAATTTTCCTGCCTAAACCGATGCAGATGGCAAGAGTTAGAAGGTCCTCATAATCTTAACTTGCTAGTTGCTGAATAAACCTCTATATATTCCTTTTATGCAACATAGTGATGAGCACTAACCCAAGGTCTCAATATAATCTGTATCTCAACTGTGTGCAGCCTACAATTAGTCAACAAGCCTTGAGAACAAGCATAAATAACACTCAAGACTTTAGAAAAAGGAGGAGAGAGCAATAAGCAGCCACTGTGGAGTGACACGCAAAGGATGGTGCATTTGGAGACTTTCCAGAGTTCTGTCGGTTGCTGACTCTACACCTTGCCTTGGATGCTTCTCCAAAAGTCCTAACACCATCACCCTCTCTTTTTCAGGTGCTCAGCTCTTGACAGTGCAGCCTATTAATTCAAAGGCCGAAGTGAGTCAGTGAAGTGCTTTGTCTTGTTTTGCTGCCATTTGGCATGGAGCTCAGAAATGAGACTGCCCTCCGGAATTAGGAATAGGTTTGCCCTACCGACAATGTTTTCACCCAAAAGTTGCTGATGGTATACAATGATTGAAGATGGATGAAATTGTCTCGACACTGCAGATGGTACAAGGACTATGACCAAGGTGAAGTTAATCTATCCATTTCATTCTAGACTTCGTGAACAACACAATTATTTCTCACATGGTCAATTAATTTTGCTGCTAACCAGTTGGCATTGACTACTCATTTGACCAATCTCGTTCACATTATCTTTTCCTTGAAATTTAGCATTATTAAGTCAGTACTCTCTGAAATATTCTGATTGTTAAGCGTGGCAAACAGTAAATGCTGATTAAGTGGTCATTTTTCTTTGATAACGTGAGTTTTACTTTTTATTCAGATGTCACATCATTTATATAATTTCTTATTTGGAAGAACTACATTATGTAATGTGTGATTAGGATTTTTCTTTTTCTTCACTGGAATCCTAGGAAGGAAAGGTGTACATAATATTTTTGTTCGCTTCTATATATGGTTGGTTGTTGCATCTATTCTAAACCGTGATATTTATAATGAATCTATTCAATCTTATTGAGATTTTACATAGATATAAGGACAATAATATGAACCTGAGTTTTAGTATGACAATTTATAGAGTATAGTCAAAATTTTCATCATTTCAGCTTGATAAAAGAATTATATATTCAAAACTTTATGCCCTTTTACTTGTAAAGATGTAAGTGAAGTTGATCCAGACAGCTGATCTGTAGTGATCAGAATTTGAATGTAGAATTTGACATCGATCCCTGTACAATAGATAATGTCTTGGCAATAAATCCAATACCAATCCTATTATAATTAATGTGACGTAGACTCTCTAGTCACCGAGTCAGCATGACTTTAATTTATTGCATGCCACCCAAATTTATGAAGTGCTCACGTGGCATTAGTTCCTCATAAATATCATTCTTAAGTTTATATGGAGTACATTATTTTAGAAAAAAGGCAAATTGCTTTGAACTCTAGTATTCAATTTGTTTTGATGTTATAGTCCATTTTATTAATGAGAAAATAAGAGTCTTGCTTGTTAATAGGCTGAAAATTCTGAAAAAAAGAAATGTAGCCCAACACGCTCTGTTTGTTGGGCCAAGCACACAGTATTGGCTAACTTCCAGCCCATAAATTGAATCAAGTCCATTATGGGTACCATAAATATCATAGAATATAATTTGTAGAATGTAGTTATATTTTCATAAAATAAGCCCAATTTATAAAAACAAATAGGTGTAAATTACTCTAAAATGACTATAATATATTGTAGAATGACTATAATATAGTATAGAATCCTTCAAAACATTTTTGTAGAATATTTGCATGTACATATTCTTCAAAATATTTGGAAATCATTCTTCATTAATAGGCAGCCATTCTACGACATTATAGTTAGTGTAGAGTAATTTGCTTATGTTTTTTTTTCATAAAATGGGTTTATTTTATAAAAATATAATTATATTCTACGAAAATAGAGTCATATTCTATGAAATTAGGGTACACTGCCTAGAAATCTTGGGCAGGGTACCTTGCCTAGGCTTTTTTTCTCAAACATGCCTCCCTAAGGACAATCTAATAAAGTCATTTATTCACCCTCCATTTCGTCCAACGAAAAAAAAATTATATTAAAAGATTGATTATTTAAATTATATAGATAGTGTATATTTCTTATAAGCTCTGTGTGTTTCATGCTTCACTAATTAATATAATAAATTAATAACAAATTCTAAATGGCCCCTAACATGATAAGATTCCGTTGATGATCCTTCAAAAATCCATAAAATTGCAATAATTCTTAAAATAAAGGATAATCTTGTAATTAACAATATTTTAAGTGGCATTTTCAGTCCTCCATTCAAGATTAATGTGCGCGCCGAAATGTGCGGCCCGATCTCTACTGATCGACGTCTCCAACCGAGGTCCGAGAGGAAATCTTGACAGCGATTGGCAAATGCTCCATTACCCTTCTCCGGCCGACCCCTTCCTTCCCGGATGAGAAATGGAGTCGTCGATCCTCATCCATGGTACGATTTGCTTGCTTTCTCCGTTCCTTTTCCAGTCCTATCGTACCCCTCGATGTCAATCGAATGATTTGTTTCAAGATCTGGTGCAAAGATCGATTGCCGTGGTTTAGTTAGCTAGATTGCTTTGCCTTTTACCTCCTCGCTCTCTCTCTCGCGTGGTTTCTTTGGCGATTCGGCTTCCAGATTTGTTTTCCGCGGCGGATTCTCTGCAAGAAACTGTGATTTGTTAATTTTTGGTATATACTTCCAGGTCTGTACTAGCTTTTACTTTGTGCATTCATGGTTCTCCTTGGCTTGCCGTGCCATGCGGTGACGCCGCATCCGGGGTCGGCTGCGCTTTTTCCCCCCTTTTTTTAGCAAACATGCTAAAAGAGGGATGTCAAGACCTGTGGTTCCATGTTCTCAGCTTTAAATATCCTTTGAATTTTTTCCCGAGTCTCCTACATGTTCTAGCTATGTTCATTAAAGATTTATAAGCATTCTGTAGGAATTGAATTGGAGCGCACCTAACCATTCTATATTTGTCACTAGAGTTCCTTCTTGTTTTTCTTTATGAGGCTTGTAAACTTGATAAACATAGCATCTCTTTTCCATCCGCCCCCTCTGGTTTTCCCTACAATGAAACAGACCCTAAGAGTAGTGGTAACAAATGTTTTCTTCTTTTAAGATAATACACTAGGATATTTGGGGTGCAAGTCTTCTATCTTCTATTGTTGATTTAACTATTTTGTTATCTCCATAAATGATCGTTGTTCAAGGAAAGAATTGTGTAAATTTATGAAGACAATTTATAGAATAGAACAGGCTCAAAGAGATGATTTTACAAAGTCTCTTAGATGGCTGCCAATATTGGTATTCAATGCAATAGATATGATAAATCTATTGTAATATGTCAGAACACTATTGGTGTTGCTATTTTAGTAGTTTATACAAATGACATTCTTCTTAGCAAAAACTGAGACTAAAGCATCTTCGTATTTTGACGAGAAATTCATTCTTAATAGTCGGTTTACTAGAAGGGATGGAAGGGTGGAAAGGATGTAATCCCTCGTTTACCCAGAAGGATGAATGTAAAACAAAGAATCTTCACTAGTCTTTCTCCCGTGGACTCTCGTTTCGTGCAGCTGGTAGCTGCCGCTCGTCACCCGCTGCTAGTCGTCCTTGCTCACCGCCGCTCGTCGCCCCTGCTGATCACCGCCTCTGCCGCTCAAGGTAAGGAGCTCTTTTTTTTCTCCTCCTTTTCACATCTGTCACTCCCTTTCCTTACAATCGCCGTCGCCCTCCTCCCCCTTTGATTAGCATCATAATCAGCCCCCATTTGAGAGCCGCCGCCGTCGATTCGCATCATGCCCAGCAGCTTTCCTATAATAGCTGTGTTGGAAAGCCCTAATCAGCCCCTTTTATAGCCTGTATAGTTTCTAAGATTTTGTACAAAGCTCCTGCTATTTTTTTGGGAATATTGTCAAGTTGATTCTTGTGATTTTGTTCATGCATGTACAAATCACAAGCTGAAGATGTTAATCAGCTTGCTTTTCATTCATTTCTCGACTCTTTCTTTCTGGTCTATCTCTTTCAATTTCGAAATTATTCTTGTAGCTTTTTCTGCATATTTTATGATTTCTAGGTACATATTATTTTGAAGCTAGAATTAATTTAACGATGATCGGATTAGGATTTATCTGTCTCACTAATGATGTTTCTATAACATATCTATCCCACTAAGATGTTATAATTTTAAACGTTTGGTGTTATATTATTTCCGTGACAAAATTACAAGTGCTTTGATATGGAGTTAATTAATTTAATTTAATTTAACGTTTGGGTTATATGCTCATGCATGCATGTATTGTCAAGTTGATTCTTTCATAATGTTCATGCATGTACAAATCACAATCTAGTTTCTATAGTTTCCATAGTTTCTATACAAATCCTCATGCATGTATTGTCAAGTTGATTCTTTAATCTAACCAATTGCTAGATATCACAAGTTGATTTCAATTGTTTGTAATATGCTTCGTTGATTTATTAGATTCATCTAACCAATTTCTACAACTTAACCTCACATAAACTGATTTCATAGGTTTTATTATAATGGCTACAACAAGTAATAATGACAAAAGAAATCTTATAATGCGCTTCCACTACCTTAGGCATTGTGTTGCAACTATAGCTGGATTATGTGTAGCACAAGTGCACCAACTTGTGCTTTTAAAATTATAATCATCTTATGTTGATAAGCCAATATTAGAGAGTAATGAAGAAATGAAATTCAAATGAAAGGATGTGTTAAGGAAAATAACTAGCTCTACTCAAATATGTCATAACATTTTGAGAATGATTATTGTTAGAAAGTTTGGGAAGAAGATGGATCTTAGTATTTTGTAATGAATGGTAGGATGGTATTGTAGAATGGTTGAAAGGTTGGCTACTTGAAAGAAGAAAAGCTTTAGTAGTTGGATGGAAGTTGTGTAGAAGAGGAATGCTTTGCTTGGATTTTTCTTTTGTACAAATGATCACTTACATGCCTATTTATATGCAACCATGGAAGTGGAGTGAAACTTCTAGAAGTATCTCCACTTCTCTTTACTCTAGAACATTCTAAAAGCTCTACATATTCTAGAGATTTTCATTACAAATATCTATCTTCTAGAAACTTCCATACTCTATAAGTATCTATGTTCTAGAAAATATCTAGCTTCTAGAAAAATACATTACTTCTAGAAAAGTGTATTTATCTTAACACTCCCCCTAAGTACACTTTTCAATTTCTCCAAGTATACCTCGTAGGAGCTTGAACCTTTGTCTTAGTAGTGCCTTTGTGAAGATATCAGCCGGTTGTTTTTCTGTGCTGCAGAATTTGAGCTTTATCTGTTTATTTGATATTGCTTCTCGTATGAAGTGATATTTGATAGAAATATGTCTGGTTCTACCATGATACACTGGGTTGTTGGCTATAGCAATTGCTAATTTGCTATCACAGTAGATTTCAGTTAGTTGATCTTGTTCCTCTCCCATGCCTTCAAATATTTTCCTTAACTACATTGCTTGACTAGTTGTATTTACTGCTGCTACATACTCTGCCTCGGTTGACGATTGAGCAATTGTTTCTTGTTTCTTTGATGCCCATGAGGATAATCCTAATCCATCTACCACAAACCCTTGTGGTTGCTCTACATAAATTTCTTCTTTAAGTACTCTATTCAGAAAGACTGACTTCACATCAAACTGATAAAGGTTTCATTGTTTTTGTGCCGCTAAAGCAATTAATGCCTTTATAGTATTATGTTGTGCCCCAAGAGCAAATGTTTCATTGTAGTCAATACCAATTACTTGTGAATATCCTTTGGCCACAAATCTAGCTTTGTGCTTTTTGTATAGAACCATATGGATTAATTTGTCTTATAGATGTCATTTAACTCTAATGACATCTTTATCTTTTGGCTTTTCCACCAAATCCCATGTATCATTTTTCTCAATCATATTGATTTCCTCTTCCATAGTTTTAATCCAAACTTGTTGTCTTACAGTTGCTTCAAAACTTTCTGGTTCTATTGTGACATTGTTGCATCTTTCATATATATCACTCAAAGATTTTTCTTTTTTTGGTGGTGATTACGGAGAAAGGGTATCTTGAACTGAGGTTTTAGTAGATGAAATATTTAGCGTTTCTATATTTTTTTGGTTATTTTCTTCTTGATATGCAGGTGTATATATATATATATATATATATCTTTCCTTTCTATCTTTTCTTCTTCCCAATTTCATGATGCATTTTCATCAAATTGCACATCTCTGCTAATGATTAACTTCTTTATCTTTAGATTATAAACACGATAGCCCTTGGATTCAATACTATAGCCTAAAAATATTCCTTGTTCTATCTTTTCATCTAGTTTGCTTCTTTTTTGATCTGGGATATGGATTTAACAGATACATCCAAACACTCTAATATGTTTTGCTGATGGTTTTCGTCCACTCCAAGCTTCTATAGGAGTCTTATCATGAACTGCTTTAGTTGGGCATCTATTAAGTATATAGACTGCTGTGTATACTACTTTTGCCCAAAAAATATTTGGAAGTCCTTTTTCTTTTAGCATTGTTCGGTCCATTTCTATCACAGTTCTATTTTTTATTTCTGAGACTTCATTTTGTTCTGGGGCATATTCAACAGTCAATTGATACTCTATCCCTTCTTCATAGAATTTATTAAACTCTCTTGAAGTATATTCTTTGCCGCGATCACTTCTTAATGTTTTGATATAATGTCCACTTTGTTTTTCAACTAGTTGCTTAAATTTTTTTAAATATCTTAGGAACTTCTGATTTTTCTTTCATAAAATATACCCAAGTCATTCTTGTGTAGTTGTTAATAAATAGAATGAAATACCTATTCTGGTGATGAGATAATGTCTTCATTGATATCAGTATGTATTAACTCCAAAACTGTTTTTGCTCTCCATGTTTGTCTAGATAAAAATGATTTTCTATGTTGTTTGCTAAGCATGCATCCTTCACATACTTTTTCTACTTCTCTAATACTTGGTAAATCTCCCATTATATTTTTCTGATGTAGGAGATTAAGTTATAGTTGAAGTGTCTAAATCTTATATGCCATCACCTTGAGTCATCTACTTGTGTCTTCAGTGCTACGTTATAACTCCAATATATAGGAAAATCTCTACATTCTCCCATTTTTACTTGGGCTACAGTACTATCATTTGACTTGTCAATATAGTACACAATACTATCATTTGACTTGTCAATATAGTACACTTATCTCCTTCAAAGTGTAATGCATAACCTTGTTCCATCATTTGTCCAACACTAAGAAGGTTCTGAGTTAAGCTAGGAACTAGCAAAACATTTTGAATGTACTTTATACCTTTTCTTGTTTCTATTGCAACAGTTCCCTTGCCTTTAACATCAAGATATTTATTATTTCCCAATTTGACTTTTGATTGAAAGGTTGTATCTAGTTTGGAGAAAATATCATCATATTGTGTCATGTGATTACTACACCCACTATCTAGATACCAAATGTCATGAGTCTTTTGTGAAGAGTCTTGACTAGTGAAGAATAAGTTTTCACTTTTTTCTTTTACAGTATTAGCCCGATGAATATTTTTAATTCGGCAATCCTTCGCCAAGTGCCCAAATCTATTACAATTGTTGCATTGTGGTTTACCTCGAAACCAACAATCTTTTTTCTTGATGACAACTTTTCTTGCATATACCACATGGAGAGTATTTTTCCTTAAGCTCTCTTTATGGTTAGTGTATATCTTTTGTTTTCACTCCCATATAAATTTTGATTAAAATTTCTAACATCATTTCCGGTTTCTGAGATCTTATATTGAGTTTAGTTTTGAATGCACTTTTAACTATCTCTTCAGTATGTCTACTAATTCTTTTCTCATATGCTTCAAGAGCACCTATCAACTCAGTTATTGATAGAGTTGTTATATCTTTTATATACTCCATAGTCGTAACTACTAGATCATATCCTTCTATAAGAGAGATAAGAATCTTTTCTACCACTCTCTTATTAGATAAGTCTTCCCCATATAGTTTTAACTGATTTACTATTTCTACCATTCTTGTATAGACTGTGCAATAGTCTCAGAATTTTTCATTTTCAAAAGTTTAAAATCTCTTCTCAAGTATTAGAGTTTTATAGTGCGTACCTTTTCACTACCATGAAACTCCTCTTCTAACATATCACATGCTTTCTTGGCATTTTGAACTCATGATATTCTTGTGAAGATAGTATCTCCAACAGCTTGCTGAATGACGAATAAGGCTTGAGCATCTCTTTATTTCTTCTCTTCAAATTCCTTTCAGTGTTGATCAGACATAGAAGACATATCAATTGGAATGTCATATTCATTTTAGACAATATCCCATAGATTTTGTGAGACAAAATATGTCCTTAGTTTTTGTCTCCAAAAATCATAATTTTCATCGGTGAAGACTGGAATAGGAACTAATGAGAAATTGATAGTTGAGAATGAGGCCATATGATTAAAAAAGTACACCCAGTATAATCGAACAAAGCTCTGATACCACTGATAGAAAGTTTGGGAAGAAGATAGATCTTACTATTTTGTACTGTATGGTAGGATAGTATTTTAGGATCGTTGAAAGGTTGGCTACTTGAAAGAAGAAAAACTTTAGTATCCATACTCTAGAGGTTTTCTATTACAAATATCTATCTTCTAGAAACTTTCATATTATAAGTATCTATGTTCTAGAAAATATCTAGCTTCTAGAAAATATATTATTTTTAGAAAAGTGTATTTATCTTAACAATTACAAATGCTTTTGGTAGATTGTGTGAGCTACTACGAGGATCCAATCTAGTGAAAGACACTAAATATTCCATTGTTGAGAAAAAATTGGTAAAGTTCTTATATTTGATCACCCATAATGTGAAGAATCAAGAACTTTGTTTTTCTTCCATTGTTCACCTCGAAGTGTTAGTTGTCACTTTCATGAGGTGTTGAATACTATTATTAGCTTACACACTCAGTTTATCAAGCAACCTAGTGGTGAAGAGGATTCGATTGAGATGTGCAACACAACCAGATTCTACCCATATTTCAAGGTACAATAACGTAAAATGCAATTCGTATGAATAATAAAATTTTAATTGTTAAAATCAATCATACACTTGCAGGACTGTTTAGGAGCTATTAACAGGACACATATGTGTGAGAGTACCTTCTAATGATGCACTTAGATATAGGGGGAGGAAAGATTGGCCAACAACAAATGTCTTGGCAGCATATTCATTCGACATGAAATTTACTTACATCCTCCCTGGGTGGGAAGGCACAACATCTGATTCGTGGATATTAAAGGATGTCATGACTAGATCTGATAAGTTAAAAATTCTAGAAGATAAACATTTTAGTTTATTAATATCAATTATGTATTGATCTTTAGGTTTCTCATTTTATGGCATATGTTTATTGTAGGAAAATTCTACTTAGGTGATGCTGGTTTTGGGATAAAAAAATATCTTATCACACCTTACATAGGAGTCCGCTGTCACTTTTTTTTTTTCAAAATATTACTATTTATTTAGATAAGCCCTTCCTATCGGAAGCCAAAATACAAGAAAGTTCGCTTGGCCACATAGATGACCAGGAGTTACATTGAGGGTTTTTTCTAGCAAAAGTAGCCAACCAATTAGCAGCCTGATTGGCATCTCTACAAGCAAAACATAAATTACAATTTTTCATTCTAACACGAATGAAATTGATTTCATGTAAGATACGGGCAATTCCACCCTCAGGAGAATGATCTGGATTGTTAATCAGATGAAGAGCATTTGTGCAGTCAGATTCAACAATGATAAGTTCCCCCTGAGCTCTTGACTAGTGTATAGGAAAAGAAGAGCAGCCTTAATTGCCATCAATTCCACTTCCAAGGCCGAATTTGCAAGAAGATAAGCTGATGTAGCCATAGAACATTCTCCAAGAAAGTCACTAATAAGATATCCGATTCCCCCCTCCAAAGAACTTTGTAGCCAAGAACCATCCACATTAATTTTGAGCCAGCCATTGGGAGTCCATCTCCTTCTGGAATTACACCTGCTACCTCCATCATTTCCCTCCGACATAGAGGAAGAGATCATATCATTAAATAAGAGAAGGGCCCGCCTGGAAATATCAATCGCCTCAAAACGCTTGCCATTAAAAATAATATCATTACAAGCTTTCCAAAGAACCCAAAACACAGTTAGAATGAGAGAGGCAGAATTTTCCTCTTCAAAAAGCCAAGACCCATCAACCCAGGCAGACTTGAATTTAAAAGAGAACTTCATGCTTGATTGAATTGAATTCAAAATACTATTTAGAAAATCACATTGGAAAAACAAATGAGTAATGGAATCTAAATCTTTTTGGCAAAAAACACGATCCGACCCAAATCAAATGATGCCAAAAGATACGTGGTAGGTAACTGATAGCGATCCGCAAGTACACGGATTTATCGAAGTAATAAAAAGATTATCGTTCCTAACGAGGATCTGGCGGTCAAGTACCGATTACACGATTGATCTTTATCTAGACGATTCAAATGATGGTTTTTTGTTTTGGAAATTTCTTATGCAAGAAAATAGAAAGGTGGTTTTATGGTTTTGGCTAAAAATCAATTCAGATAAAATCAGGACTTAGGGTTTCACCACGTCGACGATTATGACTTTAATAAAAATAAATCTTTGATCAGAAAATTATAGTTTTGAAAGAGATTTTTTCTAAGGTACAAATTACCTCCTCTCGAAGCGTAATCCAGTATCTATTTACATTAATTCCTTAATCTCGTGACAATTAACATAAATAGACTTATTAAGTTCTGTGAAAAACCATGTTAATCCTTCAAACAAATTCAAACTACTCTCGTGATTGGATTCGTAGGTTTGAAAAGAATAGATCTGACGTTGCGATTCACCTCTCGGTCCTTCTCGCAACGTCTAAGACGTAAAATTACGTGGCCAAGGTAAATTACGGAATAACACAATTCTAATCAAATCAAATCTATAAAATTCATATAAAAGATTTAAAACAATATTTTTAATCCATGAATCATCAACGGGCTATTCCCCAAATCCCAAAAATATGGTTTACATGTTCATGTTCATAACAAACCGCATGTTCATTGATGAAAATCGTATGGAAACTCAATAAAAATACAAGAAATCGCTAGACAAGATAGTAGAAAGGCTTCCCTTCAATCTGGAGACGAAGATCAACCCTCTAATTCTTCTTTTGCGTGGCTTTCCTGTTCGTTTTCTACCCTAGAATCAATTCTCGCCGTCGCCGCTGCCTCCATTTGTTTTCGTGTGTCGAAGCCCCCGAAGCCCTTCCAAAACCTTTCCTTTTATAGTCTAATTAGTATAGAACCCATGTAGGAAGATTTCTGGAGAGTTTGGTTCAATTTGGAGTCGAACCGAGTGAAAAATCGAAAGGGCGAATGTTTTTACGGTCCGTGATGAGTTCACGGCCACGGCCGTAAATCCTTATGTGAATAAAACTCCTGTGCACAGAAATATTCACGGACCGTGATGGATTCGCGGCCTCACCCGTGAAAGTTTCTGTGAGCTTTTTAACTTAGCCGTTTTACGCCCTCTGCTCGAACACAAATTTACAGCCAGCTTCATAATTACGGCCACGGCCGTAAATATCGAATCTTTCACTATTTTCGCTCCAAATTTGATGTGTAAGCTCGTGATTTCCTTGGAAATTGTATTATGGCTTCAAATCTCTCGAAATCCATCATTTTTACGCTATTTTACCTAATTTTCAATAAAACTAAGAAAAGTGAAGAATCTGTGTAAAGTGAAGTAAAAACACTAAAAATTGCATAAAATCATTCAAATAAGCCCAAAATATAGCATAAAACATAGGCAAAAAAGATGTAAATGCTACGCATCAAAATACCCTAGACTTAAAATTTTGCTTGTCCTCAAGCAATGCGTCAATATGTATAAAGAATGTAAAGATAAGGAACACTCATTTGTTTTTACCCCTAATAACATTCTTCGTCCACAAATTAAGCAATCAATCTTTCAGACTCGAGTAATTCAAGAAAGATCATAATAGAAATAAACTCTTAAGAGGTTACAATCCAAGAAAGATAAAATTCATAATTCATGTCATAGTATTCATTCAACACACACTAAATATCAGATACTTACAACTTAATAAACTCATCTTACTCAATAGACAAAAATTTATTTCAAGAATCTCGCTGATATTAAAGATAAGAGATTTTTAAAGCAATTTGGTCTTTAAACGGTTATATGTCCTTTCCTGTTAGCATCATAACATTGTTTAAATTATACCACAAAGTAGTATAATTTAACTCATAGTCTCAATCATGAAAGTCAGCGGAGTTGTCCACTTGACCTACAGCTTTCTTTTTTTCTCTCTTTTTATTTTTTTTATTTATTTATGGAGAAAGCCGGTCAGTGGCATGATACTTAAATCGTTATTGATACTTCATCATAACAGACTTAAAGTATACCAACTCGTGGTATAATATAACTCAACCAGAGGAGTTGGAGCAAATCTCAGTTAAATAAATATCACTAAATTCTATTCATAAAAATTTCCATCAAGCAGAAATAGATAAATTAAATTTCAAGTAACAAGATACTATGCATGTGTCCTATGAATATATAACAATTCACATATGCATTTTATTAATACCAGAATTGAATTTACTCAATAATTTAAGTCCACATGAAATTTTAAAAATTCCCTAAATCATTAAATCAATCACTCAAAATGTTTTCTAAGTTCAGAACCAAGGGTAAAATAAATTTTGATAATTCCTTAACAATCATAAACATTCAAGATACATATTTATAAAGCTTTAAAGAATAAACATATCATGAAGGACACCCTAGACTTAAGTTGTTGCATATACATAAAGATTAAATTAATGAATGACAGATTTTAAAAATTTTTTGCAAGAATTCTCTTTATAATGTGAGTGAAACCTCTATACAGTTATATCAATATATGCAAACGTGACGCAGAAAAAAAATCAAAAAACTGTTTTATATCAAAGATATCAGCATTTTATATGATAAACAATTTTCAAACATCAAATACTGTCACGTTTTGTCAATCAAATCAAATTTCCCATACAAAGTGGTTGCTGCAAGAATCACGGTCTATAATAGATTTACGGCTGCACCCGTAATTGTTTCGTTTGACACATGTTCTTCAAGTAAAAATTTTCTAAAAATTCCTGCATATATAACAACTTATTAAAAGATTTTTCATCAATAAAAATTCATCAATACATGGTGCAAAAAATTCCTAAAAAATTTAAATAAAATCAAAAAACAAAAACTAAGAATGCAAAAATTAATAAAATTCAAAAATTTTGGGCTGCTTCCCAAAAATGCTTGTTTAAGGTCATGAGCTTGACCACAGCTTCATGTCATGGTGGAGTTGGTGAATCTGTGCCATAGTAGAGAGCATGTAATCTTCTGCTTTTCCTTCGTCTCATCAGTGTGTCCACCAAATATATCCAGTTAAGCAAGTGGATCCATGCTGCAGTATCCAGTACATGCATACAAAAATAAAAGTTAAAGCCATGCAATGAATAATTAATAATTTTTCTGTATTTATCCAAGAGTAAAATCATGCATTCTTCCTTTAGATTTATATTAGCAATTGGAAGAAGATTAGAATTAAAATCAAAGAATTCATACATTAGATTGATCAAGAAGTTTTCAATTTTTGCATTCGATTTTTCACTTACCTCAATGCCAATATGATCAAGAATCTCATGTGTTATCATCTTCTGGGTACCTGTGGTAGCATTTGAATCAAATAAAAGTTCATCTACCTTATCATCATTATCCTTAAAATTGTCACCTTCATCTGTCATGTAAATTTCTAATGAATTTTCCGAGAGAAAAGGGATTGATGGTTCACATGGTAGTGGTGGTGTAATATGCTCAGGATCCTCTTCCTTATCTTTTTCCTCAATTTTTTTCTCTTCAATGGTGGCGGTGTAATACGAAAATGAAGGGACGTATTCCATCCTAACACTATCAAATTCATCCCTATCTATCTCATTAGTTCTTATATGAGGATCCATAAATTCATTATCCTGCTTCTCATAAGACTCAAAAAGTTCAAATTTTTCATCAAATGTGTCTCAAGTATTTGTGTTGCATGACACTTCATTACGTGAGAGGGGACTAGATGACTGGTAAAGTGTTGAGGAAGGTAAATCACAATCATCAAAATTTTCAAAATCATCAAAATTGGAAGAAGGTAAATCATAATCAAGAGTCATGACTAATGATTGTCTCAATTCTACAAAATTCTCAGATTTATCTTGGATTCCATCCTCTATATCATTTTTATCAGTACCAAAAAACATATCACGAATTTTCTCATTTTATTTTTCCATAGCATCTAGAGTCTTTTCAAGCATGACTTTTTGCAGCTGTATATTTTGTTCCAACTCATTTTGTTTTTCCAAAACAACTGTATATTTTTCAAGCAAGACTACTAAGTTGGATTCTTCAGATTCACTAAAGTCTGATTGTGGAATAAAGGTTGGGTCATTCTGATAAAAATAGTTTTCATGGTTCTCCCAACTTTGATTGTAAGTACTAGGGCATGAGTTTAAGCATGGAGGAATTCCTACTTGACGTTCAGTAAAAGTATGCCCACGATAACCACAAATTTCACAAGTAATATATTCCAACATAGAACATTGCATTCTCATATATTCAGTGTGTCGAGAAAAAGAATTTACCCTTGCTGCAAGTGATTGTAATAAATCCGTACCATATTCTCTTGTCTGCATCGCTGGTGGCATATATGTCTGACCTGACCATTGACATTGGTTAAATATTATTTTTTTAATTAATGCAATTAAAATTCAGAAATATAATGTAGAATAAGAAATATAAAATATGTAGACAAATGATTTTTGAGTTATCCTGTTCATACAACGAGTTAATCCAAGAAGAGAAAAATAAAATAAACTACCTATATAAAAAATGCGAAAAACAAATAAAATAAAAAAATGATAACAAAAATAAATAAATAAAATAAAATAAAAATAAAAATAAAAACAAAAACAAACAAATAAAAAAAATGTCTAGTCTATAAATCTCACCATTAAATCAATATTGACTGGCCTGATCCCGGCAACGACGCCAAAAACTTGATAGCGATCCGCAAATGCACGGATTTATCGAAGTAATAAAAAGATTATCGTTCCCAACGAGGATCTAGCGGTCAAGTACCGATTACACGATTGATCTATATCTAGATAATTTAAATGATGGTTTTTGTTTTGGAAACTTCTGATACAAGAAAACAGAAAGGTGGTTTTATGGTTTTGGCTAAACATCAATTCAGATAAAATCAGGACTTAGGGTTTCACCACGTCGACGATTATGACTTTAATAAAAATAAATCTTTGATCAAAAAATTATAGTTTTGAAAGAGATTTTTCCTAAGGTACAGATTACCTCCTCTCGAAGTGTAATCCGGTATCTATTTATATTAATTTCCTACTCTCGTGACAATTAACATAAATAAACTCATTAAATTCTATGAAAAACCATGTTAATCCTTCAAAAAAATTCAAACTACTCTCGTGATTGGATTCGTATGTTTGAAAAGAATAGATCTGATGTTGCGATTCACCTCTCGGTCCTTCTCGCAACGTCTAAGACGTAAAATTACGTGGCCAAGGTAAATTATGGAATAACACAATTCTAATCAAATCAAATCTATAAAATTCATATAAAAGATTTAAAACAATATTTTTAATCCATGAATCGTCAACGGGCTATTCCCCAAATCCCAAAAATATGGTTTACACGTTCATGTTCATAACAAACAGCATGTTCATTGATGAAAATCACATGAAAACTCAATAAAAATACAAGAAATCGCTAGACAAGATACTAGAAAGTCTTCCCTTCAATCTGGAGACGAAGATCAACCCTCTAATTCTTCCTTTGCGCGGCTTTCCTGTTCGTTTTCTGCCCTAGAATCAATTCTCGCCGTCGCCGCTGCCTCCCTTTGTTTTCGTGTGTCGAAACCCCCGAAACTCTTCCAAAACTTTTCCTTTTATAGTCTAATCAGTATTGAACCCATGTAGGAAGGTTTCCGAAGAGTTTGGTTCAATTCTGGTTCAATTTGGAGTCGAACCGAGTGAAAAACCGAAAGGGCGGACGTTTTTACGGTCCGTGATGAGTTCACGGCCATGGTCGTAAATCCTTCTGTGAATAAAACTCCTGCGTACAGAAATATTCACGGACCGTGATGGATTCATGGCCTCACCCGTGAAAGTTTATGTGAGCTTTTTAACTTAGTCATTTTACGCCCTCTGCTCGAACACAAATTTATGGCCAGCTTCATAATTACGGCCACGGCCGTAAATATCGAATCTTTCACTATTTTCGCTCCAAATTTGATTTGTAAGCTCGTGATTTTCTCGGGAATCGTATTATGGCTTCAAATCTCTCGAAATCTATCATTTTTACGCCATTTTATCTACATTTTCAATAAAACTAAGAAAAGTGAAGATTCTGTGCAAAGTGAAGTAAAAACACTAAAAATTGCATAAAATCATTCAAATAAGCCCAAAATATAGCATAAAACATAGACAAAAAATACGATGTAAATGCAACGCATCAGTAACCTATTGTGCAGCACCTTCCAACCAAAGGTTTTCACCTTTGGGGTAACATGCAAAGCCCAAAGGACCTTCCAACCTATCCAAGGGTCATTGAGGACCCGATTAGCTCTCAGCAAAAACAAGTAGGCAGATTTGTTTAGTGAGAAGGCAACCGGATCATCTCTCTAAATCCAATAATCCTCATAGGGATTAGTAGCGAGGGGTATCTTCACGATAGCAGTGGCAAGATTATCTCCACGAAATTAATTTGATCAAGGTTCCAGTGTTGATCCTGTATAAGGTTAGAAACAGTCCAATTAGAAGAATTTAGATCCATGGAAATGAAAGTAGGCTTATAACTTATTGGAAGATCAAAACACCAAGGCTACGAAAGCCAGTTAGTATTACGACCATCACCAATACATTTAGATAAGTCTTCTCTCAAAGTCTTAGTGTCAAGGAGAAACCCCTTCCAGCTCCAGCTCATGCGACGCGACCAAGAAATATTCCAAGGGTCAAGTTCACCATATTTAGAAGCAACTAAGTTATTCCAGATGGTAGGCTTATGGTTAAGCATATCAACCAAGCGTTTGCAAGTTGTAGCAATGCGAAACAACGAAAAATCTTTAATGCCAAGACCCCCATGAGCTTTAGGAGCAGTGACAGTATCCCAGTTAAGAAGATGGATACCTTTAGAGGAAGGATTGTTGCTCCAAATAAAATTGCGAGGGATCATATTGAGCTTATCCATATACTTATGAGGAAGCCAAGTGGAGGTGAGAACATGAATAGGAGTGGACAAGATAACAGAGTTAGCGAGAGACACTCTACCAGCTTGTGACATTAAGCAACCTTGCCAGCTAGCAAGGTGAGAAGTTAGCGAAGAGTGACAAGTTTGATAAACAGTGGGAGCAATAGGATTGGGGGAGATATAAGTTCCAAGGTATTTGAAAGGGAAGGTACCTTCATTGATTTGGAATGTGTTGAGAATAGACCTCTTAACAGAATTGCAGCAAGCTTTAGGAAAATAGATTCTAGATTTGCTTAGGTTAATATTAAGGCCAGTTAATCTATGGAATATTTGAAAGCACCTACGGATGTTAGCACAAGACTTAGGGTTGGCACGGAAACAAAGCATAAGATCATCGGCATAAAGAAGATGAGTGATCTTAAAGTCTTTTTTAATGCAAAAAGGAGTAATGAGTTTGCGCCTAGCAAAATCTTTAAGGAGGATACTAAACATATTGGTAACAACAACAAATAAATAAGGGGACAAAGGGTCGCCCTGCCGAATCCCACGCCCACCATGGAAGTAAGGGGAAGGCCTCCCATTTATAATGCAAGAAAAAGGAGAGTGGATACAAGCCCTAATCCAATCCACAAACTTAGGGGGAAGGTTGAGGAGCTCAAGGCCATGAAGAACAGTATTCCTAGAAACAGAATCAAAAGCTTTCTCAAGATCAATTTTAATAAGAATAAGCGGATTTTTACCACGGGAAGAATGCATAGAGTGAGCTAACTCTTGAATAGTATAGATGTTGTCATGAATATTGCGGCCTTTAAGGAAGGCAGATTGCTCAAGATTGATGACATCAGGAAGAAGTTGCTTTAGACGATTGGCAAGAACTTTGGCCAATATCCTATAAGCAACAGAGCATAAAGAGATGGGACGGTAATCCTTAACACTAGTCGGTTGGCTAGTTTTGGGAATAAAAACAAGATGGGTCTTACCCCATGAGGGGGGAATGGAAGAAGTAGAGTGGAAGCTTTCCATGAATTTCATGAAGTCAGGCTCAAGCATGTGCCAGTAATGTTTGTAGAATTCACAAGTGAAGCCATCCGGACCCGGACTCTTTCCAGACCCAAGATTGTTGATAACCTGACGTAGCTCAGTATGATCAAATGGACGACATAAAGAGCTCCAGGAACTGAGACCAAGAGATTGACGAAAAGGAGAGGTTACAATGAGATCATCAAGGTCACAATTAGGAAGGGGTTGAGAGTTCCAAAGGTTAGAATAAAAATTCATAAAGCAATAAGAGATATCACTTTCATCTTTAAACGTAATACCCATCTCATTAGTAATGGCTAAGATCTTATTGGATCTAGCACGAGAGGAGATGAAGGAATGAAATAATTTAGAATTGCAATCTCCAGCTTTAAGCCATCTACACTTAGCTAAGGTCCACTATTTTAAGTTGAGCTGACGAGTGAGGGCATTAGATTTATTGTAAAGGGAAGTCAAATGGAGATCTTCATTGTTTGTAAGAGGTTTGGAAGCTTCAAGGCTCTGAAGGATAGAAATTTCAGTAAGGGTAGTATTAAGATTATCCTCAAGTTTGCCTAATTTATGACGGTTCTAATTAGAAAGCTCGCTCCGAAGCTTGCATAATCTAGCAGAAAAGTCCAAATCAGAGTTATTAGCAAAGTTTTGATGGCACCACAGATTAGAAATGATGTTATGGACCTCCGAGTAATCCCTCCAATAAGGCTGGAACCGAAATAATTTAGGAGAGTTTCTATCCTAAGCTAATAATAGTTATTTTGCTTCAATATAAGATGAGTAAAAATTCTAGCAAGACCACTGAAAGCTCGAAAAAAAAACATCAAATGGACTAAAGAAAGGGACAACATTTTCATTGATGTTATGCTTGAGCAACAGATAAGGGGCTTTAGAGTTAATGGTACATTTACCTCAACTGCTTATACAAACATGTTAGCTATATGCATGCCTGCATTTGATATACGTTTGATAAAAGATAATTTGAAGAACCGGATAAAAACTCTAAAAAATCACTTCACAACATGCAATGAGATGTTCAAACACAAAAGCAAAATCTCATGGAACAACGAGAGTCTCAAAGATGTTTGAAGCTAAAGAAGCATATTGGGATGATATTATTTTGGTATGTTATTAGTGATATTTTTGTTCTGTTGCTATTCATTTCAATTGTTATATTAATTTGTTGATTTAATTAATTGCTTACAGGCAAATCCTCGATTGAGAAGGTGGAAGGGTACTCCTGTCCATAACTTTGATAAGTTAGAGATGTTCTTTTCAAAAGATCGTGCCATAGGTAGTTTATCTTCTACCTGTGGCGAGTTTATCTTCTACCTGTGGCGAGTTTATGAATATGTTGACAAATGAGAGTGAAGAGGTGGGAGATGTTCCGTTAGCTGGCGACTTTCAGATGCCTCACGAAAATATTAATGAAAGCAGTCCATTTGATCTACTACCGACTCAGCCTGGTAAAAAAGCAATTGAAGATTCCACTGCACACAGGAGTGGAAGTAAGAGAAAACATACAAAAGTTGATGATGTGACTGCGTCTGCATTGGTAGACACAAACCAAAGATTAGTAGATCTGGTCCACTGTATGAAGGAGGCCAATCAATATTTTAAAGAGCTAGTTTCAGCACCTGCTACTAAAGTTTACAAGGAGCACACAGAAGGAGAATTAATTAAAGAGTTGCAAAGAATTAGAGTTCTACGGCATCTTATAGTTGATGTTTATGTCACTCTAGGGTTGAGCAAAGACAAAACTAGACTTTTCTTTTGAGCTCCTGAAGAACTACGATTGGAAGTGCTAACTAAGCTAATGGGATCCTAGATAATCTTATTTACACTCAGTTATGATGATTAGTGTTGGTATGGTGGCTTTGTATTTTGCCTGGAACTTGGAACTTGGAACTTGGAACTTGGAACTTTGTGTATTGTAATTTGTATTTCCCTTTTGTGGATTGTAATTTGTATTTGCTAGACTCTATTTGACTACACTCGGCTTAGTTAGTTGTAACTTAACTTGGTATTTGGTATTTGATGTGTTGTGGTTTTGTTATGTTGTTGGATTGTTGTATTGTGTTAAATGATAATTGATTTTTGGTATTTGATGTGTTGTGGTTTTGTTGTGTTGTTGGATTGTTGTATTGTATTAATTGATAATTGGTATTTGGTATTTGATGTGTTGTGGTTTTGTTGTGTTGTTGGATTGTTATATTGTGTTAAATGATAATTGGTATTTGGTGGATTATTGTGTTGAACTTGGTATTTGGACAAATGTGTTATGATTTTGTTGTGTTATCCTATTATTGTGTTGTGGTAAATGGTAATATGCTTTGTCGATTGTTGTGGATTAATGTGTTGTGGTTTTGTAGTGTCAAATAGTATTCATATATGATAAAACAATTTACTTTTGATATAATGCAACTCCTTTTCATCAATATTATCGTACCAATTTGAGGTAGCTTGTTTAGTAATTTAGGTTTCATAGGTAAGCATTTTACTTGCTTATTAGGCATATGTTCAGATTACTTCTGTGATTGAGGGTGTGTCATAATTTCAATTCACACATTTAAAATTGTTCAATTTATACATTTATTTATATTTTTCAATATATTTTTAAGTATGTAATTATTAAATAATAATATTTAATAGTATATAATTATTTTATAAGTATTTAATAATATTTAAGTAAAAAGTATTACCTAATATATAAAATTCATCTTATTTTCCATCCCTCTCAGTAAACACAAGGTAGAATTTTATTTTATATTTTTTCGTCTATCCAAGTTTCACATCCCTTAAAAATCTATCCCTCTTAGTATACACAAAAGAATGTAGGAAAACAAGCTACTTTTTGTGGAGTTGAAATTGCTTTATTGAAGGGCTAACCCTACCCCCAATGAAAGTAAACTATGGTTTGCTTATGCTCCGAATCAATAAAAATTCCTATTCTACTAGGTTATAAGATTTGTAGTAATGATGACTCTTCAAATGTCAATCTTATCAAGTTTTGAAGAATGATAGGCAATCTTGTTTATCCATTTACTCGACTTGACATGAACTATGTTGTTAGAGTTATTAGTCAATGTATGCAACCTCCTTTGCTAGGGAGGCTATTGTCATACCCTATATATATAGTTTATAACAGATATATAAAGTAACCTGAAAGATACAAAATGTAGGTTGTAAAATTTTTTTTCCAATAGGTCGGTATATTCTTTTTATAATAATAAACTATGACAATATGTACAACATCTTTTAACCCAAAACTTTAATAGTAAATTTTTTAACAATGTCCGGAGAACAATCTATACAATCTTAACATCCATCTAGACATCCATTTCCTTACCTAATTAACCTAGTCTTGACAAGCACCCACAATATTAACAAATCTCAACATACATTACTAAGTAAGCTTCTTCCCTAGAAGAAAGAATAGTCCTGGTTAGAGAAGGGGAAGCCTAACAATATGACAATATAACAAAAAGAGGAGTTATGAAACATAAGGTATACATCCATGTCAAACATCTAAAACTAAATAAGGTAAAGATAGTTCTACATATATCAAAAGTTGATATGAACTATATGCATGGACTAAAACTGTAAACTGAAACATGCAAGTGTAGAATAATTCTACTGTGAAGCAAGAAATAGATAAACTATACATAATTGAAAATGATGCATAAAAAAATTGGTGCATAACTGACAGTATAACAGAAATTGGTCCATATATGATGCATAATTGAAATTGTAATATCATGTAAATGATTGACATGATAATAGCATATAAAACTTGGACTAGATAGGGTCGTTAGCCCTATAATCGCAGCCCTTGGGTGGTGACCACACTTGCCAACGTGTCATGAGTTCATTGGCATGCTCTAATATCAACCCTGTATGTTGATTTAATCACACCCCTTGAGTAGTGGATGAATCGATCCAAGCACTCCTTGGTAGTGGATCCATCCCAATAGGGATAAATAGATAATATGCTATAATATGCAATCTAGAATATCATCAAATCTATCTCAAACTATATGCAACATGATAAAGAGTTGTATCAATTGAATAATCTGTAAGCAATATGCAACGCTGCACTAACTGAATCAACTGGAATACGGAATAGCAAATCCTAACTATAGAAATTTGGTTTGAGGTCTTGCCTTTTTAGATGTTCTAATTTTCTGATTAATTGCAAGTATCAATCAACAAGAAAAGCAGGTAAACCAATTGATCTACATATTAGGTTTATACGTAAACATAATTAAATTGATAACTAATATAGAAACTAGACTCATAATCAGATAAGACACACTTAAACCTAGAGAACCTTTCTCCAATCAACTGAACTGGACCTAAAACACATTGAACTGGGCATAATTTCATTGAATTGGTCAATTTGACATTGAACCAAACTAGACCCAGGTTTATACCCAAAATTACATAAAATCTATAAACTATTAAGGAACAATTTTGAAACCATTAGATAAATAATTTCTTAGCTTTCCAAAGAGTACTTGAATCGGCCAAAAATTGACTAAAATCGAGTCGAACCAGTTCAAAAACTAGCTCTTGGTCAATTCTAAAATTGAACATCTGAATTTGTTAAGCCAATCTAAACCAGAAATCAACCCAAACCCAAAATTAAATCCAGTTTATTTGTAATAAACTGCGATTAATTTGATTTAAACCTAAACCCCGCTGCTCGCCGGCTCGCCTCACCGTGCTACTCGAGTGTTATGGCACAAGGCCATTGGACCGATGTCCAACCTTTTACCAGCGAGCTCTTGAGGGCGAGCCACTGCACCATTCGTATCTAGAATTTGCTAGATAACCGCTAGCGATGAACCAGCGCTTGTACCAAACATCTAATGAAATGATGCAGCTCCAAACTCTTGTCAATGATCTAGGAGTCATGATAATTGTAGACTATGCAACGTGACAACTAAGTTCTATATATATCACCGATAGTATTTCGAAAAAAACCAAAAAAGAAGCTGACTCACTTTATTAGAGATGTAGATGTGACTAAGAAATTTGTACTTTGCTCTGAAACTCAAACTTGCTGACATTTTAACTTATCTCTTGCTTTAAATATGTCTCTACTCGGTACGAAGCTATGCATGATTAAATTCATGCTTCATCTTGAGAAGCAATAATAGCACCAAATCGAAACACGATTTTGACGGTGCTGTTGACCTCCTCCTTTCGAACGCCGAAGAGTCGAAGACGCCTCGCGAAAACGAACGCCGCCTGCGTTCGGTTTTCGCCGCCGATCCTCGACGCTGGAGCAGAAGGGGAGGTGGACGGAGCTCGGAGCGTGCGGCAGGTCCACCCGAACCTCAGCCTGTGTTCGGCGTCGCCTGGACGCCGGAAACTACTGGACGTTGATGAAGAAGACGCGGAACTCACGGAACAGAAGTATTCGCCGGAAAGATCGGAGGAGCACACCGTCGCCGGAGAAGACACCGATAAGGGAAATTTACGTTGATTTCTCTCTCAAATCAACCTACATAAACCCTCACTCGCTCACGTCGGCGGCAACACTCGCCGCCGACTTACAGTCTATCAGCCCTCTCTCGCAGGGACTGTTCCTCGCCGACTGCCTCCTCGCCGGAAGTGAGTTTTCCTCTGCCTCTCTTCTCTCGCTAGCCGCCCCTTAAGAAGAGAAGAGGCAGCGCTGGATCTGGAAGGTCGCCCGCCATCCTTCCTTTTGCGCCATCCGCGAATCACGCCCGGAGGCGTGATTCGTTTCCTTCCTCGTCTGCCAGCCGTCTCTGCCAGCTCCTGTCGTTCCCGCAGGAGATCTAGTCGCCGTCTGCGCCGGAGTCCTCGCCGAAGAGGTCGCCATTGATTCGGCCAAAGACGTTGCCGAAGATCCCGCCGGAGACGACTTCGGCAGACCTCGCCTTGTCAGCGCAGGTCGCGACTCGCGAACGAGGCTGGAAGGAGCGGCTGTGTTTGGGCCGATATTGCTTCGTCCGTTGTGGGCTTGGGCCGCCTGCTAAGTCCACTACCTCCTAAGTCTGGTCCAAGTTCGTTTGAGCATCATATTCTCTCCCACCAAACTCGGACATCGCCCTCGACGTCCTCTTCAAGGTTCTCTGTCGGAGCACCGCCTGTGCTCCAATCTGATGATGTATGTTGCTGAACCAACCTTGCATGGATTCGACACTCTGTCTACTTAACACAACCAGGTTCACGTACTAGCGCACCATCCTCTGGTACTCCGCCCAACCTCATGTGATCCAGCCAACGTCCTATCGTGCTCTTGTGCTCCGCCCAACTCAATGCTATCAGGGTCACGTCCATAACGCATCATCCCCAGATGCTCTGCTCAACCTATAGTGATTGAGTTCACGTCCTATTGCACCGAATCATCATGTTGGTCAGCAACCATATCACCAACTCGAAGCCCTGGAAAGAGTCTCGCAGACCCTCATCGGCACTTCACAGATGTAGGACCCTCGTCACCCGCCTGGTGACGGCATCGGAGCTCGCTGCTCCGGAAAGAAGCCTCGCAGACTTCTCATCGGCATCTCGCTCGCAGATGCGGGGATCTTCGTCACCCACCTGGTGACGGCATCGGAACTCACTGTCTCGGGAAGAGATCTCACAGACCTCTCTTCATCGCCCACCTGGCGACGGCATCAAGGCCGGAGCCTTGTCTCTGTTGGTGCGCCGCCTGCGCACCGCCATTTCCTTGTGTCACCATCTTACCGACCGAAACCTTGCATCTGATACCACTGTCACGCCTGGTCCGGTTAGGCCCGTCCACGTCACCAATTATTGCTCAGAACTGTGTGCCGAATTCACATAGTAATCCGAAAATCGAATTACGCCGCACCAAATCGAAACACGATTTTGATGGTGCTGTTGACCTCCTCGTTTCGAACGCCGAAGAGTCGAAGACGCCTCGCGAAAACGAACGCTGCCTGCGTTCGGTTTTCGCCGCCGATCCTCGACGCCGGAGCAGAAGGGGAGGTGGACGGAGCTCGGAGCGTGCGGCAGGTCCACCCGAACCTCAGCCTGTGTTCGGCGTCACCTGGACGCTAGAAACTACTGGACGTTGATGAAGAAGACGCGGAACTCACGGAACAGAAGTATTCGCCGGAAAGATCGGAGGAGCACACCGTCGCCGGAGAAGACACCGATAAGGGAAATTTACATTGATTTCTCTCTCAAATCAACCTACATAAACCCTCTCTCGCTCTTTCTCACTCGCTCACGTCGGCGGCAACACTCGCCGCCGACTTACAGTCGCTCAGCCCTCTCTCGCAGGGACTATTCCTCGCCGGAAGTGAGTTTTCCTCTACCTCTCTTCTCTCGCTAGCCGCCCCTTAAGAAGAGAAGAGGCAGCGCTGGATCTGGAAGGTCGCCCGCCATCCTTCCTTTTGCGCCATCAGCGAATCACGCCCGGAGGCGTGATTCGTTTCCTTCCTCGTCTGCCAGCCATCTCTGCCAGCTCCTGTCGTTCCCGCCGGAGATCTAGTCGCCGTCTGTGCCTGAGTCCTCGCCGAAGAGGTCGCCATTGATTCGGCCAGAGACGTTGTCGAAGATGCCGCCGGAGACGACTTCGGCAGACCTCGCCTCGTCAGCGCAGGTCATGACTCGCGAACGAGGCTGGAAGGAGCGGCTGTGTTTGGGCCGATGGGCTTGGGCCGCCTGCCAAGACCACTACCTCCTAAGTCTGGTCCAAGTTCGTTTGAGCATCACAATAACTATGTCCAACTCCAATCACCATTTTTAATAGTTCATCATGTCGTATATTTCACTATTCATGTTTTCTAACATTTTCATAAGGAGACTCTCCTGCTCCTAGAACTATATGTGCAGAATAGTTGCAGCATAACAAAATTTTGCCCTAGATTCACCAGAAAATTCCTTATCGACATTGTACTCAATGTTATTGATGCTCAATCTCTCTGCAATAATCTGAATTCCATCTTGCATCCCATTTTTTGTGCTGCTTCTTGAGTACTTTCACTGTGTTTACTAGGGGAGAAAAAAGAAAAAAAAGGATAGAAAAATTAATTTTCCGTTGTTTATCGAGATAGACGGAAAAGTTGGAACGGAAAAGCGAAAGAAAATTTAACACCTTTTCCCTTGTTTTCGTTGCCTGCCCGATTCCGGTGGAAAACAAATGAAGGAAAAAAAAAAACAACACACTGCGTTGTTAACGTTACCTTACCCGTGTGTGCACATGAAGCAAGGTCCACCGCCGCCTCGTCAGTCACCCTCCTCCGCCATTCACCCCGCCTTGCCTGCTGCTTGCCATCGATGCCTGTCCTCCTTGACATTTGCCTCGCATGTCCGCCTGCCATCCGCCTCAACGTCCGCCTACCGTATGCCTTGCCCATTCGCCTGCCGTCGCCCGTCTCTCCCATCCACCTTGCTACACTTGCCGCCTGTCGCCTACCTCGTCCATCCCGATCTCCTTGCTCGTCCGACTTCAACCTCTGCCCAAATCCATCCGCCTCGACATGCTTGGCCCATCATGCTATCCGACTTCAACCTCTCCCTCGAGTCCTCCGCTGCCTGCCCGACCCTCGTACGCACTGCTGTCATTGCCGCCGCCGACAGCGTTGACCGTGTCTGCGCCGTTGACAACAACAACCACATCCACGCCGCCACCGACCTCTCATGCTGCAGCGCCATCGATTGGTGGGCCTATGCTCCTCTTTGAGCTGTTCTACAGCTGCACCCCCATTCACCGAGTGCACTAACCAAGCCAGGCGCGCACACAGGTGTAGGGTGAGTATTCAGTTTTTATCGTACCAAATTTATCGAAACTAAATGTACTGATTTATATTTTATCAAAATTTTTAAAACCAAAATCGAACCAAATTTTAAAAAATCTGATCTTTTATCGAATCGAATTTACCGAAATTTTTTTAGTAAATTATCGATTTACCAATTTAAATTATTTTATCTATATAAATATAATAATATTTTTTTATTTTTATATATTTATTAAATAAAATTAAATAATTTTATATTTATATTAGTAAATTCGATTTTTACCGAATCGAAAAATAAAAAACTGATAATTGAAATAGAATACCGATTTTGAAAAAAACTATTATCAATAAATCGAATTTACCGACACATGCGTAAATTCGGTAAAACCGATTTTTACCGAGTCGTTGCTCACCCCTACGCAAGTGCAAATTCAAGAGCACAGGGTTCGAATATATATATATATATATATATATGTACACATATATATATGTATACATACATATATGTACATATACATATACATATATATATATGTATACATACATATACATACATATATACATATACATATACATATACATATACATATACATATACATATACATATACATATACATATACATATACATATACATATACATATACATATACATATACATATATACATATACATATACATATATACATATACATATATACATATACATATATATATACATATACATATACATATACATATACATATATATATATACATATACATATACATATACATATACACATATACATATACATATACATATACATATATATATATATACATATATATACATATACATATACATATATATACATATACATATATATATATATAATTGTATGTGATATTCTATTTATTTATAGTTATTATATAGTATTTCGCTGCTTTTTTTCAAACATATTCTAAGAAAACACAGCAAATAATATTGCTTCTAATTCTATAGCACAACATTTTTTAATCTTGCACCCCATCAATGCACTGTCAAATATAGTGTCTTTACTCTCATGTCCAATCGATAAAAAAAAAAAACCAATATTATGATTATAATAAACAAAAAAATATATTTTTTTTCTTAAAATTATTTGGCTCTTTTAAAATATATTATATATAAATATATTGTTTATAAAATGTGAACTATAATTATTTTTTATAGCATTATTTTCAGTTTATCCAGTTTAAAGTCTTTTCAGTTTAGTGGTTATAGTTTGAAAATGGCCCTGAGAGCGTTTGAACTATAACGCGTAGGCCCAGCATATGGTATCCAATTCGCAGGCGGGTATTGTCTGGAGGAGTAATTATTTGAAAGAATAACGTGTGTGCATCAGATTCTCTCTCTCTTAAGCGGATTTCTCTCGTATTTGGCATAGGGCGAGCGGTGGGGCGGAGGGGAAACCCTATCATCGGCGGGGCGTGAAAAGGTCTATAACTTAGTAATCCATTTCTTTTCGTCGGAAGGCAGTTGATTGAGTTGAGTGCTCTGAAGGGAGCTTGATTGCGCTATTTGAAGTGGGTTTTGGTCACACACTGCAATTAATTCCCCTTTTTGCTGCTTTTTGTCGCGGTATATTTGTTCCTTTTCTGGATCTGGTGAGGATTAATTGCTGGGAAAAGGGGAAGAATTGGATTTTTATGGTGTTACGGAGATGTAGGTTGTCTGTTCTGATACTGTTTTATTGGTTTATTTCCCAAGGTTTTCGCCATGGCAGATTGTTCATTTAAGACACATGAGAGATTTGACTTTTTCCCCTTTTTTGTGAATAATATCAGATCAATCTCACTTCCCAACTCTCTCTATTTATCAATTTTAAACTTTTTACTCGATTTAGCGGATTTTCTTTAGGGGGCACCGTCCTTTTTTTAGTTTAAACTATTAAGTGGAAACATCACCCCATCTCCTTGTGCCTGGTGCAACAGGGAAGACGATGCGTTAAGCTTTGCAAATATGTTACAATTTTAAAAGCGCGACATTTACTCGATTAATTTCGGGTTGCTTGTGCTAATATTTCATATTTTGTTGGTAATTTTCGTAACTTTCTACTTGTCTCCTGATAGTTGTAGATGTTGGTTAGGCCAGATACTAATGGAATGATTGCTGGTTATGGATATCTTTTGCTTAGATGTTCATGGACATGATTACTGGTTAATGACAAGAAAATAGGACTTCAAGGACGTTTGAAACTGTTGGAACTGTGGAGGTTTAGTTAACAAGTGGGAATGGAGATTCCACTATGCTTATGCGGAGATACTTTTTTTGTGGTGTTGAATTTGGTTTCTTTTCTCTTTTCTGGAAGGGAAGTTTTGATGATTCTTTTCGACTTATTGAGATGGCCTTCGATGTGTGGCTTTGTTGTGGGCAGGAGGAAGGTGTTGGTAGTGTGGTTGTGGTAGTGGTGGTGGTTTTATTGGTGGGGCTTGCTGTTCGAAGAAAGTCGTTTACTGTGAAGAAGTAAATTTGAAGATGAGCGACAACAGCCATAGCCCTCCTAAGGATCGCAGAATTCGTACTGAACGCACATCGTACCGGGATGCACCATATAGGAAAGATTTCCACCGGTTCTCAAGGTTCGTACTTGTCCATATCTGTCTTTTTATTGCTACCATAATCTTCACCTGCGTTTGTAACATCATACAACCATGTTGGCTGCATCTTAGTCGTATTTCATGCTATGCTTGTAACACCATTGTTGTTGGCATACTTTATTCCTTAATACTTCTATTTGAGCTTTGATTGTGCTGCTTCATGATGTGACAATACATTTTGTCCATAGCTGTTACATACTAGTATGACCTTGGTACACGAAGTGGAGTTGATTCCAATCCTACATGTGCATGTATATATATTGTAGCATATAAAATGTCAGTTAGGTCTGTTGGCCCTTGTGTGATATTGCCGTTTGATTTTTAGGATGAGGTTAGGAATGGTTTCAGTCTAAGGCAAAGGAAGAATGAATAGCCATGAAATTATTTGTAAGCCCAATGATGTGAGTGTGGATTAGTAAGTAAAGAGCTTGACTATGAAGCCATTAGGGGCAAGGCTTTTTACCCAAACTCGTGGTATTAAATATATCCTAATTCTCTTCATGGTAGATATGACAGGTGAGGAAGTAGGGCTAGCAGTTAGCAATATGAATTGATAGTAGCCAAGGAAGGGCCACTGATCTAGCCCAAGTCTAGAAGGACTTGTAGAAACTAGTGAATTGTTCTTGTGGATCAAAGATAGTTGATATATAACCAAGGGTAATAAAGGTAATAAGGAAATAAAGTTCATACACCTATTAGTGGTAGGCCACGTTGAGATCATCATCCTTTATCCATTTAGACTTTGCCTTAGGGCTTAGTCTACTATTTGAAATTGAGGCAACTATGGAAATTTAGGGAGGTGTATTTATCATAAAGTTAAAGCAGTTCCTCATGTTGGAGCAAGCTGCTGAAGGATTTTTTGGTCTCCAATGAGGAGACAAGATGGGGCATTGCACCAAGCTTAGATTTTAAGGACCTAGGTGGGGACATATTCCAGGTAGAGAGAGATATAGCTACCAAAAGATGTATAGAATAGATAAAGGTTTCATAGGGCATATCAAATAAAAAAAGTTTCAGGAATGTCTAATGATCTTAATCTGAAGTACTCCCAAAATTTTGAAATATTCAAAGATGTCTTCCCCTACCATTAAGACAGAGAAGATTCACATAGATATGATTGGAGACAATCTTAGGAATGCTATGAACATTAAAACAACCAAAATAGTTTTGCTAAACAGCATTATCATAAATATGATGCATTACAATCTAAATTCTAGCATTACCATTATGATCCCTAAACAACTAAAATTAAGAATAAAATCTTAAAAAGAACAAGAGGAGAGACACCCTTCCCTCTCTTAACTTCATTATTAGAACTTAGAAGTTAGAAGTATAGTTAATTGACTTATTGAAGCCGCATAAAAGACTACAAATTACTTTTGCTAGCATATTTCTGCATATCATTGTGTTTTGCGATTGGTGATACCATATAAAATTGACCAATCCTTGAACAATTATTATGAAATTTAACAATCTGATGAATAACTTGGTATTAGGTGAATAACACTTAAGTTTTGAAAATATCTTTTCACAAGGTAACAAGAATACTATTTGGAAGCTCCAGTATCATTAGAGAATGCATTTTCCTAGTTTCTCTATGTTAGAGTGTTATTTAGTATGTTATTTCCTTAACGGGTATGGGCTCGGGTCTCCTGTATTCACTCTGAACCCGACCCATTATCCTTATGTTATTTAGTCTCTGGAACCCTAATGATTGATAATTAATCTGAATTCTTCTTTCAACTTGGTATCAGAGGAAATCGCTCTTGTCGCCCTTGCTTATCGCCGCCACTTCTCCGCCGCCATCTCTCTTTCTCTTGCTCCTTCGTGCCACTGTTCGCGAGTTGTCTTTGGTGCGTGAGCGTAAACCTCGTTCACCCTGCATCGTCGGCGCCGTGAAGCGTTAGCCTTGGGCATGGCTACGTGAAGCGCCCCCTTGCCCTTCCTCCTTCGTCACCGCTTTCTGGATGAGGAGCATATCGTATTCGCTGTGGCTCGCAACGTCGGACGATCTCGGACGAAACAGAGGGGCCTCCGCCTAAGTCTCCGACGCATCTGTTCGGTCCGCCGAAACCTCTACCACTCTGCTTGATGAACGTGTCGATCGCCATCAACGCTTGTCGATTTCCTTCCAGCGTCGAAGATTGCCGCTCGCAGCACCAGCCGTCTCAAGTGCAGCCGACGAATCGAAGTATCTCGGCCTAAACCTACGCTCCCTGCTCAAATCCACGCCTAGCCCCGCGGATCGAAATCTCCGACGAAATCTCCGCCGACGCCCCCAACAGACGCCGTCGCCGTCCGAGTTCTGACGACGCCGTTTCTGATCACTGCATCTGCTCCTCTGGATCCTTGCCGCTCCCTCGTCTTTGCTGCTCCTTCTTCCACTGATATCAATTCTTTCAGGCTCGCTGGTATTCCTTGCCTGACCCCTCTGACAGAATGCTGATGTCTTCTCCAGCACAGGTGCATTCGTTTGTTGTGTTCTTCTTTATCTTCATATGACTATGCTATACGAAGTTCGCTACATGATTGTTGCCTCAGTCTTTATTCCTATTCTATTTTGACCGAGACAAGTTGCCTGTGATAATACATAATAAGAGGAGCACTATGGATCCTTTATCCTCTTCTTATGACATTAAGCCCAGTAATATTTTTGGTGGCAATATTGTCAAGTTTGATGGCACCAATTTTCCATTATGATCCCAGTCTGTTCGTCTTTTTCTGGGATCTCACGGCAAGGAACATCATCTCACCCAGCCAGCCCCCTCTGTTACTGACCCTACTTATGAGACCTGGCGTCAGTCTGATATGGTTGTTCTGAACTTACTTCTTCATAGCATGGACAGCAAAGTTGCCTCCACTATTATGTATCAACAGACCACTAAGTCTGCTTGGGAATTCCTTAATAGCACTTATGCTTCCCGGCAAAATTTAAGTCATGTCCTTCGGCTTTATGAGGAGATAATCAACTTACAACAGGCAGGTCGCTCCTTTCAGGAAACTTATGCTCTTCTTCAAGGAAAATGGGATGAACTTTGTCAATATCACCCTGCCTCCTCTGATATTGAGGTTACTCTCCAGCAACGCCAAGAGTTCTTGGTGGCTAAATATTTAACTTGCTTGGATCCTCAATACTCTGCTATTAGTTCCCAACTATTAGTCGATTCGACTGTCACAACTCTACAGGGGGCCTTTTCTCGCTTGCTGCGTGTTACTGCTTCTTCCCAACCCAGAGAGGCTCCAAGTGCTTTGGCCACTCCTCCTACTTCTTTTCCCGTGGGTCGCGGGTGCGGTTCTGGTCGTGGGCGTGGCCGTGGTTGTGGCCGCGGTTTCCCTCCATGCTCTCATTGTGGTCGCTCCAACCACTCCTCAGACTGATGTTGGCAAAAGTTTGGACAACCCTCTGCACGGTCGGCTGTTCTTCCTGACATTAGTTCATCGTCTGGCCCTTCTCTTACGCCTGCCGCCGCCCCTACTGTTACCATTTCTGCTGCTGAATATGAACGGTTGCTTCAGTCAACGTCTACTCCCACCACCGACTCCTCTACGTTCATAGCTGCTTCTGCTCCTGCTTTGGGTACAGCCACTTTTGTTTCATCTGCTTCCACTTGGATTGTTGATTCTGGTGCCTCCTACCATATGACTGGTAACCGTACATTGTTTGTTTCCCTGTCCACTGGAGGTGTCTATCCTCCTGTTTCTATTGTTGATGGCTCTCTTGTGCCTGTTGCTGGTGTTGGCACTGTTTCTATATCTCTCATGCTTACCCTCAACCATGTCCTATATATACCTTCTTTCCCGGTTAACTTGTTTTCTGTTCGTGCGTTTGCTGCTTATTGTCATTGCAGCGTAACCTTTTTTCCTTCTCATTGTCTATTTCAGGACCTACGGACGGGGAAGACGATTGGTGGGGTGTCTAGACAGAGTGGCGTCTATACTCTTGCCGTCTCCACATCTCCTTAGGCTCTGCCTTCTGCTGTCGTTTCCCCTCTTCTTTGGCACTGACGTCTTGGTCATCTGTCTCCTGCTCGTCTCCAACAGTTCTTGTCCTTACCGTCGCCACCCTCCATCCCTTGTGACGCCTACGAGCTGGGTAAACATCATCGGGTCTCCTTGCCTCAGACTGCTGCCACTCGTCACTTACAGCCCTTTCATCTTGTTCACTCTGATATTTGGGGCCCGAGTCCTGTTCCCAGTCGTGAGGGTCACAAGTATTTTGTTACTTTTATCGACGATTTTTCTCGTTTGTGCTGGTGTTATGTTTTAGTTAAACGCTCTGACGTCTTTAATGTACTTCGCACTTTCTTTAATAAAATTCAGAATCAGTTTGACGTTTCTATTAAAGTTCTACGTTCTGACAATGCTTTGGAATATACTAGTACTACCTTTAATTCTTTTTGCGCTGATCATGGCATCTTACATGAGACCACTTGTGCTTACACTTCCTCACAAAATGGGGTTGCTGAGCGCAAGAATCGCCACCTCCTTGATGTGGCCCGCACTCTCTTGTTCCACATGCAGGTTCCACGTTCTTTGTGATCTGATGCTGTTCTCACGGCATCTTATCTTATTAATCGGGTTCCCACTTCTGTCTTAGGTGGTCGCTCGCCTTTCTCTCTCGTTTTTCCGTCTCGGAACCCCTTCTCTCTTTCCCCCCGCGTTTTTGGATGTCTCTGTTTTGTTCATGTTTTCGGACCCGGTGTTGACAAGTTTAGTCCTCGGGTGACTAGATGTGTGTTTCTGGGGTATTCTTGTACTCAAAAAGGGTATCGCTATTTTGACCCTTCTAGTGGTCGTACCTTTGTCAGTGTTGATGTCACGTTTCATGAGGCTTAGCCGTTTTTTTCTTCTACCCCAGACACGTATGTTTTCCCGGCTCTCGTTCCTGTTTCCATCATCCTTCCTTCTACCCTTGTTCTCTCTCCTCCGGTCGCCTCGACCCCTTCCACTGTCTCGTTGCAAGTTTATAGCCGTCGCCCCAAGCCCCTCCCCGTGGTCTCTCCTTCGCCGGCGGTTCCTGATAACGATCATCCCATTGCTCTCCGCAAAGGCAAGCGCTCTTCCTCTCGTTTTCCTCTCTCCCATTATGTTTCTTTCACTCATTTGTCTCCAGTTTACCGTGCTTTTTCGGTTGCTTTGTCTTTGTCTCCTCTACCTTCCTCTCCATTGCAGGCTGTGCTTGTACTTGAGTGGAAGCAAGCTATGAACGCTGAAATTGCGGTCTTACAGGCTCGCCGGACTTGGACCCTAGTGTCTCCTCCACTAGGGGTTCGTGTGGTTCCGTGTCGGTGGGTTTTCACCATTAAATATCATGCCGATGGCTCCATTGCTCGCTACAAGGCTCGCCTAGTTGCTAAAGGATTTTCTCAGGTGTATGGTATCGACTATCATGACACTTTCTCTCTCGTTGCTCGACTTAATTTTGTTCGGGCCGTTTTTTCCTTGGCTGTCAATTGTCATTGGTCTCTACACCAGATGGATGTCACCAATGCCTTCCTTTATGGTGGTCTCTCTGAAGATGTTTACATGGAGCAACCGCCAGGCTATGTTGCTCAGGGGGAGATGATATGCAAATTACATAAGTCTATTTATGGTCTCAAACAAAGCCCTCGCGCATGGTTTCAAAAACTTTCCCAGATAATGACATCGGCTGGTTTTCGCCATAGTCAAGCCGATCATTCCATATTTATTCATCGATCGGAGCGTGGCATTATTATTTTAGCCGTCTATGTTGATGATATGCTTCTTACCGGTGATGACATACAGGGGATTGAGAACACTAAACTTCACCTACAATCTCATCTCTCTATTAAAGATTTGGGCAAGCCGAGGTATTTTATAGGGATTGAAATAGCCTATAAGCGAAACTGCATTTTTATGTCTCAAAGGAAATATGCTCTAGATCTTCTAGAAGAAATTGGTATGAGTGATTGCAAACATTCTCCCCTTGTTCCAAACCAGAAGTATAGTGCTAATATTGAATCTAAACCTGTTGATGCAACTCAGTACAGATGCTTGATAGGAAAACTTAACTATCTCACTGTCACTAGACCGGGCATCTCTCATGTTGTTGGCATTGTTAGCCAGTTCATGCAGCAACCCAAACAGTGTCACTGGGAGGCTGCTATCCGGATAGTTCAATATATTAAAGGGTCACCTGGTCAGGGTTTGAAATACTATAAAAATGAACACACCAGAATTGAAGCTTACTCGGATGCTGACTATGCCGGCAACGTTGATGATAGGAAATCTGTTTTCGGTTTCTGCACGTACCTAGGTGGTAATCTTGTCACGTGGCGAAGTAAAAAACAAAGTGTTGTTGTGAGGTCAAGTTGTGAAGTTGAATATAGGGCTATGACACAAACTGTGTGCGAGATGTTATGGCTTAGGAACTTTCTACAGGAGTGTGGGATAGAAAGTCCCAAGCCGATGAATATATTTTGTGATAACCAAGCGACCATCTTCATTGCCAACAATCCAGTGTTTCATGAAAGAACCAAACATATTGAGGTTGATTGTCATTTCATCAAAGAAGCAATCAACAACAATCTTATTGCTACACAGTTTTTGAGATCCGAGGAACAGGTTGCCGACATCTTCACAAAGTCCCTTGGACCCGCAAGAATCAATCAACTGTGCAATAAACTGGGTTTAATTAATATTTTTGCTCCAGCTTGAGGGGGAGTGTTAGAGTGCTATTTAGTATGTTATTTTCTTAACGGGTATGGGCTCGGGTCTCCTGTATTCACTATGAACCCGACCCATTATTCTTATGTTATTTAGTCTCTGTAACCCTAATGATTGATAATTAATCTGAATTCTTCTTTCAACTCTCTAAAAAATATTAAGTGTAATCATGTTATCCTTATATCTCCAATGATCAAATGAGGAGGGGTGATTGTTTAGCCATAAGTACCCTAAGATAGTTCGTAGTGGGGCCTCACAATACACCCTAATATTTTGGCTTAAAATAATTATAATATTATAATAAAGGTGGGAATAGTTCTTGATTGCATGGTCTCCTAGTAAGGAGAAGACATTGTATGTGTCTTATACAAGTGTCTTTTTAGGCTTCAAGCTATTTTGTCACATTGAGATTGGAAACTAAGAGGAGGGAAGTAGGAAGAAAGGGGCACTAGATGCAGAGAAGACATGCAATCATTGTTTTTATCTTTCTTTACATTGAGTAGTTAATTCAATATTATCGTTTTGAGATTGAATAGGTATATAGACCTACTATGCTAGTACACACAAGACACTAGGGATCTTGTGTTAGTATGCCTACTATGTATTGGTTTGAGTCATGACTAGTATAGTAATAACAAGGTTATCAGGATGAAACTCCAACCTAAGTTATCGAGATGAAGCTCCTACCTAGGTGTGATGACCAAAATCGTGTGGACCGGGTTGGACGGAATTTGATTGGGCCACGGCTGAAGCCTGTGCCCACCCGATCCATGCAGGCTTCGTCGAAGGAGAGAGAGACGTGCAGGCGGAGGCAGACGAGACGTGTCGCTCCACCGGCGTCCTTCCCGGCGCCAGCAGCGGCGAGGTCACCAGCGGCTTCTTCAGCCTCTTCTCCGGCGGGATCGACGGGTGGACGCGGATGTGGACCAAGCGAGCGGCATCAGTGGCGGCAATGCCTAGTGACATGAGATCAAGCGTGATCTGCAGAAGCTTCACATGGAAGGCCGACTGGCGGGTGACCTTCCTTCCATCACGGACGATTCTTCCCCCCATCCATAAGCTTGCTGGAGTGGGGAGGAAACAATGGGTTAGGGGAAGAAAGGGGACAGAGAGCGGCAGTGAGCTTCCGTCCCCCTCCCCTTTCGGCGTCTATGAGATGTCAATCCTCCTCCAAAGTGTGTGCGGCGAGAACACACTATCGGAGCGGCGAGCGCGCCCCTCCTGGGCGGCAAAGAGCGTCCCCCTTCCAAGCAGCGTGCTTTGATGCCATCGCCGGGAGGGCGACGATGAGATTCCGGCGTCTGTGAGACGCCGACGAGAGGTCTGCGAGACCCCTTTCCAGAGCAGCGGGCTCTGATGCCATCGCCGGGAGGGTGACAATGAGCGTTGCCGTCGACGTGAGCTAGGGAGATCCGACGAGTGGATCTGAGGGGTTTTTTTTTGTACTCTGTATTATGCGATAATAAATAGGAAATTTCTCCTATCCCACCTGTCTTCTCCGGCGACGGCGAGCTCTCCTTGTGTTCCAGGTGAACTCCCCTGTTCGGAACTTCTACCGAGTCTCCTTTGTTCCACCATCACCGGCGATCTCTGATGTCCAGGGGGACGTCGACGGGGAAGGCTAAGGCAAGGACGTGGTTCGAGCCTATCGCACGCCCTTTCCCCGTCCATCCTCTCCGGCGATGGCTACTGACGAACGTAGGCGACGTTCGGGCACGTCGAAGACAAAGGCGTGAAGATGCAGTGAATTCGAACGCGCGGCGTTCGAAACGAAGCCAGGTCAATGGTATAGTCAAAATCGGTGAATTAAAAACCAAATTCGGCTGCGAGGTTTCGCATTGGCACACAGTTCCACACAAACGTGGTGACGTGGTCGGGCCTGATTAAAAGGGACGTGACCTAGGAATGGTGGAGATTTTTTGAGATCAAATCACAGGAGTGTAAGATCCTACCAAATCGCATGAAATATATATTTATTTAATTAGACTTAAAGAGTAACATAAACATTCAAATAAATAATAAGTAATAAAAATAAATAAATATTTAGTATTAATCACAAAGAGTAAATTATATATGTACAATATATGATACTATTGTTCAGATGCATCTATTGTGTCGTTTTGAATTGTGAAATTGAGTAGTGTTAGTTGATGATACTGGAGAAAGCTTATGGAAGATGTATATGACAAATTGCACAATAAACTAGAAACAACAATGGCATGTAGGAAAATGAAGAGGATAAGAAAAAAATGTGAAAGATAATAAAGATAAAGGTACACATAGTGATGACATGCTCAATGAATACGACAAAGATTATAAAATTGATATTGATATTATCAAAAATAACAAATAGTTAAAAATGACTAGGTTAATTCTAAGACTTGATAGACGCTCCTATTGATCTTACCACATATCATATCTTATGTTATTCTGGAACGGTTTCCTAATTAGGTTTAAGAACTAAAGATCCTCAGATGTTGCAATGTATTTTTGACAACCTTGGTGATACAAATCGAGATGACAAACCATGCATGTGATACAAGGATAAATATGATTCATTCATCAAAAGTTACACTATTAAATAGAGTATATTGTCCCAATTTAAGTATTAACCCAAAATAAAATATATCACTGTCCCATTATCTAATATCCACTAATCCACTAACATAAGCTTAGTAATAACCACAATAAATAATTAATATCCTCAATAATAATGTAATTAAATATTTGACATTAGCATTCAACTTTGCAGGAAAATAATTTGATTCTTGTTGTAGCAAACAATAAAAATGGTGCTTTGTGAAAAATTCCATTACTTTTCCTTTTTACTTTTTTTGGCTATTTTCTTTTTTATTTCTTCTATTTTGCTCTAGATTTGTTCTTTTTTCCCATTTTTTACTGTTGTTTTGTGCACCGCTTCTTTCTTTCCTCCCCTCTTTAATTTGTTGCTTGCACTGCAACTTCCTTTTGGGGTGGTTGTCATGTGTTTACCATGTGGCCATGTTGTCAGCTTTGTTTGGCACCCACTACCTAAATTGTGGATCCCATTTTGAGGGCATGAGGAACCTATTGGTGGCAGTGAGATTGCAAACGAGGTGGATCTAGCAGTGCACATAATCACTTGTTTCTTCTCCTCGACAACAATGACCTCAAATTGACTGTGAATGGAACATTTTAGCTCTTCTCCTCAAGTTGCTACCGAATGATGGATGAATCACTTGGTGAAGACAGATTAGGTGGACCAGTGGTGGGAAGTCTTAGGCTGTAGGATCTCCTTCTATACTGATGACTAAACGCACTACTCTTAAAGCAGCAGACCCATGAATGTTGTAGTTTATTGACCAGTAAATGGCATCATCACAATGGTGATCAGTGATGTTTTGATCAGAGGTGGATATGTGACAACTGTTTGGCGTGGTCCATATCATCTGCCGCAAGGCAGATGTGTGGCAATGGGGCAATGGTTCCAAGTGGATATGAGGCGGTATTCATTGATACAGTTGGGCGGAGGGAGGTGAGGATGGCGTACTAGATGAAGAGGAGTGAGCGCTTTCAATAGTGTGATTGGCGGACGGTGCTAGAGAGGTGATGGAAGTGGGAGCGCAAGACCCCTCCTGACTCTAGGTGGTGATGGTGGCCGGTTAGGAGGTACTGACGCGAGCAGCAAAGGATCTATGGTGATGGAAGCTCACCTCTGTTTCTCATCATAAACTTAAAGCCCTAGAGCGTAGGTTTCTTCCTTTATTGCTCAGTGGCTGACATCAGCCAATGACTTGCGGCATCTCTTTGGTGCTGCCTTGGTGAGGGATTTGCAAATCAAACCACTGTGGCCTTCAGAGCAATTGACCGACATTGAGAGATAAAGAGTGCTAAGTGCTAACTGTGACTGCCACCATAGGAAGCAGGAGAATAGTTTGGCTCTTTTACCGAATTGCATCACTAGGAAAATATTTTTTCCCTAAATGAGAGATGTTGCAAAACAAGCAGCATGGAATAGTGAAACATACAAGCTAATTTCAACAATTAGATATGACACCTGTTTTGTATATTTTACTAGGCTGATTTCCATTCTTACCCGATATTTGTAGTTGCAGATGTGTTTTTAGCTACCATGAGATAAAATTGTGAAATAAATAAAGCTAATTTCATTTTATTTTCTACTTTGAGCTTTTATTGCTTAATTTTTGATTAATCGCATTGTAGATTGTTGATTCTAGAACATGTGTTTAATATTGTTTTCCTTAGAATTTTATTATAATTTCTTCTTTCATGGATGCAGGCATCTTGATCTGTGCAATAACTGCAAACGACCTGGGCATTATGCGAGAGACTGTCCAAATGTGGCTGTTTGTAATAACTGTGGTCTTCCAGGGTAATGTCTAGTCTTGTTCGCCATAAACTTTGCAAGTGAATTTTACCACTGTAGTTAATTTGTATAACTTGATATCCATTTATTGCTTCAGTCATGAATATAATGTATCCTTTTTTGGACTGTCACTTCTTTCAATGAATTTTTTTCAACCTAAACCGTATCAGCCGTGCTGCATGTGTAACAGAATTACAGAAAAGAAACAACCCAATACAGATATGCTTGCCCCACTGTTGTGTTGTCTCAATCACAGATCCTTAACTATCATTTGCTACAATTTTCGTTGTTGGTCATTTGTTCTTACAAAATAATGGTATTTGCCTTTCATCAGACATATTGCATCTGAATGTTCCACAAAGGCGGTATGCTGGAACTGCAAAGAACCTGGACACATGGCAAGCAATTGCACTAATGAGGGCATCTGCCACACCTGTGGCAAGACTGGCCACCTTGCGAAGGACTGTTCAGCTCCTCAGCTTCCTCCTGGTGACCTTAGGCTTTGTAACAATTGCTACAAACAAGGGCATATTGCTGCAGATTGCACAAATGAGAAAGCATGCAACAACTGCAGGAAGACTGGACACTTAGCTCGGGATTGTCCAAATGAGCCTCTGTGTAATCTTTGCAACATTGTTGGTCATGTTGCTAGGCAATGTCCGAAGTCAGCGATGCTCAGGGAAAGGGGTGGTGGTGGGTTCCGAGGTGGATTAAGGGACGTCGTCTGTCGAACCTGTAACCAGATTGGTCATATGAGTAGAGATTGCATCGGACCTATGATGATCTGCCATAACTGTGGAGGGAGAGGTCACATGGCGTATGAATGCCCTTCAGGAAGATTCATGGACCGTGGGTATCGGAGGTTCTGAAGCAGCTTGGAAGATGAACATGGCGTAAGACGGTTGAGACGGATATCGGTTGATTGGAGACTCCTATTTATGAGGAATTGTCGTCTATGAGCAAGAAAATCTTTGTGTACCAGACGACATTTATGTATTGCTGGAATTATGTATCGTCAATTTAGATTCAGTCCACTCTAATTTGTTTTCTTTCAGATGTAGTTGTTATCGACTGAACTTGTGAGCTGTAATAATGGTAAAAATGCATTCATCAAAGATAGTATCTTTAATTTTAGAGTGCGAAAGCAAAATTGACGACTTGAAATTACATTCGCAATCTAGTCAGATTTTGTGTACAACCGATACCAGTCAGTTTAATAATATATTTTCATAAATTGAACATCATAGTAATCCACCGTACTTTTAGGCGCAAGCATTGCAAAATCAGCATTTTATTATTCTGTTTATAGAACAATTAGTTGGCCACATTATCAATCCATTGACAGAAGAATTTAATTATTAAAAAGCTTTAGCTCTCAATGGACTACTGATGACAGCGCCAACTTCAGAAATCAGAAGTTATCCATAGCACTCGTACATACATTCATCTCCTTGAATAGAGAAAGCATCTACATGAAAGCAGCTGTTCTCCATCGTACCATAACATGTTAAAAGCTGAGGCCAAGTTGGAGTCCGAGGGCTGCATGAAGTACAAAAAGTGTCATTATACTACTACCAAGGAGCCCATGAACCGTCCTCATACCTCGATTCTCCTGAACAAAAATGATCACCATTAGTATGAAATTCAGCAAGATCATATTCCTCAAGTATATTTCTTATGTGGAATGGCTAAGGTGATCACTCCCCAACTACTTCCATACTGATCGAACTAAACCAGTTTAGGGTCCAGAGAAGATACATCATTACATAGCATCGCCATTGTCTTAGACAATATTCTACCAAAATGGAATCAACTGGAATGGCTACATCCTGAGCAATCTGCATTTCTTTCAGTATAGCAGCTGTTTTTCAACTTCATCAGCTTTTACAGTTATATTGCATGAATTGGTAAAACCCATCTACCTCTCTTATTGAGTTTTAGAAAAACTGATACTCATTGAATTTCATTTTAACTAGAGCAGTAAGAAAACCCTCAGTTAGGGCCACATACTTCCAATATTCAAGCCAGAAAAAGTATTTCTGATATCTGGAATTCGAATTCGTTAATATGCAAAATTCAGATGGTTGCATATTGATGAAATCATGAAATACCAGTCGTTACCTCAAAGAAGATTGGCAGAATAGACTGAACCGTTAATAGACCCAGGCCAAGAATTCCAGTGACAGCATGAGGGCTGCAACCAAATATGCCAATCAGTGACGCAACTTAGACCATAAATTCCACTGTTCGACAAATGTAGAAAATATGGAAGAAATAATGCTATAACCTCAGAAAGTTGAAATGCAAGGAGTACATTCCAGAGCCAGAGAAAAAAAAAATTCCAGTTACCTCTCAAAAATTGGTTTCTCAGAAGTCAGCAAAGCTGTTATTCCACCAGTGGCCCCAAGAGCGAAGAAGAAAAACATGCCCCCGAGAAGCTTTGGATGCAAGTCCTTGGCCTTTGCCTTTTCCTCCTTTTAAAATAATAAAACATTAGTAATACCAAGGATTAAAATCCAAGTACATAGCCGATTGTGATGCTTCACTAAATCAATACCATCTCATGCGTTATCGACCTGCCGACACATTTATAATGCAATATATTTGACAAATTGATCATACAAGAAATTTCCATAAAACTATACTAAAATTTAAGTACATGTAAATGCTAGACCGTTATATAAAATTAATCCTGGTAGAATTTACAAGAGTAGTTACGTGCAAGATCAAGATAATCATGTAGGATTTCGTCAATTGGTAATGTTTTAGATACTTATCTTTATGATTATACCCCAGAATTAATATTTATAAAATACATGGAAAATTATTTTCAATGATATTACATAATTCTAATTTTAATGTTGTTGCAATAGCTAATTATATTTATTTAGTTGATATAACTAAATAGTTATATTATTTTTTATTTGTTTACTTAATTTTACTATAATAGTAAAGTATAATGCATATACTTTAGATTTTGTGTAACAAATAAATCATTATTTTGTAATATAATCATTGCAACTATTATATGCATAATTCAATAAAATGTTCAAATAAAATTTACTTGATTTTTTTAATTATGCATTTTACTAGGAATTAAAAAAGTACAATATTATATATATATATATAATGCATATACACACATACAGATATAATTTATACATGCCAAATAATATGTATTTAATACATAGTACCAGCATCATCCCCATTCTCATTAAACACAACTTGATAAAAAAAGTGTCATGAGTTGCTTGTATATATATACATATATGCATATGTATACACACATACACATATGGTTTACGGTTTATACATGCCATATAATATGTACTAAATATATAATAGCAACATCATCCCCATTCTCACTAAACACAACTTGATATCAAAATTGTGTCATGAGTTGCTTGTATATATATACATATGTTGTATATACACACATACACATATAGTTATACATGCCATATAATATGTATTAAATATATAATACCAACATCATCCCCATTGTCATTAAACAAAACTTGATATCAAAAGTGTCATGAGTTGCTTGTATATATGTATATGTATATACATATATATGTATATACATATATATGTACATAACGTGATATCAAAAGTGTGTCATGAGTTGCTTGGTGAGTGGGCCTGTTAGGGCCATGTCCATCAATGATCAAAGATATGAGGAGGCCTTCAAGCATTAGCAATCCTTCCCTAGGCAACTTATCATAAGGTGAGAAGTCCCCCATCTTAAGATAACTAGTGACTTCAATGAGTTTGTCATGCCCTGATTCAACGCAACACACTGTAAACTATTTTTCCAATTGCACTATATACAGCCTTAACTCAAAATTAGCACCACATTCAAGTTTCCATCTTCTAATTGCAATCTAAAAAATATTAAAATCTTGAGTTAGTATGCCACCACATAGGGTTGTTAAGGCAAAAGAATAATCATGTACTTATTCTAATAAAAGCTTCAAATAACATATTAATATAATTTATGTTGCATTAAAGTGGAACACATCTTTATTTTAATTTACTAACATATTATACAAAATTAACTTATCATCAATGATAAAAAAACATTTTGACAAACACAAGTTTAATAATACAAGATTAATGTAATAAGGGAGATGAAAGCATTAAGCACTTATTTCTACTTGGCCTAGATATAGAGATTTATACTATCCTCTCCCAGACTCCCACTTGTGTTATGTTGGAGATGAATGGTATGTTATTACTCAGTGAATTACTTATAATCTTGTGAAAAATATATCATCATCGTGAAGAAAAAGTTGTTAAAGTGATGGTATATCATATATGCCTACAAAGACACATGTAAGCTCGTGCTAAAGTAACATTCAAAATCAATCTTGTGTGAAAAACATATCATCATCGTAAATGGAGGAAGGTTAAAATACTATAAGTTTAATGTGGAAAACTCAAGGCTCAAGACTTTTTCAACAGATGGAATGAGATCTTACCTGTGTTTCCTTGGACGGAAAACGGGGAAGAAAGCTACTAGATTTAATGTGTTTTTTTATTTTTTTCTTCTAGTTTTCCATCCAAAGAAACACAGCTTTAGAGTAATATTTTAATACTATAATGAAGTAATGTAGAGCATGGTTCAAGTTTTTAGTCCGGCAGCTCGGTCCGGTGAGCTTCTGAACTGGTTTGTACCGGACTATACCGGTGACAAAACCGGATGACGCCGCTGGCAGAAGCTTCGTTCTACCTTCATTCGAAACTTCCACCAGTGCCGCCTTGGTACAGTGGTGCTCTAGTGCTAGTCTTTCGCCGGACCGGTACAAACCGGATGAATCGGTCGGTACCGGACCGATTCCTTAATCCATGATAGAGAGATGATATATTGTCTCCCATGTTTATATTGTCAACATGATTAAGGAGAGTATGTAAGATTCTGAGATTACTATGTACTTTTTGTTTGATTATATATGAAAAGAATATTTAATCAAAGAGATAAATTTAAATTACAATAAATATTTAAAATTCAGCATGCATAAAGTGGGGTATAACACCCACCATAAAACTCCTCCAATTTGTTCTTCTCTCTCTTCCGTGAGAAAAAAAAAATCTCTTCTGAAAACTAATCTTATGTATAATATATAAAGAAGTGGAACTGTAGAATCTGCACAAATGCATATGTTTTGCTTTTTTTTTTTTTTGGTGCAAGAGGCAAGTAGTGTAACAGTGAAGATGGGATTTGAACCTAGTATCTTGTTATCAATAGCTAAGGTTTTAACATATGCAAGGCTTAAAGAGGCATAAGGTTCTTGCAACATTTATTAAAAAAAAAAAATCAAAATTCAATAATAGAAAATATTTTAAGCCATTAAATACAATAAAAGGAAATAATTCAAAGGGAGATAACTATATTATATAAGGTAATATGTATCGTTAAACATTTAAACATTATAGAGTCGTCTCCCACCTCATAAACCTTACGGATTCTTCCCTCTTACAAATATGAAAATATCAGATAAGCATATTGCTTGCCTACTTTAGAGCACTTATAATAAGTAATCCTTGATATTTTCTCACCAAAATCATACAACACCATCATGGTAACTTGTTGCCTATTACTCACCCACTTCCCACATCCTAGACACCTTAGTAAGAGTATAGATCTACCTTAGCACCACTTATCATGAGGTAAGTGGTCTACCAACCTAGGTGGAGTTATTAGAGGAGTCATCTTGCTACCTCTTTTAGAGTGTTTGTGTAAGTCACCCAAACAGGTAGGCTTTTCAATGAAATCAATTTAAAACTATTGAATGGAAAGGGAAGAGAACCATAGAATACGAGAGGAGAACGAGATAATAAGAATACACTACATTGTAGAAATACATTAGATACTTAATAAAAGTCACATAAGGCCTATATAAATAGAGGCTTTCAAGTATAATTAAAATGTCTTCTAATTACTACTTAATATATAAGTGGCTACTTAACTTGCCACTTTCCAATACTATTGCTTCCCTAATACACTTTCTATTATTATACTTGCCAGTACGCTCCTCAAGCTAAAACGTTCAATTATGTCCAGCTTGGCTTGGCATAGAAACAAGGTTGTGGTCGAGATGGTCACATAGGTTAAGAGAGGCATTGTAGAATAAAAGAATAGTAGCAATGAGATTGACTACGAACACGTCGTAAAGACAATAGTAGCAAAAGAGTAGTAGCAATGAGATTGACTATGAACTCGTTGTAAAGACAATAGTAGCAATAAGATTGACTATGAACTCATCCTAAAGACAATGGTAGCAATGAAGGATGCAACATTAGTTAAGAGCTCACCATAAGAAGTGGTAAAGACAATAGTACTTACTAAGAGCTGATTGTAAAAACAAGAGTAGCAGTGAAGTTAATAACATTGGTGGAGAGCACATAATAGAAAAGAGAGCAACACAAAAAACTACGTCACCCTTTCTTTTTTTTTTTTTTCTTCCTTTTTGTTCTTTTTTCCTTTTCTAGCTAATTAAGGACGTTATCCCTTGCAACCAACAGACTAGATTTGGATTGGATCATGTCCAAGATAATCTTCTTCATGCAGGATCAAGCAAAGGAATTTGGAAAAATAAGGGTGGACCTATTCTTTCTTATTCTGACCGCCCAACTAGTGGATTGCTAGATCCTTCTGATTGGAGGCTCGTTCATGTGAGAAGAGGTCATAGATGATTCCAATCTGTTAGCTGGAACATCATTATTGAGGCTTTTGTTGAAAATAGTGGTAGTCGGATATCCTTTCAATTCTAATAATTTAGTTGGCATATGGTCGGATTCCTCTAGGAGGTACTTGATATGAATCAAGAGATGGAGGCACCTAGTATTTAATGATAACTAAAATTTTAAATACAAAACTATACCAATGTACCGCTTCCTGTCGGACCAGTATGTATTGGTATATATAATCCATATTGATACATGATACCAATAGTATTGATCAATACAATATACATATATATATATATATATACATATATATATATATACATATATATATATATATATATATATGTATGTACATATATATATATATGTATGTACATATATATATATATGTATGTACATATATATATATATGTATGTACATATATGTATGTATGTATTTATCAATATACATATGATACTGATCTTGTACTCAACTATTAGAACAAGGTCAAACTAGTACAAACCAACTGTACTACTTGGTTCATACTAGTTTTTCAAACACTAGTGCTTATCGACAGGCGAATGGAGCTTGATAAAGAGGAAAGTGGGGGATGTGACTATTAAGAATTGCGAACTTGATCCATTGTTCACAAGTTCTATAAGAACCTAGAAAATGTTGAAAGGAGATATCATAGAGTTGTTAATGAGGGCATTGGTCTCAATAATGTCTTCATCACAACCTCGAGAAGGGATAATATCTATATACTTGTGCAGTAATTTTCACAAGCCTGATCACTTCATCCTAATCTCTCTGATCATCACCAACCATCTCATGCTACCAACCCATAATATATGGAGGTGAGTCCTTGTCACTACACAAAACCCTATTGAAAGGCTATGGGTGCATGCGCAATGACAACCAAGGGAGCTAACGTGATTGCAACCACGTAACTAAAGAAATAAAGCATAAATTCAAAATAACTAAAGAAAAAAAGGGAAAAAGAAATGAATTTTTTAAAAAATATGGATAATATAGTGCGTTTCTTTCACTAGGCATCAACATTAGGCAACATTTTTAGTTAGAGTCCTTTCTTAGCAAACGAAAATGATACAATCCAAATTATTCAGTTATATTATATTGGTAATTAGTAATGAACTTAGATATTTAGCATTTGTGGTTGTTTATTATGCCTTGTTTTAGAGCTAATATAAACTAATATAACTTGTTCACACAACATGACCCAACATAAAGTAACACGTGATTGGGTCAAATGCAAACATGTGAAGGCCATAATTGGGTCAAATCATTTCTCACTAGAAAATAATTGAATCAAGTTAAGTCTATTTATTAACCAATGTATGATACATATACGGAACTCTACACATACATATACATATACACACATACATATATATATATAACATCATATATTTATAAATGTGTATATATGTAGTATAATATACAAGTTATATATTCTAATATACAGTAACAAGATATAATTCAATAACTTATATTTATTTAGTTATTTATATTCATTATTTATTTATTATATAGTCGTTATTTAATGAGTTCTGCAAGTTTTGTTTATAAATGGGTTGAACTCATGTTGAATGTTTTTGACATAATTATTCAATAGGTTGGATTTGGGTTTGACTTACATGAGTTATGATTGATGTAGACACAAGTCATGGATAACCTGTCAACCCAAATTGCCATCCTCACTTGTATTAATGGATAAGTAGTTATTAGATCAGGGTTAGTGGTCTGGTTAATTTGTAGCTTGTATCTGTCTTAAGGTATACCTCATGTATATGACTCAAGTCTATACTATTGACATCTTTTGATTAATGAATTATTAATTATCTTCCTTGGCATCTCTTATCTTTAATTTTTTTCTCTGTCCCCTTCTTCCCTCTTCCCATTATCTTCTCAATCTCTGGTATCCTATGCCACTTATTACACAACAGCCCATAGAAATGTGAAATGTAAACAAGAAAAAGAAATGGATGCTGCGTACTGCATCACATCTCTTTAACCGGTAAGTAGTTTGAGAAATTAGCCATACTACAAAATAAAATAAGGGCTTGATCGACAATAAGACACTCACTGCATCCTTTGACAATCTTATTCTAAATCCGAGATAAGTTCCGTAACCGCCCATTGCAAAAAGAACAACAGCCTGCAGAATCACGAGAACAAACAGTTTACCCCATAAAAGAATTCATAATGCATTTCAAGGCAGTCAAAATCTAAAAATTCCAGTGTTTTAAAATCTTGTTTTCTGTAGAATAAACAAATGCAGTTGGAAAATTATCTAGAAATTGGAATGCTACAAATGTGAATCCATTGTGTGCCCTATGCAGTTTTTGTTCATTTTAAATATTTAATGTGACTTTTACAAAATGCATAATTGGAGAAAAAAAGAAGGGCATGCACAAATAAGGCATGCATGTGCCTCATTCCTATTCATCATCATAGAAGGTACAAAACAACTTGACAATGTAGTGTGGAAATTAATAACCGAGGCTTAAAATACTAGTCCATACTAGTGTACTAGTCCACGATTGGACTAATACATACCAAAGTTTAAAAACTCATTCTGATACCTAGTACCAATCCAAGTTCAGGCTAGCATGTACCAGACAAAACCGGGCAGAAGTAGCAAAGAAGAAGATAAAGAAAAGAAGAGGTGGACATCACGCATGCACCCACCTCCACTCACAGCGGAAGCTCATGTATGTCCACCTCCTAGGTGTGCTTCCTGCTCCTCCTCCTTCTGGTTGGACTAGATTGGCCATATCACCTAGTATTGATCAGTTTTCAATCTTGTACCAGTAGTACAAGTTCGGGCCAGTTTCTTAAGCATTGGTGGTAACGAAAGCATTTATGTGAATTGGTGCTACATCAGTGAAAACTAATCTTGATGTCAAGACATTAAAAAAAATCTAAATTATCGGAAAGATGTAAAAATACAAGCACAATATGCAAAATTCACACTCCAAAGTTGATTTATGCATGCACCCCTAATTTCAGCATATATCTCCATGTAAAACTCCAAAACATATGATTATCTAACAATAGATTAACTTTTGTAGTTAGCTGGCTCTTAAAAGGAAGACATTGAGACTCTAATTTAAAATAACAAGCAAGAAAACTAACACATAACGACCTTTGTGGTAATGAACAATACTAGTACTTTAGGAGTTTTAAACTTTTAAACATTTTCACTCATTGGTAACTGAATTACTAGCAGCTAACATGAGCCTAATGGGTGATTGATGACAGTAGTTGCATAAGTGAAGGATTTAAATTCTTAGAGGGATGCATAAACATTAAAAGCTTTCTACGTGTAAATACATAGTAAGTAGAATTACATAGTAATACTTATGTTTAAATTTGTGTTCTAGCTCTAGATCTCACATTTGGCGGTCTCCACTTTCATCCTATATTTTTCATTCCTTTGTTCATTTTCCATCCAGTTAGTCAACAGAGAGAATCACATTTTATAACTAATTTGAATCATGTAGTAGTGGCAAGATAAGTTCTCTTTAAAGTTTTAATAGTAAATAGTTTCAAATTGCAATATTAGAAATTCTAGATATGACATGTTGGCAACCATGCAAGGTTATTAAATACGTTTATTACAAATATTAATAAGTTCAATTAATTATAGCAACACACCATGCAAAATGGTCAAACTGAACTCACATTCATAGTTCTAAAATAGCAGTGTGCTCCCTAGTTTCATTCAGAAAAAAAATGTGATTGACTTTCTCTATCTAGTTAGAACACATTAGTACAATAACAGTATGCGTTTTCTCATCTTATATCCCTGCTGAATATGTAAGAGTATTACCAGAGTATGCGAAACCATTAAAGTGAGCCAGAGGAGATCGAATAGAATAATTTGGTTTGGAGAAGTACATAATGATACAAAATTATGAAGTAATTGAATTTGACCAAGCCATCGAGCTCTTGAATCCATGCGGGTGTGTCAGTTCAATAAGAAGTGTCCTTGGCATTATCCCTTTGTAAGAATTTTGCTTCTCAGAAAGCAAAACCAAATACATTATAAATGCCTACCACATAGATAATGTGAAGGACTCACCATATTTCCTGGATGACCCCAGTGGACCAGCCATTCTGGAAGATTCCATGTCTTCACAAGCTCGACAAATGGCTCGAAAACAGATCTTACTACCTCAGCTGTTTTAGATGTTGCAGCAAAGCAAAGCTTCAATACTATTGAAGGAGCAATTCATCCAATAGAAAAAGAAGAACTAACAAAAGATCGTTTCTTTTTAAGATCTTTAATATCAGTAAGCCAAAAGAACTAGAAATTGACAAGCTAGAATTTACAGAAAAAGAAATTATGAAGCATTTTGCCGAACATTTGGCGAGCATAGTGGCACACTTAGCTAGGTTACCTCCAGGGAGGGTGGACGCTAGGAGAAGAGGAAAAGGTGCGACGGAGAAAAGCAGCGCCTCTCCACGTTTTCTCTGGCTCGTTATCTTAGTTTCTTCCACACATTGCTCGCCCCCCGCTCTAAAATTTCTCCTTTGTGCTTTATGAAAAGAGCAAGCGGGCAAAGGTCTTTGGTAAAGCATGCCATTGCAGATGGCGTGGAGATGGAGAGTGCTGCTCGTCATCGCCATCGCCATGGGCCTTTTAAGCGGAAGCTTTTGGTGGTGGAAAGCGCAGCCGGACAGAAAAGAAGATAGAACGCCGAAAGAGAGCGGAGCTGATGAGGGTGGAGTTTTGGGAGTGAAGACATTGGAGCGTGGAAGTAGCTAAACCAATTAAGCACTGGGAGGCAGCATGGGTGCGTGTCTTGCACACGCGTCCAGTTATTCTGCGCAAATTTGATGTTACCGCATACGATAGAATTACACGAGCAGGGAATTAGTTTTTAGGGCTAATTCCACTTTGGCCCTTTCTAGCTTAAAACCTTCTCACTTTGTTATTACACTACATGGGACATCTTGTTCACTTTCCTCAGTAAGGATGAACGTTTCAGACATACAGAGATGCAGAAGGCCAATTGATGATATGATTGATACAGATTAGCAAATTACATGGACGTATTATATACAGAACAGAAACAAAGATAAACGGTGTGGTTCTTTACATAAACTTCCACTGCCAATAGACCTTCTCCACGATACCTCCACCGATGCGGACGGCAACACGAAGACTGTCCGATGCAGGAGGTACACCCCATAGTAGTGGCACTGCGACGGTCATTGTAAGCTTCTCCTGCAATCCTTCACTACTCACTTTTTCTGCTGCGACAACCTACATAAAACACAGCTTTTAGAAAACACCTTTGATCAAAGTAAATCCAGAGATTAGGTTTAAATGCTTAGTCATTTATCTTTTTTTAATCTAGTTAAAGTACAAATGCTTGGTCACTTATTTTTTCTAATCCAGGTACAGCACAACTAGACGAGGAAAGAAAGAGATGATCTGCTCTTGTTTTGTCACCAACGGGCATCCATGTCTTGCAATCAGATGCATTCCCTTGTCATATATTTGTGCGCTACAAAAATCGTTCAAAACTAAAAGACTTATTAAACAAACGTGGAAATGTCATTTGACAGCATACCTCACCACCGTGTTCTACAACAGTATCTTCGACGACGTCACTCAACATCTCAATCGAACGGCAAAAGCCAAAAATACACAATCTTCTTCCCCTATCAAGTCCCTGTTGTAAAAGATTTCTTGAGATTAGTCATGTAACCAAATCTAAATTCAAAACTTAGGAGCCAGAGAATACACACATTTGTTGCTGCGATATCAAATAGTGCACCAAGACAGAGCCCCTGATTTGGATCCATATAATCGCGTTCCTGAAAACGCTGCACTCTTTGAAGCACTTGTGATTTCCCTTGCCTCTTCTGAACAGTATACACGTCATAATACAGAAATTTCCCCCAAAAGAATGGAATAGTTCATAATTCATAGTTCATGAGTATGGTTAAATATGCCTCGCCAAGATCTCTCTTGCATATTGCTTGGCCAAACCAAAGCACAGAAAACTGTACAATTCAAGAAACACAAAACATGGACAAAGGTACCTCAAGTAGTAGTGTATTAGATGGAAGATGTTGTCTTTATAAAAGAATGCACAGAAAGATATTTGCAAGAGATTTAATTTGGCAAATAAAGATTACAGACTATCAAATGAGAAAATTTACAAATTAAGGCACTAGTAGGCATGAAAAGTAAGTGCCTTGAGGAGCTGTGGTGAATAATTAAAGGGATATATCCTATTGAATAAAAAGGAGACATGTTCACCAGGTAGCTTTTTATTGAAAAGAATATAACCTAGACAGACAAATGAAATATTAACTATACATGTCCTAGCAAGAAGTAACATGGAGACGCAAATATTTATCATATATAACAAACAGAAGAGAAGAAAAAAAAAAAGAATGTTCTAGGGTGGTATTAAATGTCCTACAGGAAAATTCGATAGCCTGGACTAATGTGAAACGAGAAGATATTACAAAAAGATCAAAAGAAAAAAAGCGATTACTCATGCTAAAGAAAAGAAACTACTAGCAATTACCTTTAAAGGGGGAAATCGACGAGGGACCAAGGATCCTCCTATCTGAATGAGTCCTTCAGAAGTGAAAAGGGTGATTCTATTCTCGGGAACCCACTGGATAGCTGGAATTTAGCAACAGCCATGCATTAAAAATAAAAAAAAATCAAGAAGAAGTTGTGAAATATTGTCCACCAAAGAGTAAAAACCATGTGTACAAAAATTTTTCTACGAACCTACCAAAAAGGAAATCTGACTTAATATTCAGATGTTTATGTAATGTGCTTGATTATATTCATAACTGAAACTATATATCCATTATTTGAAGTCTTCACAAGCATATTATAACATATAGTTGTTATCTTCTCCACTTCATGATGAACGAAATACAATTAGACAGATGTACAAATCAACATCCCTGCTTATCAAGAATTAAAAAACAAAACATTCCTTCTGAGAATATTCCAACCAAGTTTGAGATAACACTTACGAAAAAGAATTTTCATTTGTATGAGTACTGGACCCTATTGCCTAAAATTAGTCTATGATGAAAAAAACGTGTCCTCTGATCAAATAGGAAACAGATATTATTCTTGAGCAATTGGAGTTTACATGTTTCTGCTGTATGCACAAAGAATCAGAAAAACCAGTTAACCCCACTTATATCTATATATTATCATGAAAAAAATACAGGGGAAGTTTAAAATTAAGGAAAAAAAATAGAGACCGTAATAACTTAGAAACTTATTATGCATACTTTATTTGACATACAGCTCTCCTGGTGAATGGTGATGGAAGAAATGTCGGGCTTTTTTATGTTGTGAAGCACAAAACTGCTACTCTTGTATTATGTATTTATTATCTGATTGAAATGTGAAAATGCTGTGTAATGTATAGCGTGAAAAAGTCTGTGCTAGTAGTATTCCAAACATTACTGTGCGTATGTGCCAATTGTTGCACGTGAACAGACCAAAACCAATCTATAACATTAATGCACATATGAGAATGGTGCTAGTAGTATTCCAAACATTACTGTGCGTATGTGCCAATTGTTGCACGTGAACAGACCAAAACCAATCTATAACATTAATGCACATATGAGAATGGTGCTTAGTATAGGTAAAACCAATCAATAACATTAATGCACATATGAGAATGTCAAATCTGATGACATGATTCCGCAATTCCTGCTAGAATCAACGTATGTACACATTCTAGATTTCCTAGTCTGGATATACTAGGAAAAAACAGAAGACATGTTTATGCCACAAATGTTGAAAGAGAGAACATGGAATTCCAACCACGTTAGTAAACGACAAAAAAAAAAACCAACCACCATACTTACTTTTTTTTAACAATAATTATCGATCGACAGGGCATTGAAATGGTAATTGCCCTACGTCATACATACAAAATTTTGGTTGGACAATCCATAACAGAAATCCTATTCCAGAATGGTTACAGAACTTGATCTTGAGACGGCAATGATCAGAATTCGCGTTAATCAATTAGTTGGCATGGTAATGCAAAGCTTCGTTCCAGAAACAGATAAACATAAACCCTATTTTCCAGGATCAAGGATCGCAGGGCATACTTGATCCTTCGGAGAAGGCGGAGGATTCCCAGGGGTACGGCCCATACGGATCGTCCCCGAAGCAGCCACCCTCCTCATCAGATTCCTTCACGCGAGGGCGGACCGATCGGCGACCGCGGAGGCTCAATCGCCGGGGAAGAGGATAAGCGAAGGAAGAAGAGGGTGATGAGTGAGAGGAGCAGAATGCAAGCTTTCGCGCAGAATTGGAGCGTCGAGAGGGAGAGAGGACGGCGCGCGCGGCGCCGAAGGCGGGCGAGAAGCACAGCGCGGAGGAATCCGCCATGGGCGGGGCGGTGATGGATCCAAGAATAAATGGAAAGAAAGAAAGAAAGGGGAAAGGGAGAAAGGAAACGCCGAAGAAAGGAAACGCCGAAACGGGCGGTGGGGAGGGGCAAAAGGTTGGCAGCCTTGTGAAGCTTCCGTGGTCGTAATAAAATTCGGGATTTTTGTTTATACTTCTCCGTCTCCGCCACCGCCAACGAGGCGAGTCGCCAGCGTGGGAACTCGGTCTTCTTGGGCGTATCATGACTCGGCCGTATCCGGCGATCCAAAGCGGTGGAACCAAACAGAACAGTACTCTTCCACCTGGTTAACCTGAGCATCGACCCCGGCGGGTTCCGAATATTTCATAGATATGGCCAATCGGAAAGCAGGGTACGCTGAGGGCAACAGTCAAGAGTCAATGTTACATCTCTTTTTCAGATCTTTGGATTCTCTCCAATGAGCTACGTGGATCGGATTCTTAGAGGGCCAATCATATCAAAGTTGCGTGTTGCGACTGGAAGGCCGGATGCGAGTAAATTGTGGAAATAGTGCACTTTTTTTTTGTTCTAGTTAAGTATGTAAATAGGAAATAATAAACAATAAATTTTAAACAAAATATTTATATGATAGAAGAAAAAGGAAAAAAGTATGCTTTACTTTACAATTTTAAGATTTTAAATATGATAAATATTTTAAAATTATTTTATTTTTAATTGTTTGTTTTTATTAAAAATAACTCATTTGTTCGTCTATATACATATTAGTTGATGGGATAGAATATGTTTTGCTAAAATTTTTCAAGGTTTTATTTAATTTTTATATAATAGTAGTTTTAAACTTTAAAATTTTATTTTTAAAATTGAAAATTATCAATCAAATAATTTCCTAATCTAATTTAAATTATACGTTAACTGAAAAATTAATAAAGATTATTTGCGATTTGTCTATAACATAAGTGCTTATTAGGAATTCAAGAAATAGAATATATTTTTCTTATATTTAATTTATAACTTTAGCATTATCAGGAAACTTAAATGAAAGTTATTTTTAATTAGTATCTCCTAATCATTATAAATAAGTAACAATTAATTTTATGTAGCCTCTATATGATTATGATTATGTATCATTGTGTTTGTTTTAGTTGCTATAATAAATTATTTAGTTAGTTTAATTAGTAAGAGCCATTTTTGTAACATGGGCAATTGATGAAGATGGGATTTGATCCCATGATTTTGTTATCAATAAAGGTCCTTGTTAATTTAACTAATAGACATTAGACCTGATAATTCATATCAACGAGTCATAAATAGATCATGTTTATTATGACCCGTGACCTGATTAACCGAGCCTGAACATACTTGTTTAATTAATTAAATAAAAAATGTCTAATTTGATTATGACTCATTTATAACTAGTCAACGAGATATGATTTGATCCAGTGTACCAACCCACCGAGTTGAGAGAGAGGGAAGGGGGAGGGGACAATGGATGGGGATGGGGAGCTAAGGAAGAGAAGGCGGTGGACGAGAAGGACTGGGGCGAGAGAGAAGAGAGGGGGGGATGGGGGAGCTAAGGGAGAGAGAGATAGCGACGAACAGGGATGAGAGAGCCAAAAGAAGAAGGGAGAGAGAATGAGTGAGCGAGGGAGGGTGGTGAATGGGAATGGGGGAGTTGAACGAGGGAGACATGGGGGGAGGAGTGCACGAGGGAGAGGGTGGGTGGGATATTTTATAGATCCGGATATTAAAATATATAAATATATATTACAATGAGATTAATCATGTTAGAACATTTACAATCTGATACGAATAAATTAATTTTGAGTCGTAAATGCTTATAATTAGATTGTTCTAATTTATCTAACTTTGTATTGAGTCGATGAGTCAAGTTAATTTTTGTCAAGTCTAACTAACACTTTCAGTTGATAATGAGATCTTAAGGGTGAACTCTACCTCCACTGATTTATTTTTCTATGTCAAAAGAAATTGTTTTAAGGTAACTACAAGCCACTCAAATAACTTGGGAGATTCTTTTAGATATCTTTTTAATATATAAGTATGTATAAATACAATAAATAAACTTTGGAATTGCAGACATTATGGTCAAACTATGTGGACAACAAGTGCCAAGAGTGATGATTTTGTGTACAATTATATTTTCTTAATGTTCTTCTTGGACCTTCTCAACACTTTATTAAAGTAGCTACTGTGATGCCTTATAAAATATTTTTCTCCTTCAGTTCTTACTTGCATGTGTATCTGTCCTGGTTAAATTAATAAGAAAACTACATGTATCGTAGTGGCTGACAATTGATAACTACACAATGGAAATATATATACTTTTAGAATACTTGATTTAACAAAACGCATGTAGCTGTGATGCAGTAGTTGACTTTGATTTTATGGATAACATCAATTGGACAAAGGCATTATTTATATGAAGACTTAACTGCTGATGAGCTTAAATGTCAATTTTTTTCATGCATTGTATATATAAGAAATTTGTTTTTCATGCCACTATTTTATGCCTATTTGTCAATGCTTATAATTTTCACATTTGACAAACACTTGCTTTGAATTTTTTTAGTGTTTACTAATTCTATTTGATTGCAATCTATCTATTTACAGAGAATGTCAGTTCTTGTCCTTGTGCTACAAATCTTGAAATTTTTTGACTTATTATAACTCTCTAATAAAACTTTCTAGGAAACATTTCAACGCCAGTCACCAAATTCACTTCCATGATATTTTTTCAGGAAAAAAAAAAGAATCCAAGTACTCAAATATATTAGGCAAACAACAGTTATTTAAATAACACAACTTTCGAAACACATGATGCTATTGACACAGCTTTAAAACATGCTAACAGAAATTTCTCAGGCATTCAATATGTAAAACTCGCGTAGATAAAAGCAAAGCTTATTGCCAAAATAACTTTTGAAAACTCGCCTAGCAAGATTTGAAAAGATCTACCACTTAGGTAGCAATTTCTGCGTGACTTTGAAAAACACTATAAGAAGAATAAATCAAAAGAAATATGTAATTGTTCACTATGAACATGGACGGTACCAGAGTGGTGGAACAATGACCACCAAATTTATCTGTAGCAGTTATGTTAAGAGAGTAAATTCAAGATCTAGATTTTCAAGAACAACATGGAGTTACAAGAAAAAGCTCGTAATTGATATGGAGAGTGGTATTATAGGTTTCATAACCATTGCACTATGATTTGCAGTTGACTAAAATTAAACAATGCTTTTGTTCCTTGGGCATTAATCCGGATTATTATGTCACACTCTGTCAAAACCTGAATGTAGGTTGGGATCTAACATGTTATTTGCTGTCCCTTAGGTTTCTGGGTCGATCATCCTGCAAAAACGAGGGAAGCAATTATGAACACAATTTGAAAGAAACTGAAAGGGGGAAACAGTCTTGTACCTGTGTGCTTTCCATCACGGAACTGTGCATTTCTTGACGACTTAAATGTTTCTAAAAATTCCTTAGCTTTCTGAAGTTCTTGCTTCTGTCTGGTCCTGTCCCACTTGTGCTCAGCTGCCATAATCTCAATTACGCGAGGTAATGCCCGACCCGCCGCATCTGTATCAAGAAAAGCAAGCCGAGACCTCCGAGCAATGAAGTCAACTGCTGACTCACAGTACTCACTACGAGAACAGTATGCAACTTCAGCTTCCAGGAAGGGGTAGCCATGGGCAAGCCGCTTCCCCAATTTCTCATTCTGTAAAAATTACACAATTAAAAGATAAAAAAGTAGCATTTCCATTTCTTATACTGAACAGACAATAGAAAAAAAACCAGAACAATGTTCATGAACATCAGCATCAGAAGGTTATTCTTTTTCTCTTATATTATAACTCTACGTAAGTTCCCTTGCAAACAACCCTTTTTTTGTGGCCATCCACAAACAAGTTTATAATAGTCCACAAAACCTACAAGATAAATGCATAGCTCTCCAATTGACATGAAATGGTTATGCAAAATTGAGGACCAGTAAAATTCTGAAGTGGACATGATGCAGTCAATTACTTATTTATATTATAGGGATATTAAATATTTATTATATGCAATTATTATTAAGTAGTGTGCTGGTGGTGGGTAAGTAGTCACTAGATCATGTATTAGTGGGGTTTTACTTGTGGTTAATATTCAATTAGGCTAGCGTCTAAAACCTATTTAAAGGGACTTAAGTATTTATAATAAAAATATTTAACTAATGAATCGTATTAAGCTTCTTGTTATCTCTATTTTATCTTTCTCATTCCGCTACTTTATCTCTATTCTTCCTCCAGCTTCTCTTCTTCCTCTTCTCTACTATCTCAATCTTTAATGTCTTGCACCAATTGGTACCAAAGCAAAACTAGTCTTCTACTTCTACTGGAGCGTTCCTGCTCACATATGCCAAAAGCCATTTCAGCTGACGCTTACAATGCCAGAAGCAGCATTAGATCGACGACACACAGTCCTTCACCAAAGCAACATTAAGGAGACACGACTACCACAGCTTGCTTACTACTCAGAGCATCGAAGAATAGACCCAATTCCATGCTACAGCTCTTTTGCTACTCACGCCAATACCTCCTTCCTAGCCAACCCCAGTGTCCAGAGTCGAGAGGAGCGTTGTGCTCCTGGTTCCATCACCTCTCTACCACCATCCACCATCACTACCATAGGCACTCACTCGTTTAGTTGTGGTGTCACCATTGCGTTCCTCTGCCCTACTACATCATCGAACATCACCTCGCATCCATTAGTAACCACTGTTAGATGATGAGCACCACCAACCTCATAATTGATGTAGATCATGTCAATTGTTAAGCAACCACTAACCATCATTATTGCACAGCCCTTTGCTGATCAATCAAACTGTCATAGCACTACCGTCTCTGCCACTAGAAGAGAAGAGAAGAGATTCGATCAACTTGAGGAGAGGAAGAGGCTCACTTGCCAATGAATAGCTTTTGCTAATTCACCCTGTCTGCATTCACTATGTTCTTCGAAATCACCACCAATTTAAGGAGAAATGAAGAGTAAAGATGCCTTATTCATTGTCAGTTTCAGGTTATCATATTGAGGAGGAGAAAACAAGTATTGCCTTTGAGGCTTTTGTTTTTATCACTTCCAATTCACCTTATATGTCATCTGACAGCCTTGCGCAACTGAAACATGGCCTGCGATATAGGTCATAGGTGCAAGAAAGAGCCTAAAGTGGCAATCACAATCACATAAAAACCCCTAGAGAAGAAGTTGCAGTGCAAACATCTAACTGCTAAGAAAATCTAGAAAATAAAGGGAAAGTTGCAAAAAAACCAAAAAATCACAAAAAGAAAAGGCAGAAGAAAGCTAATGGCATAAAAATTTTTTCTAAAGGTTGTTATTGGGACAAGTCACTGGAGTCTTCCAATATAGGAGAATTATTACTTAAGTATATTATATGGACATCAAATATTTATTATTTGGGGGTATTATTTAATCTTGTGTTAATAAATAAGTTGTTATTAGATCATATCTTAGTTGAGTTTTATTTGTAGTCGATACTTAATAAGGGTTGTGTTTAAAACCTAGTTAAAGGGGCTTAAGTATATGGAATAGGTAAAGGTGAATAGTGAATTAAATTGGTTTTTTTGGCTTTTTTTGGTTTCTCCTCTACTTCTATATATCTTCCTCTTCCCTCCTACTTCTCATCTCTTTTCAGCTTCCAGTTTCAATCTCTGGTGTCCTGCATCAGAAGAATAAATTACTTGTACGTTTCATAAATTAACATTGGAATGTTCTAAATGCAAGCTATTTTTCCATAACTTAAAATAGAAACTTTGGGTTATGGACAAGGAAACGAATTTACAAAATATCAGTTGATGTTTTAAATGCTTGTACTGAATAATTTGAAGCTAAACAAATGAGGAACATAAATACAACAGTGTAATACCATATCACATATCATCTACGTTTGTTTAGGTGCCTTCATCTCGGACCAAAAGATCACTTAGAATTTAAAATAAAAGTATAAACTTTAAAATAAAAGTATGGACTCAAATATGCATGAACTGTATAACTTCGAACTCCACAGTGATGTGAAACACAGCCTAAGAATGAACTTATGGATTTTGGCAACTCACTTATTCGTGTCCTGACAAATCACATTATACTATCATGCTGGAGTTTTGCATCAAAAATATCATGCATAATCTATATTGATGAAGTTAAGTTGAACCTGAGCGATAGCAGCAACTTGTTCAGCCATTGTACCATATGCATGAGATAAATGCTTGGAAATAGCACTGTCCATAACTCCAGGAATAACTTTCCCGCCATGTGTTCTTTTCATGCGTACATACTGCTGTGCAAGTATAGTGAATGATGCTAGATCCCATCCATCTCCGCCAACAATACGCAGGTGGTCAGTCACACAACCATTAGAAGTGTTCAACTTGCCGACCTTTATAGCAGCATCAACTGCATCTTCAGCCATGCTGAGGAAATTTTGTGAAGCAATTTGAAAACATCCATAGATATCAAGGACTATCGGACCACATGAATTTGTAAATTGTAATAACATATAATGATTGGTAGGCATACTGGTGATAACCGGTAGCACACCCAAACATGAATTAATAGTGTTTTTTGTTGTTGCCAAATTAATCAATTACTACTTTTTGAAATGCGATTCATTACTAGTTGAGCTGCTGCAGAGTACAGGTTCATTTGATTCTTCGTAGTATTTCTATTCAGAATATGAAAACCTTAGGAAAACTAATAAAGAGAGTTCTCATCACGCTTGTCATACTTCACTATCACAAAAGATACCACTGTAAAAATACTGAAAAAGTACTCCGTGACTAGCGTCCTATTTGGGGCTTCTGAATTACCAATGCCCCAGGCATGCCATGCATTTCTAAAAAGTCTAGTTCTTGTAGTATTCTCGTATTCTTGACTACAAATTCTAGATAATTTGTTAAATTCTCTAACCACAATTTTGCAATAATAGATTCAAATAACCAAAAAGATGTTTTCTCCTCTTTCCTCTTGGCCATAGTTGTTAAAAATCGCAATCCTGTAGGATCATCTGACCTTATGATCCAATTGTTCCGGAATAGAGATAGGAACAAAGAAACAAAGAATAGGTCGGAAAGATAGGATCGTAATTCCAGATCTTAGGACCATGTAGGATCTTTAGCCCCACCATTTTGTGTCAATAGTTTAAATATAATTGGATTTATACTATTAAACTAAAACCCGTTAACTCAATAATGCTAAACACCTAATTATATTAGTTCAACTAATTAGGAGTGTTTAAAAATCTTATTTTTACCTATTCCTAAATATTATCACTCAGTTAGGAACTTAGTTACGCAATTTCAAGAATAAATAGACTCGGGTCTCAACTATTGAATGAGGATAATTTTCTAATAATTTTCAAAACTTATCTTATAGAAATGTTATTTTGAGTACATATTCTTATTAACTTCCATAGAGTATCGGTAAAGTTACAGTATACAGCTCTCATCCATGATCCATCAAATTTTAGTGTTTTTTTAAGGCTTGATTTACTAATGGTTGAATTTATGTTTTTCTCTTTCTTTGTTTTTTATGTGTACGGCTGCAAAATTTAATTTGGTTAGCTACAAAATAGTTGGTGACTTACTACTTCATAATCGATAATTATTTATTATTTATTATAATTCTCATATTACTCTTAATATATGAATATATTCTTTAAAAAAATATATATTTTTTATCTTTTGGTAGGATCTTAGATCCTGTCGAGTCTCTATGTAGGATATTGATCTTAACAACCTTGCTTTTGGCACTTATTCGGATATATGTATATGTGGTTTTGGAAAGGCTTTCAAGGAGAGACCAAACCCCTACATATGCCTCTAAGAATAGATAATTTCTCTCATGAAAGCTAGACAAAATGTGGTGATTATATACTTCTACCATGCCTCCTCCAAAATGAGCAAGTAGGCTCTATAGAAAAATTTGCAACTCCTCAAGAAAAATCCAAAATTCAGTGGACAAAATAATGTTCCTATAAAATGAGAAGGCAAAACTTGGCCACACTGTAAAATAATGATACACCCAGAGAAATATGCTTTCAGCTATAAATAGTCTCATCTGGTTATCATGACTTGGAGATGGATGTTTAGTATGAATAAGAAAGGTTTCCTTAATCCTTTTTACACAAACCTCTTCACAAATAATGGGAAATGGAAAAGATTTCATTTTTAAGTTGAGAACCCAATACATAGATATTCACGGATCAGTCAAGCTGAGTTGCTTAAGATAGTCTAGTTTTGATGCCCACAATCAATGGCCAATTCTTATCAAACTCTTCGTGCTTGCATGCATATTCTACCGAATCTTACATATTGAGTACATCTGATAACTTGATTCATGAGGAAAAAGATTATGATCAGTAAAGATTTGTGTTTAAAATACTTACCCATTCTTCAGTAACAATACTATTCCACTATCCATATCACAGAGCAAACCAAAGAAACAAGTACTTAAGAGAAAATTAGACAAGCTATCTACCACTTGTTAACTGATTAGTTGTATTTAGAATAATTATTCATCAACAATCCACTGGAATGTCTTAAGACATGTTACCTCCGATAAGTTGTCCATTTTCCACCTGTAATTGTGATTAAACCAGGATAATCTTCACAGACAACGTGATCTCTGGATATACTCTCAGTGTTTTTTGCTGATGGATCCACAGCTAATGGCCTTATACCACTCCATGCGGAAAGAACATCAGACCGTCTAACCTGAAGATTTTGATAAATAATCAGCCAATTCTGCAATGGTCCCAATTATGCTATCTAGTAATGCATCTTTAATGGGATCAATCAGAACTAAAAAATATAATTAGTTTGAACATTTCTAATTCAAATATTTTTTTTATAACAACCCCATGCATTCATCTAGATATTCTTGATTCAGAAACAACAAATCTTTGCATATGTTATTCCTAATAATAGCATACTTACTGTGTTAGTTTGCCTATTCTAGCAAAGTTTCCATACTGGAATTGGTAATGAACAAGATAGAGGAAAAATGATACCAACATGATATCAGTTTGATCCATATTCTGACTAATTCACAAAATTTTCTTTCAAAATATCTAAGCTGTTAAACAGAAATCAGTGCTCACATTGTTTGCACGGTCAAACATTTAATTTGAATTACTACCACAGAGTTGTCAAATTTCTTCTTTACATATTTTCCGCAACATTTAGTATGTGTGTGTATATATATATAATGTAAATTTCAGCCACCGATTTTCAAAACACCTGATAAGTCTAAGACAACCTGTATAGCTATAAAATATGTTCTCATTACCACCCTCATGCGCACAACTCCAAGTTCATTTTTTCAATATTTAGGCTCACTTGATTTTCCCACAAAATCACTAGAAATTCTAACAGTAAGTTACAAAGTTTCATTTCCTTTCATACTTCAATGTTCCTGAGCAGTGGAAATCATTAATAAAGTGACGATGATTTATTTTAAATGTATTCTCTTGAAGGTGATAGCGGCTTCCATACACTAGAATGTTTTGTTAGCTTTTAAATCCACACTTGTTTAAGATTTTATGATATGTTTGCCTTGCCATATCTGAAGGCTCTATATATTGTCTTATATTTTATTTACTTAATGGTTTAAATAAATTATGCATGAAGAAAGTTAACATAGATAAAGATAATTGGCTATTGCTTTCCTAATAGAACTAAAATATTTGTTCAAAATTTCCATGATTTCTAGCCATAAAAGATGAATCAATGTAACAAGCACAAAAAAAAGATCCCCTATTACTTTACACCGCATACGTTTTTCTACACATGATTATGAATAATACTTTGTGGATTGTTTGGGGAAAGGAAAACAAAGAGTGTAACAGGCAATTACAAGCAAAATAAAGGTAAACTACACAAATGATACATTAATTATGCCTGCAGTTTCATTTTGGTGCAAACTTATTTTATTTTAATTTGGTAGATAGACTATGATATGCATTTTCAATCAAGTACACAATACTATAAATTTTGAATGAATGTTTGGATCAATTATGAAAATTTTAATGTATCAAGTTTTATAATGGCCAATTCACCGTCTAGAACAATAAGCAAATAATTTAGTATTAATTAGAAAACTCTCCAAATATTGCATCAATAAAACAAAGATATATGTACCATAATTAAAATGAGAATATAGTTTATGTTCTATTTGTGTAATTTACCATAAAATAAAATACAGTTTAACTGAACCTTTCTCCCAATTGTCTTAGGGCGTGTTGTTATGCTGGAAAAAATTTATCAAGATAGTTGAACATAATATGAAATTTTCCAGTAAAACACAACAAAGGAGAAAGACAAAGTAATTAAATTTGAAACATATCATGACTACCTGTTAACTTCCAAGCAGAAGTTGTGTAAGGAAAACCTGGACTAAAATAATGAAGAAATGAAAGTAAGCATTGTGCAAACCTGAACATTAAGGTAGTCACAAATGGAATCCAATATGAACTGTATTTCATCTTCATGTGGCTCTGGAAGCATTGTAATGGAAGTACTGGAATCAGTAGTTCCAGCAATTGTCTTCCCTAACCAAGGCAACATAAAAACTACACGGCCATCTTTAGTTTTGGGAACTATTAGGCCCATTCCCTCAGGAGAATAATAATCTGGCAGTATTATGTGGACGCCACTACTAGGACAAATCATTGCTGGTGCATCTTTGTTAGCCATTTTTCTTATACTATCACAAAATGGTCCAGCCGCATTTACAATAACTTTTGCAAACGTATCAAACTCTTTCCCTGAGGGCCATTTTACAGGTGTTAAAGGACATCACAGGCGAGAGAAGAAACAGTAGTACATAAACTATATCCCAGCAAGTTGACGTGAAAACAAGAAAAGAGAGTTTTCTTTTGTTCAAAACCTACAAAATATTCTAGCAAGTTGACGTGAAAATAGGAAAAGCTTCCCCTCAGGGTTATAAAAGTGTAGAGATTCGGACACTAGCAAAATGAGCAAATTGCACAGAAATTCTAACTTAGTATAGATAAATTTACAAAAAATTGAAACCATGTCATGCCTGGGTCTAGCACAAGAATTGCAATAAATTATTACATGTCCCAACTATGCCTGCTCCTGAAGACAAAACAATACTTAAAATCACATTATGAGCCAAAGGATGAACCCCAGGTCAGCCAGGATAAACAGCTCAGATTCACAGTAGGATAGACATGACTCGTAAATAGACTCTGATGAGTCAGACATAGTTAGTCCTTGCAACTGAAACATGATTTTGATCATGATATCCTACCTTTAAGATATCTTACATTAAGCAATATATAAACATTATGACACCAGATATTAATCTATAATTTCAAATTTTTTGAACAAATACATTAAATATTTTTTTCATAAATAACATTATTTAAATTATATAGTTATCAACTTACATCAAACTCATCCATATCATTCAGAAAATTTTAATCAGTATTGATGATAGAACTTAAACCATAACACATAAGATTCTTGGGGACTAATTTTGCTTAGGTTATACAATTAGTACAATCATATGACCCAATCCTATGATTCAAGTTTGTGAACACTCTCAAGATTCTAAATAGGAAAGAGAGTTTAACAAACTTGAAGACCAGCAAGGCCATAGCAAGAGTGTGCCTAGTGTGCCAACATGCTTAAAAGACTGAATACATACTGCTAGCACAGCTAAGTCCATGACGTATTCTTTCCTCAGCCAATTAGTGTGTCACGCACCTGCAGGAAGCATACCAACAAAGTGGTATCTGTCATTGCAATTCTATGAATAAACCTTGGATGATGATTCTGGCTTTCCAAGCTAAATGGAAGAAAGGAACCATAAGGTTGACCTGATTGATAAGAATGACATTGCTATTATTAATTGTATCAGTAGCTATGTAGGTGAATTAATTGAGGTACTGTAATAATTTCATTGCATATAGCCTACTAAAAATACAGAAACTTTAGAAGATTTACAAGCATCTAAATAGTGAAGACTTGCATCATCTAATGCTGAATGCATTAGATTACACATATGATATTTTGCTTATGGGTTCTCTTAAAAAATGATAAAACAAGTGAGTGCCTGGATAAAATTTAAATTTTTGTTTCTGTAAAAGTATCATTGATTACTCCAACAAGCAGACCATAACACAGATAATAGTCAGGGAAAGAACTTATTGAATTAATGGCCTCCTAGTTCCATATATACAGCAATGAAATAAAAAGGAACGGGACACATGGATTTGCTTATTGTTACCTGTTAACTGATCACGGATCCGTGCACCAATTATTCGCTCACCAAATTCATCCTTGATCAAAGATACTACTTCTGCATGGTTAAGCACTGCAGCACCAACTAATGCAGCAGTACAAGCCAGTCCTACATTAAGCCGAGAGTCATTCATTTGCCCATCATAATATACAACAGTTCCTTTCAAGCTTCCCTTTTGGCCTTTCCTAGCTAATGTTGGAAAAAGTTCAACTGACTCATTTGCAGAATAATATCGCGAGAGATGCAGCATTCTTCGACCAGCAACGAGATCATACAATTTTAGTCCCACCCAAAAATATACAGCGTCAAACCATTCAAAACAAGGGGTCATGCATGGTAAAGCATGACACAAATGTGGGGCATTGTCAATGACTTCCTTACGCTCCCTTAGTGCATGGAACACCAGCTTCAGCTGGCCATAGTCAAAATTGAACACAGCTTTTTCCAGATACCGTACACCTGAAAAGATATTTCGAGTTAAGTGAAAAAAGGAACTCTCCAATAGTCTATGCATATCATATAAACCAAAAGAACGAACTGTGAGCATATAAAGCTGTGGATACTTTCTTCCATTCAGAGGATCTAGTCTAATTAATGATATATCATAAACCATGGAGAGCTTCATCTTGTGTATCACGGTAAAAGATGTCATTTGCCTTTGGTGCATCATATGAGAGATCCTTGTCTCCCGTCCCAAAGTAATGTATTCAATCTCTACAAAGACACAACATTGTCGCAACTAGGCGCATCTTTACCACAGAAAATGCTATATTGTACACCTAAATTAAGAAAAGGAAGGAAAACTGCGGTCGGTCAAAAAAGCAACGAAATGAAAGGCCCATCACCTCCGTGGATCAGCTTAGTAGATCTTGATGACGTCCCCGATGAGAAATCCTCCCTCTCGACGAGGCCGACGCGGAGCCCACGGGTGGCAGCATCGAGCGCGACGCCGCAGCCGGTAGCCCCGCCGCCGATCACGAGGACATCGAGCGGGTTGACGGGGCTGGACCCGATGAGTGCCGATTCCTGGACCTCCCTGGGCGGGACCGCTGCTCCGGCATCGACGATCCGACGACGCGCGGCGTCGAGCCCGGAGGAGCCGCGCTCTGCGGCGGAAGCCGGCGCCGGCTGCACGATCGCCACCGCCGCCCAGGATGCGCCAGAGGCGGCGAGGACGGCTCCTAGCCTCCTCAAGCGAGAAGCAGCGGCCATGGCTGGGGGTCAGATGGGCAGATTCGAAGTCGGGCCCTGGAAAGGAGGAATAAGGAGAGAACGAGCGAACTCGGGCGAGTTAAAACGGCAAGTTTTCACTAAAAAAGCTCAACCGCTTAAGGTATTTCATGTTATTAATAACCAACTTCACCTTGTACTTTATTATTAAAAAATTACACTCTAAAGTTTAGTCAACCTTTTTTATTCTTGTAGCAAAATTATTTTGACCTAGACAAGAATTATTAAATCTCATTCCTAGTGAGGTTAATTAAAATTCTTAGGATATTAATTTTAGTCAATTATTTATCTTGCATTAAAAAATATATTTGCTCTTTGAATTTATTAGTAAGCAATTTTAAATTATTCTTTTTACTACAAGCCTTATAATTTTTTTAAGAATTTGAAAACATATTTTCTTTAGTTCTTCTAACTCTATATTTGTTATTTGGCTTGCTTAAGTTGTAAAATAATATTTGAATCCAAAAGTAATAATATTTGTAATAAAGGATCACTTGAATAAATGACTAATTTGTGGGTCAAACTAATAAAAAGGAAAGAAGGGATCTTATTTAAATATAAGTATGTAGAGCCTATTTATGCAAGAAAGTTGTAGTATAATAAATTGGCCCTACATATTTTTATGATGTGTCATTTAGTTTAACTGGTTATGATCTTAGTCGTTAATAATAAGATCTTAAGGTCAAATTTCACTTTCATTACTTAACTTAGTCTATTTAGAAAAAAGTATATTGTACTTTCATATGGTATGCCTCTATATAATAGATTATATGTTCATTGGGTGATATTGTATCTTATTCATTGTATTTTTTTTTATTCACAAATGAATGTGATGCTTGGTGGGAGCATGATATTTGTCACGTCCCGGTCAGATTTGCCTAAAAATAGCGCTTATCCTCTGTCTCAAGGTCGTTCGGCGGAACACCGGAACACAACTATCTAGGGTTTCCGACCAATTTCTTTCCCCAAATTAGGAAAGTCCGAAAAACCCTAATCACTGAATTACCTCTTGGTCAAAATTGACCATTGACCGAAAATCGCCGCTCGTCGTCGATTTTTTTTCCCTTTGCTGGCGTCGCCTCCGCGTCAGCCGTCCGAAATCGGTGTTCCAATTTTGACCCAGTCAAAATCGGAACGCCCATCTGTCGCATCGTCTTCAACCTCAGAGCACCGCCTGCGCTCTGCTCCTGTCGACGCCGACGCAGATCTGCCTCGCCGGAAGCAATTGTTGCTGCCGCCAAAGACAGCGGAGAGTGCTGCCGGGGATCAAGAACAGAAACAAGGAAGCAGGGGAAGGATGAAAGAGGAAGACGATGAAGCTTTATTCCTCGAAAAGTACTACAACGTCGTCTCCTCTAGCCGTCGGCCCCCTGGCCTCCGGTACCCGCTCCCCTCCCTCGCCGGTCGTAGCCGGTTATAGTCGCTCAGTCCGTTGCCCCCTGGCGCCGAAGTTTCTCCACACACTAACTTCCCTCAGCTTCGATGTGGATGGTGGACGATCGTTGGTGATCCTCACTCCTGTCGCCTCTTCGTTGCTTCTTATCGGGAGAAGCCGCCGCCTCTCCTCTCCTCAAATCCTGCTCGTGCGTTATCGCCACCGTGTTCCGAGTCTTGCAGAGCAGACAGCTTCGCCGCCGCGTCTGCTGAGTCCGCGTCCGCACGACTCGGTGAAGATGCTGCATCGCCACGCCGTCCGCACCCTTTGTAGCGCCTGCAAGCATCTTCGTCCGCTTCCGACGCAAGCGGCGAAGATGCGGATGAGCTCGGGTCAATGGGTGTTGACCACCCCAATTGGACCCCTTTTTCCCCTTTACCGCGAGGGCTTGGTCTCGGACTTGGGCCACTGTCCGGCCCATTGGGTTGAGGCCTGAACCGGGTAGACCGGGGCCTGACAATTCTCCCCCGCCTAAATTGGACATCGCCCTCGATGTCTCTCTCGGGCAGATCTTGAGCCACCATCGATGCGATCCTCAAAACACTGATCCTCGCCGGCTCAGGGGTCTCCTCAATTTCCTCATCTGGTTCCCGCGCTATTATTGCCTTGAGTTTATGTCGGTTGGGGCAGTCCTTTATCCAGTGAGGATCCCCGCAAGCAAAACAGTCTTGTGGCTTTTGCTCACGCCGACCCGGTGAACCACTGTTCTGCCGGTGAAAGGGTCTACCCCTCTCTGGAACCCTAGCTCCCAGCGGTGTGTGTGGGGAGCCGCACTTCGGTGGTGACCGTTGCTTCTTTGGTGGTGATGTCTTGAACTTCCGATTATCCACCAAAGACTCTGCCACTGCCGCAGCTGCCCTCCAATCGATCGGTGCGTGCCGTTGGACCTCCGTCTCTGCCCAAGGCTGAAGGCTCCAGAGGAAGAAATACCTCCTGTTATCCTCCTCCATGCGCGAAAGCTCCAACATCAAGGCAGAGAATGCCCTAACGTACTCCTGGATCGAGCCAGTATGCCTCAGCCGATCCAGTTTGTCACGCGCCTGATCCGTCGAGTTTCCGGGAAGAAACTGCCGCTGCAGTTCCTCACAGAAAGTCTCCCAAGAACAGCTAGTAGCCTCCGGTGTAGAGCTAACTTTTGTTCGCCACCAAAGCTTTGCGTCGCCGGTGAGGTATGCGATGCACACCCGCACCCGATCTCCTTTTGGAACATAGTTAGCAGAAAATAATTGTTCCATATCCCAAATAAAATTTTCTACCTCTCTGGACGATCGAGCCCCCCCCCCCCCCCGAACGTCGCTGGTTCAAGCACGCGCATCCTCGGCTTGGGAGCCTCCTGCTCCGCCAGTGCTGTAGTTCGGGATACTGACATTAGAGCCAAGCCTAGTACCCCGATCTCAGCCTGCATGTCCTCCTTCATGCGCGTCATCTCTCCTGGTAGATGGTTCAGACTGCCAATAGTCTGCTGCATGCGTGCTATCTCTGCTTGTTGTTCCTCATGCATCTTGATCATCTGCTCTGGTAGGTCGAGCAGACTCTCCAGGGCTTGTTACAAATTCTCAATTTGCAACTTCTGTTCCTCGATGGTCTTTCGAAAGTATTCCATCTGAGGAATAATTGTCGTTTGTCTGTCACCCGCCAAACCGAGTGCCTCCTCGATCTGAGCAATGCGTTCTCCCTGGTTCACCATCTTCTCAGGTTTAGCCGTCTCCTTGGCTTTGCCCTGAGGCCACACGTCCTCTGACGCGCCTCTAGCGGTGTGGGTGATCTTCTGAAACTTCAAACCCTTCTTCACTTTCGCCGGTGAAGATGCCGTGCTTGCTGGAACACGTTAGCCTCCTCTGATACCTGTTGTCACGCCCCGGTCAGATTTGCCTAAAAACAGCACTTATCCCCTGTCTCAGGGTCGTCCGGCGGAACACCGAAACGCAACTATGTAGGGTTTTCGACCAATTTCTTTCCCCAAATTAAGAAAGTCCGGAAAACCCTAATCACCGAATTACCTCTCGGTCAAAATTGACCGTTGACCGAAAATCACATCTCGCAGTCGATTATTTTTTCCCTCTGCTGACGTCGCCTCTGCGTCAGCCGTCCGAAATCGGTGTTCTGATTTTGACCCAAGCAAAATCAGAACGCCCCTCTGTCGCGTCGTCTTCAACCTCAGAGCACCGCCTGCGCTCTGCTCCTGTCGACACCGACGCATATCTGCCTCGCCGGAAGCAGTCTTTGCTGCCGTCAAAGACAGCGGAGAGTGTTGCCGGGGATCAAGAACAGAAACAGGGAAGCAGGGGAAGGATGAAAGAGGAAGACGATGAAGCTTTATTCCTCGAAAAGTACTACAACGTCGTCTCCTCTAGCCGTCGGCCCCCCTGGCCTCCGGTACCCGCTCCCCTCCCTTGCCGGTCGTAGCCGGTTACAGTCTCTCAGTCCGTCGCCCCCTGGCTCCGGAGTTTCTCCACACACTAGCTTCCCTCAGCTTCGATGTGGATGGTGGACGATCGCTGGTGATCCTCACTCCTGTCGCCTCTTCGTTGCTTCTTATCGGGAGAAGCCGCCGCCTCTCCTCTCCTCAAATCCCGCTCATGCGTTATCGCCGCCGTGGTCCAAGTCTTGCGGAGATGCCGCCGCCTCTCCTCTCCTCTCATCCCGCTCGGTGAAGATGCCGCATCGCCACGCGCGTCCGCACCCTTTGCAGCGCCTGCAAGCGTCTTCGTCCGCTTCCGACGCAAGCGACGAAGATGCGGATGAGCTCGGGTCAATGGGTGTTGACCGCCCCAATTGGACCCCTTTTTCCCTTTACCGCGAGGGCTTGGTCTTGGACTTGGGCCACTGTCCGGCCCATTGGGTTGAGGCCTGAACCGAGTAGACTGGGGCTGACAATATTGGTGGCATCTCCTTCTTGTCAAATTGGTTTGGTTTCAAGTGAGTATTGAGTAATTATCAATTACCAATTTACCAATTACAAATTTACTAAACGAAAATTTTCATTGTCATTTATCAAATCAAATATGAAAATTATTAATTATAATGTCATATTTTTATATATAAATAATAATTTTTATTTTTCAAAATCGATAAGCTAACTAATATCTTAGGAATGATACAAATTCTAACTAATACCTTAGCAATGATACAAATTCTACTATCAATAGTTTTACTAAACTCATGGGATTAATAAATTTATGAAATTCTTTTCCATGACAATATTAAAATGTGTTAGAATATTTTTCTCGTGTTTCCTAGCAGAAAAAGAAAACTGAAAAAAAAATCAATGATAGAAAAGTGAAAAAGTTTTCCTTCTTCCTATTTCCGAGGAAGATTCTTCCTATTTCCGAGGAAGAAAAATTTTTGCAATTGATAGTTGCACTACTAACTAAGTTTTTTACACTCATTATTCATTAACACTATAAAATTATTAAAAAATATATAAAATATAATTTAATAAATCTTAATTAAATACTACAAACTTTATAAAATATAAAAATACAACAAAATATTTAAAAATTATATAATTACTATAAAATAATAATAATAACTATTTAAATAATAAAAAATTCATTAATATAACAAAAATTTGGATCGAGGCGATTTCCTTTCTTCCACAACGCCATCACTTCGTTGGAGGTGGCAAGTATGATTTGTAGAAAATAAATTGTCTTTGTTTTGGTATTAAGCTGACACGCTATGAAGCCTGATAATTATCCAGGCCATACTCCCTATAGAGGAGCTGTATACACAGCCATACAATTGATTTGCGAAAATGAACAAATGAACAATCATTTTTGTTGAATAGTTCCCAAACATCTTCCATACACAATTACTAATAAAATTATTTTACATTCACTATACAACAAAGATAAAATAGTGAAAGAAAAATGTTTGCTGCAATGAAGATGCAGATGCAATGTAAATTTAGTGCTGAGCTATAAGCCGCAAGGATAAAATTGTCTTGAATTCACTGCACAACAAGGATAGAAAATGTTTTTTGAGCTATCAGCCACTAGGTTTCTTTTCAATGCCCGGCAAAGCCTGTCAAGTAATTTTTTATATTAGTAGGAGGAGACGAACATAATTCATAGAATAATATGCAGTATAGATAGATGAACTGTATAAAATTGAAATGTAAATTTAATTTATCTTTAGAATTTTACTCGCTCCAGCTCCAACTCAAGTTACAAAGTTGCAAAACTGCAATTTTAGTTCATAGCTGACCTGTATAATCTATTCAGATTTAATGCAATTGACCGATTTAGAAGAGCCAAAAGTAAAGAGTCCCACATCACTTGGTAAATCACTTAGTAAATGAACAAATTGTTGTCTATTACGAAAACTAAAAGCTACATTCCAACGTTAACTATTTGGCAAATAAGTAAGATAACAAATTATAAAACATTCTCATCACAATGCAAAACAAAGATAACGACTAACATGTATATTTGTATCACCTAAATAGGAAGGTAGGAAACAATTATATCAAGCAACACAAAAGAAGATATCAACCTGAAACATATTTAATACAAATGCAACATCTAAAACATAAACATAAATATCGAAGTTTCATACAATATTCAAGGGTCAAACTAAACACAGTTTAGAATTTGAAATCACATTGTTTATTATGCGGAAACACTAAACTCTTTCAGAATTTGAAATAGGCAAATGCATGTGATTAGAATTTATAGGGTACACAATCCTTTATTATTAAGTATATTTTAAAAACATTATTATAATAGTAAAAAAATCAGCCTATTCATTGAAAAGCATGATTCAACATGTAATCCAAGCAAAATTTGCTCTTATTGCATAATGCTAGCAATCATAAATAAGCAAAAGGAAAGAGAGCATCAGATAAAGATACAGGCTGAAGCCCATGGTAACTCAGCATTTGGTAGCTGGCCCTAGGTCCTCTAGTGCCAACAAGTTAGGGCAAAAGCAAATCCCCTAACTGAAGCAAGTCAGATGGGATTGGTTTTGGGCACACGCTAAAATAGATATGATCAGGACCTTATATTTATGATAGCTCCCTGTAAGATCTCGGTTCCGGCGAGCTATTGTCAGCAGTGACAAACTGCAATCAGTGGCGACGTGTGTGAGCAACAAGATGGAAAGAGAAAAAGAAAAGGAAATAGGAGAGAAGCACAAACCAAGAGTTGGGACAACGGCGTGCGGCGGCATGGGCAAAGATTTGTGAGTGCCGTGAGAGAAAGAAAAATCGCGAAGAAATACAAACCAGAATAGTGGGCCAGTGGCAGCGGTGTCTAGCATTGGCGAGCGAAAGTTGTGGCATCTGGGGTTGGCGAGCGAGAGTAGCGGGGTCTGGCGTTGACGAGCGGGAGCTACATCTGGCGTCGGCGAGCTACATCTGGCATCGGCGAGCAGGAGCTGTATCTGGCGTCGACGAGCGGGAGCAGTCACGTTTGGGCAGAGCTCGCGTAAGTAAGACTGTAAGAGTGTGTGAGTATAGCAGAAAAGTTCACAATGCCTTTTGCACCCAATTTGGGCGGATTGCTAAACGAGGGGAAATAGTTTTTCTTTTCTTCCCGCCATTGATTTTCAGTATATGTAATAGGAAACGAAGGAATTATCTGCTTTCCTTTCTTTTCTTCGTTGTTTCTGTCGAAAGAAACACAGCCTTAATGTTAATCAGATTTTACTTAGAGCACTATGAGCAACGGCTTGGTTATCTTGATTAAGAGAAAATAAAGCATGAAAAATGGTTTATGGAATTGACACAAAGCCTAGGAGTCTAGTTTGAAAAAAATTTCTCGTATGGCTACTAATCAAGACATATCACTAGCTTCATTCTATATAGTCTAGTTAGTTTTGTTATAGTTGCTGTGTATGTTGACATTTTACTTCCTGAGAGTGAAATGCATGGAGTTCTTTATGTTAACAAGCGCTTACAAAAAAAATTGCACTTCCAAGATCTTGGCAAGTCATGTTAGTTTCTCAAAATTGAGATTACTCATAGACCTGATGGTCTCTTTCTCTTCTTACAGAAATATATAGTCAATCTCCTTTAAAACAATGACCTTATAGAGTGCAAGCTTGTTGACGCCTATATACTCCTTTGTCATAAATTGTGTGGAAGATGTCAATCTCACATAATATCCAATACTTATTAGATAACTTACTTATCTCAATATGACTAGGTTATTGATATTAAGTAGGAACATATGGAGTCTCAAACAAAGTCATTAGCAAGTGATTCTAAGAAGTCTTTACCACTTATAAAAGGTTATCCAAGAAAGGAGGTCTTCTATGAAAAATAGACATTCATAAAATTGAATCTTACATAGATTATGCTAGTAGAACCGAAACCAGTATTTATACAATTGAAAATATAATTACAGAAAGCTGGTAAAATTCGTAGAGTACGAGTATGGCAATTGTAAAGATAAAATGGCTTCGTGTCTCACGCGATGATTGGGTGCGGACATCCAAGTAATTGCGCCTGGCTTCATGGAAAACATATGTTTTAGTTTACCTCCACGCAGTTATTTGACCCTGTAGGATCTCTAAGGCAATTCGATATAGCCGTGACTGCTGCTTCGATTGATGCATCTTCTCCCTGTCCCAAGAGAAAAAGAAAGGAAGCCTATCTCAACTAGAGGACGTTAAAAAAAAGCAATCTACGTAAAATTTTATCAATTAAACCATAGCAAAAATATAAGTAAATAGATATCGAGTCTACTTGTATGCGGTAATGGGTCTAATGTGACGTGTTACAACCCGCTTAGTAAGCAAATTATTTATTAACATGGTGAGCCGATTTGCAACGTGGCTCAATCTATTAAAATGCTTAAGCCCAAGTTAACAATAACAAGCCTACTAAGCCCTATATACTATATAATTTTTTCTCTCACTTTCAATGTAGGACTAAACTGGGGTATTATAATCTCCCCCACTTAAGACTTGACATCCTCGTCAAGCCCACATCCCTTAGTCGGCAGCATGTGAGGTTAGCCTAATGGCGGCTCCACCACCCTCGGTAGCCCTTTCCTATTGGAATCTCACCATGCTTAGAACTAAGTTTTGCTCTGATATCATTTGTTACGACCCGCTTAGTAAGCAAACTATTTATTAATGTGGTGAGCCGATTTGCAACGTGGCCCAATCTATTAAAATGTTTAAGCTCAAGTTAACAATAACAAGCTCACTAAGCCCTATATACTATATAATCTTTTCTCTCACTCTCAATGTGGGACTAAATTGGGGTATTACATGACATACTACAGCCATAAGAATTAAAAGATACCATAGGTTTCAGTACAAAGTTCCCTACAAGCCTAGACGAGAGAATTAGGGGTATAATTTAATGCTTAGTTCCTAATATGAAATATAGTCTATATAGACAGCTGCCACTTGTATTCATTGGAAAATTGAGGTTCGACTAGCAAACAGACCAACAAGAGTTTGCTCACTTATAGCTCACCTATTTTAGTTTGCTTTTAATGATAGAGATTCTTCCAAAGTGAGGAATATGCAGACTTTGCATATCTCGATCACTTGTACTCATTTCATTTATTTGAAATGAAATATTGGTATAGAGAATTTTCAAACACAGGAAAAAGAAACCTTGTATTCTGATCATGAAGAACCAAGTATATGAATAAGCAAAAAAAGATCAACATAAGTAAATGTAATTAACAATTCAAAGGATTTGGTACGTACATGATACCAAGACAATCAATCCTGATTAGCAATTTTTAGGCCGTTTGCAATTAGATTTAGAAAAGAAATCAAAACAGAGTAGCCAATGCTACGTAGTTGCAAAGCAGGATTTGAACAATAAATTGGTTATGGTGTTTACCTTTTCTTTCCAATAAAACATGTTTCCATACTTCCCAGACACTCGACTCCAGAAGCTTCGAGGTACATCCAGATCAACAGAAGCTCCAACATTGAAATGCAACATGTTCCCTAACAATATACGGGGAAAAAATGTGTATACCCGAAAGTGAGTTTCTATAAATTATTCAGAATGAATCATCTAAAGCAGTACAATTTGTATTAGAAGTTCGGGAGTAGATTCATGCTCCGAAAACCATAAGCAGCATCCAACATTCTACATACATGAAGTTAAACGACATATTATAATCGAAAGAGGATACTCAAGTTGGTGCAGAATGCAAAGAACCAGTTTAAGGATGCAAGAGTAAGTCAGAGTAATTATTTTTGACTTCTTTTACTCGATAACTATCATATTAGTAAGCAAACAAAAATTATCCCAAACAACTTGTTAGAAATTATGTTCTGCTAGCAGTATTAATAAAACAAAAGCAATGGTTTATTGTCAGCCAGTTCAAATTATTAAACTACTAGTCCCTAAAGTTGGTATAAACTACAAGCTTTTTAATAGAACCTAATTTGTTACTGTAAATATTTTTTTCTACTTTTGTTTGAACTTGAGTACTAGTATGTGTTGTTATTTCATTTACTGCTATGCAAAAAAAAAGAAGTATTGAATCAAGCGAATTTAAGTTAATACTGTTTGCAGATAGCTTGGATTAAGGTGCAGTTTGCAACTGGATGAAGTAATATACTTACCAAAAGTTGGATCAGCGACAAATACAATGGTTTGATCATCAACTTGCCAGAAATCTTTAACAGCTGCTCCTGCACGATATACAAAACAAGTAGATGGCATTTTTGAGGGTATATATATGTGTGTGCATGTATATTTACATAATTCCATAAGCTTTTATATTTTCCCTAAATTCATTTTACCAGCTAAAATTATGATGCACCCGGTGCATCAAGCTTCATAAAATATGCTTTTTCCAAAGATCTTTCATGAAACTAACCAGAAGGACTTGGCCAGCATTTCTAAGTTTCAGCACTAGTCAAAGCCAATGGGTCAACTATAATCTGTTATTTTTTCATTGAGTTCACACAATCCAAAACATCTTACCCGGCGTGGCAGGATAATTCTGTGCAAGAATTCTTAACTTGAACCCTGTGTCCTTCTCAAGATCAGCAATTGCTTGGCAGAGCTGTCTTTCCTACAAATAAGGGAGGGAGTTTAAGAATACATTTCTTGCATCCAAAACAAAGTATAAGTAACAAAGCTCGAGTAGCTATAAGTATGACATGATGAAGATAAGGAGCCACAACACACTTCAAAATGAAAAGGCCCTTTCTTTAAGGTTGATTGGTGATGATAGTTATGACAAAGTACCATAATAGTGTGACCTCGTGCTCTTGGATACCCTTGTGTTACCAGCAAAACTGGTTTTCTGGCCATAAGGTCAATGTTTGAATTTTTAGTTTATAGACAATGTAATTAGATTATAAATTATCCTTTGATGTTACCAAAGTATTAGAATATCTGAGAAAGACAATGACTAAAGATTTCCAACACGCAAACCAACTTAGAAGATCAATTTTTATGGTAAAATTGCATGGTTTAAGATACCGGTCCAGTACTAGCCGGTTTGTCTGGTGGATGATCAGTCTCGTACCGGTCCGGTGAACTGACGGTTTTAGCCTAAACCATGTAAAAACCGACCGATACTGATATTAATCAACCAGTATGCGTGGACTATACTGGTACCAGTACAGTACTGCCAGTATTTAACTGGTTTTCAATCAGTACTAGTACGGTACAACAAGTATTAAATATTATTTTTTAATAAAAATTGATATTTACCGCCAATACGTACTGGTGTGGCGACCAACCAGACCAAAACCGATATCTTAAACTATGGTATATGTGTTTTACATTAACTGATACAATATCATCCTATGTGTTTTGTAGGACTTTGTATGCTTGTATCTATACAATTAAACTTGTAAAAATCTACATTGTACTATATTATATTATTGTGCAATTATATTTTATTACTTAATGTTATATCTAAATGTTTATATTTTGAGATATACGACAAAAGCAATGTATACAACTACAAGTGGATCCTATGGAGCCTCCATCGCTCCTAGTTAGGATCGTATAGTAGTGATCCAAGAATAGTTACAATGCAAAATGGAATAGAACAAGCAGGGATATCTACCCCTAATTTTCTATTTGTGCAGTCATGTCAATATTACTTGAATAATTATCAATTTGGATTCAATTGGAGGTAAAGACCGGAGGGTGGTAATTCTATAGTTTGGAGGCATATCAGTCCTTTAATATATAAAACTTTTGTTTTTGACAATAGGAAGAGGTGTTTACTGTAGAATGTTTTTAAATGTCTTCAATGTTACTAGTTTAGCGAAGTCGAGGATTCCAATCATCTTGGCCATTGACATAGCAGTTCAAATATTGTCTTCAATACCACCACTTGTCCTCTTGCACAAATAAAAAGGAAGGCACTTACCCCCAATCATGCTATTTAAGTTTAAGATCACTGCAAGTTCATTATATAAGTCTTAAACTTTTGTTCTGTAAATCAAAGATCGCTCGAAGTTCACAATTTAGTATGTCTAACAGGTAAGCATCTATATATTAATCATTTGATCCGCCTTACCCTCTAAGACAAATAAAAGGCAATCACAAGGACTATTCAATTTGACCTTTTTCCCAACGAAAACTAATTCACAAGAGACTATCATAATATAAGGAGATAATAGATTTCAATCATTAATCATTTTTAACATTTCTATCTTAATCATCTCTTTGATATAATAACTATTATAGTAATTGTTTTCCACATGATTTTAAAATTCATCCGAGTTCTTCAGTAGAGGAAGAATAGTTGGTACTGTTAAAATGAATAGAGGTACCTGCAATATTAAAAGACTCAGAGTCATAAAAGGAAGAGGTAGTCATAATTTAATACAGAAGGCCAGGGTGAACAAAGATATGCCTGCATCCTATAAAGAGAATAATATTCTTCTGAGGACCAGGGGCAGAGAAAAGAGACAAAGTTGCAAGAAGAAGAAGGTGGAGTGGGTGGACGATTAGAGTTTAGATGAAAAAAAGATGGGGCAACCTATGCAATAAAGCAGGATTAAGTGATGGGAAGAAAAAGAGGTCCCAGAGTAGGGTGAACTAGGAGAGGTGAAGATGCAGGGACTGCAGGGTGAGGACGACGATGTGGCTGATAGGGTAGGGGGTTAGGGGAGAGGTGGGTACTTAGCTCTAAGACCAATTTGAGAGAAAATGTTGTCCATTAACCAAAACATGATTACATGAGTGTATATATGTATATATATAAATTGCAAATGACCAGTAAATTATAAACAACCCATGCCAGACTAAAAAAATTAACACAAGGACAATGACTAAAGATTTCAGCAAGCATAGATTCTTACGAAACCTTTTACTCTCGGAAGAGAAGAATCTTAACTCAAGTGAAAATTTCTAGTTGGTGATATAAATTGACTATTTTCTCCAAATAGAGATTAGATATTTTATGGAAAGGAATAAAGTTGACAGATGGTTTCTAATTTACATAAGAGATCAGAAGCAAGCAGAAAGGGATATAAGCATACCAAGGTCATTTATACCTGGCTTGCTGAAAGAAACCCAGCAACATCAATAACTGGACTAAATTCCTTTGGAAGCATTTCTGGCTTATTAACTCCAACCTTGGCATCAGCTGTACCAAGTCCTATGTAGCCAACCAAATGCAAGTATCTAAAATTGGGCATATATGTTTGTATTGTACAATAAACATGTAATCAAAATCAACATTTACTCAGATCTACCCATTTTATCTCTGAGTACACTACAAAAAATCCAAGGAAATGGCTTGTTTGATCAACGCAAGCAATATCAAACCTGGTCTAGAGCACGTCTAGAGATTGTCATCAGTATTTTCTGAAATTTTTGAATGACTCAACTGGGTTGAACTAGTTAATCCAACTAAGTTATAACCAACCTAGGTTTAAAATTTTCCCTCAATTCTCTTTTTACTAAGTACAATTTTTCCAGTGACAGGGAATTGGATGAGAGTAGAAAAACTCCGTAAGCTTTTAGATGTATCAAACTTGAGGAGTCACTAAGTTCTTGAACAACCATATTCCTAAGTACTATTCAAAAACCATCATTGAAAATATGCACATATATATTGTAAGTGCATAGTAGAACTGCAGTATATCCCATGTCGATTGCTTAGTGACAAGATTAAACCTTGCATACATTGTTATGGACAGACAATTTCCTCAACTGTAATCTAAGGCATATAGATGTACTCCTTATTTTTCAGCTTGAAAAACTAGAACGTAGGCTGCGTTTGGTAGAGCTAAAATGATATGTGATGTCTGGCTTCAACTGAAATGATAAGTGTTGTCTAGAATAGTACTTTTAGCTGAAAAGTTGTACTATAGATTGCCGTAGAAAACTATTAATTATCTTATACAAAAATTTTAATATGACAAGTACCCCAGCTACACAAATGTACAACACACAAATAGTTAAATATACATTACATAAATATATAAAAATATAATTTTTACCTTAAAGATTCCATCAAACTAAAAAGACTAGATTTAATATTATTTATATATAAAATGCTCACATACCTAGTGGAGACTTTAGAAACTTATATTTTGGTGTATGAATTGCTATTGTTAAAACATGATTATCATGAACTACACCCTCAAAACTAGCTAACAAATATATGAATTTCATATCAAAACTATATATTGTCAATATATTTTGTGTCGGCCAACCTTTTCGTCCAATAAAAAGAACTTGTTTATCAAGGGCACAACAACATCCACATGAACGCTATCATTAAATACTGTTTTGGGTAGATTGTTGTATTATAAGATTAGAAAATACTATAAATTGCTATTGGAATAATATTGTAGAATGCTAAAAATTTATATTATACTAATATCCATCATTAAATAATTAAATTTACATTTCATAAAAATTTTACAAATAGAAAAATTTTAACATAATAAGTACTTATTTTAATCATAAATAGTTAAATATACAATTTTGATACGAACAAAATTAACATGTAAATATAATAACATATTTATTAAATCTAAGTAATTATTTATTAAAATAATTAAATTTACGTTTTACACTATAAAATTAAAGTATGATACAACCTTAAAATAGTTAAATATATATTTTTTTGCATATATATAAAATTAGTCACTAAATTTTTAAATCATAATATAACAATATATAATATTTATAAATTTTAAGTTTTGATTTGATAAAGTTTATATTATAAAGATTTTATTTTATAAGATTTTGTTTGATATTATATAATGAAGATTTTTTTTTATACATAAAAGGGATGATAGCAAAGTGGTCAGTTTATAAGAATGAAATAGAAAAGGGTGAGGTTGAACCCTTACCCTCTCACTTGCTATTTTGGACAGTTGATGAAGGAGGCGGAAAGCTAGTATTGCCCTTGTGTAGTGGTATAGCCAAACTAGTATGTACCACCTATTATGAGCAGTAGTTTTTATATCCTTGCTTTGAATTAAATTCCCCTAAAGAAACAAACTCGAATATCATGCAATTGAAAACCTTACTATATAAGCATAAATCTTATAAAGGGGACCTTCATAGTTCCTTCTATGAAGACCCGAGTCCAGGATGTCCAATCTGTCAAAGTTGGATTAGGTCATCCAATCAAAATAGATCGCAACAAAAGAGACAACTATTTTTTTTATCTTTGGTATTTTAATAAGACAGCTTGAGTCCATTTGACGCGGAACGGAGGTTGGAGGCGCTGGAGAAGAGAAGAGATGAGGGAGAAGAGAAAGAGAGAGGAAACCCTTAGCAAGCTAAGGGGGAAGAGAAGTGGCTACATTCCCTAACACTAGCCTCACAAGGAGGAAGACACACCAACCCAAAGGGTTCCAAAAATATTTCTTTCAATTCACTATCCATTATATTAGAATAAAGACATATATATAGCTGCTTGGACGGATCAGATTGTGACACGTGTTTAAAATCGGATCCTCCAATAATAAGCTATTAACAAAATACTTTAATACGTCATAATGTCAGAAGCAACGAAGAGTCATCGTAACGTATGTCTTTATTGTCATAATGGTAGCCGTCATAAGCTGAAGAGTCATCATAACGTCTGTCATTATTGTAATAATGGTAGCCGTCAGAAGCCGAAGAGTCATTGTAACGTCTGTCATTATTATAATAATAGGTCTTCTTTTTTTACGCCCTTTTCCTCCTCCATCAACTCTCCCCCTCTTTGAAACTTCACCTCCTGGTGAACTAATTTTAAACCCGCAAAGTCAGTCAAAATAGTCATAGCATTTTTTTTTTTTAATTTTGCTCTTTTTTTTTTCTTCTTTGTTGTCGCTTCGCGTGACTGTTCGTCTCCTTCACGCGTGAAGCTGGTCCAATGTCGTTGGCGGCGGACGTTGGAGCAAATGGCAAGCTCCCCTTCGATGCAGGCAGAGGATGGAATCGGTGAGGGGTGGGAAGATGCGGCGGTGAAAGAAACTGGCGGAGATGAAAACATCGAAATAGGGGATGCTTGAAGCAGAACAGGGGCGCTGACAAAAATTTCCGATCCCGGCGATCCCATGATCGGATGGAAAGATCCTTCCGGCCAGTAGTTCACCGAACGGAGGGGAAGGCGTGAACAAAATTTGAGGTCGAACGGTCTTTCGGATGGCGAGTTCTCAGAGCTGGACGATGATGAGCCTTAACTTGTGTCGTCCGCGAGTTCTGAAAAGAACCAAGCAGACGTCTAGGCGTGGGAGGATGAGGTTGACGCCGGTTACCTGCTGCAAGGCTGGCGAAGAGGCTGAGGTCGATGGAGGAGATGGAGCTGGTGAGATCGGTGCAGGGAGCGGGATGTAAGCAATCCTTCGTTACTGAGTCGTGGGTTCTGAAAAGAACCAGACGACTACAACTCGGGAGATGAACACAGATGGACGAATGAGAGCCAGGGAGGTGAAGAGATGAACGCCGGCGAGCTTGCTGTATGGAGGAGGTGGACACGCGATGATCGTCGTTCGAATAGAGAAAGAGGCTACTCTTCATGCAGCATGGGAGTTGCTGCGAGCGAGCATACCGTCATTGTTGGTCGTGGGTTCTAAAAAGAACCAGGCGACTCAACTCTGGTGATCGTCGCGGAAGATGGACGGATGAAAACCAGCAAGGTGAAGAGATGCCGCCAAAGGGCAGGTAGCTTTACGTTGATGCAGGTGGACGACAAAGTGTACGGGTCTAGCTTCCATCATTGCTGGCCGTGGGTTCTGAAAAGAACCATGCGACCAACTCCGGCGACAACAAGCGGAAGGCTCAAGCATGGCAGTGGTGGATTGGGATGAAGGCCATGTCGGTTCCAGTGGAAGTGATTGGAGGCAGGAGGGAGTGCAATAATCGTGAATGGAGAGGTTCTCTAACTGATGGAGAAAATGACGCGTACGGTTCCCTTCATCATTGGCCGTGGGTTCTGAAAAGAACCAGGCGGCCAACTCCGGTGATGAACATGGAAGACACCAGCATGGAGGTGGGAATGGATCGTCATGGGCAGACAAGAGTTGCCCACATATACTCTGATACCAATTGACATGGAACAGAGGTTGGAGGCACTGGAGAAGAGAAGAGATGAGGGAGAAGAGAGAAGAGATGAGGGAGAAGAGATAGAGAGAGGAAACCCTTAGCAAGCTAAGGGGGAAGAGAAGTGGCTATATACCCTAACCCTAACCTCACAAGGAGGAAGACACCAACCCAAAGGGTTCCAAAAATATTTCTTTCAATTCACTATCCATTACATTAGAATAGAGACATATATATAGCTGCTTGGACGGATTAGATTGTGACACGTGTTTAAAATCGGATCGTTCAATAATAAGCTATTAACAAAATACTTTAATACACCATAATGTCATAAGCAACGAAGAGTCATCGTAACGTATGTCATTATTGTCATAATGGTAGCCATCATAAGCCAAAGAGTCATCGTAACGTCTGTCATTATTGTAATAATGATAGCCGTCAGAAGCCGAAGAGTCATTGTAACGTCTGTCATTATTGTAATAATAGGCCTTCTTTCTTTACGCCCTTTTCCTCCTCCATCACCATTTCTGCTCAATCAAACGGTTCACATTTGGACCTTCAAAGAGGAAGCTGTGGACGTCCACTTTATAGTATTCATTCTCTTCAGATATCCTATTCCAACCATTCAAATATCCTTTTCAAATGGGATTAACAACCTATGTGATGCAAGGATGAGAATTCAAGCAATAAATGTTGCCTTATCATATTGATCACAATCAGTTCATTTCCTTTTAGTTTCCTTTCGAACTCCATCCGAACCATTAGGTTAAAGATGAGATTCGGATTGAATTCTGCGAAGTGCTTTTAAATCTCATAGCATTTTGAAGATAAAAAATCTATTTTCATAAAGAACATTACAACGCACTTCAATGCAAAATTTCACCTTTCAGATGCAACTTTAGAAAGCCACATGGACCGGGTTTTCCAAGAGTAAAAAGTCAATTTGGAAATGTTAAATCACTGTCAAAATCAGCAATCATAGCACTTGGTTATACATCCCTAGTAAATTTACTAGGCAGAGGAAAGGTTTCTACTTTCCAAGAAACCTTAAAGATGGTTCTCACAAGGAATAACTGGAATAGAAAATTTCATAGCCTATTCAAGCATGGTAGTCGCTAACAACATGGAAAGACGGGGAGTGCTTACCGCCGAGGGCAATCCCAAGAGCGAGAGCACCGGAGAAGGCGAGCTTGAGGGATCTGGAACGGAGGTGGGCGCCCCATTTGCTGAGATGGGGAGGGTTCAGATCGGAGAGGAAATTGGAAGCGGAAGGGAGACAAGAAGCCCTCATCTTGATCGCGTTCGATAGAGGAGAGACGGAAAGCTGAGGAAGAAGAAGAGTGGTCATGTGTGCTCGCTCGCTTCGCCGTTATGGAGCAAACACGTCACGACGCCAATGCCGGGAGAAATTGGGAATGCGTTATAAAGATTAAAAAAGTCGAGTATATATAGAGAGAGAATAAGGCTACTAGATGTTTAGAAAGATATTTTAGATACAGTTTTTTATTAGGTTATTATAATTTATTTAAAATTTTTATTAATAATAAATAATTTTTTATTAAAAATATTATTAAGATAAAAATTATATAATTAAATTTTTAATTAATTATAATTAAAATATTTATTAAAAATATTATGAGTTATACTATTAATTTTTTAATAATAATCAAAATATATATTACAAAAATTATAGGTTATACTACTAAATTTCTTTAATATAAATAAAATATTTATTAAAAATATTATCAATATAAAAATTATATTACTAAATTTTTATTAATAATAATTTTAAAATATTAAAATATTTTAAATAATATTAATATAAAACATATTTTATTGGTAAATTCATGGAAGAGAAAGTAGAAACTATAAGCTATAAGCTATAAGTTGCCCCTGAGTAGATTCTTAACTATAATGCAAATTTTTTATATAAGCCAAAGAAGCTGGTTACCCAAACAGCTTGCTAAACGCACCAATAGAAGCTGATGAAAATTACCCTAGACCAAACGCAAACTAAATATCTACCTATAATATTTATATATAGAGTAAGTATAATATAAGTAAATATATTTATATTTTAAATGAGTTAAGAGAGTTAGCTCAACTCTAAATTAAGTTTAAATGGATCGTATAACACAACTTATTTATGACTTATTGACTTAAATTAGTACCCCTAATAACTACTAAACATTACAATTAATATTTAATAGAAACTCATTTTGGGATAAAATATAAGATAAAGAAATATGGTTTGCATCCTACTTAAGAATCATACACACTAAGCTTCCTTGATGGCTCGAGCCCATCTCATTAAAGTAGGAGAGAGCTTAAAGCTCCATTGATTTTGAATTAGGTTTTAAAGAACCTTTGTAATCAAATGCCACGTTTATTAGAGGTATCATCTCAAGTCGCTCAATATCATAAAATATATCACCATGCTACATGGCCATGTGATCACCGTATAGATAAGACGTTTAACTATCCTTATTAGGAAAATATTTTCTAGACATGGTATCATATCCAAAAAAGTTAAGAAGAATTTAAATAGATACACATATATTTATTGTGGATAAATTATATCAACGTAATCTACTCATTATAAGCTACCAGATAGTACCATTTTTATTATGAATAAGTTTATCCATAATGAGAAATTAATATTCTTATTATCATAAATAAGTTATTGCCGACTGTAGCATGCTTATCCATGATACGAAGAATCTCAATTTCTTATGAATGATACCATGATCCTTCTTATTTTTTTGGCAAGATATTTTGCCTAGAAAATTTTCTAAGAACACCTTTTTTAGAAAAAAAAACAAAAATACTAAAAGGCTACTGACTTGGTGATGTTTAATTTTTTTGATCACCCTAGACTAACTTAGCATAAAAAGGAAATCTTTGAGTACATTTTCCTTTTGAGAACATTCCTAGGGCATCCTCTCCATGCAGGTGAAGGGAATAGAAAAACAAGTCTTGATGAGAGGACCCTTACCTTGATTGAAATGGACCATCAAGATAACGAGATGTTGCCTCCATTATATACAAAAGTACTTGGAGCTAATAAGACGAGTATCATAATAACTTTGTAAAACAAAGTAATTATGTATCATAGCAAACGCTTATGCATTGATACCAGTATCATCTTATTCTCAATCGCCTTTCAGTTTATAAAACTATAAACTTTTTTTAATGAAGTATGACACTAAAAATGCCCAAAGTAATTAGTTTCATCTCAACCGAAGGCATTTGCAATGCAATAGAATTATTCATAAAATTGTTTTGTATTCACAACAACTTTTATTAATACGTTGCTAAATAATTGTCTATTTAAAATCTCAACATTTTTGAACTGATACTTTCACTTATAGCCAAAAGAAAAAAATGGCATAGCAGTTACAGACAAATTTCTCTTTTTTTTTTTCTTTTGAAAAGTAGTCAGACTAACAAACATGTGGTAAAGAAAATATTTTGATATTTATATGGCTTTTTAGGTCAACCTATGTATCTCCACATCATTTGGCAAAAATTTTGTTTATATAATAATCTCTTGCATCAATATGTTTGAACGACTTGGGCGAGTAAATAATGACTTGGACAGAGTTGAGTACATTGTCAATTGCAGGTCGGGAGAACTTGAATTAATGACCTCGGTGCTCACCGAAAGAGATTTTTTTTTTTTGCTTTAGAGCCTGTTTTATTAGGGAGAAAAAAAAATCTTATTTTTCTTCAGCTATTAGAAAAATTAATTGGAGAAAAAAAATAGACCAATTTTTTTCCTTTTGCATTCTCTCTAAAATAGAGAAAAAATATTTCTCCCTTCCCTTGCTACCAACCTCATCATTTTTCTTCCCACTCATTTTTCTTTCTTTCCTTTTTACTCTTCTCTCTTTTTTTTCTTGCCCCCAATAAAACAAACCCTTAAAAGTGTATTTTTTTCTTGAGAAAAAAAAAAAGAAATCTAAAGCTACAATATATAGCGTAAACATTATCAAAAGGATCATTTAAGAAAATTTTATAAAAGAGAATTTTAAATACACATCTTTGGTCTGATTTCTTTACTTTTGATTGAGTGATTATCTCCTAGTCTCTTATTTGATAGATCTCTATATCCAAGTTATTTCGCCTTCCAACAGGCGTATCTATTTTTTTTTCTCTTTAAAACTAATGATATTATCACGTGCATTATATAATATAATAAGTGCAAAATATTTAACATTAACAACCAGAACTTAGTTGTAATTAATAATTTTAATGTAAAAGTTTTGTTTGAGATTAGCTATAATGTACCAGTTTTAAATATTTTCCTGATAAAGTATTATTTGATATGCCATATCCAAGGATCTTCTAAAAGTTATTTTTCATGTTATCACATAAACATTAATTAAAATGAAATTAATAGGATCCTTTTGTCTGGAGGGACACCATGTCCCAGCCAAACCTGCCAGGAAAGTCCAAGAACAATAAATAAATATAGCATATAATATAACACAGGCAGATGTGCCTGGCTAGTGGCTGCCCAACTTTGCTGGTTGTTTCTGTATAATTGAGAGAGGGAGAGACTAAACTACTAAATTTAGCTACAATGTAAGGCAATATGTACAAGAATTGTACACCAACAAGATTTCTGTAATGCAATAAACTATTTTAAACAGGTTACATTAAGTTCAGTAAGCCATCATCCTTCTCCATCATTTCAAAGAAAAAAAATAAACAGCCTAATTTTATCTACAAATAGAAGACGTCAATTGGATGAACTAACACTTGGATCATAATAAATCAAAAAGGCAAGATTTGAACAAAGAACATGAATGCTACACAGCTAAAAGCTTTCACCTTGACTTGGTTGTATTCATTTTAAGCCAGCATGTGCTGTAATTAACAACGTTTTTCCTCACATGAAAACGAAGCAAAACAAACAAGAGCACCCGATATCCAACTGCCATTAAAAATAGTACCAACAAATTTCCCCACTTGGCATTTCTGGAAGGAGAAATGTGGTAAGAAGCATGAACAGCTTGCGCACCAGAAATAGCCCTGACCTCGCCAACCGCAAAAGAAGTTCCAATGTACTCATTCTCCAGGAGGCCCTGCGCATTATTGAAGCTTAATATATGTTAGTTTATTTATAGCTGTTGGTTATGCCACTAGTGAGTTATCAATATTTTCTCTTATTGGGTTATCGGGTATATAACTTCATGCTATATATTATATGTAGTTGGTTTAACCCAGTTAATTCCTATTGTTAAACTAGGTACCACAGTCCATCCATCCATCTCAGCACGATTGCACCCTCCCTCCCTGGGTTTCATCCTCTCACCTAGAATTATGGATATGAACAAGTTCTCGCATCCTTAACATTAGGTCTGACCAACCATTTCTTTCCTATGGACCATAGATCCCTCTAATTCTAGCATCACTATCAAACCATCTAAACTATATTCTTGATCTAGTTCTCTTCAATATTAATAATATGTTGATTATACACTTTGACTCAAAGGACGCTACATTTATGGCTGTGCTCTAACTATGTTACCCTCATTTGCAATCTCAACATAATCTCCACCATTATGGTCTTATAAATTACCAAAGTTAATTTTGGAAACTCTTGTTATTATTTACTCTCCATACCAGAATGTGTCATGTATAAGATTTGTGAAGATATTTTCAGTCTTAAGCAAGATGAACGCCCTTAGGATAGTACTATACTATTCTCGAAAGGTAAGTGGATGAGTTAACTGAATCTCATCCTTGTGCAAACAAGACCACAACGATCAGTTGATCATGATACAGTAACAGGGTTGGCGGGAATCAACATGAAAGCTAGCGAAATATCAATGAGATCAACAAAAACAGACAAACTTGGCTTTGAAATATTGGGATTAAATTATCCTAGTAATTCATCTCAAAATTTCACAGGCTGGCATGTCCTATAATGATGTTATATAAGAAACATGAACTAAGGTACTACCTACCAGTTTGTACCTCCAAACTAGGACAGGTACCCAGAACCTATTATTCCAAACGAGGAAGCAGATTAGAGCAACGCAAGGAGGAAGGAAAAAAAAAAAAGAGAAAGGAGGTAAAAAGAGGAAGGAGAGAGGCGAGCAGGCTGGCAGAAGCAGAAGAGGAAGAAGAGAGAAGAAGAAGAGGGAGGAGAAGGTGGATCGGAAGAGGAAAAAGAAGAGGAAGAGTTTCTCGAAGTTTTGTCCTTGTGCTGATAGAAATCTTGTCAATTAAGAGCAAGAAACAAAGTGTGATAGTTAAATCAAATTTTGAAAAGTATGGTCATTGGTCAAACACAACTTATGAAATGATGTGGCTACAAATTGCGGTGCAAGGATGTGGATTTCCCATCGTACACCCATGACAATTTACTTCAATATCAATGTTATTTATATGGAAACTAAGTGTTTCATAGGAGGACTAGATGTTTTAAACTTACTGTCAACTTACACAATGCAATATTCAATTATATCCATGCAGATTTGTACACAAGTTTGAAGAATCAATTTGCAGGTGCCTTCGCTAAGCTTCTCTTTTCTTCTCGTTTTCATTCGTTATGTAAAAAACTAGAATTGTTTCCTATAAATGCTCGTGTTTGGAAGATGTTAGATGACTTATTGTTAATAGGGTGGGCAATCGGTAATTACTGAACCGAATTTACCATTACCGAATTTACCGATTAAGAATTTATCAAAAAATTAATTACCGATCCCGAACCGAATAAGATATTTACCGTATATATATCGAACCGAATTTACCGAATAATTTTTGGTAAATTTGGTAATTTACCGAATAAAAAACTAATATTTATAAAGTTGTCAAATGCCATTGTGGAATAAAAAATTTTTACCGAACCAAAATAAATTTACTGAACCGAATAAAAAAAATAGAATATATTTACTTTAATCGGTAAAATCAATTTTTTACCGAACCAAAATAAATTTATCGATACCGATACCGATACCGATAATCGATTTATACAAAAATCATTACCGATACTATCATCGAATTAACTGAACAAATCGGTAAATCGGTAATTACCGAATTTACCGATCCGAATGCGCACCCCTAATTGTTATTGGCTAAGTTACATGTTTGATATATATACACTAGCTTGAGAAGGAATTAGATGGCTTATGTTTATTGGTTGTCATTAGTCATTGGATTTTCTATTACTGGGTTATTAGGTATATGCTTGCTTGTGTGTACATATGTACATATACATATGCACAGTACAACCTAATTGATTTCTTTTGTTCAACTGTATATATATTTAGGACAGAAGTCATAGTAATAGATATATGATCAAGGGTGATTAACTTGCCTCAATAGCATAAGTATGGAAAGCAACGTAGGACATAGGGTACTTCCAAACAGGTCCTGGCAATGCATCTCCAATCCTCAGAAATCCTGCTACAAGCATCATCAAAACCTATGGAAATAAACTAATGTCAGATCATGAATACAAAGTTTTTGGGTAGTTTTTTCATACTGCAGTGTAGCAGCAGGGAATAACAAGTGAACAATCTAAATTCTAATGTACACTAATAGACATTTTAAACCACACTAGTACGAGAAGGTAGGCATTGAAAAAGGGCAAAGGTACTAAAATAGTATTCTAATTCAGACGCTTACATGTATCAAAACCACAGTTAAAATGCAGTTGAAAGTTTCAAGCCAGATGAGGGAAACAGCCATCATAAGTCCTTCATTTGCCAATAGACACATGAAGACAGTCAGAACAAAGTACATCAACAAGCTGAACTCATTCCTCATTCCAACCAAGAAATAGAAGATCAGGGTTGTTGAAATAGATATGAGGAATAGGAATGGAATGCTGGAGAACAGGTGCCCAAGTAGGAAAACTGCAGGTCCAGTGTGATCATTTGATTCCTCATGAGAGAATATCTGAAAAAGATAAATGGAAATATCAATACGTTAAAGTCTCAACTATATACAATTGGAGTATTACATTCAGACAATGAGCTGCTGGGGCCGAAACCATTACTTTTGAAATACGCAAAACACTACCAATGAAGTTCAGTTTGTACCTTGATTTCATTTATATGAGCAGGCAATCCAGCTATACTGATTAACAAGAGAAATGATATAAAGACAAAAACTGCTGCAACTCTTACCTGCCAGTAAATAATCAGAATAAGAATAGGCCTCGCATGCTATTTATGAAATAAAATAAGTACCCAAAATCCCAATATTTCAAGAATAACCGAATGATGGTGTCCAACTGCAATGTTTCCTATTAACCCTAGTTTACAATTAAAATTAAGCATGCTTTTAAGTGCATCAGAACCAGAACTAAAAATAATTGCATTACAGTTTCATAAACTGAATATTGAAATCATGGATACTGATACCAGGATCGTCGATCTTCATATTAAATGATCAAATCAATAAGATTTAGAAAAATTGATGCTAAAAAACACTCCCCATATTTAGCAATGCTACTAGGTTTGAACGCTAGAAGCAAAGCATATTTTTAGGTAGTTCACCGCACTTGTCGAAGCTGAGTTACTCCAATCAAATAAATAATTCAATGTAAACTTTTTAAGTAAAGAGTAAATGGGCATGCTCCCCTTGAGCTAAGTCTAAGGCCTTGTTTACTTGGACGGAAAATTGAGAGAGACGGATGGAAAAGTAACTTTTTCGTCGTTTACTTGGACGGATGAAAAATAATGAAAGGAAAAGACGAAGAAAAACTTTCTCATTTGCCACCATTTGACAATCTGCCCAAATCGGACGGAAAAACAAATCGTGTCTCTTCATCTAACAGCGTTACCCTAAAACCTCTTCCTATTTAATAATTTGTATAGTTTTTAATAGGATTAAATAATATTTAGTATTTTTATAGTTTTTAATAGTATTAAATAATATTTAGTAATTTTTATAGTATTTAATAGTATGAAATAATATTAAATAATTCTATGATATTAATAGTATTTATGTAATATTAGTGAAAAAAAAAAAATTGAGGGTGTATATATTAATCTTTCATACTATTTTTCCATCCAAGTAAACACAACGAAGGAAAACTTATAGCATATTCAATCCATCTATTTTTCCTTTCCTTTCTTTTTTTCTTTCCTTTGTATAATTCATCCATCCAAGTAAACATAGTGTAAGGGAAAAGGAACCAGAGGGAGGAGGATGAAGGAGTTTTACACAACAAGTCAAACAACCAGTGAGAATGAAATTTTGAATAATAAAACATAACTAGAAAAATTACATATAAAGAGCTTCACAAAATTAGTTTACCGTTACAGATGACAGAGAATGGCCACTGTTAGAGAATATGGTGCCGATGGAGATTGTGAGAAGCAAATTTAAAAAAATCCGGACCCAAAAATATTTCCACTCCCGCGACATAATCAATAGTGACCTCCAAGTTAGAACTGCTATCCTTGTGGCACCACTAGCTTTGCCCTTACTCTTAAGATAAGGACCTTCCTGCAGCATAAGTTAGGTGTACTTAATACATCAGGATTCGGTAGAAATGGCATGAATGGAAGTACAATTGCATATTACATATCAACAAATCTGTCCTCAAAGGTTAAAATTGTTTGCAAAGGTTTTAAGTCATTGATGGATATATGCAATTTTAAGCTAGCGATAATATCATATAACTCGCTAATGATAACCTAGAGCTCCATCAGGTAAAAAATTAATAGTATAACTTGTTTCATTAAATGGGTTAACTATAAATTTATCATGATTTAAGAATCTCATTGAATATATAAAAAATTTGTATGTTTCCCTTGAATAGACTAAGGAACAACCAGAGTGAATGTTCTTAAAATTTTTCTAATTATCATTTTGTGGCATGCAGTAATCAATTTCTTTTCAACTCATCAAACAGCAATAGCTGGAATTTGAGAACTGAAGGAATATAGGTAAGGAGTACAGAGAAATAATTTTCCTGTTACCCCCAAAGTTTTTTTTTTTTGCTAAGATAAACCCAACAAAAGGAACAATTTCACTTAACCTTATGTGATTTTTGACCGCTCTTATTTTATAGATATGTGGTTTAATTTGTGTCACTTAGCCACCAGTGGTATTTAGCTTTATCATATTATCTTTTCATATCCCCCACATGACATTGAGGAAAAATGACCCAAATAATCATGTCTTTCACTCAATTTCTCTCACTCTCTCCCCTTTTTCGTTCATATCCCCTTTCTCTTAGAGGGTTGGATTTCATGGGCATGATTGTAGAAGCCAAGGCAGCCTATGGGCGATGAGTGCAGGTGTGGTGTTCAAGGCAAATACAAGAAAGAAGAAGAGGTGGGTAGAGGGGAGGAAGAAGAGAACAAAAAAGGATATTCAGAAAGAAGTAAAGGCGTGAGAGTACATGAATAAGAGAATGGAAGACAAAAAAAAACCTAAAAGAAAAGGGGCCACGGAAGATTGGTCATATTTACAGCTCACAAATATAAAGTAGATAGATTCAATCCTCGAAATAATTTGTTTACTAATTTCAGAGGTAAAAGCAGTTTGCCAAAGGTCCACTTAGGTAATCACCTAGTAAAAATGTCAATGCCTAGTCACCATTCAGCAGAGTCAAAACTATATATCACATTTAGGTTATGTTGCTAAAAGCAATATGATTTGCAAACTTCATAAAGTTATCTATGATTTTAAATAAAGAAAGCATGATTCCACCACAGGATCGCACAAGTTGTCCAGGACATCCAAATTTTAGTGCAACAAATCTTGATATCCTTGTTATTTATGTGAATGTTACTTGTTTGCAGTGACACTCAGGAGACATCAGATACTAAGACACATCTTCATGATCATTTTGTTACTAGAGACCTAGGCAACGGTCAACATTTTTTGGCATTGAAGCTGTTTATCAAGCTCATCGTATCTTCCTCTCCCAGATAAAGTATACCACATATTAGTTTTATTAATTGCAAACTTGTCGTTCAACAATGCAAACTCAAAGCTGAAGAACCTCGGGGAAGGTTAGTCATACTAGATATCATTGTCTAGTAAGAAAGCTTATCACCTTACTGTCATTAGTCCAGACATTTCCTATGTTATTGATACTGTCAACCAATACATGCAAGGATCAAGGCAAATTCATTGGCAAGTTGTTATGTGTATTCTGTATTATTTAATAGATGCTCCTAAAAAGAGATTGCTTTACAAGAATAGATAGTCACATGAGGGTCAAACTTTTGCTGACGTTGATTGTGTACGAGACATCTTTGATGGTGGTTTATTTCAGGGTTTTACAACCTGTCAATGGCTACGTAATCATTTAGAATAAGAGAAGCAAAGTTAACAAATGCATACACTATGTGAAATGAAGTGGCTCTCCAACCTTCAAAAATTTTTCATGTTTTCTTGCTTTATGCCTAGGCCTATGCAATGTGATAATCAATCTATAATCCACATTGCTAGTGAACCTATATTTCATGAGAAAAGTCAACGCATTGAAGTTGATTGCCACTTGTATAGGGTGCTATCATGTCAAAGCAAAACAGTACTCCTTATGCCATCTCAATGAACCAACTTGCATATCTCTGCTTTCATTTATTATGTAAAAAGCTAAAGATATGTGCTCCACTTTAAGGGGAAGTATTGGATGCTCAGATAGTTGGTTGGCGCATTCTTTCTTGTTGGTTTCATGTCAGGTCGATCCCCATTACATATTAATATATTCTCTTGTTTGTAAATGTATGGAATTCTTCTTTTGGTATCAACTACATTGGCTTAACACTGCTAAAAACAAGTTTTGAAAGTAAACCTGCAGCCCATTTCTCAACATCCTTTCTATTAAATATTCTTCAACTTTACTAATTAAAATGTTGAACTGTGTAAAAGAGGAAAGAACTGTTCAGAATATACTGAATACACAGCAGCGGTTGTCACAAAATGTGGCCTCTCTCAAAGAAAAACACCAGATGAACTGAAATCACATATGTCCTACCGTTGACAGTTTAACTACGAAAGAAGAAATCAATAATATGACAACAGAATACTGATCTGCAATTTTGGTAAATAATTTGACAACCTTTTATAAGCCCTTAAAAACTTGCATTTTCAGCTTCAATATAGATGAAAGTTTAAGTCTCTACCAATTACAGTTAGAAAACAAGTTAATAAGGTGAAAAAAAATATGTAAAAATAAATTAAGAATCAAGCAAGCACCTTTTGGGTCAGTTTCACAATCATACATTCAACAGCAGAAGAATCAGCTGAGGATTTGTAAGTAGCTTCCAGTGTTCTAATAGCAACAGCAGTATCCATGTTTACTGATGAGAAATCACTGTTATCCTCCTGTTAATGGTGTCCACGTTTAAGTGCCAAAAGATGATTAGAAATACACAAAATTTCTCCTAACTGCTAAAAAGACAGAAGTAAGAAATGCTACCTGCAAATTCTTGCACATAGCTATTATCCTATCAAAATCAGTGTTAATTGCTCGGAGAAAGTGGTCAGATGGACTTTGCATGATTGGGCAAGGAAATCCAGCATTAGAAAAGTGCTGCGGGCAAAAGAAAGCTGATAATTGAAGCGGCAATGCAAAATCAAACATTATCTACGGAACTTGCAATAAGAAGCACAAACTAAACGAAAAAAAAGATTCACCTGCAAGCAAGCCAATGTTTCTCCAAAGAAGAGTGTGTTTCCATTTGAAAGTAAACAAATTCTATCAAAGAGGCCAAAAACTTCTGTGCTACTCTGGTACATTGTGAAAATAAGAGTGCAACCTGTGCTTGCAAGTTTCTTTAACGTAACCATTAATAGAAGCGCTGATACACTGAAAAGAACATATTCGTATATCAAAAATAGGAACAATAAATACTATCTGACACTGCATGTCTTTGGAAAGTAGAGTATTGAACCTGTCGAGGTGATAAAGCGGTTCATCAATAAATAACACATGCGGCCTCATGACAAGCTCCCGAGCTATACTAACTCGCCTTCTTTCTCCACTAGGAAGACTTTTAGTACAACAACGGCCACCTATGACTGTATCAGCAAAATCTCCCAAAGACATAGCCACAATGGCATCCTCAACAAAGCCCTTCTTTTGAGAAAAGAAACCAGGAAGTTGCAGAAGTGCTGAGTAGTATAACATCTCACGCACAGTGAGTGATTCAATCAAGACATCATCCCTCTCAACATAGCCCTGCACAGATCTTATCAGTATAGGCACACAAGAAAGAAGATTATGCATGAATAATCAAATTTTTTATCTGATTGAATATGCAAAAATATCGTGAAAACCTATAAGGTATAACTAATTAATGAATAAAACAGATAACCAAGGATTAAAAATTCGTTTCCGTAGCCTATACCGGTCCATACCGGATGGAACCGGATAGACCGATGCTGCATGTGCCGGAAGCGGTAGAGGAAGAGGAGAGGAGACAAAGAGGAAGAATGAGGAGAAAAAAGATAAGGCGATGAGAGAGAGAGAGGAAAGAGGAATCAACCGATTGTTCGAACCACCCCTTCTCTCTCCTCTCCTCTCCTCTCCTTCTCCACTTTTTGCTTCGCGGCAGCAGGTGCAGAGCAAAAGGACATTCCGCTCCTCTTCTCTCCTCATCCACTCTCTGCATCACAACGGATTCTATGGAGTGAGCAAAAGCTCCATCTACTCCTGTTCTTCTCTTTTGCTCTCCTCTCATCTTCGTATGTAAGGGAATTTTGCCCCATTCAGACAGACTGGTTTCTTAACCCTTGCATGTAACTCAAGAATACCATATAACTCTCGTTTTCCCATACCAGTGTGCATTTATTTATAGCATAAATCTGAATTCTGGACCAAAATCTTACGAACACTTGTAGATAGAAAACATTATTGCCTCATGAAATACCTATGCTTTTTACAAGTAAATATGAAGAACTTAAAACAAAAACAAAACTATATTACTTCGGGATGCTAGGATGGTTAAATCCCTCTTGGCCTACAGTCTAGTACGATGATAATATGGAATTACTTAATATATAACAACATATAGTAGATTTAAATAATAAGGATATATAAGATAGATATTATGATTGATATCATAGTAATGTTGTCAAGGGGGAGTCTTTCATATTCATGACTTCCGTAACACTCTCTCATAAAGTCAAAGTGGCAAAGTTGATGCTCCTCTCTCCCGGCTTGAAGCTTCGAGGGAAGAAGAAAAAAGAAGAGGCATTCACTTCTGCTGCTCCGCACGCATCTGCATTAGGCGAGGTTCTGCTCCTCCTTGTCCCTTCTCCTTCTTTCGCTGCTCTCACGCGGTTCCGCTTGCATCTGTGTACTAGTCCCTACTAGTAAAGATCAGTTTGTACTGGGCTGATCACTTCTGCTCACTTCTACTGCTCCGCTCGTGTCCGCATTCCAACAGGTACCACTCCTCTTCTTCTTCTTATCCATTGTTCTCCTTCCTCTTCCACCCATGCAATTTCGCCTACGTCTATGTGCCCGTCCCTATTCAGACTGGTACAATCAGGCGGTATCACCAATATAGACCTTTTTTTATTCCTTAGTTGAGAGTCACATGTTGAAGCACATGGAGACTATACATCAATTTGCATATGATGTTAAGAGTTCATGCTACAAGAAAAAGAGAGATGAATTATGTGGGTTATGCGCCCACCACATTTTTGCAAAGATAGCAAAGATGAAGAAATGTATAAAATGTCTAAGAATAGGAAAGGCACAAAAGTTAAGGGAGCCCATTGAAAACCCGGAGGCCTTCTCCAATCTCCTTCATGTTGAAGAGGAAAGGGATTATGGCATCATGCTTGTTGCAAGAGAATTTGATAAAGAGCAGGGGAGAAAACACCAAGTAAAGGAAAAAAGTGAAATAGAGAAATATTCAAGCCACACCCATTGTTGGCAAAGTTGCCAACCATGACTTAAGGAGAACTAATCAAGATCAAACCTTGCTCTCATATCAAGTTGAGAGAAAAAGCGACTTGTATTACTTCAAGATGCTATGATGGTTATCCCATTATATGAAGGCTGGAATACACTTGTAATATGGAAATGCCTAATATTGTAGAGACATATGTGGTGGTACATATAAATAATAAAGTAAGAGCATATATGTGGAAATAATGAAGAAATAATATAGCAAAAAGTGGTAACATAGAGGAGTCTTCCATGTTTGCAACTTTTATATTCTCCACCAGAAGAAAAGAAACACAGCCATAACACAAAATTATATACACCATGTCGCTCAAAGAAATGAAGGCCTGAAAAGTAAATAAAAGAGCATTAGATGCTGAGTATGTATGATAGGTGGTGCAAAAAGTGTGATTTGATATGCCCAATTGGATTTTTTATTCTATGTTATAGTCCATTACTCCATGGACATGTGCTTTATCACATATAGTTTAAACAAGAAGTGTTTTGAATTCTACTTTGTGCTTCCAGAAGTATTAATATTTTTTACACCAAAGAGAGGTGGACATTCATTTGAAGCAAGAATAGTTTAACTGTAACAGCTTGAGCGTCCACAAGCATTACAATTTTCAAACTGAAGAAATCAGGTATTTGATACGTGAGCAAAACAAATCTAGTTATGCTAGTCATTTTGTTAGCACCCTGGAAGAATCTGCATGCATCGATAGACATCATGTTTTTACAAAGAATAAAGAATGTACCCACGATTCAGGCAAATGTAAGTTCCATGGTACTAATAATCACCTCAAAAATTATGTTCATTGTCATCTAGAAATGAAGGAAGCTAAAGTCAAAAGTCGTTAAATGCAAGAAAATCCAGTGTCATAGTTGAAAATTTTCACCGGTCTATCTTAACAAAAAGTGTCACAGCCTAGTGCTAGTGCAGTTCCTTTTTTAATAGCAAATTCTCTCGTCTGAGATTAGCATTATAAAGAATACATAGGGAGAATGATGTCCAAGTTCTCCTTCATTATGCAAAAGACAACCAGCATCAACAAGTTCCTCTGTCCATTTTGAAGTCTAACGACTCTTCTGTAGTGTTTTCTTTTTCTTGAACTTGATCTCTTGGGCAAATGGACAACATTTGTTATCAACCAGACATCAATGAAACTCTATAGCTTGTGAGTTAAACTCTCAATACAATTACAATATCAGTAAAGAGTTTTCATCATCATACAGAGAGAAAATGATAGAAAAACAAAGAACATGGATACTATTGTTATAGACACAAAAATCTTTGTATCAACAATGTTTTTAAAGCTTGTCATACCATTCAACGGAAGGTTGCTTCAAAATAATGCAACTATTAAAAGTCCATTGGTGAGCAAACAGAGATAGAAAAGTTACTTGTAATCAAGCCAAAAACTAGAACAGAATTAGTGTGCGATTGAGAGAGTAACTAAGGACATACATAGGACCCATAAGGCATGCGCAATTTCACCCCATTTATAAAAACTTCACCATACATTCTAGCTGGCTGTTGCAGTTTACCTGAAGGAACATAAAAAAGGATATCTGTAAATGAACTCTTGAAATAGTGTAGACATGTTTATGACAACTGCATGCTTCAACATCGTGCTAGAAGGTTTTTCTGTTGCCATGTATGAAATAACTCACTGATAAAGTTCCAAAATTACCCAGTTTTTTTTCCTTTGCAACTTATTTATGGTAATCACCTTATCCATATATTCTCAATTAAAGATGAAGTTATTGAATGTAACATCAACGAGTGATTCTTGATGATAACAACTCAGCACCAATCGTGGTGTGTACAATCCTATCTATCCTAATTCTAATCCATGCATCTATTTCATTTTCCTGAAACAATGACTTATTAAGAATTATTTTTTTCATAGATCATCAACCAAAGTAAATATTTCGAAATTAATAGCATAATATTGAATTTAAGAATCACAAACTTCATCTACTTTGATGCATACCTGCAATGGCCCTAAGCAACATAGATTTCCCTGATCGTGCAGGTCCCATGATAACCGTAAGTGTGCCTGGCAGAGCATACCCATTTGAACTTTTCACAACCTTGTCTGAATTCTTCCCTTTTTCATTTAAGGTAATAGTTAGCTCTTTCCATACGATAGATGCTCCAGCAATCTTCCTTGCAGTTACAGATGTTGAAGCCTCAGGCAATGATGGAGAAGGTAAGGAACCACTGTTAATCTTTGATAAGGATGGAGAAGCAGTAGCAGTTGCTATATGTATGGAATCACCACCTTCCTCAAGGTGTCCGTCAATATCTGTATCATCCCACTCGGGAGAATCTTCAAATGAGATAGGCTGCCTCAAAACACCAGGTTTCCTCAAGTAGAAAAAAGCAGCAGCTGGTGCTCTGCCAGTTGGGCTACTTGCTGAAGATGAAGACGACCTATAGTTATCTGTATAAGACTGTATCTCTTCCATTTGTTTGAGAGACGGATTTTAAACTATCAGTCTATCAGCAAAATACTTCCATGCGCTGCCAGGAATACATAACTGGAAGCAAAAGATCCTTTCATAATTATATGAACCACGATCCAACTAACTCCACAGCCGACAGAGATCCCAGCTTTCACAACTCTAGAAGACTGACCTGCCGAGTTCAACCATTATTTAAAGGAGGTAAAACAAATTTGTAGTCATCTAAACCTTTTATCGATAGAATCATGCCAACAGTAGAACCATGCGTCATGCTTCAATAAATAGATATCAATAATACGAGGATCAAGCTAAAAATGATAGAATCGGTGTTGGAATCGCGTTACAAAGGACAGAGTACAGGTAGAAGTAAGCGTACAAGTTGAATTCTTTGTTTCTCACAGATGATACTCGTCTAAAAACGAAGCAGAAAATTTTTTTTTAAAAAAAAAATGTACCACATCATTGACGATGAGAAGAACATTTAAACATTTATGACACTTCAACTAGACGAAAATTCGAATGACAGGAGAAACAGTATAAAGTCAGACCACCTAGTGTAACTGTGTAACCAGCTCGATACGAAGATTCCGAACCACACAAAAGCTCTACCTTGTGATTTTAGATTCTACAATACCACAAACACTCAAGCTAAACAGAATGGATAAAAAAAGGAAGGACCACCTACTGCAACCCTCTTTCGTGTTATCTACCATTCCTATGCCGTAAAACCCTAGCACAAAGTGTGAAGGATAAAAATAAAAGCATCCGCCCACCAGAATACTTCGACACTTCACCAACCGCTCACCGAGCAATACAACTAGGGCTAGAAAATATCCAAAACACCAGAAGAAACTGAAAACCCCAAAAAAAAACACCGAAAGGAAGCAGATGAAGCTGCAAAACGAGCAACCAGCGCCAAGATCTTCGATTGAGATGGTCCAAGTTGAAAAGTAAACCCAGACGGAGGATCAACCCAGCATCGACTACCGGAGAAGGCGGAGCAAAAGAGAGAAGGAGCAGAGGCGGAGTACCTCGATCACAGTGGAAGCAGAGTGCAAGGAGTCAAAGAGCGGAGACCGGGGGAGTGAGAGAGAGAAATCACATCGCTTTTTTTTATAATTTAGAAGTAATTCTTTTTCCTTTTTTATTTGCCCTTATTTGCGCCACGGGCCACGGCTAGGTACGGTCCAATGTTACTGCAGAGCAAGTTAGCTATACTATTCCACTTGACGAGGTCAACTGTTGGAAGAGCTTAAGGTCGCGTAATTCATTGACTTACACTGTATGTCACGCTCCGGTTGGATCGGCCTGAAAACAGCGCTTATCTGTTGTCTCAGGGCCGTCCGGCGGAATACCAGAACGCAACTCACTCTAGGGTTTCCGACCCGAAATTAGAAACCCTAGTTCCCCAACTAATTTTTATCCCCAAAATACAATTCGCACGGAGAAAACCCTAACCCTAATTTAGGAAAAATCAAACCCTAAATACCTCAACTCAATTTTGACCCGAGAGTCAAAATTGTATCCTTGCTGACGTCGGCGTGACGTCAGCCCTCGATCGAATTTCGCCGCCGCGCGTAATACTTCGATTGCTGACACTGGCTTGCGTCAGCCGCCGAATTTCGATTTCGAAATCGAAATCGTTCTCCGATCGTCCGTTGACTCGCCGATTCGTTGACCTCCCGCCTCGTTTCGAACGCCCGACCGCGTTCGAAACTTCTTCGTCTCCGTCTTCGTGACGCCGCCCGCGTCGCTGCCGTAGTTGAGCGCCGCCGCGCTCTGAAGTTGGCCGGGAAGGGGGACGCGCCGCCTGCGCTTGGTCCTCCTCCTTCAGCTACCCTGCCGTTCGGAGCTGTTGTCACCGGAGACGACGAGGATGCCCGCCGCCGTGCTCGAGAAACAGGGGAGGAAGTAGAGGTAATATGGAAGCTTTATTTCACTAAATAAAGATACAGAAACCTTTACCGGCGACCCCCGTCGCCGCCCTCGCCCACGTTCCCTCCATCACCGGCGAACCAATCGCCGATTACAATCTCTCGTCGAAGCTTCACCAAGCTTCTTTTGTGTTCGTCAATGGCGGAGCTCCACCAGTATCCTCTCGTCGCAGCTTTATAGGAGGAGCCGCCGCCTCCTCTTAGGGCGCCCGCCGCCCTAGTCCCTCGCGCGTCCGAGTCTCGCGGAGACGTCGCTGTTGCGTCCGATATTCCTGCCGTCGACCGTTTCCTCCGCTGCTGCCGAAGATCTCGCTGCCGCGTCCGCCGAATACGTTCCGCGCGAGCCGTTTGCATTCGACGCGTGTGGCGACGACGAAGCAAAAGCTTCGTTCGCCTTCGATTTGGGGTCAACGCCCCAGTTTGACCGGGTTTTCCTCTGATTTGGGCTCGTGCTTGGGCTTGGGCCGAACCGGCCTGACCCAGGCCTGACACTGTATATACAAGCAACGATAGAAAGAAGGTGAAAAGAAAAACTAAACAAGAAAAGAAAACGGAAAAATAAATTACGTGATTCACACGTGATGATAAAGAAATGACACAAATGCCTGTGCCAAAGTGCCCTCGCCCTCTCCACCTCTGTCAACACGACCCTCGCCCTCTCCATCTCCGTCGACGCGAAGGCAGCAGCGACGTGAAGGCAGCAGCCTTCTTCGGTTGCTGCCTTCTCCGGTCCGGTCGGCAACATGTGCAGGCGGCAGGCGGATGTCGAGGCGGACGTGGTGAGGCGACACGAAGGCGAATGTCGAGGCGGACGTGGTGAGGCGACGCGAAGGCGAATGTCGAGGCGGACGTGGTGAGGCGACACGAAGGCGAATGTCGAGGCGGACATCGAGGCAGCAACCTTCTCCGGTCCGTTTAGTGACGCGTGCAGGCGGATGCTTGAATATATGCGGCGTCGGCCGGCGGAAGTTCTGATGAAATTGAGGCAGCGGCGATGGATCGGCGGAAAAGGAGAAATCACGTCGACTATTTCGGCAGTGCAAACGCCTGCGCCAAAATGCCCTCACCCTCTCCACCTCTGTCGACACGACCCTCGCCCTCTCCATCTCCGTCGACGCGAAGGAAGCAGCATTCTTCGGTTGCTGGCTTCTCCGGTCCGATCGGCGACAGGTGCAGGCGGCAGGAGGATGTCGAGGTGGACGTGGTGAGGTGACGCGAAGGTGGACGTCGAGGCAGCAACCTTCTCCGGTCCAATCAATGACGCGTGCAAGCGAATGCTTGAAGATATGCGGCGTCGGCCGGCAGAAGTTCTAATGGAATCAAGGGACCGGCGTTGGATCGGCGGTAGAGGAGAAATCGCGTCAGCTATTTCGGCAGTGCGTCGCATTGGCTAGGGTGCGAATAACGCGATTTTGTGTTTTCGCCTGTTTTCCGCCTTATTCGAAGGGATCACGTTTCGAAGGAAAAGCGAACGATTTTTCCTTCATTTTTCCTTTCTTTCCTTTTTGTCTGTGCTTGTATACAAAGGAAAATTGAGTTTTCTCTTCGTTCCTCCAATTTTCTCTTCTTGTATACGCAGCCTTAGTGTGAATGCCATTGACTTAATGTAAATGGTCAAACAGTATTTAGAAATGGTCCATGTCCTTAATGTGACTTGTGATGTTTTAGTCTCATAGTGTCACGTCCCGGCCTAGGGAAGTCCGACGGAACACTAAACTGGGCGTGAAACCCTAGGATTTTCGGGCGTAAAATTACCCCAACTTGAAAACCCTAATTCTCCGTCCAAAATTTCTCCCCAAATTGAAAACGCGATTAGGAAAACCCTAAATCTAAAATACCTCTTCTGATTTTTTTTCACCAATCAACGCACGCGGCTCGGATTAATTCGGGTTGCTGGCGTCAGCGTGAAGTCAGCCCCAAATTTCGCCGTCGCCGAACAAATCCCGCCTGTGCTGACATCAGTTTGTGTCAGCCGTCCAAACGATTTCGTTCGAAATCGATTTCCGAATTCTAGCGTTGACCGGCTCGAATCATTGACTCCTTCTCGGGACGAACGTTCGTCTTTCTCGCCGCTCACCTTCGTCTTCAGCTACCCGAGCGAACGCCACCTGTGATCGTTGGTCGAAACTCCCGTCGCCGGAGAGGAAACCGCTCGCCACCCTTTTGTCTCACATCGTCGACGGCCGTCTACTGCCAAAAGCCGTCGCCAACACACACGAAGAAGAAGGAAATAGAGGAAGGGAGTCTATGGAGAGAAATAGCTGTTTATTCACCGATTTGAAGCTACAAACTCTCCTCGCCACCAAACCCTGTCGGCGACCCACTCTCCTCCCTCGCCGGCGGCGCACTCGCCGTCGGTTACAATCACTCTCTAACCTCACGTTGTCGCCGCTTCCCTAAGCGCCGGTACCCTACCGAAGCTTCCCTAAGCTCCAATTATCTCAGTCAAGTGATCTCTCGCTCGCTCACTGGTTCGATTCCCCAATCGCCACTTGCTGGTGTTGATTTATAGAGGAAGGAAGCCGCGTCTCCCTTTCCCTTCTTAGGGCATCCGCCGCCCGCTTCTCACGCCTCGAGTCGTCGGCGTCTCTCGCGACCGTCCCCACCCTCGCGTCCGAGTTCTCCGGCGAGGACCCCGTTGCCCTGCCGCTACCAACGTCTGCCTTCAATGTGTGCGGAGAAGAAGGCGTCGACACCGCGTTCGCAAAACTCGCGGACGAAGGTGCTGATTGGCGCTTGATTTTGGGGTCAACACCCCTATTTTGACCATTCTTTCCCCAAATAGGGCTTGGGCCAGACCCACTACCCTTGAGTGCGGCCCGGTAATCCATAGGCCTGACAATTCTCCCCTGCCCAACTTGGACATCGGCCTCGATGTCTGTTCCGGGTGGATCTTTCGCAACCAGTGCCCTAATGTATCTGGTCCGATACTGATGCGCCCCCGTGGCAATGTTCGGAGTTACCTGTAGCGCACCAACCCTCACCTCCTCGGTGTTGATTTCAGCTTCCTCAGCTGACTCCTATGTCACGATAGTCATAATCTTCTGTCTTGTGGGACACTCCCTCATCTAGTGAGGACCGCCGCACAAGAAGCAACCATGTGGCTTCGTCTCTGTATGTGTCCTTCCCGCAGGATAATTTGGCTCTCGTCGTCCCGGTGAACGTCTGTCCTGCCGGGGAAAGGGTCTACCATTCTCTGGAACTCTAGCCCTCGGCGGGGAGCCGCGCTTCGGTGGTGACCGTGATTTCCTTAGTGGTGCTGATCTGGAATGATGCTTATCCACCAAGGACTCGGCCACCGCCGTAGCCACCCTCCAGTCAAGTGAGGAATGCCATCGGACCTCTGCTTCTACCCATGGCTAAAGGTTCCGGATGAAGAAGTACTTCCTGTCACTTTCCACCATGTCTGGTAGCTCCAACATCAATGCGAAAAATGCCCTAACGTACTCCAGGATCGACCCAGTGTGCCTCATCCGATTCACTTTACCACGCACCTAATCTGCCAAGTTTCCGGGAAGAAACTGCTGCCGCAGTTCCTCACGGAATGTCTCCCAAAGCCAACTAGTAGCCTCCGACGTCGAGCTAACTTTGGTCATCCACCAAAGCTTCACGTCGGCTGTAAGATATGCGAAGCATACCCGCACCCGATCTTCTTCTGGAACAAGGCTTGCAGAGAACAATTGCTCCATATCCCAGATGAAGTTCTCCACCTCTTTAGACGATCGCCCCCCCCCCCCCCCCCCCGAACGTCGTTGGCTCAGGTACATGTTCCTTCGGCTTAGGAGCCTCCTGCTCCGCCGTCGCTGCTGTCGACCGTGATACTTGCGTTAGGGCCAAGCGCAGTACCACAATCTCTGCCTGCATCTCCTCTCGCAAGCATGTCATCTACTCTAGCAAGTCGATTAGACCCTCCAGAGTCTACTGCAGAACCTCGATCTACAACCTCTGAGTCTCGATCTACAATCTCTGAGTCCACTATCCTCTGAAGAATCTCTACCTGGAGAACCACCGCATTGTCCCCATCACCCGTCAGACCGAGCACCTTCTCGATCTGTGCTGTGCGATCACCCTGGTTCACCATCTCTTCAGGTTTATCCGCCACCTTGGCTTTACCTTTGTCCTGGTTGGGCCACACGTCCTCTGATGACCCTCTAGCTATGTGGGTGATCTTTTGGAACTTCCGACCGATCTTCACCTTCGTGGGTGAAGTAGTCGTATTGTCCCCTCCAATGTCTGTGGGTTATGGGCCCACAGTCTGGCTCTGATACCAATTGTCACGCTCTAGCCTAGGGTAGTCCGACGGAACACTAGACCGGGCATGAAACCCTAGGATTTTCGAGCGTAAAATTACCCCAACTTGGAAACCTTAATTCTCAGTCCAAAATTTCTCTCCAAATTGAAAACGTGATCGGGAAAACCCTAAAACTAAAATACCTCTTCTGATTTTTTTGACTAGTCAACGCGCCCCGCTCGGTTTAATTCGGGTTGCTGACGCCAGCGTGACATCAGCCCCAAATTTCACCATCGCCGAACGAATCCCGCCTCTGGTGACGTCTGTTTGCGTCAGCCATCCAAACGATTTCGTTCGAAATCGATTTCCAAATTCAAGTGCTGACCGGCTCGAATCGTTGACTCCTTCTCGGGACGAACATTCGTCTTTCTCGCCGCTCGCCTTCATCTTCAGCTACCCGAGCGAACGCCACCTGCGTTCGTCGGTCGAAGCTCCTGTCGCCGAAGAGGAAACTGCTCGCCTCCCTTTTGTCTCACGTCGTCGGCGGCCGTCTACTGCCGGAAGTCATCGCCGACACACGCGAAGAAGAAAGAAACAAAGGAAGGGAGTCTATGGAGAGAAATAGGTGTTTATTCACCAATTTGTAGCTACAAACTCTCCTCGTCACCAACCCCTATCGGGCGACCATCCACTCCCCTCCATCACCGGCGGCGCACTCGCTGTCGGTTACAATCACTCTCTAACCTCATGTCATCGCCGCTTCCCTAAGCGCTGGAACCCTACCGAAGCTTCCCTAAGCTCCAATTATCTCAGTCAAGTGATCTCTCGCTTGCTCACTGGTTCGATTCCCCGATCGCCACTTGCTAGTGTTGATTTATAGAGGAAGGAAGCCGCGTCTCCCTTTCCCTTCTTAGGGCGTCCGCCGCCCGCTTCTCACGCCTCGAGTCATCCGTGTCTTTCGCGACCGTCGCCACCCCCACGTCTGAGTTCTCCGGCGAGGACCCCGTCGCCCTGCCGTTGCCAACGTCCGCCTTCAACGCATGTGGAGAAGAAGGCGTCGACGTCGCGTTCGCAAAACTCACGGACGAAGGTGCTGATTGCCGCTTGATTTTGGGGTCAACACCCCTATTTTGACCATTCTTTCCCCAAATAGGGCTTGGGCCAGGGCCACTATCCTTGAGTGCGGCCCGGTAATTCATGGGCTGACACACAGGATATTTGTAATAATAAGTTTTGTAGTTTTGTTTTTAAAAATAATAAAATATTTAAAATGATTCATAAATATTCTTTATTTTTAAGTGCAAAATATTGATTATTTTTTGTGTAAAATATGCTAGATCTCGCGATTGAACCAATCACTAAAGATATCGGTTTAGGTTTTTTTTGGTTCAAAATAGAAAATATCGAGTTTTATAGAGCTTGTGAAAATTTACTTGACAAAATTTGACTTGAGGTAAAGGTGTTTGGTTAAATCACGTCTTAATGAATTTTGTGATATAAGTTATTGGTGTAATATTGCTCATGCCACTCTCTCCTTAGTTATGTCATCCAAATTCAAATGAGATAACATTGTGATAGTGCACACCCCCCCATTGGATGTATCTTGTATAATACATTAAACGTGATGCATATTGTGAGTAAGAAACGACTAATTATTGAAAAATATAAGTTAGTTTAATTGATAAGAACTTTAGGTGAGTGCCTTCAATTGAAATGATTGCGATGGAGGAGCCGGAAATCTAGGTTTGATTCCTTAAATGCCCATATTAAATTTGGGTCATCCAAACATCGACAGGTCGGGTTCGACAAGGACCACCCGGCAAAATTACAGATTGGATGCCGCGATCGACAGCCGTTGGACGCTTCGATAAGCCGGGAAGGCTGCTATCATGCGTCGTTCATGAAAGTTAGGCCACCGCCACTTGCCAGTGCCGGTCGGGAAAATTGTGTTTACGGTAGTTTTGTTTTATCTCAAGTTTTTTCGCCTTAACATCCGCCACTGTCTGTCTAGCTGTCTCTGGGGGAAAATTTATAAAATAAACTTCCCCCTGAATGTTTTCTATTTACAAACACCTCCTGGCACTTTTAAGCACCATTTGTTGAAAACCATAGCTGAGATCCATTATCTAAATAAAAGGGCCAACTCTTCTCACTAACAAAATCAAGACAAAAGTAACTTAATTGAAAAAAGCCTTAAGCTAGATAGGCGTAGACCAATGAGCCCACGAGAAGCTAAGTCATGGATCAAAAAGCATCACAATGGGATCAGAAAGTTTTCTAACATAGAAAAATATCATGAGAACTGACTCATTCAATATAACACTATGAAAGTAGGGTGCACGATTAGGATGATCAACACATATATGCTCGAGGATCTCAATGGACAGGACTTTCTGAGATGCAGCAACTATGTATTACTAGTAGTTCTAGATGTCCGCGCTCAAAGACCCACTTTAGGCATCCCCAGCCAAGTTGCAATTTTACAAATCTTGATGAATTTCTCTACGGCTTCTCTCCTTAATTTTTAATGTTTTCACCAACTCATGAAGCGATGGCTGCTTCTCGAGCATGGTAAGTGACAACAAGAAAAAAGGATTCCACCACACAGGCTCGAACCATTTTAATACTGTACGTATATTCATTATAGATTAAATGCTACAGATAATACAAAACCCAATTGCTATGAAGACACATTCAATTGGTCGATAACTCAAATTAGTAGATCTAGGTAACCCTCGAGACCTTGGCTGAGGAGACATCGCTTTAGCTTGACTAGAGCCTGGCTTTCTACCTGTCGTACCCTCTCTTTAGAGAGATCATACATGGTACCAATCTCAGACAGAGATTTCCGCTCATGGCAGTCGATACCAAACCGGTATTGAACTATAATTCTCTCCCTAGGTTTCAGAATCTTTAGAAGGCTCCTAACATGTTGCCTCATCATCTGCTTGGCTATGGCGATTTCAGGAGTCTCAATCACCGGGTCAGCTACAATTTCCTGGCAGCATCAGAATGATCAGAAACCCATGAAACGTTTATCAATAGGTGTCAGCAACAGTAAAATGAAATAAGAACTGTTTTTTTTTCTTCATAAAGACAAACATCACGAAATACTGGCAAGATATGAAGCAAGAATAGTTAGTAATTGGTATTTGAGGATCAAGAATAGAGATTCATCAGGTAACTTCATATGAGAGATCTTAGGTTCATCCAAGATTTTTCTCTACATGAGAACAATTACTTTTTAGCCTTTTAACATTTACAGAAGACTAAGAAATGTGTTCTGATGACATTGAATAGCATTAATTTCCCGAATTTGTAGATCCACCACCTCTTATGAACCAAAAATGGAGATAAGTATTAAGTAATATTAACAAGACATCCGGTCAGCATCTCTAATGCCTATCAATGTGACAACTTAATGTTACTCAAACTAACTATATTGGTATTCTCGATAAATATTTGATATAAATACAATGACCATAATATATTTAAAATATTAAAATAGGAACTTGCACACAACCAATATTGAATTGTAAGTGCCGGTATCATGGAGGTTAAGAAACCATTTTTAGAATAAAGATTAATAAAGATGTTAGCAGAAAGAAGCTGAGATACATATCAGAAGTATTTTCAATGTCATGATCTAGCAAAGGATGGGGTCATGTGAAAGAATTTGGAGAAGCTAAGCTACCAAGAAATGTACCCCTTCCAATTAAAAATTTCGAGTGAGCAGAAAGATCGAGTTATGAAATGAGAACATTAGGGTTTTTCCTTAATGTCTTAATAACGTGAATATAGGTATTTAAACAAAAAAGATGCTCACGTGGTTAATATTTAATTCAGCCCAACACTTCCCCTCAACATGGTATATGTTTCAAATGCCCATTTTGTTTACAGTCGCATGATATATTTGCTACCTATACCCATATAAAACCATCTATTATTAGCATCTCACACGCTCCAGTGTCAGACATATTCAACCGCTGCATTAGATTGAACCATACCATTTTGCCTATTGCAGCCCCATGCAACTAAATTCCCACCGATGAAGGAGCAAAACACAGAATTAGATCGCCTATCATCAAGATTTGCTGTCCCATTAACATAAAATTTAATAGTTATGTTGTTCTTGCAAGCATCGGAATAGTCCTTATTTGGGCAACTCTTAACGTATCTCAATATCACTTAAACAACTTCACGCATCACGAATCATGTATATAATGGCTAACCAAGCTCACAACGTCCGTGATACACAAGTAGTATGTGACAAATAGATTAAGCAACTAAATAATTATTGACATTGCCTTCTTAATTGGTCTAAATCAGCTACCTGAAACTTGTTATTCTGATCTATGGATAAACTATCTGGTTCACATTTGTTGGAGAATACAAATGTTACTTACATGAAAGGATGAATATTGACAACATGCTACAAGGAAAACTCATTATAATAGAGAATACTACAAATGATTGTTGTGTTTATTCTGATCTATGGATAAACCATCTGGTTCACATTTGTTGGAGAATATAAATGTTACTTACATGAAAGGATGAATACTGACAACATGCTACAACGAAAATTCATTATAATGGAAGGATACTACAAATGATTGTTGTGCATGTATCAACTACTTACATGTGTCTCTTTTATTGCATGTAAAAGGATAGGTGGCTCTCAAAGTCTCAATTACTTGCACATTACTTTCTCAGGCATGGACAAAAATAACAAGAAGTTAGTCTTGATGTAGAAAACACCTCTTATCTACAACTTCTATTTTAAACTCTAGTTTAATCGACTTTGCCACGTTGAGTTTTTAGGGAAGTATTGTAGAATATAAAAGTTGTACATAGGAAAGGATGCCAATTGACGAGAAACTTCAACAACTCTTCTTGCCATTGAAGAACATTAAAAATTATGGTAGTCAGTAGTCACCTCATAATATCATGACAATCATGCATCATATAATCTCTTAATTGTATGTTATTGCTATATAACATATTTCCGCATTATCATTAACTCTAGCATCCATACATAAAGGTACCATGTAACCATCCTAGCATCTTGAAATAATTCAGTTTCATTTTCTATCAGTACAACTACATCCAAGCAACTAGTTGTCCCTTACTTTTATTGTGAAAGCCTCAAAGTGTTATACTTTTAGGAGAACTTGTGACCTTAATTCTGGGAAATTATCATAAATTTCTGTGATCTTTGATTTCAACCTCATAAGCAAGATATGGTTTAAGCTTTAATATCTCCACTTTCTCATTTGTGCAAGTACAACATCATTGACATGATGACATCTACAAGGAGCTTACATAAACTTGTTTCCAAAATAGTGAATAAAAACTGTGTGATCAAAATTGTTTTCTGTATAACCTTGGGATAACATGAGTCTTATGAACCCCTTAAACCATGCACATGGAGATGTGTGCACAAGTAGAAAGCTCATCCAATCACTAAACAAGAAGCATTCACTGGACCGCACTAGATAACTGAAGGACCAACCAATCTTACTGAGATAAAGTAGAGATAGATTGTAAAGAGAAACAAATTGGCCATCACCTTGAGAAGTCATTTTTTGCTTGTCACTACTCAACATTGTAACTGAGTGACGAGGAATCCGTTGTCCAGGCAAAGATCCAAATACTTTCAGTAGATTGACAACAACTTCGCAAACAGTTTAACCCAGAATTTGTAAGTTGTAATCCAAATTCGTTTAATATACCTATACCTACATAGTCTCTGATTTAAATCAAGAATGATTCACTCAAGAAGTAACACAAAAAAATTATTGATCGTACCTTAATACCAGTCTTGTGTCAGCTCGCCTCAAATAGCACCCTCAGTTAGAAAGGATAGGGAAGCTATAGTAGAGGCGGTGGCTCTAGGGAAGATGCCGTCATGACTCTAATAGAAGCAAGATTTGGAGGGAATCAAACAGTTAGGTCTGCTAGTCACACCAACAACGACTAGGGCACTCAAAGAATTCACATCAATGGTGCGACATAGACACAATAGAAGTGGTGTACAGAGCTCTCGTACCAAGTTGTGAATGGTGAAGAGGGTAAAAGAGGAAGAGAGGACAAATAACATTGTTAGGAGCTCCCATACCAACATTAGGAGTTCTTACAAAAAGAGACACTCACAAGGTAATATTTAACTCAAACCAACAGATCAAATAGCTGGAACTAGACCTATCTTGAGACAGATAGAGCAGTTGTGTATATCTGAATCTGCATATATACATCTAAATAGTTTCATTTATGAGATTTTGTTAACTCACCTGATATGTCACATCCTGATCTGACCAAGGTCGCCCTTGAATTGAAACTGTATTTCTCGAGTTGAATAACAAAGTTACCAACTTTTGAACAGTGATGCCAACACGTTTTGCTACCTCTTCGTTTGTTGGGAAAAGACCTTCTTGAGTACACAATGCCCTTGCGGTTTTTATCCTTTTCAACATTGCAAAGACATTTTCCTGCAATAACATTCATTATTAGAGAACAAGTACTTTTATATAGCATCATTCCTCATACACTAACCCTCTGTTTCTTTGGAGGGAAGAAAAACCGTAAGGAATGAAAAACTGCAAGGAAAGATAACTTCAGGGAAAGAAAAAAATCTATATATGTTTCCTTGGAAGGAAAGAAAATGAGGTAAATTAATTTCGAAGGTCGGGTGAAGTGGCGTTGTGTTTTTTCTAACTTTTCCGTCCGATTCGGGCGGAAAAGTTTCGGAGGAAAAGTTATAAAATTTTCCATCCACTTTTCCACTCAAATTTTTCCTCCCGCCCAAGGAAACAACGGAAAACTTATTTTTCTTTTTTTTCCTTCTAGTTTTCCTCCCAAGGAAACCGACCCTAAAAGCAGAGAAAATTAAAGATTGGCTCCAGCAACAATGTCCATTATGTCTTGATTTGATATAATAGTCATAAACTACTTGATTTAATTTTTTGAAAAGAAAAATCTGATTGCAATTTTCATTTCTTCTGACATGAGAAACTTTTTAGCTGGAAGAAAAAAAATATGAAATCACATTGACAGATAGCATTCAAACAGAGCTGACAAGGTAAATGCGTCAGATTGCTGACTTTGCAAATTAAACGTTCATGAATTCCAAGAAAGGTATAAACTTTACAAAGGAAGGCAAAACTCAACTGGTAAGCGAATAGTTCTAGAGTTCTGAAACATGGCTTTTCTAATTGATTGTCTTATCCACCAATATGCATAAGTTGAAAATCTGCATCCAGCTTGTGGCTTAAACTTCTCTAAGCTCCTCATCAACCCCCTGCTTCCCTCCTACAACAGTACAAAACATAATGTCACTCTGAATAACATTATGAGAAGCAAAATGGAGAACAATCGAGAGCTAAAAATATAATCAAGTCAGATTTCATAGAATTTTCTTTGGCATGATCTTTAATTGTTGTACACCACCAGCACCAATTACCTAACATATAAAGGTCGCAGAAGGATTGTTTCAACTAGCGATGGAATAAATCAAGATGTGAAATCTAACAACATCTGGGAGCAGTGTTTCAAGTACCGGTACGTCCAGTATGTACCGGTCCGGTATTCGTCCGGTATGTACCGATCCGGTATTTGTCCTGTATGTACCGGTCCGGTATTCATCCAGTACAGATACAGGTACCGCCGGTATCAATGCAATGTTTCAAGTACTGGTTTTGTCCGGTTTTCATCCGATACCGGTACGGTACCGCCGGTATGTACCAGTCCAACCCGACCGAGCCGCCGGACTGGTACTTGAAACCATGTCCGTGAGCATGAAGAAAACAGTAAATGTAACATGCTACAAAGCAATTACAACGAATTGGCCTTGTGTTTAATTACCTGACGAGACAATATACTAATTGTATTAAGCAGAAACATGTAAAGAACTATTGTCAACCTGTAGCAGATCCTGAATGTTAAGGCCCTTCCCCTCATATTGTTTTGCGACATGTACCACAAGGCGGAAATTAGAATAAATCATCTTTTCTCTGCTGCGTCTCCCAGAGGAAAGGCAGGACTGTAACGCCTGGCAGCTCATTCCAACTGCATGAGCCCACTCCACAAGTGTTGGTTCACGATTAGATTGTAACTTAAGTCTTCGTTTAACTTCTTCCAATCTCATAAGATCCTATTTGTAACAGAAATAAACATAAATAACAGGATCAATGACCGTCTAACACCAATCCACTAAGGTAGAAATTTCATGCCATAATTCACATAAAACATGCCTGTATCTGAGCAAATAAAACTTTCTCTTCTTCTAATGTTAATAGTTGCTTTGTCTCAGGACCCCACAAAAATAACCTGAGAGGATCCTCAGAATCAAGACGTTTATCTATCTTCTTAATGTGATCTATTGTCCTTGGACTAGCAGTAGCACTGTCAAAATTGTCTGGGTTCTTGGAAACCTTGCGCTTCTTGGATCGCCTCTCCAACAGCCTTCTCGATCTAACGGTTACTTGATCTTTGGTAAAACTACCATCAGTGGATCCTTCATCAAAACTGACTAAGAGATTTGTTAGGATACGGAGAATATTGATAAAAGGTGTCAAATAAAAAAAAGAAGGCGAACATCTAATCAAAGAGGACCAACCTGAGAAATTGTGACTTGTCAAATTCAATATCAAAGGCATACGATTGTTCCACTAATGATACTGCTTTCTTTGAGGCTATCATAGCTTGCTTAGCAAGTTCAAGAACATCAGCTGGCGTGACAGAGCCTGGATTATCTGCCTCTAACATAGTATTGGTGCCAACACTTATACATGTATATTTTTCATCTGATCCTGAAGAGACTGGTAATGAGTTGCTTTCCTCATTGTGAGAAGGAAATCTAGACAATGAAACAGAAAAACTTGGGATGAAATCATGAACTTTTCAATATTACAAAATGGTCAAACATATAATTGGTCACAAAAAGCAAGCAAGCCAGATTATCTTACGTATACCACAAGCCCGGCTGATAAAGCAACTGGCTTTCAAGATATCTCAAGTATTGTTCAAATTCATGCTTCTCTCTCTCTCCAGAGCATGATCTACCAGCATGTGTTTGCAATTTATCTGGTGTTCCCTTGAACATAAAAAACCAAACAACATTATTCGACACACAAAACACTAGGTCAACAAATGACTAAGGATACGAATGATACCTACCATACACAACAATATATCCTTTACACAACCAGCACAATCATTGCATATTCAAGAGTGAATATAAATGAAGAATATTAGAATTTAAGAATCATTGTATCTCCTGGATTCAAATATGGGCATTTGGCATGAATATAGGTTTCAGTATAAAATAAGGTTTCCCATGGTTACAGGCTTACAGCAATGCAGTCAAATAGTTCACATAAGCATACATGACCAAATTATTTGGAGTACCGTTATATACTTGAACAATAAAGGCTAGTCACATGAACCTTTAAGAATTTAGTATTTCATTGAAAAATATAACAGTCATAAAAATTTTCCAGACAATTAATACATTCTAAAATAAAATAAATTTACACAAAATCAATGTTCTACATTCAATGCAAAAAACATTATTTCTATGAACTACCGTGTGAAGAGAATTTTTTTTATTCTGTAGTCCCTGTCAAATTCAGTATATACACAGCTGACATGGCTAAATATTACAAACTTTGCATAGAATTCATGGTTAAATGAAATCGACAATGATTTGAGGAGCAATACCTGCACAGCTTTAGGTCCGTGATCATCTTGCAGTTCCCTTGGAAGAATTTATGCTGAAAAACAATATGGTTTGGCCAGTGGTAATCTGCTGACTTAGTTTATCAAGTATCATTGGAACTGCGAAAACAAGGTTCAATTCATTGTCTTTAGGATAAAATGAAGTTTAATTATATAAAATAATTTTATAAGATCAGCATAAACTGACAAACAAGATATAATCTAATAGCGAATAGCCTCAAATGGGAGGATTGTACAGGACAAACATGAATAAGACTAACTATTATATGTACGTCCTGCTTAAAAGGGCAGAGTAAAAGGTCTTGAAGGACAAATGCTACTCCCTTGTGCCAGGGTACTTCCATTGTTCCACAAACTCAACTTCCTACACATGAGATATAAGATTTAGATGATAATTGTTTTCCTTGGTAAGTTTGAGATGAGGGATATTTCAGTGTAGTTGCCTAGCATCCAAGCATCCAGTAGTGCCTAGTCCTCCAATTACGACTGCTAAGATGCCATGTGAAAGGAAACATAGTAGAAAGTTCCACAATATGTTTCAAACCACAGGTATAGCAAATAAGACGAAAACCACAAGTTAACACAAATAAATCTCTTGCAAGCAGTAACCAAAAAGATCATTGTTGTATTGCTAATGCAAACATTTTGGCTCCTCTGAGATTTTTTTAACCAACCCCAACAAGCACAAGTTTATGTACTCTTTCTATATCTTTTCATTCTTCAGCACCTTTTAAGCATATTTCTAGAAATTTTAAACAATTCAATGTAAATAGGGTGATAATTGGGCAGCCGTTGTCATAGAAGGACAGCTTTCTTTTCATTTCATATCCATCCCTAATGTGCCTTTCATACTTCAATATGAGCCTAAAGGTTTTACATTCAATAAGTCTTCACCAATTTCTAGACTAACACTAAATGCTCTTCACTCTTTAGCATTTTCAAAAATTTTAGTTCAAGAGAAATCAGATTAGCAAGTGAAGTGGAAGTGGAAAAGATAACATCTCTATTTTCTCCTGGGCTCTCTTTCCTTACTAAGAAGAATTTTTGATCCTATCCAATCACTTTATAAAATCGATCTGACACCATCTATCTTGATTTCAATTTATTTCCTCCACCCTCTGCTTAAATTTTTTATCGCTCTTCACTATAGGTGCTCTTCACTCGCCCCACTCCTATAATTGTTAATTTTCAACTTTATTCCCTCATTGCTGATCTTAAATGATGCCAATACTACTCCTAACCAACACTAACAGTAGTCCCTCCACCCTCCCCTTCGCCACTGTTCCCTCACGAAGGCTGATTTCCCCAACTCTGTACTGCGCTCCCTTGCAACGTGCTCCCTTGCAATGCCAAAGTTACACGGTTTGCCTCTTTGATTCCACTGACCCTGCGCTTGTTGTTTTTCAAACGTTACTCTCCTAGTAATGTTATGTTAATTATTGCTAAACTCCCAAACTACCATTTTTTGGTTAAGTACCAAAATCCTAAAGTTTTTATCAATACCTGTAAATTTATTTTGAGAATTTCCCGAAATACTGAAATTTCTAGGGGAAGGGGAAGCTAGGGCTTGGGTGATAGGCAGCAACACGAGCCCACAACAACGTGAGACACAGCAATAGGCGGGGATGTGAGCACACAACAACATGACAAATACCGAATTAATATCTGGGGACTAGTATCACACCAAAATTAAATAACTATATAATTTTAAAAAACTTAATTATAAAAAATATAATTAAATAAATAATAACTTTCGTACTTCAGAAATTTGAAAAAAAAAATCCTAAACTATATTTGAGTACTAGTACCAAAATACTAAATACCGAAAATTTCGGTACGATATCTGGTATCAGTACCATTTGCTCACCCCTTTACATCACCTACAATGACTATTAGCATGATTGTCAATGCAATAAGGTACAATATAACTCTTATGTGATATATACTTGGAAACAAACCTATTCAGTACTATATATTCATACTCTTGACATGTGCGTCTCCAAGTCATACACCACAAAAATGTTAAACACTTCCTCTTTGTCTTTTGTAATCACTTGAATAGAGGATGCATTAAAAAGGACGAGGAATCAAAAAAAATCTTCCATGCATCCTTGAAGACTAGAATTGCTTAAAATGGAAAGTCAACCAAACTCTAACACTTTGCTTTCTAGAGGAAAAAAGGTGAAAGAAAAATGAATTAGGAAATAAGAATAAAAGAAAAGAACAATATTGCAATATTGCATGATTTCCTACGATTTGGATGGAACTAAAAAGAGAGTAAAAGAGGAGTTATTTCCCTCCATTTGTTTTCTTCCTTGTTCTCCCCTAAAAGGAAATGTAAGAAAAGTTTATTTTATTTTCTTCTCTACTTCTCATCTCTTCTAACATAGAAGACCAAATAAATATCTCAAGTCCTCATGGTTTCAATAATCTAGAGGAATCCAAACTCCTATCACTTTTCTAGTTTGAATAAAACTATGCACATCCTAAAAAGAAGAAGCAAATGGAAATGAAAGAAATGGGGGAAAAGGGAAAAGTAAATTAATATCCTTCCACTTTTTTCGTAGTTCGGCTCTATTAAATTAGGAAAATCCTCCATAGGTATTTTCTCTTTCTTTATGTTATATTCCCTCATTAATTTTCTTTTTTCACTTTTATTTTTCTTCTAAGAAACACAATGCCTCAAAAGTTTGATAGGGGAATTAGCATGGATATGGGAAAAAAAAAGTTGTCCATCAATGTTTCTCCAAGTATCACCTGATTTACACTAAATCCTTTATAATTTCCAGAGATATGCTTACTAGTGACCAAGAATAAAAAGCTAGAGGAAAGAGTACATAAACTTGTATTTGTTGGGTGGGTAAAACAATCTTAGAGAAGCTAGAATGTTTGTAGTACCCATGAGTATTCTTGTTGCTACTTGCAAGAGATTTGTTTGTGTTTAACTTGTGAATTTCCTATTATTTGCTAGCCTTTAGTCTGAACTATATTGTGGAACTTTATCCTGTGCATTGCCTGGTTTCATTTCATATAGCATCATTAATGTTAAATAACTGCTATAGTGCTAATAACCACTATAGCGGCACTACAACATTTAGTTTCTGAGTAATTCGCTACGAAACACTATGGTGCTTCCATTATTATGTTTCGAAGTTTGAAAATTTGAACCTATGGCTTGAGTTAAATTAGTAATATATCATTTTTTTATACTATTTTATTTTATACAGCTTAACTTTTCCAGGATACAACTTGTATTTCAACAGTTATGCTTTATTTTTTTATGTATATAGCATATATTTTAATAACTATGTGACTTCCGCTATCCGCTATATCTTATTGCGGCTTTTTAAATTTCTGTTATTTTTCGCGATATGCTATTGATAATACTATATAACATCTCAACAATCATAATTACAGGATTATGCAAAATATATGCTCGACAAAAACACTAAAATATCCCTCATCATTGAACTTATAGAGGAAAACAAATATTGTTTAAATCTTCTGTCACATGTGTAGCAAGTTGAGCTTGTTGAAGTAGTCCAGCACAAGGGAGTAACATTTGCCGTCAAATATGCACTCAACAGCAGGGCGTATATATAATATATAATAGTCAGTTATATTTATGTTTGTCCTATTAAATCCACCCATTCGAGGCTAGAGTTTAGTAGATTATATTTTGTCGATAGGTTTGTGCTGATCTTTATGTAATCATTTTACATAATTAAACTTCTTTCCATCCTAAAGACAAATTAAAAATTGTTTTTGCAGTTTCAACGATAATTGACCATCCAGGTCAGCATATTACCACTAGGCTAACCGCATCAATTTTCCCAAGGAACTGCAACATGATAACAGACTTAAAAGTGTGCAGGTATTGGTCCTCAACAGTATGACAATGACAACTTCTCTTGAAGAACCAATATCTGACAAACTATTTCCATTCCAGGCATGAAAACCCAATCCGCGAAGACGGCACAACATAACGCAAAATACCAAGAACCCGGAACGAAGAAATGAAAGGGAGGTTAATAGAGCACCTCTAGGGCCAATAGTAACCCCGACGGCATCGCGAGCTTCTCGGCGCCGGTCTGGAGAGTGGATCTCGATTTCTGATCAAAGGCGATTTCCTTTGCCATGGCACGCACGAAAAGCTTCCGACATCCATCTTGCCCATGCCCTTGGCTCATTCTCCTCCTTGTACTTTCCTGCTCCACCAAAAAAAAGACGCAAAATATTAGCCAATTGAATGGATGCCCTATCCCAATCACCGATTCATCGTCGGAAAAGAAAGTAAAAGAGACCCGGCGAGGGGAAGAGCGCAGGATGGAGGCGGTGGAGATAGCGTTGGCGGAGGCCATTCGGAGACGCTCCTCCAAGGGAGTAGGAACGAGCGACGCTCGACGCTGGAGCGTGGCACGCAGAGGATAAGGTGAGCAATCGAGCGAGGGTGCGGGTTTACGAGGAGGGTTTGTATATATTTGCAACAGGGACAGAACCCAGCCCATGTAAATTAGGCCCAAAATAGATTTCCGTCAATGTAAGCCGGTCCAAAAAAACTGAATCGAACCGGTCTTTTTTTCAATTTTCTTAATTTCAAAAAATCCAGTGACTTGTTGGACAAATACTACTGTAGCAAATATTTCGAATAGCCAAGTGAACAAAAATGCAACAATAATTACACGACAAGAACACTAAAATTTTACATAAAAAACCCTTCTAAACAAAGAGAAAAACCTAGTTGGTCAAACATGCCCTAAATCTAGTTGGTCAAATCTATACTAAAAAAACATGTACACTTAGCTAAATCAATCTAACGATGTTAATTTTGCTCATGACATCCAGTCAATTTTTTTATTATCATATCTCATAAAAAAAATGTCGATTGTATCACAAATGTTCAATTCTAACAATTTTAATTTTTTTTATTTTTTTACTAAAATTTATATATTTTTTTAGTATTTTAAAATTTTTGTCACTTGCTCTTTTATTCTCTCTCTTCTAGCAAAATTATTATTTTCCTTTCATCAGGTGACACATTTAAATATAGACAATTTTCATTTTTTTTAGCAATTTTTGTTCCTTATTTAAAGGGAAAATATATCATCTTTAATTCAGTATACCCCTACCAAACTAGAAAAACCCAAATCTTCCAAAGTATGAATAAAAAGGTTGTTTTTGCTAAAATTGTGACGTGGCCCCGATACATCTAGTTTGACTCTTTTCGTCCACATTCACGTGAAGAAGTTTGCAAAGTCAAATGAAGTTTCCTACGAAGAACAGTGCCAAATTTTAAAGATGTCGGTCTCACATCTCCAATAACTTTGGATATGTTGTTGAAAAAAATTATTAAGAATAACTCTTGAGACAGTGAATAAAATGTCATTGTCTTATAGACTTATTTTGACCTATAGAATTTAATAAAAATAATTTTTTTTTTTGCAATACGGGGCAAAACTATTACGGACATAACAGATTTCACACCCCAATCATAATATGCCTAATTTTGACTATTAAATTTATTATTATATTTTTATAATAAACTTTTGCACTATATTTGGCCCTAAGTTTTTTGCTTTATAAAATTTGGTTAAAATTATAAAGCCTAACAATTTTTTATAATGGAACTAAACATTTTTTCTTTATTGTGATCACACATTCATATAGAGCATATGTTTCCAACAAAACAAATAAAAAAATTCTTTGACAACACATTTTTGGGCGATTGTTTTTTTAAAAAATGTGATTAAAAGTGTAAGATTTGCACAAATAGATTTTAAATTTTAAGAAAGTGCAACACTAATCGACAATTAGCTTTACGGGCTTTACTAAGGTTATGTTTTCTTCCACGGATGTAAAATAAAAGGAAATCAAGAAGAGAAAAATAAATCACTACGGACAGAAAAGGAGTCACATGAACTCACACACAAACGTGAATCGCGCCATGGGTGGGTGGGGGGAGCGGCAGGCATCTCTAGCATCGGCTCCAAGTGAGCAGCTTCGAGCTTCATCTGCATCCACCACTGCTGCACATGGATGCGGGGGGAGTGGCAGACATCTCTGGTGTTAGCTTCGAGCTTTGTTGAAGGCGAGCGAGGTCGAGAGCGAGGGGGGCAGAGGTCTCTAGGCAGCGGCGGACACCATTCTCGCTATTACACACGGACGCGGGGCGAGCGGGGGATTGAGAGTGAGCGAAAGCTTCGACGGACGAAGGATTTATTTTCCATCCGATTCAAGCGGAAACAAAAAAGAGCACTGTACTACTGTAGTCAATATCTTCTCCCTCCTTCCAAATCTATCCATTCAAAAAAACCAAGAAAAACAAACGAATTCAGCCATCCCCTCTTGTTTTACCTCGAAGAAAACACACTCTAAACGCTTCCGGGACGGATTCATGAAGCCGAGATGAACCTTGAATGGAGCAGGATTCCAAAGTTCTGGGAGGACTTCACAATTGACTTGCGACCTCTGTTACTCTCAAGAGCTCCTCCAAGTACTCTGTTCCCAAGTCCTCCAACTCCAACACCCTCTCTTCTTCCCTCCCGCCGCCGTCGCGGGGCCCACTTCTATGGCTGCGGTTTGCCTTCCCGCTCACCATCGACTTCCTCCTCAGCAAGTGCTTCCTCTTGAGCGCCACCACCGGCGACACCCCTTCCTCATCCTCCTCCCCCAAACACCTCATCCCGCGCAGCGACTCCCGCACCCGCTCGACCGGGAAGTTGAGCACCGCCGCCGCGCCCCGCATCGCGAACGCCGCCTGGTCGTACGCCATGGCCGCCGCCTCCGCGCTCTCGAACGTCCCCAGCCACACTCGCGCGCCATGCCGCGTCGAGTCCCTGATCTCCGCCGCAAACTTCCCCCACGGCCGCCGCCTCACCCCCCGATACGCCTTCCCTTTCCCCTCGCCGGCGGTCCCGGAGTCCGGCTCCTCCTCCTTTCCGGACGCCTCGGCGAGGAGTCCGACCAAGACCATCTCCTCGGAGCCGTTCATGCTGAAAGGAAGAGGAGGGCCGGACCAGGGGAACCGACTCCCGGCGGTGGACGATTCCGTCGATCGCTTGGGGGGGGGGGGGATTTGGATTTTCACTGTTTCTCGTTGCTCGTTGTTCGTTGTTCGTTGCAGACCTTCGACCCACACTTCCTCTTATACTAGAACTGGTCCAGCTATGAACAAACCGTGAGAAGGCGGCTAAGAGCAGTGGCGACGTGGAGTTTTTATATTTAACTCCCTATATTTAAAAATTATAAATAAATCCTTGCATGAGTCACATAATAAGCACTAATCAAGAAACTCAAATTCCAGTTGGGCTCTAGGTTGTGACTGGACTGGGAAAAATCACATTGTTCTCACTGAAAGCAAAACATGGTGTCCAAATACAGGTCCCCTGGAATTCAGGAAGTATGACAATAATAGTAAATTTTCCAATAAGTCTGGAATACTGACATCTGTTGACCTTCATCTTGAGAACAAGATGAAAAAGAACATGCTTTGCTGTTATCTTATTGTGGACAACGGAGCTGGAGGTGACACTTGCACCAAAAGGGATTTAGGAAGAGTTATGGACGGTTCCAATAAGTCTGGTGTCTAGAAATTTAGAGACTGAGTTATCATCATCTTTGATTTACCACCATTTGACCTAAGTGCGTGGTCACACTAACACATCTGTTATTGTGTACAGAAGCAGCGACAACGCCGACAAGTAGCTTCTCGCAGGGCATGGTTATTGTGTACTTAACTTCTAGAAGAAGGAGTTCTTATTTTTAGTCAAAAAATATATTTTTTTTATTTTTTATTTTTTAAAAATAATGTATATCTTGTATGCTATCCAATGATATTAATATTATGGTATTTTAGATTACATATACATATAAAATACATTAGTCAATAATATATATAAATAGTATATTTTGTCTTATATGTGATATTGACTACTGTATTTCATATGTATATGTAATCTAAAATACCATAATATTGATATCATTGGATAGTTTATAAGGTATACATCATTTCTAAAAAATAAAAAATAAAAAAAATATATTTTTAGACTAAAAACGAAGAACACCTTATTTTAGGAGTTAAGCGCCCTAGGGTGCTTAAAAAACATACTCGTGTTTGGAATAACTTTTTAGCTATTTTTGCTTATTGTAAAAGTAAATTTTTAAAAATTAGAATGTTTGGTTGTCACAAAAACAATTGCTTTCATTTGCTTAGGGCTAGCTAGCCAAAGCTATCAAAAATTAATTTTACTAAATATCTTAAAATTTATTGCTAGCCAAAGTCGCCAAAACTACTGGTTGATAAAAAAATTAATTTTATCAAATATCTTAAAAATTTTTTAGCCAACTTTTTTTTAATTAGTACTTTTTCAACCAATAAAAATTAAGAATTAAACTTTTAACCAACAAAAATAAAAAAATTTTAATTTTTACTCTGTGAAATGGACACTATGTATTTTTACCTCAATAGTATTAAATTCCTTTTGTGGAAAAAAAATTAACTCGCTTTATAGCCATAGGAAATGTTTAATTTGTTCTGCTGATATAGATTTGGAAAAAGAAAGTTAATTATGCATGCACGTGCCACACTTCTAGAATTATGCATTTAGTTTGACTTAAATGAATGGTCAACGCATAGAATTCTCGTTTTAGCGGAGACGGGTGATTTTTTTGGGTAGGAGATCGGATCGCGTTTGAGTTCGGGTTCGAAATCCATATCCGATTAAATCGGGTCGAATGTCGATACAAATTTCTCTTAAAATCCTACCGGACCGGACCGGTAAAGACCCATTAACCCGGAGATCGATCCAAAGCCATCGATCGAAGTCGCGATCGGCGTAAGCGCAGGAGCACTTCGCTGGAGTTGGAGTTCATGTCCTTCGCCGGAAGAGTGCTATTCGCCGCAGTCTTCCTCCTCTCCGCATACCAGGAGTAAGGATTTAGCCCTTCCCGCTTGATTCCCCTCTTTTTTTTTTCTTCTTCCTTTGGATCCCTCTTTTTCTTTGCCGGATTTCATCTGAAACAGGCGATTCCTTGCCTTCCATCCTCGGACATAGTTTTTTTTTGTTGTGTTGCGTCAAATCTGGATAGGGTTCTTGTTTATGGATGTTTCTATGATTCTATCCTCAGATGTCCTCCCTTAGATCTCGTTATATTTGATTGGTCGATTGTTAAAACATTTTAACTAGGAACTGATAAGATTACTTCCTTTTATTTGCTCGAAAAATTGCAAAGGGTTAGTATATAATTATGGTTTTAAAATGCGGTTGAAAGTTGTCGTCAATATGTAAGAAACAAAAGGGGATTATGTGATTCACTGTTTATTATGTTTCCATTTTAACAGTTAAAATTGAAACTGTAGTTAATGATGGTTTGGAATTTGAATATTAGTTAGTGTAGTATGTTTTCCATATTCAATTGTGGAATGATCAGTAATTGCTATGGTTCATGAAGCGCGCAAGGGGGGTGGGGTGGGTGTCCATAGATTGAAACATCCAAGAAGCGCTTTGGATTTTCAGCTTCTGACAATTGCTGCCCCATGGTTGTTGATGTGCTCATGTGCATACTGCATACATTGGTACATGGTATATGATAGTACCAAAGTTGAGAGGAGTCAATTATGACATCTAGGGGGCATTTTGCAGATGGGAATTTCTCATCAAGTTATCTATATATTGCTGTGCATGAGACATGTGGACGAGAAAATCGTCAGGAGAAAGCTCTTGGGACAAAAATATGTTAAACTTATGGCTTACTTATCAACAAAGGATGACTACCTTAAGATCTCGGCAACTATGAGACTCATTTAAAGAAAACTTGGTCAATAGACGTTTTTACTTTTCAGAAAGTTTATGATAGTTTGTGCTAAATGGTTAGATAAATTTTATGAGAATCTCTTTTTCTTGGATGTAGCCTCTTTTAAACCATTTAGTGTGGATTATGGTTTAAACTTAAGCTTTATGTATTGTTTTACTAGTCTGGTGGTTAAAACTCTTAACTGCCAACTTCAATTTGTTTTGATTTGCCGAGCAAGATATCATTTTTTTGAAATTTGTCCCGACATATTGTGTGCTTGTGAATCACCAGCCAAGCTTCTTGCAGCACTATTGCGGCTAGATTTTACGTCATACTGATCTAATTTGATTTTTCTCTAAGAATTCTATTTGAGCACTGCTGGTTAATGTTTTTCTACAATTTTTTTTAAGATCTAAATTTGCATGAATTGTTGAGCAAGCAACCGTAGGTATCTTGCAAGCTTTCAGTTTCAAATGTATTTTCTATTTAGAGTCGCTGAAAAGGGTGAGAAACTATTATTTCTGAGTGACGACTTACTGGGATTGTATCATTATGTCATATATACTCAGACTTAAAGTGAATTATCGATTATACTTGTTCATCAAGTCAGTAAAGTTAATAGAGGTCCATGGATATCACTTGGAAAATATATTATTTTCATGAAGATATTTTTTATTTTGGGGCGCCTAGGACACAATTCTCTAATTAATTTTATTTCAATTTTCTTTTGGAAAAATCTTAATATGCTTATGCTCCATTCTAATTGTATCTAGATATTTTTTAATTTTTCATGTCAAGATCTGTTGTAGTTCTTACTGGCTTGTTTTTCATCTTTGTTTAAAAATGGTGCAAAACATAATGAACTTGTGTTTAAGAAATAAATAAGTAATATTCATGATAGGCAATGGTTTGCCTCAAAATGAATGTAGCTAGAAATAACATTTAGGATACAAAGGTTAATGAAAGACTTTCTTTAGTTGGGCATGTATAATCACCACTGATTTTTGCAATTGAGCGATGGTTGTATTATTTTTTTGTTTATTAGATGATATAGTAGCTTATTCTCACTAAGGCTATGTTCTGGTGGAAGGAATCCATGGTGGAAAGGATGGAAAAGCCATCTAGATTCATTGTACTTTCCATTCTTTCCACCATGGATTCCTTCCAACAGAACATAGCCTAAATGAATTGTTCTTGTAGTCTGCTTTTGATCTAAAAGCAGTAATCAGGAAACATTTTATTTGTGGATTATACTCTCGAGACATCGAGTGTCCTGATAGCGAGTTGTCTAGAGGCAACTATGTTGGTTTATCCTTTTGCTTCCGGAATATAATAATTGTGAGCTAACTATTGAATTGGCAACAATTTCCACTTAGTTTGTAACGTCCATAGTGAATTAATTCTTATGCTTATAAATTGTGACTCTAATCTCAAGGGTGTTTAGTTTAGCCTTTGTGAATAGAATGTTTTCTTCTTTTAGCAGCTGATAACTGACGGTCTTTTCAGATTCATAGAATTCGGAGTTGATGGTGGACCTGCAGCAAAGTCTCTTAGGCCAAAGTGCAACCGGTTGATGAGGCACGTGTCTTCGCATCTTGGCATTGTAGTGCCACATATTGAAGTATGAACATCTCTCTCGGCCGCGCACACACACACTCACTCACTCACTCAATCTTGAACAATCTTTCTTCGATATTTTTCAGATAAAACATGTTATTGCGGGTACCATATTTCTGAAAGGTTTGGGTGGCTTCTTGTTTATCTTCAGGAGCTCTTTGGGCGCATATCTTCTGGTATATACTTGCATTTAACCTATTACGATCATGATCGGTTCTTATCAACTTATCTTTGAGACAATCGTACCTGTTTGGATGAAATTCCTATGCTAGTTCTTTTGGATCATTAATGTTAAAAAAAAGAAACTCGAGTCTTGTGGATGTCTTGATGCTTTTAGTTGTCACATAATGCATAAAGCAGGCCTTCAGCAGTCGTAAAAACCACCATAAACTCCACCTTGTGGCATCTTACTAAGAACCTCCATAAACTCCACCTTGTGACATCTGTAAGATGCTTCTTACTGGTGAAAGAACTTAGTTCGATAATAAATTTCTAATGAACTTTCGTGCATGTGCAGCTTCTGTATCTTGCATTCATTACACCAGTTGTGTACGACTTCTACAACTATGCTATTGGGAAGCCTGAATTTGTGCAGCTGTTTAGCAGATTTGTTCAGGTTTGTTTCTATCGTAAGGTGTTGTATCTCAGTCCAATAACAGCCCAAAACAACTAACGACAAGCAAGTTCTTTTAGCAGAATTTGGCACTCTTTGGCGCGTTACTCTTTTTCCTCGATATGAAGAACTTCATCTCTAAATTGCAACCAAAGGGGTTTAAGTTGAAAACAAATTAGCATTGAAATCAATGCTGTTCTACTCTTGAAAGGATCTGCAAGTACGTTGATCCGTCGCATAATTGGAACTATCTAATCCTTCTTTCGAGGATTTAGTCGATGCAAGTTGCATGCACAACTTCAATTTCTTGGATGGTCACTGGTTGGGGCGTTTTGGTATTGTACGTATTAGACTTAATCTGATGTAACCTCTAATGTAGAGTTACTTTTCCTTGAAAATTGGCTAGTGTCTGAATAAGAATTGTATTAATAAGGTTTCATATTTTTCACTTGATCCAAACAGGCTGACCTGTGCCCGTGGTGCATTGTGTAATGTCCTTGTGTCATGATCTACAAATATGATGTCCCATTTTTGAAGTGTATTGTACAAATTTATGCACTCATTGATGATTAGAACTGTTTGTTTTTCAATCCTCTGGTTTCTCGAAATTATAGAAATGATTGTGTATTCGTTTTCATGTCAAAAAGAGTACTTTTTTTTTTGCTGCTTATTGCAAATCACAAACCCCGTATCACAATCAGTGAAAATCACACGGGTAATATTCCTGGAAATTAGGCAAAGCAAACTACCTGTTTTACATTTTCCCCCCATCGAATTTGGAAGTGTTTTGCATTGTTCAAGGTATTCTTAATCCCTCTTTAAGGTCCTAGTTTATTCTGATAAAAAAAGAACTAGTTTATTCTGATAAAAAAAGAACCGTGAAAATTCCTTTCTCCAATCTTCAATTTCGTCACATTTCCAATCATCCATCGAGCGAGAAAAATCATATTATTTTGCGGGAGAAGTCTGGTCATTTTGCTCATGGTCTGATTCAATCCCACTCCTCGTCGCGGATCATGTCATCCTCTTCCTCCCTAGGCGGCCTCACCACCAAAACCACCGTCCCCAGCGCCTCTTTCACCCCCAGCGCCAACAGCTTCCTCCCCTTCTCCACCCTCAGACCCTTCCCTTCTTCTTCCCCTCCTCCGCTCACCACGTAGTACCCGGTCTCCTCCGCCACCTCCCGCCGCTCCCGGTCAGCCACCACCAGCACCTCGTCCTCCCAGCCCCCGCTTCCCCTCCAAGGAAGCACCCTGCCGTCCACAAACTCAACTGCCACTCCACCTCCCCCGGCTGCCGCCCGCGCTACCGGCTCCCACCCTGGCAGCACCGCCCACCTCCCCCACCCGCGCTCCGCCACCACCACCCCCAGTTGCCCTTCTGCCTTGCATTTCCCTGGCGCCGCCGCCATTCCCACTTCGCCCTCCGCCGCACGGCAGACCGGCAGCAGAATCACTCTCGACGCCTCCGCCACCTCGCCGTACCTTAGCCGCACCACTGGCACCCAGGTTCTCAGCTCTTCCTCCTCGCTCTCTTCGCCTCCTTCCGCCTGGCCTACCGCCCGATCCATCTCCTCCTCGATCCGCTTCTTCGCTTCCGCTGTCTCGGCCACTTCCGTTGCCCGCTTGAGCGCAGCCACCCGGTCGTTTGGGTTGATTGCCTCCCGACTGAGGCGGAAGTACGTGTATGCTACGCAGTCTCCAGGTGAGGTGGAGGTGAAGCGGTCCCAGCCGTTGTCGCCTCTCCGGCGGGGGAAGTCCTTCATGGCCCGCGCCAGTTCCTGGGCACCCTTGGGTTCAAGGCGGTGCTCGATGAGGTGTTTCGCGGCGGAAGCGCGTTGAGTGGCGTTGAGGAAACGAAGCTCGTAAAGGAGTTCTGCTCCGCCGATGGCGTCGAAGTAGGTGAGCAGTTCAGGGTCAAAGGAAGAGGGAGAGGAGACAAGAGACTCGCGGACCTGGGCAGCGACCACCAGACAGTTCTGCTCGACTCCGGATATGCCGGTGGCCTCCTCAATGGAGGGCGGAGTGAAGCCATCGTTGCCCAGTGCGGGGAGGAGCGGGGCGTATTCGTGCCACATGCCGAGGCGATCGCGGAGGATTTCGAGGCGCTCGAGCGGGCCGATCGACCGGTACTTAGTTGGAAGAGGGGAAGGCGGGGGCCGAAAGGGCTGATACACCTGCTCCCCAGGAGCAGGTGGGTACGGCGGTGGGGAGGGCAGTTTGGAAGCAGAGACTCGGCCACAGCGGCGGAGCGTGGCTCTCTTAGGAAGAGCGACGCGGAGGAGGTGGAGTGGATTGAGGCAGGAGGTGGGGAGGAGAGGGGCGTACCGGGGCTTGGGAGGTGCCGCCACAGAGAGCATTGCCATGGGCGGGCGACGGGGAAAACGAAGAGAAGAAAAGGGACGAGAGAGCGAGTGGTGGCGGGGAGAAGAGTGGCTTATCTACAGATCTTGTGCCATTTTGTAATTGGGCTTAGAATAGGCCCACTTGGGCCATATGGGCAGAAGCATCAATAGAAATAAAACTAAAATGCATTGCTTTTCAGTATGAACAAATTTACGAAGAAACGTGCGCCCCCATACGAGTTTCACGTGGCCTTCCTTGCAATTTTTGGAGGGTGAGTCCCGCATAGAGAAGTCGGTGGGGACAAGTTTGGCTCCCCCCTCATTCTTCCTTCTCCCCCCTTGCATGTTTTCATCGCAGTTCTTCTCAGCATCGGCGGTTCTCTGACCTCCGGAAGAGCAAAACCTTAGATTTCTATCTCCCAAAGGAATCCGTGCATTCCAAGCCCTAGGTTTGCTTGCTTATTATTCCGACAACTTCAATTGGGTCATGCTTTACTTTTTATTTTGCTCTGAATCAATTTGTCTCTCAGATTCAATTTGGTTGTTTTACCCCTTCTTGTGTTTGATGAATTTATAATAAATTAGATTAAATTAACCAAAATTTTGTGGTCATGTGGTCAACCCAATCTTGTTATGACGAACAACCATGGAGACATTCTGCATGCTTTGGTCGAACATTTTGTGCTGTGATTTAAGATCTATATGGAATCTTAATTAGGGTCTTTCTTCAGTTTCTAAACAATTAAGTTTTAGAAGTGCCCTTGGGTTGTGATCTCTTCGGTTTGATTTGTGAATTGGTTTAAATGGAATTCTATGTTGCTGCTTGCTATGCTTTTGTTCTTGATAGCAGTTGTTGTCTACAGATCAATTGTTATTCTTAGTTACTAATTAAAAGGTCGCAACGTTTGCTCCAAAACTAGGGGAAGTGAAACACCCAGCATAAGAAGAAGAGGGCGGGACAAGAAAGGGCTGCTATTATCTCAAAAAAGCTATGAATTTGAGAAGGTACATTTCAGACATTATTTTGTCTATCTCTTGTCGCTGGGAATAGCTATTTTTCATTTTTTTTATGTAATGCTCTTGTAATTCATTTAATATCTTTTGATAATGGGGGCTTACCAATTTGCTTGAAGGAAAAAGGATGTTTCTCATTTGCATGTGAAGGTTGAACTGCTTGTTTTGCTGTTACTTTTGTATTCTTTATTTCCTTCAGTTTCTGGGAAGATTGACTCGCATTTGTACCATTGCGTGGTTTTCAGTAGAACCTTAAATGAAAAATGGAAATTCTTAACTAAAATTTAGTATGCTTGGTACTAAAGATGCAGTAGCTTCGTTAAAACACTTAAGCACCTGAGTTCTGTTTCTACCTATATTTGCAGCTCTGCCTTGCTTTTGTTTCTGAAAGAGAAGTGCATCATACATATTTAAAGTCATACACTGGATGTGGTTTTGAGAAAAAAAGAAACTTTGAAAGATGATATACGAATGTTCCAAGTACACTGTACAATAGCGACATCAAGTTATGTACCACTAACAAGTTGAGGGAAATGTGAAACGTTTGTCTCCACGTAGCTTTGAGTTGAGACCTAGAGATGGCATACTTGATAACACAATTTTGAATATAGTTTTTGAAGAATGGTGTTGAGAGTAAACTAGAAAGACTTGTTTGGGAGCAATACTTAACCATGTACATTAGGATTCAAATGACAACAGTTTTTCGTTTCAGGAGAAGTTTCAGAAACATATTAGGGTATGATATCTTTATTAGTTCTTGTTGGCATTTTTTTTAGAATATTGATTGTTGTCTCTGTGATATTTATACGAGGATTAATTCTTTAGAATACATGATCTGGTCATTTATGCTCATGCCTCGATACAGTCCTGTCCAGCTTGAATTGAGCTTCATAATTAATTTATTGTTTTTTGAACTAACTAATTTGTTATACAGAAAGGACGCTGGAGTACATTTACATAAAAATTTTTGTTATTCTTGCATGGTTTCTAGACATTTATGCACTACCTCATGCAATCTTCAAGTCACTTTTTCTTTATATTCTTATTTTCATTGTTCATTCTACTATTTACTAAACCCTTAAGAAAATCCTAAACATATACAACCATAAGATGGAACTAGACCATATGCCATCTTATTTAAATAAGAGATATTTCCCTTGATCTTCTTATTTCTCCATGGTGCATGCAAAGTTTCTTTTTATCTAGTTTCCTTGAACTTTAGACTCCAAATACAGTATAAGTCTATAATTTTTAACTGCATGTGCTGTTGGTACCTATGCTGGAACCTACGTTGAATTGACTTGAATTTGCCACTTATTCTCTTTTTTGGACTGTTTACAGAGATTATAGAAATAGCCGCGCTGCTCTTTTTGATAACATTGAAGAGGGTGGAATTCGTGCCTCATCTTATTCTTCTCCTGAAATCAATGAGCATGATAATGATAGAGCTCTTGATGGGCTGCAAGATAGAGTAAATTTCCTGAAAAGAGTAAGTCATATACATTGTACATCACTTGGGAATTGTTTGATTGGTACCCTATCTTCTTTTATAACACTTTGTTGTATCTGCCTTTATAGTGGTGTCGAGTCCTCTTTAATACTGCAACTTTTTATCATAAACTATCGAGTGCTATTAGAATAAATACTTTGGTTAGAACTATCATATCAGGATTAGTAAAGGGTACCAACTATTTGTTCCTTTTTTTAGAGAAATGAATTTGGTTCTTGTTGTCTTTCATATCCGCAGAGTTTTCAGTTCCACTTAAGAATATATGCTTTCACGTTACTTGGTGAATAACTTACTATTTGCTGCTACACATTGGTTACTTTGCAAATTTCTATTGTTTACTAGAACAGACTTACAAAAAACAGTCTCATTTGTTATTGTAACTTACAAGAAAAGGTGTTTGTTCTTTTTTTCAATGGTATAAGCTAGCTTGTTAGCTAATGCAAATGCTGATATGACCAATTTGTTATAGTAACCAGTTTAATTACTGTGGATAGTTTTACAGTAAATCCTTTTAACCCTTCTAGATCTTCTGAAAGGGAAAATATTCTCTCATGTATTTCATTTGGCACAATTCAATTTTTACCACTCCATTCAAATCTATAATATCAGCTCTGATGCATTAGAATCTCATGTCAACCCAAAATTATTTGTCAAAAAAAAAATCTCTAGTCATTTCCTCATTTTAAAATAAATCATTATTGATTATGATATCATGATGACGCCATAGTTTTGAGGTTAGTTGAGCTAGTTGAATGGGTCGAGGAACTTGGTCAACCATGTTTACGACCTGGTCTGAATAGTGATGTTTGTCAGAAAGAGGGTGATGCTGATAATAGTGCATTCACTCAATGAGTAGAGCTTTTTCTTATAAACTATTAGATTAATTTTGTGAATTTTGTGATTCTTTTGTTTCTTTGATTACCGTAGTAATTTCTTAATAACTTTTTTAACCTGGAATGAGAAGGAATATTTTACTTTGTCATCGCCACGTCATATTTTAAAGCTCATCTATCCCCGTTTTAGTTATTCTTGAGATGTGATTATTGGTTTTTCTTGCTATGATGGTCTGTGTGAAGTTGACTGGAGAAATACATGAAGAAGTAAAGACACACAATCGTCTCCTAGACCGAATGGTACGTTCAGAAATACCTTCAATCTATCTTTTTTTTTTCGCTGACTTCCTTTGGTTTTGCAAATCACGAGATCCAATATTCGTGTCGTTGATTTTAGGGTCATAATATGGATGCTTCCAGAGGAGTCCTTTCTGGAACAGTTGATCGCTTTAAAATGGTACACAAGCTTGAAATTTTCTGCTTATTGCAACTCATCTGTCTTCTATTGCTTACCTAGAATACGTTTCTATCCTAGGTTTTTGAGAAAAAATCGAACCGCAGAATGATTACATTCGTGGCATTTTTCTTGATCCTGTTCTTAATCATATATTACCTGACCTGACAAAGGAGAAATCTTCATGATATCAGCAATGGCTCAACTTTGTACTCGTTGCCACAGTTTTTCAAGTACAAAACACAATTAGCAATCAAATATATATACACATGTTAGATACATGACATGTAAATGTTGACATCTGGAGGGTTTGAAGATTGTGTTTATCATGTTGCTCCTTTTATAGATCAAGTTTATCGGACAGCTTCAGAGTTTTACCTAAAATGATTGCTCTGTTTTGCCTCTTTTTTCTTAGCCCAAGTCCAACCTCGATCTCCGAGGGTTTTTTTTCTGAATTTAATAGGGAATTTTATTATTTCCCTTCAACACTATGTATTCTTGTTGATGGTATTTTAGTTAAGTATGAAGTCAAGTTTTCTTTTGTCAACTATTGCTTTCTATTTGACAAATAATAGGATCGGTTGACTATTTCTTTTGTAGTAACTGATAGAGTATAAATTGGAGGCAAAGGCATTAGAATGTGTATTATAAACTGGGGAGATTGGTAAGCTGAGCTCCCTTCTACTTGGTGTCGAGTATTGCCAATCTTCATGACTATTTAATTTGAAATAATTAATCCACGCTATTTTATTATATCAATTTCATTAACATGAGAGTGCGATCAATATCAAATTGCAAGTATATAGCTATTGTTTATTTAAACGTCAATGTGGCTAATTCGTTAGTTCTTCACTTTCTTCCTCAACGGAAAGTAATCACAATGTAAATGCATGCACATTAGAATGTAAAAAACCATCCCTTTTAACATGAGGGAACGTAAAAATGGTGATGCAAATAGTGCATGACAATCCCCTGATCATAATTATCTATCTAAGATGCTAGGGAGGCTTCTCCAATGTGCAGGCATTGTATTAATTTTTCTTTTATATTTAATTTTTTTAATATATGCAAGTAAGTAATGAAGGTTTTCCTCTATCGAAAACATGTAGTTGTAGAGTAGCTTAAATTTGCCCTTTGTTAATACTTTTCCTTTCAAGCTAAGCTTCCCCGTCATCGTTTTTGTGCTTTTGATGACGCTCATCATCATCCTACAAGCTCCGAAGTGTCGGAGGAACGGAAGATCGTAGGATTAGGAGAATGGAAAGAGAGGAATAGAATTGAGGGAAGAAAATAGAATTTTGAAGATACAAAAGCTAGTGGAGCTTTTTTTTAATTGGTTATGATTTGTGGTTGTGTTGATCTTATTTATTCTATTGAGTGCTAGCAAAGCCATTGGGGATAAAATATTTATACTTTCTATTTTGTAAGAAGATCAAAAACTTTACTACTACCAACATCTTATATAGCCTAATTGGAGATATTATATTAAGAGTATTCAATTAATTTTAACCTAAAATTGACTTAATTCCGTTAATGGATTTGGTTCTCAATTCCTTTCGATAGATTTGGTTTCATATAGTTTGATTGTCTTTTTTTTTTCCCAAAAAGAGCACACCCTAAATAAGAGCGTTTTTCACTTTCATGCGTTGACGGGCATTCAACAAGTGCTGACACCCCCCTCTTTGGCTCGACATGCACACGGGTGGAAAATAGAACAGCTTAGGGTTTCAAACCCCCCCCCCCCCCCCCCCCCCCCCCCCCTCTATTTGTTCACCTCAACATTCTCATGGATATGGGTGTGCAAATAATTCAATAAATTAAATTTTTTATGGATTTATTGACAAAATTTTAATTTTGAAATCAGTAATAAATTTTTTAAAATTCAATTTTTGATTTTCAAAAACTAAATTTATTGATACTCAATACTAAATTAATAAATTTAAATTTATTAAAATAAATATAAAGTTAATAAATTTTATTTAATAAATATATTATAAACTAAAAATATTAATTTATTTATCTAGATAAAATAATATATATAAGTAAATTGGTAATTTATTGAATTTATTAAATTTTTTTTGGAGAATTCAATTATTTTTTAAAAAATTTAGTTCAGTTTTAATTTTTAATAAAAAAATTTAATAAATTCAATTTCCGTAAATTTAATTTGTTAAAAATCAAGTGCTCCCCTCGGTACATGGTTAAAGTTATGCTTATATATGTATATAAACATAAATAATGACTGTATGAGCAATCTATCTTAGATCTGGCAAAACTTGATCCGACCCGCTGACCCGACCCGACTTGACACGAAGTCAGGCGAGTTCGGGTCAGCCATAATCATATTTGGGTCATAAATAGGTTAACTGTTTATGACCCAAAAATAATCGGATCGTGTCGGGTTGTAAACAGGTTGACTTGCTTAACCCGATTACATATATATTTATATTTAAAAAAAAAAAATTAAATATAGGCTCATCTAACTCTCATTACTAGCCTATAAGCCCAAATATCTTCTAATTATCTTTTAACTCAGATTTCGGCTCATACATAAGTCCAAAATTTTATTAATTTTAATAGTATTTTTATTAATTTATTATTTATGTTTAAAATATAAATGATAAACGAGTTATTTGAGTTGTGTCTTGTTGACCCGATTAAATTCGGGTCGTATTCGTGTTAGACATTTTGACCCAATTAATTAAACGGGTCGTATTCGGATTGGCTTAATCAGGTCATAAGTCACAATTAACAAGATCCGTTTATGATCCGCTGATCCGAATTGTCAGGTCTAATTTATCTTAAAAAAGTTTTAATTTATTTTTTTATAATAATTTATAGTATTTTTATGGTAAATAATATTATTTTTTTTTACTACGACAGCACTATTTCAAGTACACTATATTTTAAACGCACCCAAGTTTTTCCAAGAATCCCACGCACAATAAGGAGTACATAATCGTCTATTTTGTCACAATGTGGCTTGTGCGCCTCCCCCTGCCAGGTTGATCTGTGTCACTTGACTCACTGCAGGGTATGCAACGTAGGTTTCTAATGTTTCTCTCTTATTTCTTGACCCTTTGGGTAAATGCGCGAAGATGCAAACTATCCGGCCGTTCGGACGGCTACACTGTGCGGCTCCACCAGCGGCAGCCAAGATGCCCTCCGAAGGCGACTCTTCAGGGAAATGCCGCGAGGCCCGGTGCCGTAGGATCCAGATCCGTCGCCTCCTCTCCGCCGGCGCGGCCGATCTACCACAGGGTGTGAGGAGAAGTACCCGGGGGTTCGCTGGCGAAACGCCGGATCCCCCTGAAGACGCGGCGCGCCACAAGCAGAAACGAATCGATCGCGATGACGAAGAGGGCGAACGCGATTCTTTGTCACCTCCGCCGCCGTCGTCAGGGAAAGCCGTCGCATCGACTTCTCGGTCGGTGCCGGCGGTGGCGGACTCCTCTGTAGCGTTCGGATACCTATCGATCTCTGGCCGATTGAGGGAGATGGAGGACGCCGTCTCGATCCGACCGTACTTTTTCCAGCCCCAAGGCTCCACACCGCTCCATTTCTTTTCAAGGGAATTATTCTACTTATCTAAACAACTGTATTTTCATTCTCGTGTTTGATCAGGGTTAATTTATATTAATTTTTTTAAAACAATTATTGCTTATTAATTCTTTCGATTTAATTTATTATTAATATATATAGTGTATTGATTAAATAGAAATATTGATAGGTAAATTTTAAAAATTAAAGTTAAATGTCAAAAAAAAGTTCTGACGTGACTAAAGACGACAAAAAAAAAAAATACTCTGCTAAATAGATAAGTTCAAGGAAAGCCCAACTTATGTGGATACGGGAATCTTTACTTTCTAATATTATCACATATAATTATTTTTTTAATTAAATAAAATATTTTCTAAAATTTTTATTTTAAAATTAAAAAAAAAGTGGAAGTGGGGTAGAGTATTTCCGTAGGTACGATTTCTTAGCATGGTAGAGTTTTTTTTAGAAGATGTTAGGTATTTAATAGTATTTTTCGTTTAGATTTAATGTATTTTTTTTTATTTTTTATTTAAAAAAACACAAAATTTAGGGGTGGAGAACTGGGGGGACAACAAATTAGAATGTAGATTATGTGCAACGTACGATGTGGCAAAAATGCATTATCAAGAGCGACAAAAGAAACAGGCGGCAAATTTGGAGATATGATTGAGCGAAGATTCCTAATCAAGAACGGTTGTGCATGGTGAAAAGATAATTAGAAGGTATCACGTGTACAAAGGCCGACACGAGTCACACGAGTTCAATGCGACGAAGAGGGAACGCAAGAACAACAATTGATGCTAAGCAAGTAAAAAAAAAAAAACAAAATCATATTTGACTTGGCCACCCTTCTTAATAGAAAAATCCGGTTTGATTGAGTTTTAAATCTGGTTCAAGAAAAAAAAAATCAACTCATGTAAGGCAAGTGAGGATTAGATATGGGAATTTCATATAATTCTTATTTCTAGTAGATATGATATATAAAATTTAGTGAATTAATTATCATTAACTTAAGTGTAAATATTTTAAATTAAACTACATTATCATTTAATTTGCTAAGTTAATAAGTTAGTTTTCTTATTAAGTGGGTCTCAACAAATGATATAAGAGAAAACATAGTTCTAAGTAATGTGAGACTAATAAGAAAATGTTATCAAAGATGATAGAGTCACTATTCCACATATCACCTATGTAAATATGGCAAAAATTGACCCAATCCAACATGAGGTTAGACAAGTTTGGGTCAAACCTTATCGTGTTCGGATTATAATCGGGTCAATCCATTTTTGACCTGGTGAGTTTTGAGTCAAGATGAGTCATAATCTTGACCCGTATAACTCAAATAAATTAAACCCCACTCTCTCCCTCCCTCTCAGGACAAACCCCCACCCAACCACTGCCCTCCCTCTCTCTCTCTCCTCCCCAAATATATATGGCTTATGTTTAGGTTAAACCTTTTGACCCAATTAATTAAATAAGTTATGTTTATGTAATTTTATTGGATCATGGGTTACTACTGATATAACTCGTTTATGACTCACTGTACTAAATTGCCGAGTCTACTTATATGTTGTCAACTAAAAAATAATTTTCTAACATATATTAGGTTTTGGATTTGACAAAAATGTTAAGAATGTCTAGTCTTAACTGATAAAGATGGTAATACCTTAATTTTATCCCATGTGAAATATAAGAAAAAAATTTAATGTGATAAATAAAACTTAGTGAGTATATTATAATTAATTTAAATTTAAGTATGTTAAATTAAGTCATATTAATTTTAAATTTATTAAGTTAATGGATTAGGCTACTCGTACTAACATTTGAGTGCCATAATACAACATTCCTTAACTAATGTGCTTTGAAAAATGAAAGAAAAGCCTCTGACTTTATTTTATTAGAATTAGATTAGAAAGAAAACCTTTCTATTACATAAAAAAAATATTGACATCGTACTTTTTCTCTGTGACCGAGGAGAAAGATAGCTCAAAAAAAGAGGGTTGTCCCCTAAGAAAAGCAAGTCAATCTACTTCAAATGTACAATATGAAATCTCTCAATGCAATGGAGTTAGACCATGTGGCTCTACATGAATTAGTCTTTCCACGTTGCTAAATATTCTGACCTTAGCGTAGTCTTGCTTGTATATAATAGATCAATTCAAAAAATAATTAGCATGCCTACCGAGTATCTATATCTTTATATGTATATCTCTACGGGGCAGACTACAATTAGTAAGAATGTTAAATTAGTCAGTTCAAACCTAATCAATTGGAATTAACATGTTACCTATAAAGATTCGTCTGAGTCAAAATTTTCACATTAAAGTCAACAAGGATCTAAATGATACAGCTAGCTCTCGAAACGGGCATTTTAGTTGAGCTAAATTAAATTAATCAAGCACGAAATATAGCTGACTAGGTTAGAATTGGCAGAGGAGGAGCTTGGCGAAAAAAAATAAAAAAAATTGAACACATGAAATCCATGCGCCATTACCGATCAAATTTAGGCCAACACAAAATTACATGATCATGAAACTAAACGACACGTATCAAAGCAAAGATTTGAGCGATCTAGCTTTCATCTTCTTCCTCCCTCTCTTCTTGTACGTAGTGGCCTTATGATCCCCCTCCTCGCTCTTCCATCTGCCGTCGCCACCTCCATCAGCAGTACTGTCATCGTTATAGTCGCTCTCCTCATCCTCACCGGCCACCGGAGACTTTCTGGTTTGGCAAGCCTCATCGGCTTCATCCTCCTTTTCATCGGCAACCACGTGATGACGGCCGGGATCAACCTTCCCGTCACAGCTTCCGCCTCTAGTCTTCCCTCGCCACGGACCGAATCCAGAATAGTAGTAGTAGAAGTCAGAATCAACTGCGACGCCACCAACGGACTTCTTTCTACTGTCAACTTCCTTGACCGACTCGGACTTGCCGTGGCCATAGGAGCGGAGCTGGGCCAAGTGGTAGCTGCAGAGAGAGTGCAGGTGCTGCGCTGGCCGTTTGCAGTGCCAACCCTTGCCGTCGGTCTTCTTGCAGCTCGCGCTTGTCTCCGTCACTGCGTCCTCCTTCTGTTTGTTCTTCTTGTTCTTCTTCTTCATAGTAGCCGCCGCCGCCGTCTCCTTCCGCTCACTCTCTTCATCCTTCTTGTCCAGCAACTTCATGCTCGTTCCACTGCCAGAAGTAGCCTCGTAATCTGAAGCTCAAAATTAAGCAGTCCATTTCCCATGGCACGGCAGCATGGGAGCTGAGTGCGGGAACCAAGATTAGGTTTCTTTTGCTTACCGTTTGGCGGTAGGAGATATTGCAGCAGCGCCCTCGAATTTAATTTTATTGCTAGAAATGCCCCTCGCTCCTTCCGCTTCAGGCCTCACGCCATTTCCAACAATGCCCCCGTCGTCCTCTTCTTCATCCTGCCAAGTATTGAAAGGTCGAATCCGCCGAGCAGCAAAATCCACAAAGGATAGAGTAACAATCAAGAACGGGATCGGGGCGATTGCTTAAAGTGTCCGGTAGCTTACTTGAAATGGATTTAACGTCTAGGGTTTCGTCTAATTTCTCCTCAATCACTCTCGAATTGATAATCGATTCAAATGCATAAAATGATTACTATCAGAGAAGGCAGATGAGCTACTGGAATTGCTTCCGTAGTCAACTCTTCGGTTGCCCCTCGCTTGGTGATTTATTTCGAGCATTAGGGAGGAAGTGGAAGGAGTAGAAAATAAACCCTAACAGTTAGAGTAAGCACTATCGATCGAGAACACGGGACGCGGCGCACAATACCGCTTCAAATAATTGAATTCTAGGGTTCGTGAGCTAATCCCGAAACCGAAAGAAAGAATTATTCGGCAGAAAAAGAGACGCGGCGGGAGAGTGCGATGGATCTTACCTGATCATCGCAGGCCAAGAGTTCGAGGCACATCAAATCGTCCCACGGAGAGCGGTTCAGCTGGCAGAAGACTCCGGAAGCAGCGGAAGAGGACGCCTCGGATTCCCACGCGCGCAGCTCGGGCGGCGGCGGAGACGACGAGAGCCCAGCAGGCGACGCCCCCAGCAGCCGCGCGGCGCATTTCCGGATCCGCATGGGCGATCCAGGGCAGCTGACCTATAGACGGAGGCGGAAGCGGCGGTGGCGGAGAAGGAGGAGAAGGAGGATGAGATGTATTGGCTGGTGGTGAGATGGGCGGCGCGACCGAGCAAAGGGTTGCGGTGGTTTGGCTCTCGCGAAGGGTATGACGATCGATGCCTTGAATACTTTTTTAGAACAGCTCGGGCTTTTCCATTCGAAATAAAGCTTTATCACTTTGATGTGTCACTTTTCTATCTTAAGTACCGTTTCTTAATTGCTTACATCTGGCATGGACCCTAGCTTCTCTCAATAATATTGCGGGTACAATTTTGGTTACTCTTCTATGACGAAAGTTTTCCGAGTATTCCATTGTTTAATATTGGATGACTAGGCACAAGTCACGTTACGAATTTACCAAGACAGTGGCAAAGTTACAAAAAGGCCATTGATTGTGAGTTAATTTTTCATTTGCTTGTTCCTTTTATATTTTTGTTTATTTAATTCAACGAAATAGTTTAGAGTAATTAGTAAATTTATCACCTGGTCTACATAACATTATTAAATATTTTTTTAAAAAAGTCGAACTTATTTGGATTTTCACACTTTGCTCCTTGTTTGTTCAAGAGAATATTTTCAAGATGGTTGAATTAAATTAGGTATAATTATTGTTATAAAATTTCATGTAAAATCATATTTATGCATAGAATAAAATTTCAGCTAATTTTATAGTAGAGAAATTTATAATTTAATAAAAATATAGCTGTTTAAATTAATAAAACAAAATTTAATTACAAAATACTAAAAGAGGGGTTTAGAATGTTAGAATATGGAGGCACATTAAAGTTTATTCTTAGATGAAAATTTAGTTATTTGTACAAGTTAATTTAGGTTTGAGCACCTAATAAAATAATATATGATAAGTCACACTATAAAGTACTATTTAGTAACCTAAGGCTGTCATGATATTAGAATTGTTTGTCTATGATTCTATATGATAACAATATATCGGTAAATATTTTTTAATCAAAATTAAAATAAAAAGGTTTTGATTATCACTTAGATTTGATTTAATTGAGATGAATATATGATCATTGTGATGCATGGCATCTCAGGTGCAAAATTTATATAGACCAATATTGCTAATTTGCCAACATGTAGTACGGACAAATATGCTAAATTTTTAGACCGGGGAGAAGTATGCAAATTTGCCGAGTAAACATTAGTCAATTCTATGAAGCGCCACGGCTGCATGGAAATATTCGAAAGGAGTTGTCAAAGCGTAGCAGCAGAACTTGCGCGCGGCTTCTTAGGTCTTGCACAAGTTTAAATGACGTTCTACTCGGTGAGCAATTTCATAGCATTATTGTTAAATCTGGTTGAGATTCAGATGTTTGTGTGAACAGCGCTGTCGTCAACATGTACTCAAAATGTCATTTTGTCGAAGAAGCAAGGGAGGTGTTTGATAAAATGACTTACAAAGATTTGGTGTCGTGGAATGTCATGATGTCATGCTATTCATTGAATGACTTAGGTGGAGAGTGTTTCCGTTTGTTCGAATCGATGAGGACTGAAGGGCTCATGGGAGATAGTTTTTCTTTCAGCAGCTTTCTGAATTCGTGTGGTTCATTGAACTGTTATGAGTCAGGTAGGCAGGCGCAATGTAGGGTTGTCAAATTAGCGCTGGATTCCGATGTCGTCGTTGGTAGTTCTCTTGTTGATGTGTACTTCAAATGTGGAAGCGCCCAGGATGACCGCCAGGTGTTTGATTTTATGGCTGAGAGAAATGTTATCTGTTGGAATACCACTATAGTAGGCTATGGAAAACACGGTGAAGGCAAAGAGGCTGTGAGGCTTTTCTCTGATATGCTTCGAGGAGGACTGAGACCTGACGAACTAACTATTGCCGGTATTCTCTGCTGTTGTGGTAATTTGGCATCTACCAATGAGGCTATATAATTCCATATTTATGTAGAAAAAAAATTCAGTTTCGAGGCTTCTTATCGATTGGAAATTCTCTTATTGTGGCATACGCAAAGTGTGACAGCATAGACAATGCAACCCGAGCATTTTCTTTCACATCTACACTTAGACTTGGTAACTTGGTCTTTTTATTGTCACGTCCTAGTTTTCAGCACGAGATTACTCCCGTCAGCCTTTCTTTACACAATCCTCCGAATCACTGCAAACCATAGTCCCCCATGCAAAGTGCTCGTTCCCTGCTTGTACCTCGAGTTGGGCTAACTTACACAATATCTTGTATGTTGCGCCTCTACTGTTCACTAAGTAGGCAGCACACTCTCGCTGTGTTTTGGGTCTGGGGCACGTGTCTAGTGGAATTATTGTTCACCACGCTTTGTGTTGAAAAACTCTGGGGATATTTTACAAATTTTCAGAGATGCAAACACGTTGCGCAGCGGAAGAATACCCCCGAAACAGATCAGTCCCAAAAATCCAGTGAAGATCGCATGCGAAAAGAGTCGACACGATGAGATAGAAAATACCTTGATTTAGGTGAGGCCGATGTCGTAGTAGGCGCCCAAGTGTGCGCCCTCTGCAGTCTCACACACACGGATGCCTCGAGTTCTCTTCTTCCACGCCCGGTGCTAGCCTCGGGAAGAAGATCCAAGCCATGTGCTTATTCTTTTAGCCTTGCGCCACCTCCAAGGTGTATGCGCCAAGAGGAAGATGAGGAGAAGGAAGTCGCCAAACACCACCAAGTTCCTCATGCCAAAAGGAAGGGAAGAAGGTGTGTTGCGGTTAGGGTTGGATGGAAGAATTGCGCCACTAGCCTCTTGCTCTGACCCTCAAGAACTTGCCTTCAATTTTGATCACGCCTCAAGGAGAGATTAGTATCATGAGGGGAGGCGTCTATGGCTCTATTTATAGAGCAAGAGGCGGTTGAGTGTGTGGCCACAATTCAATTTGAGTGGGCGGCTAGGAGAGGATTTAGGAGTTTAATTATTTTAGGAATTAACCAAGTCCTAATCCAATTAGGACTCTAATTAATTGTTTAAATAATTAAATTCTAATTTAATTAGGATTCTAATTAATTATGATCAGTCATAATCCAATTAGGACTCAAGTGGGCGACTTGATCAAGGTTTAAATTAAATTTTGAATCAAGTCCTAATCCAATTAGGATTCTAATTAATTATGATCAGTCCTAATCCAATTAGGACTCAAGTTAGCGACTTGATCAAGTTTCAAATTAAATTTTGAATCAAGTCCTAATCCAATTAGGACTCTAATTATTTATTTAATTTATTAAATTCTAATCCAATTAAGACTCTAATTAATTCAAATAAATCAGCCCATTTAATCCCACAAAAATAGGACTCTAATTAATTAATTAATTAGCCCCCTATTTTATCATGATTAATTAAACTCACATGAGGTATAGGCGCTAACCCTAGTCTAACTAGGGTTAAGGATGCGCCATCTCTTTTCTTCTCCTTAAGCCCATTAAGCCCAACTTTTCAATGGGCCCAGCTCAATGTCCATTATGCATGTTAACCAAGCCCATGGATCCAATCCAATTTAACCCTAGGTCAAATTGGGCTAACCATGGTTAATATGCCATAAATGGAAGTTGGCTCCAACAAATCTCTTCCATCTCATCAGGCCCATTGGCGCTGATGAAATCTCCAGAATGGATCCGAGTTATCCAATAACTCGATCATAAGGCTTCCCGATCAATACGAGAACTCGAGTATCAAGGTGTGCGACCCTGTAGGTTCCTCTGACATTGGCAGTGCTGACCCATGGTCACCACAAGCAGTGAGTGGCACCTAGCAGTGCATCGCTGTGGGGCAGGGTTTTCTAAACCCGTCGGGTTCGGGGCGGGGTCGGGTGTGGGGCAGGGTTTTCTAAACCCGTCGGGTTCGGGGATGACAAAACCCAACCCCGACCCGCCCCGTTGCCATTCCTAACGACAAGGTATTAGGTTATATCAAAGCATATCCCTAACCACATAGAATGGCCAATGACCTCAAGTCAAGGGATCAATGCATCTCCTATCACTTGTGAGGATAACTCGTGACACTAAGTCATTGTCTCACAGCGGGTCAGTTCAGTATATCTACCACTGATATACCCATATGCCTACGTTAGCATCTCGTGCCTAACCAGCCTATATACCAGTCTTACAAGTACCATAACTGTCTCATATCCACTAAGGTACATTGACTAGGGACAAATAGTTTGAGCATAGATCCAATCTGTCTCTAGGGACATTATCATATAAGTACATGTTCGCAGATGTAAACAAATAATGATAACGACAATGCCAGTATGATATAAATATCAATGTCAAGTAGTTCAAGTAATGGGCCAGAATTAGGTCCTTAGGGCATATACACCAACAATCTCTCACTTGCACTAAGACCTAGAGGTTGAGAAATCTTAACCTCATATCTCTAGCGTGACCATCATGCTTCTGCTGCGCCAAAGCCTTGGTCAATGGGTCTGCTAGATTGTTCTCTATGTCAACTCTGCTAATCTTGACATCACCTCTGTCTATGATCTCTCTGATCAGGTGAAATCTCCTGAGTATGTGTTTGGATTTTTGATGAGACCGTGGTTCCTTGGCTTGTGCAATTGCTCCATTGTTATCACAATAGATTTCAATTGGATCCACTGCACTTGGAACCACCTGAAGTTCAGAAATGAACTTCCTAATCCAAACGGCTTCTTTGGCTGCCTCAGAAGCGGCCACATACTCAGCTTCGGTTGTAGAATCAGCTATGGTGGATTGCTTGAAGCTCTTCCAGCATACAACGCCTCCATTTTTCTTGAACACATAGCCGGCCTGCGATCTAAAGTCGTCAGGGTCAGACAGGAAAGACGCATTAGTGTAGCCCTGCATACTGAGCTCTTCCTGTCTCCCATAGACCAAGAACAAATCCTTAGTTCTTCTCAGATACTTTAGGATGTTCTTTACAGCCACCCAGTGCTGTATTCCAGGATTGAATTGGTATCGGCTGGTTATGCTCACAGCATAAGCCACATCTGGTCTAGTACACAACATTGCATACATGATCGATCCTACTACTGAAGCATAGGGCACTCGACTCATGTCATCCCTCTCAGCCTGTATGGTGGGACACTGACTCTTTGACAGAGTAAGGCCATTCCTCAGTGGAAGGTACCTTTTCTTGGATTGCTTCAAGCTAAACCTCTCCAGGACCTTATCAATGTATGTACTCTGACTAAGGGCTAGGAGCTTCTTGGATCTATCCCTGTAGATCCTCACGCCTAGGATATAGGCAGCCTCCCCTAAGTCCTTCATCTCAAAACACTTCCCTAACCATGTCTTCACAGCTTGAAGACTAGGAATGTCGTTCCCAATGAGTAGTATATCATCGACATACAAGACTAGAAAAGTCACCAAGCTCCCACTGAATTTTCTGTATACACAGGCGTCATCTTCGCTTTTGATAAAGCCATAATCTCTCACAACTTCATCAAATCGAAGATTCCAACTTCGAGATGCTTGCTTTAATCCATAGATGAATCTCTTTAGCCTGCAGACCTTATTGGCCTCTGTAGGATGGACGAAGCCATCAGGTTGTGTCATATACACATCTTCAGTCAGCATTCCATTAAAGAAAGCTGTCTTCACATCCATCTGTCATATCTCATAGTCGTGATATGCACCTATAGCAAGCAGAATCCGAATGGATTTAAACAAGGCAACTGACGAGAAGGTTTCATCATAATCCACCCCGTGGACTTGCTTGAATCCTTTAGCCACTAATCTACCTTTATAGGTAACTATGTTGCCATCCATGTCTGTCTTCTTCCTGAAGAACCATTTACAGCCTATGAGTTTTACCCCATCCGGCAGCTCAACCAAATCCCAGACTTGGTTAGCTGACATGGAATCCATCTCGGATCGCATGGCCTCAAGCCATTTCTCGGAGTCCGATCCACTGACCACCTCATCATAAGTCCTGGGTTCATCCTCAATGATGAAGATCCCGTCGTGTTGGGTCGGCAGCGACCCATACCTCTCAGGTGCACGATGAATTCTCCCAGACCTACGTGGGGCCTGTGTCTGAGCCTCAGGTTGCCCAGCAACCGGTGCAAGTGGCTCAGGTTCCATCTCTCCTGCTATGTCTTGTGGGTGACCTTGGACCTCATCCAAGTCAAAGCTTCTCCCACTGGTGCCTTTCAAGAGAAAATTTTTCTCGAGAAATACGGCAGTCCGAGCAACAAAAACTTTGTTCTCGGTGGGATTAAAGAAGTAGTATCCTTTGGTTTCCCTAGGATACCCCACAAACACACATTTATCAGATCTGGGTTCTAGCTTGCTAGAATCCTGATGTTTGACATAAGCCTCACATCCCCAGATCCGCATAAATGATAGCATTGAGCGTCTCCCAGTCCACAACTCATGTGGGGTCTTAGGAACACTCTTTGACGGAACGTTATTCAGTGTCTTGATTGCTGTAAGTAATGCAAAACCCCAGAAATACGGAGGTAGAGTTGCGTGACTCATCATAGATCGAACCATGTCCAACAAAGTTTGATTTCTCCTCTCAGACACCCCATTCCATTGAGGTGTTCCAGGAGGAGTGAGTTGGGAAAGAATCCCACACTCTCTAAAATAGTCAATAAACTCATGGCTCAAGTACTCTCCGCCTCGATCAGATCGAAGAGCCTTAATGGATCGTCCAAGCTGGTTTTCCACTTCATTCTTGAACTCCTTAAATTTCTCCAAGGATTCAGACTTATGTCTCATCAAATAGACATAACCATATCTACTGAAGTCATCAGTAAATGTGATGAAGTAGACATACCCACCTCTAGCTTGTTTGTTGAATGACCCACACATAGGCCTGGCAAAAAATTATACGACCCGCCAACACGACACGACACGACACGAGTTTTCGCGGATTTAGGTTTAACATAATCGTGTTTCGTGTCATTATCGTGTCGACCCGTTTATGACACGCTAAAATTCGTGTCGTGTCGCGGGTTGACCTGTCTAACCCATATATAATATATATTATATAAAATTAATAATTTATAGATAATTTTAATATAGTGAGTTAAACAGGTTATTCATGTCGTGTCGTGTCAATCGTGTCGTGTTGTGTCATCTAATAACTTTATATTATAAATCGTGTCAATCGTGTCGTGTCGTGTCGTGTTATGTGACACGACCTATTTATTAAACGTGTTAATCGTGTCGTGTCGTGTCACCTGTGAAATAAGCGGGTCGTGTCTGTGTTTCGTATATTGACACGTATACATAAACGGGTCATGTTCGTGTCAAGCACAATCGTGTCACGTGTCAAGTATGACACGACACGTTATGACACGTGAAACACGATTTGCCACCCCTACCCACACACATCATTGTGTATTAGATCCAACAAACCTGTGGCCCTCTCACCATGCTTGGTGAATGGCGCCTTTGTCATTTTGCCCAACAAACAAGGCTCGCATGTGTCAAATTCCTCCAAGGAATCTGAATCTAGGAATCCATTTGCATGGAGATTTTGGATGCGATTCTTGTTGATGTGCCCTAAACGACAATGCCAAAGATAAGTATTATTTAAACCACTTAACTTGATCCTCTTAGCATTCACGTTGCACACAGAACTTTGCATGTCCAAGACATACAACCCATTGCATTGTGTATCAGATCCATATAATATGTTTGTCAATGAAAAAGAACATGTGTTCTCTTTTATCGCAAAACAAAATCCTTTCCTCGCCAGGGCAGGAATGGATATAATATTCTTAGTAATCGACGGTGCATAGAAGCAATGTTCCAGTTCTAGTTGAAGTCCAGACGGCAGTGAGAGAGTGTAGTCTCCTATAGTTACAGCAGCAACCTGTGCCCCGTTACCGACCCGAAGGTCAATCTCTCCTGGTCGCACTGTCCTACTTCGTTTGAGCCCTTGCATACTTGTACAAATATGCACTCCACATGCGGTATCCAATACCCACGTATTTGAAGTAAACAGATTGACTTCAACCACGTAAATACTAGAGCCTGAAGATGAAGGTGTAACCCTTCTCCTCTCCTCTTTCTGGTTATGCCTTTTACAGCTTTCGAGCTTGAGGTCACCCCTCAAGGTTCGACACCAATCCATCAAGTTGGATCCAACCAACTTGTCCTTTTCCAGGATAGATCGTAGTGACAATTTGCTATTGTTCATAGTCATCGTTTCTACAACAACCAAGAAAAATAGATTAGCACTACTTCAAATCATTTAAACTGGACTTGTTTTAAATGATCATATCTCCCACTATTTTAATCGAATTGACAACCCACAAAGTCAATCGGGAAATTCAAGATTTCCTAGTGAGATGAGATCCTTGTTCCTCACACGGCCTCGCGTCCCGCTAGGGCAGGATGTACTGCACGAGGTGACGCATGTATCTCAAGGTAGGCGCGCCAGCCAATTGCAACTTAGCAATTCCCCTTCTCAAGACAGTTCAAGCATTTTGTGCCCAGCTAGGGCTGGAACAACACAAAACCCTAACTTCTTGAGGCTGCTTCTAGAGTTCCATCATGTGGCCATCACATATGAAAAACTAGTCAAGTCTATCCTGACCGTTATGCCCAGGGCCAACGAATTCCTTGCAAAGGCGCGTCCAGGATTTTAACTGGACTGGGGAAAACATTGTCACCACACGCCTCCTAAAGATAGATGGGTATGTCCACTAGGGTGGAAACAATTCACAGCACCATCGATCGATAGTTTGACGAGGGCTACGCGTCAGAAGGCTACTAGACTTGATATTTGAATAAGGGTTTTGAGGTCTCATCAATTCAGTTTTATCTTATGTCTAGCATTACAAGCATGCAATCCTATAGTGATAACATAAAATAAAACATCATAGGCATGCTTTAGCAGATATGAAAAGCAGTAAAGGGATGATGTGATCATAGCCTATTCAAGACATTGAACCAACCCATACCAGAAGAGGTTCAACTCTTGACCTAGGACTCAATCCCCTAAAGACCTAACCTAGCCGACTTCTATCTTGGTCTTCAAGCTCGGCTCCAAGGTCCTCTTCACCATGGTTTAGCTCTCAAACCCTAGAGGTAGTTCTAGGGAAACCCTAGAAGCACCCTCATAGGTTCGGCCAATGCCATGGGCTTCCTTCAAGGATGATGCGCCACCAAGTAAGGGCCATCAAGGAGGGGTGCTTCTTGCGCCACCATGCAAGGTGCTCAAGCAAGCAAGCATGCGCCTATCTTCACGTGATGTCCGCCATCCTAATCTTCATCTTAATTAAAAGCAAAAAGAAAAGTGGCACGCAGGCCTCACAAGAGTACATCACAGGCATGCAAAGGGGCTTGACTAATGATCACAACACCATGCACAATCAAGGCATTACTCATGCAATTCTACATGCTCATGAAAAACATAAAATTTCAAATTCTACTTTTTCATAAAACCAGTTTCTTTTTCTCATCTTCTTCTCACAAATCTTTTAGTTATTCGCAATTAATTTTCATGATGATTTCAAAGATCCTCTCGGCTGGTAATTTTGTCAGATCAAGAGACCCGGCCAGTCCGAAGATACAATGCCCGTCCTACTTGACAAAACCACGTGCGCCTTTGATCTTTAAACCATGCAAGAAAAATAACCCAAAAATCCAAAAGAGATTGAAAATGTGATAGAAATAAGAAACCCTTAATTTTCCTACTTTTAGAAAAAAAATGTTTGTCATGCAATTTGCAATTTTCGAAAATTGAAATATGGCATGTGAGCATGAAAAATATGAAAAGCATGAAAAACATCGTTCAAGTTTCGCAAGTCGCTCTGATACCACTGTTGGGAAACCCCGGGGATATTTTACAAATTTTCAGAGATGCAAACACGTTGTGCAGCGGAAGAATACCCCCGAAACAGGCCAGTCCCAAAAACCCAGTGAAGATCGCATGCGAAAGAGTCGACACGATGAGATAGAAAGTACCTTGATTTAGGTGAGACCGATGTCGTAGTAGGCGCCCAAGTGTGCGCACTCTGCAGTCTCACACACACGGATGCCTCGAGCTCTCTTCTTTCACGCCCGGTGCTAGCCTCGGGAAGAAGATCCAAGCCTTGTGCTTATTCCTCTAGCCTTGCGCCACCTCCAAGGTGTATGCGCCACCTCCAAGGTGTATGCTCCAAGAGGAAGATGAGGAGAAGGAAGTCGCCAAACACCACCAAGTTCCTCACACCAAGAGGAAGGGAAGAAGGTGTGTTGCGGCTAGGGTTGGATGGAAGAATTGCGCCACTAGTGTGTGGCCACAATTCAATTTGAGTGGGCGGCTAGGAGACGATTTAGGAGTTTAATTATTTTAGGAATTAACCAAGTCCTAATCCAATTAGGACTCTAATTAATTGTTTAAATAATTAAATCCTAATCTAATTAGGATTCTAATTAATCATGATCAGTCCTAATCCAATTAAGACTCAAGTGGGCGACTTGATCAAGGTTCAAATTAAATTTTGAATCAAGTCCTAATCCAATTAGGACTCTAATTATTTATTTAATTAATTAAATCCTAATCCAATTAGGACTCTAATTAATTCAAATAAATCAGCCCATTTAATCCCACAAAAATAGGGCTCTAATTAATTAATTAATTAATTAGCCCATTTTTTATCATGATTAATTAAACTCACATGAGGTATAGGCGCTAACCCTAGTCTAACTAGGGTTAAGCATGCGCCATCTCTTTTCTTCTCCCTAAGCCCATTAAGCCCAACTTTTCAATGGGCCCAGCCCAATATCCATTATGCATGTTAACCAAGCCCATGGATCCAATCCAATTTAACCCTAGGTCAAATTGGGCTAACCATGGTTAATATGCCGTAAATGAAAGTTGGCTCCAACAAATCTCTTCCATCTCATCAGGCCGATTGGCGCTGATGAAATCTCCAGAATAGATCCGAGTTATCCAATAACTCGATCATAAGGCTTCCCGATCAATACGAGAACTCGAGTATCAAGGTGTGCGACCCTGTAGGTTCCTCTGACGTTGGCAGTGCTGACCCATGGTCACCACAAGCAGTGAGTGGCACCTAGCAGTGCATCGCTGCTACCCAAGTCATCGGAATGGATATCGACATCGACATCCTCATCATCGCAACCAGGTACAGATGCATTACAGTCTCTTTACCGAACTGAAATCCGATTGGCCAAGTGTGTCATCACTTGTTTCTATCCAATCTCATGGCTATGACTAAATCAGGTCTAACCTGGGTATGGCCATACACTTTCAGTCATAGAACCATAGAGGAGCTCCATGGATATCATGCTTCCCTTAGGAAGGGGCAAATCCTATGTCTGCGTATTGACATTCTCATATGGGTCGTGACATGCCCAATGACAACCGTTATTACCTCCCAACTACGGCAAGTAGGGATGACAAAAAACCCCATCCCCGACCCGACCCGACCTGAAGTAAATGGGGGAAAACCCGAGTTGACTGGGGGTCGGGTCGGGTTCGGGGAAAACCCGACGGGGGTATAGTCGGGTCGGGGTCGGGTATGGGAATTTAGATACCCGCCCCGAACCCGACCCCGAACCCACCCCGACAATTAAAATAACAAATTTACCCCTTATAAGTTATAACCTAGTTACTAAATTTTAATAATTTATGTATAAATGATGATATAGTTTATGTAAAATATTTTTTATTTATATATTATGAATAAAGAATGAAAATTAATTTTAAAATATTATTTATAATTTATATTTATATTTTAGGTCGGGCGGGGTCGGGTGTGGGGCAGGGTTTTCTAAACCCGTCGGGTTCGGGGATGACAAAACCCAACCCCGACCCGCCCCGTTGCCATTCCTAACGACAAGGTATTAGGTTATATCAAAGCATATCCCTAACCACATAGAATGGCCAATGACCTCAAGTCAAGGGATCAATGCATCTCCTATCACTTGTGAGGATAACTCGTGACACTAAGTCATTGTCTCACAGCGGGTCAGTTCAGTATATCTACCACTGATATACCCATATGCCTACGTTAGCATCTCGTGCCTAACCAGCCTATATACCAGTCTTACAAGTACCATAACTGTCTCATATCCACTAAGGTACATTGACTAGGGACAAATAGTTTGAGCATAGATCCAATTTGTCTCCAGGGACATTATCATATAAGTACATGTTCGCAGATGTAAACAAATAATGATAACGATAATGCCAGTATGATATAAATATCAATGTCAAGTAGTACAAGTAACGGACCAGAATTAAGTCCTTAGGGCATATACACCAACAATCTCCCACTTGCACTAAGACCTAGAGGTTGAGAAATCTTAACCCCATATCTCTAGCGTGACCATCATGCTTCTGCTGCGCCAAAGCCTTGGTCTATGGGTCTGCTAGATTGTTCTCTGTGTCAACTCTGCTAATCTTGACATCACCTCTGTCTATGATCTCTCTGATCAGGTGAAATCTCCTGAGTATGTGTTTGGATTTTTGATGAGACCGTGGTTCTTGGCTTGTGCAATTGCTCCATTGTTATCACAATAGATTTCAATGGGATCCACTGCACTTGGAACCACCTGAAATTCAGAAATGAACTTCCTAATTCAAACGACTTCTTTGGCTGCCTCAGAAGCGGCCACATACTCGGCTTCGGTTATAGAATCAGCTATGGTGGATTGCTTGAAGCTCTTCCAGCATACAGCGCCTCCATTTTTCTTGAACACATAGCCGGCCTGCGATCTAAAGTCGTCAGGGTCAGACAGGAAAGACGCATTAGTGTAGCCCTGCATACTGAGCTCTTCCTGTCTCCCATAGACCAAGAACAAATCCTTAGTTCTTCTCAGATACTTTAGGATGTTTTTTATAGCCACCCAGTGCTGTATTCCAGGATTGAATTGGTATCGGCTGGTTATGCTCACAGCATAAGCCACATCTGGTTTAGTACACAACATTGCTTACTCAAAATTTCAGCATGACTTTAGCTATTTTTCTAATCTAAACACACTCACACAACATCAAACCAAATCACCAAAGTCACAAGAACACAACACCACTTTTAAAAGAGGAAAATACCAATTCTCATTAAAATACCAATACAAAAAACCTCTTAACGTTGGATTTCATGCCAACTCAGTTCACTCCACAATAATACAATAAAGATCATACAACACTTAGAAGAAAAACCTTTACAAGATGAATTTCCCCTAAGCCCAAGGTATTGGTGTCCTCTCGTTGAGCACTGGATGAATGGAAGACTTCTCCTCTTCTTCTTGGATTCCTCTCGTCAAGAAGATGGCCACTGGTGATCTCCAAGAAATCGCAGCTTGTTGTAGGGAAGAAACCTCAAGTCTTGTCGCCTCCTTTGGAACCCTTGGCCACAAGAATTCGTAAGCAACAAGAGAGCAAGTAGTAGTTTCCTCAACTCCATTTACATTCTTTAGGCATGCGCCAGCCAACCCATGTCTTCAAGTAGTTACCTACTTAAGTGATGGGTCTTGAGCTCCAGGCTTAAGAAGAAGCCATCCCCTCTAGCTTTCAAGGATGTCCAGTCCCTTAATCTGGTCTTCAGGTCTTAGCAAGTATTAACACTGTCATCCCTAGTTATAGATCTTTTTATAAAAGCATGATCATATTTCAAAGACGTGCCCATAACTTCCTCAACGACAACCTTTCGGATGAAGACGATTTTCACTAAAGAGATTACAGGCACGGCCATAATTCAGCACAGTCGCAATCTTCTGATTGGCAACTTTTGACGCTACAACTATGGCCACAAATCAAGCTGAAGCCATACTACTCACCCACAAATTTTGAGACAAATTGGACTTCTACATCAACGTCATGGGCATGGCCATAATCTGCCTCACGGCCATAATCTGCCTCATGATCGTTATCTGCCTTGTCGATCGTAATCTTGCAGCCGCCGGAATTTATTACGGGCCGCACCGCTTTAAATGCTCATAACTCCTTCGTTTTAACTCTGATTCGGACGTTTTTGGAGTCGAAACGAAGAGGATTAAATGAGCATTAATAATATGGGGGTTACAAGAGTTAATGAGATTGCAATTAATGCATAACTGTTATATTACGGTTACAAATATAATGGCCCATTATACCCTTAATTATAGAGCCGCCTACAATAAATTAGCCATAACTTCCTCATTATGGCTCCGATTTTAATGATCTTGGTATCAAAACGTAGATAATTAAATTCTCCATCAAAGCATTGTTCAGAAATGAGTTTGGATTCTATTTAAAGGTCGAAATCTAGCTTGGAATGACAATGAGTCTGGGCGTGGTGTGAAGTTCTCGGAGAAAGTTTGGGAGAAGAAGTTCTCTTGTGCATCCATTCCAAAAGGCTTGTAGGAAGAAGATTTCAACCCTTTTAGAAGAGTTTGTAGTCTTTTATCTTTTAAGTCTTTCTTATATTTCGTTCTTCTTCTAGAGATTTGTACTCAACGACGCTATGATAGCGTAATCTCTTTGTCGGAACTAAGGGTGTAGTCTCGTTTGCATCTTTTGTTTGAACTTATAATTTCATAGCAAGAATAAATTTTACCTTGTGTTTATCCATTCTATGCTGTTTTACTGCTAGAGTTACCTTAATCACGTAATTTTTTTTCTTAGGCGCCACAAGAAGGACTGAAAGGTGAATTGCGACGCTAGATTTGCTAATTCGGACATACTCTGAGCCGTCAAGAAATGAGGCGGGATTTGTATGAGGAATTTTATAGTATCTCTGATCCCAATGGGTCAATCTAGGCACGGTGAGCCACGAAAGTAGGACGTCGGTCTAGATTGACACCGGATTATGCCGTCGAAAGAGGGTAATCTATACCTTTAGATACTTCCTTGAGCGCTTTTAGAATTGCCTTGCTATGATTTTAACTCGTTTGAATTTAAAGATCCATCAACGAGATGAACCCGAAGTTCCGATATCTCTAGCCCAGTTTTTACACCAAAAACTTTCTCTTGCTTGACTCGGTTTGCTTACTTCGCAATTTCGAATCATTTGATCGATTGTCTAGCTATCAATTCACAATTACTTGGTACTTGATCACTGTCCCTGTGGGATCCACATCTAAAGTACTGCCACGACGAAACCGTCATGCTTGCGGTTAGTTGTGCGTTGGTAAAGCACACATCATATAGCGGTGGGGAGAGGCAGTTGGGATGCGGATACTTGGCTACAATAGCAGCTGGTGGCCCGCTTAGGAAGAGTGATGCAAAGAAGGAGCGGATTGAAGCAGGAGGCGAGGAGGAAGTAGGGGTGAGAATTCGGTAAAAACCAAAATCGAATTTATCGAAATTCATTTACCAAAATTTGTTATACCGAATTTTTAAAAACCGAAACCGAACCGAATTTCTTAAAAATCAAAATTTTACCAAACTGAATTTACTGAAAAAATTTAGTAAATTCAATAAATTACTGAAAAGTTTAATTATTAAGGATTTAATTAATTATATGATTAGTAATTAGGTTGTTAGGTATTAGATAATGGATTTTAGACTTTTAGTAACTAGTTATACTATAATAAAATTAAAATATAATATATTTTTTAATATATATATATATCGGTAAATTTGATTTTTTACCGAACCGAAAAAAACCAAACCGAAAATCGAAAACCAAATTTTACAAAACTTATTACCGAAACCGAAACCGATTTTTTTTTTATCGAACCAAATTTACCAAAATTTTTGGTAATCGGTAAAAATCGAATTAACCGAACTGAATGCTCACCCCTAGGAGGAAAAGGGGCGCATACCAGGGCTTGGGAGGTGGCACCATAGGGTGCATCGCCGTTTGTGATTGAGGGGAGGAGTGGCTTATCTGTCATTTGTGATTGGGCTTAGAATAGATGCACTTGAGTAGTAAATGAGGCCCAAAGTAAGGATCCACTTGTGCTCAAGCATCAACTAGAGTGTTGGAGCTTGTTCTATTCTTGTGCTGCCATGGATGTTGTCAAGCGCAAGCAAATTAATTAGGGTATTAATTTGCTTTACCCCCAAATCCTGTTCTCACTCCTCTGCTGCGTCAGCCTCCTCGTTCTGAACGCCAAACGTCGAACTCATCGTTCGTGTAACGCTTAGAGGAAGTCGCTGCGAAGGATTAGGGGAGGGTGCTTGCGGCAGAACCGAGCAACGGCTACTCAGTCCTTAGCCCATTCACCGGTCGGAGCTCGAGAAGATGGTCTGAGAGACATGTCGTCGGACGACAGAGGATCACGGGAAGAAGAAGTAGGAGGAAGCATAGGAAAAATTTCTGCTCGATTAACAAGATCGAACCTCCATAAAACCCTCTTCACTCCTCACGCTACAACGTCTCACTCACTCTTCCCTTGTCAAGGCTTGTCGAAGGTTGCCGCCTGGAGTGGAGGACATTCGCCTCTATGAATGCCAGGAGGAGGGAACTGCGTCGCTCGTTGCTTTCTCGTTGGTTGGTCCACTTGATGCTCCTCGCTAGTGGAACCTCCCTCGTTCTTCTCCAAGATAGAGCTCTCTACCCTCGTCGAATTGCCCACCAGGCGTTTTAAGGATGGAGGAGACGATGCAGGGTTTTTTCCATCTCAGCCATCCGGATGATCGCGTCCGCCATTGTATCCCTTGAAGCCGCCTACCAGGTCCACAGATCTCGCCCGCTGTCATCGATTCCCATCTCATCTGCGCGATCATCGATGCGGCTGCTGGAGTTATGGGATTCGTCGGCACTACTCTGTGGATTTGGGCTAGCGTTTGCTTTAGCGACGCGAGATTGGGCTTCCTTTTGCGTCTGCAACGACGGGTTGGGCCGCTGCCCAATCCCGTGCTCCTCTCGGTCCAATCCGAGAGGATTAGGGGTCATATTTCTCCCCTGCCTGAACTAGACTTGGCGGTCGATGCTCGTGACGAAGTTGCTATGGAGCTTACTCGCACCCGCGCATAATCTGTTGCTCTCCGTCCCTGCACTAGAAGTCGAGGCTACCAAGCTGTCTCACTAAATATCGGGGATCCATCCGGTTGCGTCCTTGTGGAACACTTGGACTCCTCCCAAGTGTGGAATCACGGACGCTTTCGCTCGCCGAAGTAATTCATAGCCGAGGAACCTCCCTCGTTCTTCTTTTGGATAGAGCTCTTTGCCCTCGTCGAATCGCTTGCCCTGCGTTTTAAGGGCGGAGCAGACGATGCCGGATTTGGAAAGGGACCATTTGCCAGCTATAACACCTGATTCTGTGAAGGTTGGGCCAGACGAAGATGGGCTGGGCAGCGGCCCAAGCCCATGCACTGAAGAATCCATCGAAGTCTGAAATTGAGTCAACATTTTAGTCAATGCCAAATTGGAAGCACGAAGCAGAGGTGATTTTGCTGGCGCGGGCATCGTCTTCCCCGATTTTAGTAGAGACGTGGGGCAGCAACATTCCCAGGCGGCATCACCAGCAACGTCTGCGGAGACGTCAGATGAGGCGGTTAAAGTGGACGATGATTTCGGCAGGGCACAGATGTGGGCGACGCAAGAGGCATCAACGACCTTATCTTCAGCGGCAAAACCGGAGGTGGGCTCGATGAAGATGGCGTAGCGGGAGCGTGATGATCATGCGAGTCTTGCAGACGTGCTCCACGCGAGGAATATGCGACGGGTGGAATGGTTTTGATGGAGATGGTAGAGGCGAGATCCCTTCGCCTTTAATGCTCAAGCAGAGGCATTGAGCAAGGGTATGCACGGCGGGCACGCCACCACCGGTGTCGATGGGCATCGCCCCGTTCAGAGGTGAACGAAGAGGTCTGAGAGACCTGAGTCCGGCGCCAGGGGGCGACGGTGAGAGTCAGATCTAGAGAGGAGAGTTTTGAGCGACTGTAAGGTTGATGATGAGTGTTGGCGTCGATGTGAGCGGACGTGAGTGAGCGAGATTCGATAAGCGGATCTGTGAAAAGGAAGTGGGTTTTTGTAACTTATTTTTGAGAGAGTATAAACAAGTGAGTTTCCCGTTTTATCTAGTTGTCTTCTCCGGTAACTCCTTGTGATTTCTAGCTTCTCCGTGTGCTTCATCATTCCTGGAAATGGTGGCTTTCGGCGGGCTGTTAAGTAATGGCGATGAGGCTGAGGGAAAGGCGAGTGTCCTTTCCTTGCAGGCACACGATCCTTCTCTGGCGACGTGCTCACCTGGAAGGAATGTAGGCGACACTCTTTGAGCTCGGCGTGGTGACATTCATGTTTATGCGCTGAAGACGAAAGCGGTTATTTTCGAACGGGCGACATTCGAAAGAAGGAATGACCCGAGTCAACTGTCAATGCAAAAAAATCAAAATTGACTAGAAAATTTTGACCAGTGGGCACACAAATGTAGATTTGTCAAAGGACGATTCGCGTAGTGTGACACTAGCCGTCGCGTGTCGGTCCCTTCCATTTGGGCCGTCCGCGAATCACGCCGAGCGTTCGCCATTGTATCGAAGAAATGTCCTAAGCTGGGCTTAGGATTGAAAATCTGGGTACCTCATTTTTGAGGTAAACCGATTTTTTTTTATTTTTTTATTTTTATAAATGATGTACTCTTCGTAAGTTTTCAAATGGTATCAATATTGGGATATTTTAGATTACGTATACGTATAAAATACCCTAAATAATACTAAAATTTTTTTATATTGTGAATAGTATTTTGTCTTATATGTAATATTATTTAGGGTATTATATATATATATATAATCTAAAATATTCTAATATTGGTACCATTTGAAAAGTTAGAAGGAGTACATCATTTCCTTAAAAAAAAAGAAAAAAAAACATAAAAAATGAGGTATCCAGATTTTCAATCCTAAGCACATTTCTTCCATTGTATCCCTTAAGCAGCCCGCCAGGTCCACAGATCTCGCCCCCGTCGTCGATTCCCATCTCGTCCGCGTGATCGTCGACGCGGCTGCTGGAGTTACGGGATTCGTCGGCACTGCTCAGTCGATTTGGGCTGGCGTTTGCTTCAGCGACGCGAGATTGGGCTTCCTTCCGCGTCCGCGACGAGGGGTTGGGCCGCTGCTCAATACCGTGCTGCTCTCGTTCCAATCTGAGAGGATTAGGCGTCACAGTTGTCATGGTGACTCCGTGCAAATCCCCTTTCTCTCCCTTCCTGTCCGCCCAGCTCAATGCTCTCCCCAAACTCTCTCTTCCGCCGCCACCGCCGTCACCGCCGTCACCGCCGTCACCAGACTTTACGAACGCCACATTGCAGCAGACGAAACAACTCCATGGCCACATTATCCGAACGCAGTTTCAAACAACCTACACTGTGCCCATCAGTCCTCAAGCCCAACTCAACTATCTCGTCACTTCTTACATCAAGAACAACACGCCCGGCTCTGCACTGAAGCTTTATGCTTACATGCGAAAGACCAGCACCGGGCTTGATAACTTCACCGTCCCGTCGGTCCTCAAGGCCTGCGCACAGCTTTCGAGCATCCGACAAGGCATGGAGATCCATGGTTTTGCCATAAAGGCTGGATTTTACTGGGATATCTTCATACAAAATTCGCTGATGCAGATGTACGTTGATTGTGAATCCTTGGGTTCTGCTGTGAAGTTGTTCGACGAAATTCCTGAAAGGGACGTGGTTTCTTGGAGTACCATGATAAGGAGCTACGCATGGTGTAAATTATTCAACAAAGCCATTGATCTCGTCAGAGAGATGCTCCTGTCGGACGTAAGACCTACTGAAGTAGCTATTATCAACATGCTCAATCTCTTTGCAGATGTTGGGGATTTGAGGAAGGGTCGGCCAGTCCATGCATATCTGCTCAAAAACAATGTTAAGGAAGCTCCAAGTGTTAATGCTACCACTGCACTGATTGACATGTATGTCAAATGTGGAAGTATTTCTGCTGCAAGAAGAGTCTTTGACAGGATGACTGAAAAGAGCACTGCATCCTGGGCTGCAATTATCGCTGGTTGCATTCGCTGCAAGGATTTGAGAACTGCAATGAACTTATTTATTGAGATGCATCATAATTATGTCATCCCTAATGAGATCACGATGCTGAGCTTGCTGATTGAGTGTGCATCAACTGGTGCATTGGAATTGGGCAAATGGCTTCATGGTTACATACTTCGACATGGATTCAAGATATCAATAGTTTTGGGCACTGCGTTGGTTGATATGTACTGTAAGTGCCGTGATTTAAGGAGCGCGAGAGCAGTGTTCGACTGCATGAAACAGAAAGATATTGCGATGTGGACTGCTATGGTGGCGGGATATGCACACACCAATTGCTTCATAGAGGCCTTCGATCTCTTCACCCAGATGAAAGATTCAAATATACAACCAAATGAAGTAACCATGGTAAACCTCCTGTCTCTATGCTCTGAGGCTGGAGCCCTAGATCGAGGAAGGTGGATTCATGCCTACATTGACAAGCATGGAATGGTGAAGGATGTTGTGCTCACCACCGCCTTGGTGGACATGTATGCCAAATGTGGGGATGTCAGTGCAGCTTGTGAAGTATTCTTCAATCATACAACTGAGCGAGATGTATGCATGTGGAATGCCATGATCAATGGGCTAGCCATGAATGGATATGGGGACAAAACTCTCAGCCTTTTTATGGATATGGAAAAGCTGGGTGTTCGACCAAACGACGTCACATTCATCGGTATACTGCGTGCATGTAGCCATTCAGGACTAGTAGAAGAGGGAAAACAATTCTTTAATTACATGGAACAGACCTTTGGTTTGGTTCCCAAAGTTGAGCACTACGGATGCATGGTTGATCTTCTTGGTAGAGCTGGAAACATCGATGAGGCGCATGAACTGATATGCAAAATGCCCTGCCAACCAAATGTGATCATCTGGGGTGCACTTCTTGCTGCATGTAAAGTTCATAAGAATCCAAAACTGGGGGAGTTGGCAGCAAAACAACTTCTCAACCTGGAACCTCAGAACAGTGGTTACAACATACTTCTCTCCAACATTTATGCGATTGACCGCAAATGGAACGAAGTTGCTGAAGTAAGAAAATGCATGAAGGATGCAGGAATTAAGAAGGTTCCTGGGATTAGCTCGATTGAGTTAAATGGAATTGTTCATGAGTTTGTGATGGGCGATGCTTCGCACCCACAATATGAGAAGATTCAAGCTATGGTCTTGGAGATGCAAGGAAAACTCAAACTGGCAGGGCATGTTGCTGATACTTCCGGTGTGTTTCTGAACATAGACGAGGAAGAGAAGGAAACAGTTCTTAACTATCACAGTGAGAAATTAGCTATGGCATTTGGTCTTATCAGTACCCCTCCTGGAACACCGATTAGAATAGTGAAGAACCTCCGAGTTTGTGATGATTGCCATGCCGCTACTAAGCTTCTCTCTCAGATATATGGTAGGGTGATTGTTGTGCGGGATCGAAACCGCTTCCATAGGTTCTGTAAAGGATCATGTTCTTGTAAAGATTATTGGTAGGTGGTAGAGATATTCTTGTACACCCTATATTCTATGAGGGGGACAATAATGGAAATTGGGGAAATTAAATAGGAAAAAGAAACAAGTGGAAAGAAAAATTGTTACCACAATTTCACATTCTCGTTCTCACATTCTTGTTCAAGAATACCAACTAATTGCTAATCTGAAGCTTATTCCATGTCACTCTTCAAAAATCACAGCACACCCTCCCACTGCAGCCGAGACATGAGACATTCTTCATGCTTTGGTTGAATATTTTGCACCGTGATTTGAAATCTATATGGGATCTTAATTTGGATCTTTCTTCAGTTTCTCAATAATTAAGCAGTAGAATGCCCTGTGGTTGACTGGTTTGACATAGGATTTGAAAAGAAAGCATAGGGTTGACATGACGGACAATTCAAAAGTTGGAGAGGAAACTTCTGCTCGAGGAGTTGACTGGGAAGTTTTGTCCTTCACAGCATCTGCCTATGCTGCTGCACTAGTCCCAGACCTAGACCTGATGAGCTTGACCCTACCAATGGAAATAAAGAGAAGGAACAAAAACAGAATTTGAGCCATCTGATGAATTATTCATGTCTCATCATTTTGTCTTTCCACAGCGAGCATTAGAATCTACCACTAGAAACAGATATAGGAGAAATCCATAGTGGACAAGAGGGACATAATGTAAACCTTTCGGTAGTAGACAATGCTAGCAAATTTGACCATTCTGGGGAAGAAAAATTCCAAACTGAATATAATGATGATATGCGAAGAGTTGAATATTATGAAAAGGGGAGTAGAAGTTATGTTTATGATATTGGATTTGATGAGGTGGGCAAGTTATTTGCATAGTCAAACTTGATTATAATTGACCAGGATATGCTAGTTGACTAAGGGCTTGTTTAATTGAGGAGAAAAAAGGGGAAAAAAGGAAAGAAATCTCATTTTTCTTTTGATTTATTAGAGAGATTGATTTAGGGGGAAAGAAAAATAGGCCAATTTTCTCCCCTTTTGCATTCTCTCCAAAAGAGGGTGAAAACACTTCTCCCCCCTCCCTTGCTACCAACCTCACCATTTTTCTTCCCACTCATTTTTCTTCATTTCCTCTTTATTCTTCTCTCTTTTTTTCTTGCCCCCCCAATAAAACAAGCCGTGTCTGATTGAGTACATGACACTGAATCTGAGAAAGAAAAACCTTTGAATATGAATGCAGATGCACCTCGATATCCTACAAATACAAATGAAGATGAACATAATGGATCAAACCTTCCTTGCTAAGCTTGGTGGAAGAGGCATGCGATTTCTTTATATAACCGTGCAAAGGATGTCAATCCAGTTTGGTTTGTTGTTGTCATTGCTGCAGTCATGGGACTTGTAATTATAGGGCGGAGGGCAGGTTCATCAAATTAAATGGAGGTTTAGCGTCACTGATGAGGTATGTTCGCTTCCATTGTGCAAAAAGTAGCTAAATGAATGTCAGAACATATTTATTTTTCTCATTATACCTTTTATGGCATGAGGGTAAAGGCAATGATTTATGAGGTTCTTGAATCTAGTTTATCGGTTCTCACCTACATTTCATGCTTTTTCATTGCAGCGCTTACAATGTATACTGACATTGTCGATAAGGACAATCCACTCCTTTTAATATTTTTTTTTTTCATCTTTAAAGTGCTATTCTGGAATACCTATGATGCTTGTAAACTTAGCAAACACCCTAATTCATTCCTTCCTAGTTCTACTGATTGGATTTCACCTCCTTATGAGTTATTTGTTATAACTGAATTCTGATTTTTGTTCCTAAATGGGACAACTATAAGTAATTCATATATTTTTTTTTATCAAGGATCATTCTTTTGACACTTGGTTTTGTTTGCTTAAAAGTGTATCTAGTGTCCCTACTGGATTTAAAAATCAAAATTGGGTTTCAAGTTTGCCTCAAAATTTTGTTTACTGATATACTTTCACAATATATGCAATATGCTTTTCTTTCCTTTTATCAGTCATATGGAGTTTTATATTAGAATGCTTATTGTTACACAAAATGAGAAAGTAGATCATGTGCCATCATATTCTTGATGTTGCTCACTAGAGATTGTTACCTCATTAATTGTGTTCTTACTAAAGTTATATAGGGTTTGTGACATCACTTTTTTCTTTATCCTATATCAATATTTTTCTCTTAACCTCTTTGATCTTTGCTTATTAATCATATTCATGCTTTTGGTATTAGATCTAACAAACTTAGTCCTCTCTGTTATATAACTCTTAGGCATATTCAAACTCAAGAAGGCTTAAGCGAGTTAAAGTTGATTGCCACTTTGCAATGTTGTTCTAAAGTTCAAGAAGATTTGTACACTAGTCAAAAATTTTAAAAAGCAACTTGCATCTTTACCAAACCTCTTTTTGCCATTCAGTTTTCCTTACATTGTAATGAGCTGAGCAATGTTTATCATTTATGTTCCAACTTGAGGCGTAGAGTAGTTATGTTAGCTTTAATATCACTGGTCTGGTAGTTGGGTTTTTTTTTTCTGCCTATATGGCATATATTTCATATACTTGACACCTTTATTAAATTTATCTCATTTAGAGATGCTGCATCTTTTTATTTGACGGTGACTTTACTACTTTCTAATTGGTAGTCACGGCACATAATGAGTATTATGTTCTGCCATTTAATAATGTATTATACCTAGTGCTTTGCGTTAATCTAAATTGCATTTTCTACCATGTCTATTAAAATACATCTTTAGTACTGGTTTCTCTATCCATCTTCTCTTTCAAGTCATCTTCTAGAGTGAAAAAATAAAGCTTGCTAAGATGGCTCAAAACAACTGTTATCTTTCTTATTATTGTCTCAAGCAATGATCCCATTTTTGCTTGTAACCTTATTCTTTGCTGTTGGTTTGGCACGGCACTGCCCATGATCTGGACATCTTTCCAGATTGAGATGCAGTTTTTGTTTTTAGTCAATGTAGCACTATTTCAGATGTAACTGTCTCTTCTTAAGGAGTGGATTTCTAGTCACATTAATGATGCTTGTATAATTCAATGGGGAAGTGCTTATGATCTTATCAACAAGATTTATTAACTTATATTTATTTATAACTGTGCTACTGTGATGAGACAATTATACTTTTATCTGCATGACAGTCCTGAAAAGTCACTAATTTTGTCAAAGATCACTCACCTTTCTTTTCCCTTGTTCTTGGGTATCCTAGTAAGACATTTCTTGACATACCAGTTTGCCTAGTTTTGGGTTGTTATTTGCACTATATTATTATTTTTGGCAAAAAGCAAATGTAGATTCTACAAAGAATTAAAACAGAATATATGATTATATATGATTCTATTACATTCTCTTGCCCCATGGGCTTTCTCCCCTAAAATGATCTACAATTCGCATACATGTAGTGTTACGCCCCAAAAACCACTCGGAACCCGCGCCGGGAATCCCGGACCTCGGGACGCACAACACTGTACCTGTCATATCAATCCTGACAACTGAAAGGTACAGACTGAATAAAATAACATAATCAGGCCAGCCCGGCCTTAAATATCCAAAAACAATAATACTGACACAAGATCGGCGCAGCGGTCAACAGAAATAACAGTAACAGGACCGGCGCAGCGGTCGATAAACCAACAGATAACATGACTAGCGCAGCGGTCAACAGAACTAACAGATACACGACCGGCGCAGCGGTCAACAGAGTCCAACATAACAAAAATATAATAAACAAAAGACCGACAGAAGCAAAACTAAACCGGACTGGTGGTCACCAAGCTATCTATCTAATCTGCCCCCGAAGGAGCCGCGCCTGAACCTGGAGGCAAAATAAAGGGGGTTAGCCGGAGGCTAAGTAGGGATACAACATATCACATGGTGCATGATCAGAGTGTAAGGGTTTACCAGATTACCACAGTAACTCTACATGTCCCGTATATCGTATAGTCAAACTCAAATACGTATCAATATATGTGTCCTCAGACAGATAAAAACTGGGAGCTGGTACAGTAGTGGTCCACGACCTGCAACTCTATAAAATAGAGTGGTCCCTACTGATGGCTCCCCGAACAGTAGAGACGACTGTCCGTCGACAGCCCGCTAGTGTAGTGTCCTACACTCAGTACAACCCCTCATTGGGCTGATAACAGACCTCAAGCCCATAACATCAGACTCTCTTGGTCAGAGACGATCACACAGCGTCTCAACAGAAATCTCACAGGTAGTATCTGAGGTACACTGAAGTATCTATCGCTAGACATTCAGCCCTCATACATACGTATAACATAACTCATACCAGCTATCTCTATAGACTAGCATGCAATACCGATACTCATACCATGTGTCATACAGACAGTTTATGTCAACGGATAAAGACTAGAGCAGAACAGGAATAGAAACGTAATCAACAGGGCTAATCAGCAAGAAGAAGGTGCCGCTAACTAACATGCGGTTGGCACTGTCACAAAGAACGGAGGTAGAATCCCTACCTCAGATGCAGATGTACAGAAATAGAACCAACCAGGTAATCACGTATCAACCAACAGTTCCTAGCAGGGTAATCAAGGTATAAGTTCACAATATTCTATTTAATCCATTTTAATCGTAATTACTAGTTAACATGTTAATCCAAGTTCGTCAGGTATTTATGTCCAGATCCAGGTTCGGTTTACGCATGCATTCGTTTACTCGTATACGAAGGGGGTTCGGGTACTAACCTAGTTCGCAGCCTTGTGCGAACGCAAATACCATCGAGTCGTCGAGAATACGTCAGAACCAACTAGAACGCGTAACACGAGACGTCGGCACGAACTTCGAGGTTCGCCGGAAAGTTCATCGGAGTCACTGTTTACCGCCGGAACAGTATTTTTGGTGGCCGATCGAAGCTCTCCGGTAGTCAAATGAAAGCTGGCGCCGAGAGGGATACGGCCGTACAATCGGTTCCACGATCGGAGGTCTGGATCGCCGAAGATCTAGGAAAAACCGATCGGAGGCGGCGTTCGCAGGTCTCGCTGGAGCCGAGGAAGGTGATGCCGAAAATGGACTAGGGGGCGGCGGAAATGTTCGCCAATGGGGGGAGGAAGCTCGCCGGAGGTAGGAGAGCTGTAGTCGACGCCGGAAGGGAGGAAGATCGCCGGCGTGGAGAGGGAATTGTGCCCACGCGTCCGCTGCCGAACAAAACACGAGCGGAGGAGAGGGACGACGCCAAAATCAGTTCGCAGTAGATTAGGGCTTGTCGTCGCCGGCACTAGGTCTCGCCAGAGCCGTCGCCGGACGCAGAGATACTCGCGCGAGAGAGAGGGAGATGGAGGCTGGGTCGAACGAAAGAGGCAAGCGTGCGTTCGGTGAACGAAAACGGGTGAAGGCTGGGAGGAAATAAGGTAGAGGAAGCCACAACGTCACGGGCCGACAACGAAACGTGGAAAAGGTTGGGCACGACCACTAACACCAGGTGACGTCCCATCATTCCATTTAATTTTAATATTATTTTAATCAAGTTTTTGTCCGTTTGCATCACGGGCATAACATGTAGTGTAAAATGAGTCTAGTCTAGGATTTTTTATAGAAAATCTTTTGATCTTTGTAACCTTCCTCCATACTTTGACATCTAGGGCAAGGGTGAGAATTCCTTTTGGTGACCTTGTCGCCATTATTTCCCATGGTATTGTATTTAGTAATATTTTCTATGATAAAATCATTCATTACTTATGCCAATGTGACACATGTAGCTATATTAGATCACTCTCTAAGGCTGTGTTTTTTTGAAAAGAATTTACAGCGAAAAGAAGGAAAAGCAATGCTTTCTGTCATTTCCTTAGAAGGATGAAATATGATAAAAGAAAGACGGGAGGAAAATAAGATAGTTTTCCCTTGAAATCCAATCTGCATGAAAGCAGAAATGAAAAAATTTATTCATGTTGCCCCTTACCCTCTCCCTCCTCGTCCGCGACGACCCCTCCCTCGCGACCCCTCCTCCCCCAGTGCCGAGATCCAAGCTCACCCTTGCCGCCTCTCCTCCCTCCGGCGGCAAGCTCTGCCTCTCGCCTCTTGCCAAGCTCAGCGAGTGGTGCCGCGTCCGCCTCCCACCTCCCACATACCGCCTCCCACCTTCCTCATCCCGCCTCCTGCGGCCGCTTGACGCCTCCTACCTCCCACATCCCACTTTTTTTGGTTGCTTCCTGCCTCCTGCATCCCGCCTCTCGCCTCTCAAGCGTCATGTCTGCCTCTCACCTCCCTCATCCCGCCTCTTGTATCCCTCTTGCCTTTTGCGGCCACCTCCTGTTGAGCTCTAGTTCTCGTTCCGCCTCCTTGCGAAGCTCACGTACGCCTCCTGCCAAGCTCACTAGCCTCGCCTCTTTGCCGAGCTCGCCCGTATATGCCTCCCTATTGAGCTCGCGCCTTCCTCCTTGCCGAGCTTGTGATCCTACTCAGCTTTCGCCCGTGACCTTGATTCGCTACTGGCCGCACCCCTGCTCTGTTTGCTGCCCGCCATCTGCCTTGCTCCACCGCCGCCCGCCCTGCTCCGCCATTCTCGGCCCTACTCCGCTGCCAGCGGCGCCTCTGCTCCGTATGCTTCGCGAGCTCCCACGTCGCTGCCGCTGCAAGCTCTGGGAGCTCCCACACCACTGCCGCCGCAAAGCTCTGGGAGCTTGATCTCCTTTCTCCTCCCCTGTCTTTACAACCGAGGTCTTGTCTTCACAATCGAGGTCTTGTGAAATTCACGTGACTATGATAATCTTCCCTCCCATTTTTCTTTCCTCTCATTTTTACTTTCTTCCCACTTTTACTCCCCTCTAACAAAACATAGCCTAAGGTAATTTGAATTGGAATAGAAAAAGATAGAACTTTGAAAAATTGTATAGGAAGAACAAATGTTTAATGCCCCTTGTACCATACTATGTGCACATGTTGTACGGCTAGTTCACCAGACCTTTTTAGTCGGATGTCCTTATAAGTTAATTTCAAAGAGAATTGCCATGTTACTTTTTCCATCAAACTTACCTTATCTTCTTCTATCTCGTTATGGTTAGTAATATTCCAGAAGAGAATGACACACTGAGATGAGGGAGGTCGATGTTGAGCATGGGATTGACTTATGAGGCATATCAAATGCAATAAATTCCACCAGCTGCATTATAGTCCTCTAGGGTGCTAAGGATCTATCGAAAGCTAGTCTATATACTTCCATGAATGTCAACCGTAATCTGAGTGTTCAACTAGGTATCTTACTAGCAAGACATATGTTTAGCTAATCTACCTTCGAAAGCATAGTCCCCCTTCTTTATGTGATAATGTGATTGCATCTCAAGACATTTTGTGGAAACCCTACTTGTTCTTTATTGCCCAAAGAAATTGAGCAATAAGGTGTTTCATTCTCTCAATGACCCTGCCTAGGAATTGCTAAAGAATCACTTCGAAACAGCACAATATTGTCTAGCGCAAATAAATTAAAGTCTAGCCGGCAGGAATTTATTTTTCCAATTTGATAGTCTGTTAGATACACTATAAGTAGTAGACAATCAGCATAGTAAACCTGTTTGGAGACAAGAGGAATACCCTAATATCTATTTAGAACCTTTCATTACACCAAGAATAAAGATAATCTTGTCTGCAATCAGTTGAGTCAGGCTACTATAGATATCTACGAGTTTGCTATATCTGCTTGAAGTCTAGTTTCAGTTGCAAACTTGTGGACTTCTTTTATTTGCAGAATATAACTTTACTCTTGGGGCATCTTTTATTTTAGAATTAGTATTTGATCGTGCTTAATTTGAATGATATAAATCTGCTTCAAGTCTCATTAGCTAACTTAGCCATTAGAGATATTGAAAAGAATGGCGTCCTTTTGCCCTGGGCTTACATGGAGAATTTCATTTATATATTGGGATCATTTACTAGAAAGTAGAAACATAACCAATTTTTGTGCATATAGAACTTAGTGGTGGGTTGAATAAATTATACAAACCTTTTCATATGGACAACGAATTCAATTGTTCTCTGTACTTGGTTGTTTTGTAATTCAACCAATGCACATGAAAGATACATTTGCCAAGTATTGCAATATAACGTTGGACTTGATGCTTTAGAACTTCCACAACCCTGATACAATATATACTCTATAGAGCTGGATCCTTGGTGGCTTAGCTGATCTAGATGTTCTGAGTAAAATACTAATGCTTGTAATAGCATATTCGATTATGCCATGCAGCTTCCAGTAATTGTTGATTGTTGCTACAAGGCACACTTGGCTTTTGTTTCACAAACTAACTCTTCTTAATTACTTCTCACAGAGGATGAGTAGGATGCTGGGACCTATCAGCCGGTTTAAAGATCTTCTGGTGGGTGGCCATCACCCCAGCCTGATAGCCAGTGCCTCTGTCAGCTTTTGAGTCATTGATGACGATAAGAATTCAGTTGCTGAAAATGAGATGTTATCACTATAAGTTTGGCAACATGACTTATTCAAAGTGTTTCACTCTTTTACCTTGTTCTAGTTACGCATATTTGATAAATTGTATAGTATGATATGTGTCTATAATGTCTGGGATTCTAGATAGGAGGCTATAAGTCTTATAATTCAAGAAGTTTGTGCATGCTAGCATTTTCTCTCGTTGATAGTATATTTGATCTGGTTTTAACTAAGATGGCAAAGCATTTCATAGTAAGATCAAGGAAATTTCTGGTTTTACCATTTTCTCTAAAAGTCTGAAAAATTATATTGAGTCATAATCCCTTTTTTCTTTCAGCACGACAAATCAACCTTTTCTCCCTTCAACATTCCCTTCCCAGTTCCCATTTGTGTTAATGTTTGTGAGTCCCTTGAAAAAAAAAAAAAGGCATGCACCTTTTTTCATAAAGATCTTAATTTTGTTTTACTAGAAGAGTGAGACCAGTTCATATTTCATCATATTCTACTGAATTGGTTTTCTTTGTAAGTCATGAGTTAGATCATTTATTGACTCTGATCTAATTATACTTCTTGCTCATTTATATCTTTTCCTCCCAAACTAATCCATCCGAATCGCGGGCGAAAAAGTCCTAGAAAACACAATGCCAATTCGCTCGACCTCGTCTGTCTTCACCAAAAAAGCTTTTTCGCCTTATTCTCGTCTCTTCTCTTGTAGCCTTTCGCCCAAGCTTCTTTTGCCCCCATCTCGTCTCCTTTTCTCCACCAGCAAGTTTGTCCCGGACTCGCCTCTTCGCCGCCCAAATCCACTGCAAGAGGTTCTCATTTGCGGTCGCCACTACAGATCTGTCACACCTCGCTTGCCATTGCAGATCCGCAGCTCGCAGCCACTCACCGATGCAGATCCGTCGCATCTCGCATGCTCGCTGCCCAGTTCCGCTTCAACTTGCCACTCAGATCCACTGCTCGCCCTAGATCTGCTGCTCGTCCCAGACCTGTTGCTCGCCCCAAATCTCCTACAGCCCAAAGCGACTTGCCACATATCCGATTGTAAGATTGATTTTTTTTTTTGCCACAGATCCTAGTTTTTTTGCCCTAAACTCATCTGAATATGCAATCTAGAATCAATTTCCATATGTAAAATATTTTAGCATAATGTTGAAATAACTATGGAATTTTGGCTGGAATGCCTTGTCATGAGAGAGGAATGTGCATCAGCATTGCCTATCCTGCACACACAAAGAGTTTTTATTTTTATTTACTTGACTTACACCTCACATGGTTTTTATTTTTGACTCTGAAATTTTGAGAAGCAAACATAATATAGTTTAATTAACTGTATAAATAGATGAAGAGATTATGAGTTCTTATGCGTATGGCCTTCACTATTTGTAGAGTTAGTAGAAGGTGGATGTGCTAGCTATTATGTTCTTAAAATTTATTTTCAGTTCTTCTTTGAAGGTTACATTTTTAGAGCTTAAGTTTACTAATGTTCTACGAGTAAACCTGGCGGTAGTTAGCTATGATAATCCACATTTGAGAAAAAGGAATTGTGTCCATGTATGTTATCTGGAATAACCTTGAAGAATTCTACAAGATACTCTCCTAGGATTTGACTTTTTACATATTTTTATTTAACTCGTACATGCTTTCAGTGAAAAGAGGAAATTCATTATATCTTCCATGACCTTGCAATTAAATTTTTAGAGCTTGTTTTTCAAAACAGTTAACTAAACTTATTGCTAGACGATTGACTACTACATTTCAGAATTATTTGAATTTCCATTACTATTTTGAAATCATATAACATGTTGCTTGCATGACAGATTGTCTAAATACACTCCATTAGTAATTTACACCTTCAACACTATGACTAAGTTGCATCTAGGATTCCCCTGAAGTTTACACTTAACTATGAAAAAGTAATTTACAACTACAACACTATGACTAAATTACATCTACGTCTAAGTATTATTGTTTGTCTATTTTTGATTTGGCATAATGTATGCCTTTATTATGCAAGACTGTTTTACTCAGTAAAGATTCATTTATAGGTCTTATCATTATGGCTCCATCAAATGATGAAGACAGTAGACTTGCATTAATGCGCAATCACCATTGTAGAAATTGCCAAGTTAATATGTGTGGCCGTGTATAGTGCAGTACATGCCTTGAAAAGTCATATTAGGTGTACGTGGACAAATCAATGAGACATAGTAATGAATATAAATACAGAATGAGAAAGGAACTTTTAAAAAACTTAACTTCTTATGATGAAATATGTCATAGCATATTACGAATGAGAGTACATGCCTTTGTGCATTTGTGTGAGATACTGCAAGCTGGAGGCCTAGTGAGAGATACCAAAACTAATTCAATTGTGAAAAAAGTGACAAAGTTTTTATATTTGGTATCTCATGATGTCAAATATCGAGAACTATGTTTCTTCTTTCATCATGGTTCTCGAAGTATTAGTTATCACTTTCATGAGGTATTAAGAGCTATCCTTATCTTACATGAGCAATTCAATTTATCAAGCAACCTGATGGTGATGATGTTGCTCCAGAGATATACAATAGCAACAGATTCTATTCTTATTTTAAGGTATGTTATCTTAATAATAGATTTGGTATATTATAATAACCTTTTCGAATGCTAAGTCAACTATATTAAACAGGATTGTCTAGGTGCAATTGATGGTATACATATTTGAGTAAAAGTGCCTTCTAGTGATGCACCTAGATATAGGGGAAGAAAAGATTGGCCAACCACAAGTGTTTTAGCAGCATATTCATTAGATTCACATATTCTAAAAAATGCCATCAGTAGACCTAATAAGTTAAAGATTCCATAAGGTAATTTTTGTTTAGAGCAATGTAAAAAAATTAGTTGTTACTCAATTCGAATATTAAATATTATTATTGTAGGTAAATACTACTTAGGAGATGCTGGATTTGGAATAAAAAGTTGGCTTATGATACTGCATGGAGGAGTATGGTATCATTTGAAAGAGTACTCAAAACATAATCCTCAAAATGGTAGAGAACTTTATAATCATTGATATGCATCTTTTCGTAATGTGATTGAATGAGCTTTTGGGGTATTAGAGAAGAGATTTCCAATCATAGCAAGTGGAACAAAGTCCTATTTTCATATTAGCACACATATTCAAATTATTTTAGCTTATTGTGTCTTACACAACTATTTAATAGGGGCTGATCCAAATTCTCAAATAATTGCTGCCATCGATGAGGAATTATCAAACACCGTAAGCAATAATGTCTCTAGTACAGAGAGATAAGATGAAGATGCTAGGAATGGAATTCTCTTTAGAGATGCTATAGCTAATACAACGTAGAATGGTTGTCATATAAAAGATAGTTGTTGTTGAGTGTTTTTTACATTATCATGTAATGCAATATGTTACACTTACCCATATGTTTGACTTACCCTTACGTATTTCTTGTAAAACAATGTGGAATGTTGTTGTGCTAATATAATTTATGCATTTTGTTATTGTACTAATTTATTTTATATATTTTAATCTAAGATGAGTAAAAAAGCAATGTCAACTGAAGGCTCGAAACGGGACAATTTTAAATGGACTGAAGACATGGACAATGTCTTCATAGATGCGATGCTAGAACAACAGGCAAAGGGCTATAGGGTCGAAGCTACTTTTACCTCAGTAGCAAACAAAAATATGCTAGCCATATGATTGGAGAAATTTCGGGTACCGTTGAGTAAAGATCACCTAAAAAATCAGATCAAAATATTGAAAAGTCATTACCTACCATGAGTTGTTCAAAAATAAAAGTGGAATTGCACGGAGTTACACTTCCAAAATGTTTGAAGTGGACAATAATGTGTGGGATGAACCCATTGCGGTATGTTTGAATTTATGATTTTGGGAATCTCATTTGGGGTATTGTTTTGTATGTACTTATGTGAATTTTTATATTTGCTGGCAAATCCTCAAATGAGGAAGTGGAGAACTACTCCTATATATAACTACGATAAATTACAAGAATTATTTTCAAAAGATCGAACTACTAGTGGAATAGCTGGTACTTGTAGGGATCATATTAACATACAAATGATGAAGCAATAAAGTATATGCCTACAGTTCAACACCCATTAGGTGAAGATGTTGATGTGACAAGCCCACCTAGGCCATCGTTTAAGTCACCTAGCTAGACTTCAACATCATTGAAGTTTAATAAGAGAACTTTCAACTCTTACCTTGCAAGAGACAAAACTGAAGTTAGATGAACCAGTTGGGTGCATGAAAGAGAGTAATGAAGTTTTACATAAGCAATCTGCACATAAATGCACTAAAAAAGAAATATATAAAGAGCAATGCAAAATTGGAGTTCCAACTCCATGCTTATCTCAAAATTGGAAGTAGTCAAGAGAGTACATATCTATTCTTCTCAGTTCTTGAGATTGTTCGGCTTGCCCTCCTGGATGAGATGATGGGTTGAATCCTGGAGTGTTTGAGGCTTGTTACTCTCTTTATATTATACCATGTTGATGGTTGTATGTCTTCATGGTATTTTGTATGGTTCCACTCAAACTTGAAACCATTGATGTTGGATAGTGTTGGATTAGGAGCTATGTTGTATTTGAAACAATTGTTGGCATTTGTTACTTGTTGGATGTTGTTATTTGGTGTTAGACAATAGTACTTGTTGAAACCATTGCTGGCATTTTGTATGTTGTTGGATATGGTATAGGGTAATTGGATATTGTTATTTCATCGTGGATATTGTTCCTTGTTGGTTGGATATTGATATTTTGTATGGTATTTGAAATGTTATGTATTAGTGATATAAAAGACTGATATTGATATTTTGTATGGTATTTGAAATAATTGGGTGAAGTGGAGAACATCCTTCAAGGAAGAACATGAGAAGGCTTATCCTTCTCCTTTTTTTTCAACATGCTTGATTTTGTGGTTCATTCCTCTTTGTTGGTTTGCATCTGAATGTCATTGTTGCCATAATTCTTTTTCAGGGACACTAGCTAATCGGTTACAGGAATCTTACTTTCTGGTTTAAATGGAAAATGTAATTTGAATAAAATATCATGATTAACTTTTTTTCATAGGAAATTTTACAATGCTTGATATTAGTGGTTCAAATGTTGAAGTGCTTGTTCCCTTGAAAATCATTCTCGACCAAATTGGCCGAGCGAGTTTATAGCTACCTTTTCCTAATTAACTCCTTCCTCCAGTTTTTTGCTATGTATTTTGCCTTCCAATCTTCCTCCACATTGATGATATGATGTTGGTACCAAGCAGAAGGACATGGTGGTAGCCTCAACTCTTCTAGTGGCTGGTGGATCTGTTGCATATATGCAATCATGTCGCTGCAGAAGATCTCCTGAGTCAGAATTTTCTTCAGATTCCACTGCATCTAGAGAGAATGGAGAAAGCTTGAGCTAAAATGATGTAGGTAATCAGCCAGTTCGTTTGGCAAAGCCAAGAAGAGATGGATTGAAATCCTTGAGTGGGACACTGTCAGGTTCTTGAGTTTGCGAATAGTTTATAGTTTGTACAGGTCATCTTGTAATAAACTTGCAAATTGTTGGTGGGATCGTTGAGCCTGACAAACAAGTTACAACATGAATTGATGCATGATTATTATGTTACATCCTAATATAGTCATTCTCTATGTTCTAATTTGCATCCGTTCTTGAACTAGGTATTTAGCATAGGCCAGTCATTAACATATTGTCCATCTGAGATTTTAAATAGTACATGCAGATAATTTGAGTTCATGCTAGTTCACAGTGAATAAAAGCGATAGTGGTGCCTCAACTATTCATAATTGAACATTCTTCAGATCAACTATTTTTGTAAATTGTACATGAGTCAAATTTTTTTTGAGAATCCTATTAATATTATTGAAGTAAATTCTATTAATATTATTCAAGTGAAAGTAAAATTCTTTGGATAAATTATTTTTATAAATTTGTGCACAAGTAAAATTCTTTTAAGCACTATGTTAATATTATTCAAGTGAAGAAAAAAGTTTTCATCCAATTGTTAAATGTCCTCTGTCTCTTGTATTAAATTATATGACGTTTTTTACAATGATACAAATGAAATATATGTAATAGTTTGAATTAAAAAAATAATAAAATGTAGGTAAGTTTATAGGCATTTTCTTGATTTGATAAATGGGCATAGCAAATATATATTCAAATTAATTTTATTTTTTAAAAAAATTATTAAAGTTTTGTATGAAATTTATTATTATTAGATTTGTATCATACTCAAGTCTCACTTTTAATTTGATATAAAATGATTTTTAAAAATTATATAATAGGTAAATTTTTTTCATCTTTTTCTCCCTCTCAAGGAAACAAAGTTAGACTTTTTTTCTTTTTCCTGTGTTTTTTTTTCTTTACAATTTTTTTTTCTTTACAATTTTTCTTCCTTCAAAGAAAACAGAATGAGGGAATGAAGAAATAAAAGTTTTACCCCTGGTTCGGCCCCATATGGCCAAGTTGTTCAATTGTATAGTGATGATAGCAATTGTATGGGAGGTGTGTGGGTTGTGTGGTTGGCGTGGTTCAAGTATTGTAGCATTGACACTTCTCTTGTAGCATGCATGGCGCGTGGGAGAAGCAAGCCTTTGCTTGGGGGTTGGCATCCATGCACCCAGAGAGCGGTGAGGGGGAAGCTCGCCGAGTGACGAGAGAGTGGCAGACCTGAGCTCAGCCGTGTGATGAGAGTTGAGTTTCCAAGCAAACGAATAGTGACGAGAGGTATGTGGCAGACATGAGTGCTTGCATGAACGGTTCACACAAACGTCACAGCTTCTGATCCAAAGAATGATTTTTTCCATTGTCTGGCTGTCTGGCTGTGTCGTTATATGGCCAAACACAACTCAACTTGCGGTTGCTGCGGCACGCACTCGTGCTGTTGACCATGCAGCTTGGCCAAATGGGGTAAAATGTTTGCAGCGGAGCATCCTACTTAATTTTTTTTGAATAGGGTGCTTCATTTTAACCCTAAAAAGATTTTTTTAAAATTTTTTTTATAGAAATGATCTACACATCTTAAGCTATTCAATGATACCAATATTGCTATAAACAAGATTACACATACTGAAAAATTTACCTAAACATTTTGCATAAAAAACAAAAAATACTATTCACTTTTGTTTTTTATACAAAATGTATAGGTGAATTTCTCATTGTGTGTAATCTTATTCATAGCAATATTGATACCATTGAATAACTTAATATATGTAGATTATTTATATATTTTTTTTTAAAAAAATTTTAAATAAGGAAATGGGGCACCTAACTGCAAAATTTGCAGTAGGGTGCCCCGTTGCAAATTTTCCCTGCCAAATGGGCCCTAGGTGTCTGAGATGTCAACGGGTCAGGTACCCACGAGTTTTGGTCAAACTCGAACCTGAACCCGACTAAACCCGAGTCGGGAATTTAAACGGGTACCCGTGGGTATCCGTTTAAATTAAAATATTTATTTTAAAATTATTTTTTAAATTTTTTACAAAAATATAACTATAAAATAATATTAATAATAATTATTATATTTATTTAAAATTATTTTATTATATAAATATATAAATTTATTTTTTATTATATATTAATCGGGTATCGGGTATCTTAATCGGGTACCTGAACCCGTGAGAGTAAACTCAAACCCGACTCGATTAACTAATCGGGTATCCGAACACGCCATAAATGGGTCGAGTCGAGTCGGGTACCCATGAGTTTGGGTACCATTGACACCCCTAATCCTCTCTATTTGTAATCCTGCTAAATTCTTTTCTAGCTTCTTTGTAGGTGATGACATGCATTGATATAGTATTTTTAGCATACTTTTACCATCAATTATCTCTCTTTTCTATCATATTTTTACTCATTTTGGCTTAAATCCTTTTATTTGTTCGGAATCTTCACCTCTCTTCACTTTTGTCATATTTTAGGTAAAAATGACCAAATTTTGATGGATTTTGAAAGATCCGAGTACACGAATAGATTCCAGATGCCAAGACGAAGTCACCTGCCAAATTTCATGAGAATCGGAGCAAGTTTGAAAAATACACCCCGCCCGTGAAAATAATTACGGCCATAATTTCTGCGGTGCTTTTTGACGTTTTTCACAGAGAGTTTTACGGCCTGCCAGTGAAAATTTTCACGGCTGTAATTCCTGCCCATGAAAATTTTCACAGCCGTATTTTTAACCCATAATTGAACAGAAGAAAATATGTCCGCCTGTGAAAATGTTTATGGCCGTAATTTTGTCCGCCAATTTTGGTTTTGACTCCATTTTTCATCCGATTCGACCCGTTTTTGAGCCAAATTTTGGGGAAAACCTAATAGAAAGATGAATAACTATTTAAGGGAGCTTTGGGCCAAGTTTGAGGACCTTTTGGCGAATTTTCAAGGCAAGAACCAAGGAGGAGGCGAGATCTAGGGCACCGGGCGGCGACCAACGAAAAGGCTTCGATTCCAAGGATTATTGGCGACGTTCTTCATCAGGAAACATTAATCCTTGTCTTTCTTTGTCTTTTTCATATTTTTTAGCCGATTGTAATCATTAACATGGAATTCTTAAACGTGAACATGTGTAGCATGTCAGCGTAAACTCCTATGCAGGATTAAGGGCGTAGCCCTCTTTGTTCTCATGACTTGATTGCTTTATACATCTTATGAAGTTATTTATTCTTGTTAGTTTCAATTATTGTTGCATTAATCACATGATAATTACTGGTCATGATTCTCATGTTTTAGACGTCTCAAGAAGTACTGAGAAGTGAATTGAGACGTCGGATCTACAATATTTGGACAAGTTGATTTGAACACGAGAGTAGTTCGAATTGACTTGCGGGATCTAAGATTTATCAAAAACTCATTGAGTTTATCTTGAGTTAATAACCACGAGAGTAGGGGATTAAGTCAGATAAACACCGGATTGTACTACTGAGAAGGGGCAATCTGTACATGCGGATAAATCTCCTTCAACATAGTAAATCCTTCATAAGATTTCTTTAATTTTAATAAGTCATGAAGCATAGACTGGTGAACCCGAAATCCTGAACTTTCCATAAATTGATTACAAACCCCAGATTGCCTTTTGTCGCTTTTGTTCAGTAGTGATAAACTTCATTTTCTCTCAGATTAGTCTAGCTAACGATTTTTAGTAAGAATCAGTACTTAGCCATTGGTCCCTGTGGATCGATATTTTTATTACTTCGACGTATCCGTGCACTTGCGGATCACATCAGTAGGCCCGCTAATAAATATCATCCGAAGTGTCCCACCCAAAATAAAGAGCTCTACAGGACTCTTAATGGAATCTACCCCACATAGGGGACACAAAATGACACAGGAGCGTCACTAGCAAATGAAAACACTTCACGTCTCAGCCAAAACAATAAACAACAAGTACCGTATGCAAACAGTGATGTACATGTGCAAACAGAAAACACCACGTAGGGCATTGAGACAGAAAAGTTTGCATGTAGCCAACATAACACACAACACAAACACAACACAAAAAGAAGAGTAAGACCGAGGTACGATCACAGCATAAAAATATGAAAGTTCGATGAAAAAATGAGACTATAGAAAGTCAGAAAAAATAGTCGAAATGAGAAGTTACCTTGGCAGGACTTGAACTTGCAGCTCCACTATAGCCGCATACCTGAAAGAAGGGGGAAGAGAGGAAAAAATTTTACAGCAGGTACCCAGCTTAATTATTCTAAGTTGGGTATCTCATTTTTCCCCTAAAAATATTTTTTTTAAAATTTTTTCTATAGAAATGATCTACACACCCTAAGTGTCAGGCCTGGTTCAGGCCGGTCCGGCCCAAAGCCCACTGGGCTAAGATCAAACCCAAGCCCGCAGCCAAACGACAGCCCACGCATCAAATCGGCCCGGTCAACATGTGCTGTTGACCCTAAATTGCACGCAGGATGCAAACCCTACGCGGACGTTGCGGCGGCAGCGTTCCCATCGCGAGATTTGTCCGCGATGTCTTCAGACACGGCGAAGTACGGTGTCTTCTCCGCAAAGATCGGACGGGGTGGGCTGCGGACGATGCAGAAAGTCGACGCCCTAATTTGGGGAGCGGGGAGCGTGCGGATCGCACGCGATGGAAGCGGCGGCGCTCCCCTATAAGATCGTCCGATGGCGGACAACGAAAGGGGATCCAACTTGGTGGAGTGATGCGTTGCGTTTACACCATGTTTTTGCCTATATTTTAGATCATATTTTGAGCTTAATTGAAATGATTTTGTGCTATTTTTAGTATTTTTGTTTTACTTTGCACGGAATCTTCACTTTTCTTGATTTTAATAAAAATGTAGGTAAAATGGCGTAAAAACGAAGGATTTTGAAGCCAAAGCATGATTCCCGAGGACATCGCGGGCCTACACGGCAAATTTGGGGCCAAAATGTTGAAGAACGAGACATTTACGGCCTTGGACGTAATTGCAGATTCAGCTGTGAACACGATGACGAGAGGAAGGCGAAAATCGGCTAAGTGTCGCAATGAACAGAAACTTTCACGGGTGTGGCCGTAATTCCATCACAGACCGTGAAACTTTCTGTGACCGAAAACATTATACACAGAAACATTTACGGCCTCAGCCGAAATACATCACGGGCCGTAAAACTTCCGCTCGACGAGTTTTTCACCCGATTCAAACCGGATTTGAGCCAAACTTCGTAGAACCGTTCATTGATGGATTCTAAATCGGACGAGCACAAGCGGCGGCGGCGACAGAGGCGACAACTTGATTTCTGAGCATACTCTGGCGAAATTCCATACGAATTCAACGATCGATCCACTCTTCCTCATCTCCAGAACGAGGAGAAGGCGTTTTTGTTATTTTTTCTGTGATTACTTTGCAAATTCTTAGAAGATATTCACTCGTTCATCACAAACATTACTTCCTTAGCAATATAAGCGAGTAGATACCTTTTTCGGGATTATTGGGCGTAGCCCACTGATTTTCATGGATTAATCTACATTATTGCTCTTTTCTTATAAATTTGTCATCCTGATTTAATTGAAATTGCATGTAACCCGTAAATTACCTTGGCCAAGTAATCTTATGTCTTTGACGAAGTGAGAAGGACCAAGAGGTGAATTGCAACATCTGACCTATTTCAATTAAGCCTTCAAATCTAATCACGAGAGTAGGTTAGATTCATCTAATGAATTAACCTGCTTTTCATAGAACTCAAGGGGTTTAATTAGGTTGACTGTCACGAGAGTAGGGAGTTGACCTAATTGAATACCGTATTACGCTCCGAGAGGAGGTAATATGTACAATAGGAAAAGTATCTTTTAGGATAAATAAGTTTATTGATTGGGTTATTTTTACACGATTCATGTTTATCAGTGTGGCGAACCCATGAATTCCCGATACTTTAGAAATCAAGTCTCTTAAAAGTTGTTTCTGAGTTTGTGTCGTGTGTAGAAGTTAGAACAACCAAAGATTGATTCCGCCTAAATTCAAACATATCAAGAAGTCAGTACTTAGCTACATAGTCCTCGTTGGGAACAATAATCTTTTATTATTTCGATAAATCCGTGCACTTGCGAATCACTATCATGGAGCTTGAGCGATCATCATCGGCGTTCAGGAGTGGAGCAAAATCTTGGAGAGAGTGATTGTAATCGGTGATCAGGGGATCACCGACGAGGGAAGGGAGTGAGGGCACCGGTGACAGGGGTCGCCGGCTTTGAGAGAAGCTATAAGCTTTTCGAAGAAATAAAACAGCAGCTTTTCTCTAATCTTCCTTCCCCTTGGTTTCAGCGTCAATTCCTCGTCTCCGACAACAACGATGACGTCTGGCAAGAGTTTGAAAGCGGGGCGGCGGCCTCTCCCATCCGGTGAGTCCTCGAGCACGGGCGGCGCTCGGCGAAGGAGATACGGCGGACAGAGCGACGCAGGCGACATCGCGTAGCAGCGGAACGAAGGAGACAAGTTCTGATTTTGACTAGGTCAAAATCAGAACAGTGATTCCAGAATTCGATTTCACGAATTCGGCGAGCGAATTGCAAGGGCTGACATCAGCTTCTGAATACCGAGCGGCGCGCAGCGGGCGAAATCGGCGTGAAGAAAAAAAATCCTGGCCGACATCAGTGTGACGTCAGCGAGAAGATTTAATCTGAGGAACAACGGTCAACGTTGATTTTGACCGAGGGGTATTCTGATTTAGGGTTTGATTTCTGATTTTAGGGTTAGGGTTTTCTGAGCGACCTTGTAATTTGGGATAAAATTAAATCGGGGAGTTAGAGTTTTGATTTGGGGAAGAATTTTACCCGGAAACCCTAGGGAGTTCACGCCTTGGTGTTTCGCCGGACAACCCTAAGACACCAGTTTAGGGCTCATCCGACCGGGGTGTGACACTAAGACACCAGTTTAGGGCTCATCCGATCGGAAACCCTAAGTGTCACGCCTGGCCTAAAGATTCTCTGACGGAACTCTAGACCGGCGTGAAATCCCTAACCTCAGGTTTCCGAGTGTGATTTTATCCCAATTGGAAAACCCTAATTCACCATGTACAAAATCACCCCCAAATTGAAGAATTGAACGTAAACCCTATATTTGAATTTACCCGAATTTTGACCGTTAACGCCGCCACGCCGAATAAGTTTCTGGTTTGTTGACATCGCTGCACGTTAGCGCCGCGAAATCAAAAATTCGAACCCGATTGTGTTTTGCTTCTCCGATTTTGACCCCAGGTCAAAATCACCGTCCGATTCGTCGAATCAAACGCTGAAAGCTTCGATTGTATCTTCGTCTTCAACGTGGCACACTCGTCCGCCTTCGCCGCGTCTGCACACGAAGCTTGTCGATTCATTGCCGGAGGAAGGTGTGCTGGCAAGGGAAGCTTCCCAAACCTCGCCCTCAGCCTCACGTCGATGACCGGAGGCCGTTTGTCGCCGGGAAAATCGTCGCCGCCATGGAAACTCCAGAAACAGGGGAATAAGTAGAGATAAGGCGAAAGCTTTATTCTACCTTTCCAAGCTACAAAACTCCTTCTGACTCTCGCCGCCGACGCTCCCGTCCCTCCCTCGCTGGTGATCCCTTGATCACCGATTACAGTCGCTATAATCCTCTCATCGGCATCTCCCCAGACGCTGGATATTACGGTCGCTCAATGCTCTCCAAGCTTTCTATTAGTGGTGGGTGTTAAGTCATTTTTATATAGAGAATTATATGTGATTTTTATTGTTATATCTTCATTATTCTAGCATTTACACCTTATTTACATGGATTTATTGCATTATCTTCGGAATCTACACTCGTTGGTGTTCTTGCATCATTTCAGGGAAAAAGCGAGGGAATGCGACTTTTTTCAGCGAAATCTGTCTTCTCAGCAAAAAGCACGGTCCACCCGATGACCAGAATCATGCCCTATGCCTTTGGTGTCGCCTTATATCGATTTTCCAGATTTTGGCCCTCGACTTATCCACATCAGATAGAAGGTTCCAAAGGGGCAGAAGAGGAATTCGACCAAGGGAGGGGGGACAAAAGGCAAAAGCCCTATTCACGTAAAGGGATCACAATTATTGGCGGAGGAATTCATTCGTTTACGCACGCACGAAGGAAGACGGGCGGCGACTGAGCAGCGAAAGAAAAGAGGAAAACCTTCAACGCGAGAGCGTGAAGGAGGCGGACGGACGATCAGAGGAAGAAGAGGGCTCCTCCAGGCGGCTTCTTCTCTCTTTAGGGAGTCTTATTTGCCATTTCTCATCTATTCTGCCATCTTCGTTGTCCATGGATGCTATGCTAGGAATTGTTTATGCTTTGCTTTGGAACATGAGTATGGCAGCTTAAATCTTGTTTCAGGGCTAGGGAAAGCCCCTTGAATGTTTTATGCATGTATTGTGATTACATTTTGTAAACCCTAGATTGTCTTACCTTGCCTAGTTGCACCTCTTGAATGAAGATTACCTTGTTGCTTTCTTCATATTTTAGATATCCGGTATGGCCGAGAGGCACATCTAGATGTTTGATAACCTAGGCGAGGGTACCTCAATCATCGCACGAGAGTGGTTGATTAGGTACGGGTAGTGCATACTATTTCGTGCTCATTGGGTTTATTCGGGTAGACGTACTACGAGGGTAGGCGTCGAACCGTACAAACATCTTGTTGCATCACCCGAGAGGGGACAACATGTACAAATGATGAGATGGTATGTACGATCCGGCACTCAATGAGTTTATTCGGTTTTGCGTCCTACGATGGTAGACGTTAAATCGGGTAAAGCTCCTAGTCGCAAGTTGCATCGCTCGAGAGAGGACAACATGCGCACTCTTGGATCACCCTAGGATTTTAAAAGGGAATTGCATGATGTTATTTCATCCATGCATAACACATCGAGGTGGTGGACCCTAGCCCTGATTTCTTGCATCCTTGGATCCTTAGTTGTGCTATTACATTGCTTTCCTCTTGAGTTATCTTGCTTTGTTCTTTAGTTTTGATTTATTAACCATTTCACAACCATCAAACGATCGTCTAGCTTGCGATAATCTAATCAGGTGGTACTTGGTATTTGGTCTCTGTGGGATCGATACATTTATATTACTTCGATAGTCCGTATACTTGCGGAACGGCTATCAAGTTTTTGGCGCCGTTGCCGGGGATCAAATTTATCAATATCGACACGGTTGTGTTATTGCTAGACTAGACATTTTTCTTTCTTTTAGCTTATTTGTTTTTAGTTATTTAGTGTTAATCTCTTTTAGATATTTGATAATCACTGCTTATCTTTTTGTTAATTGGAAAGGTTGCCTTTGAACTCACTTGGTTTATGCGTAGGACTCTATGGACGGGAGAACTAGTACCTTTAGATCCTGAAATTGAAAAGACCTTCCGGCGCCGTAGAAAAGCTAAGTTCAAGGCATCTATTTCTAAAGAATCTCTTGAACAGCTCAAGATGGATAACTGACACGATCCGCAAGTGCACTGATATGTCAAAGTAATATAAAAGATGTCAAATCCCATAGGAAACAAGGTTGAGTACTAGAAAGTCCGAGTCCTAATAGCTAGGCGAATCGAAACGTGGGTTTTTGAAGACGGAAATCGAAAACAAACAAGTGCAACTAATTCAGTAGAGAAAAGATATAAGAGAGAATTCAGGGCTACGGCTTCCACCACGATGATAATCTTAATCGCACAAGAAAGATATTAGTTATTTGGTTTATTGGTTTTGCACAAGGAGTCTAACCCTAGGGTACAAGGTGCCATCTCTCGAGTGATCCTCTATACTCAGCCAAATCCTCTTTTTTTATGATTGAATTGACCTCTACGGTCCCATATTTAGTAATTCCCGAATTGCTTCTTCTGTATCGTGGATCATCAAAATAAGCAAGAATACCTTTTCTACGTAAAATACCCTGTTTTGGTATTTCGATTGAAATACCAAAACAGGGTATTAGCTCTTTCTCTCACTCTTGATCATATTGTAATGGAATGATGAATCTATTTCTTCGCTTTTTCTCCAAGAAATAAGAATTACCTTGGATAATAGAAGGATATATGAAATTCCAATAACCATTAGATATCGTTTGATGAGGTCTTGTTGAATAATCAAGAATTTTCTTATCTTTTTTACCAGAAGTATCCAACAAACAATTAGTCATTAATAGGTCAGAGATATATCTTTATTCAACAAAAAAAGAATGAACATTTATTTGATCTTGATCCTTGTGGAGCGAAAAAGACACTCTACTAGATCTGGACGGACCTCCTGCTAATATCCATAAATGACTTGTTTTTGATAATAGATGAACATTACCATATGTATATTCAGGTGCATGGTGGACATCGGTACTCCAGTGCATTTCTCCCTCTGATTCAGAATAAATATGTTTTCGTACCTTCTCTTTAAAATGAAAAGTAGACGTTTCAGCACGAATCTCAGCAATCACTTGTTCTGATTCTACATATTGATCATTTTGAACTAAAATAAAACTTTTTGATGGAATATTTAAATTATGTATAATATCCCGACTCTCAATAGTTACATACAAGTCTATAGAACATAGAAAAGCAGGATGCCCATGACGAGTACGTGTGGGATGAACCAAATCCTCATTGATTTTCATTTTTCCATTAGAAGGAGCTCGTACATGCTCGGCAATACCGCCTGTGAATACTCCACCGGTATGAAAAGTTCTTAATGTTAGTTGAGTCCCTGGTTCCCCAATTGATTGACCCGCAATAATACCTACAGCTTCTCCCAATTCGACCAGGTCACCATGAGTGGGACTCCGACCATAACATAATTGGCAGATCCAAGACGTACTCCTGCAAATAAAGGGGGTTCGAATATATATTCGTTGTACTCGAAAGGTTATGAATCGATTGATAAGTCCAATCCCAATATCTTGATTTCGAGTGGGAAGGCATCGTAAACCAATATATATATCGTTTGCTAATACACGACCAATTAGTGTTTGAACAAAAACTTTTTCCGGCATCCCATTTTGAGGATTCACCGAAATACCTCGGATAGTGCCACAATCTGTTCTACGTACAATAATGTGTTGAACTACTTCAACAAGTCTACGTGTGAGGTATCCAGCATCCGATGTTCGTACAGCAGTATCTACAACTCCTTTACGGGCCCCATAGCAAGAAATTATATATTCTGTCAAAGAAAGTCCTTCACGTAAATTGCTTTGAATGGGTAAATCAATCATTTGTCCTTGGGGATCCGACATTAATCCTCTCATACCCACTAATTGGTGTATCTGAGATGCATTTCCTCTAGCTCCCGAAAAGGACATTAGATGTACTGGATTAGAAGGATCAGTCATCCGAAAATTAGGATTCATTTCTTGTCTCAAATATTCACTTGTAGCATACCATATCTCAATCGATTGACGTAATTTTTCTACCGCGTGTACATTTCCATAATGATGGTGTTTCCCCAAAATAAAACTTTGTTGTTTGGCGTCTTGGACTAACCATCCCTTAGAAGGGATTATTAAAAGATCATCAATTCCTAATGAAATAGATGTAGCGGTGGCTTGCTGGAAACCCAAAGTCTTTACTTGATCCATGATATGTGATGTATATGCCACTCCGAAATGATCTATTAACCTGCTAATAAGTTGTTTCATAGCAGTTCCATTTATCGCTTTATTGTGAAAGACTAGATCGGCCCGTTCTACCATAAGTACCTCTTATACTGCTAAGTAGGATTCGACAATGGACCCAAGTCAGTGATTCGAAAACTTCCTTTCCTCAATCTCAATCTTGATTCACGCGGAAATTCATAAATTAGAATACCGGTGAAATTAGGGAGACCTGAATTCCCATGGGCACGAACATCGCCTAATCTAATTTCTTAGTCTTAGTTATGAGTAATCTAATTTCTTAGTTATGAGTAGGCTCGACAAAACCCCTGTATGGCTTCTTCTATTTCTCGATAAAAAGAAATATGACCAAGAGTGGTTCGAATGTATATACAACGAATTTCTTTTGTTACACTTTCTACTTTTGTTACGCTTTCTACTATTAGATAGTGCCCATAAATCTCATGATAGGTACCCAAACCCAAAGATTCATATTGAACTTCGACGGGAACTTCTCTTGAACCAATGATACGTTGATCTAGTCTCCATCGGAGCCACAAAGGACTATCTAAACTGATTCGTTTCTGTCGATAAGCTCCAAGGGCATCATAGGAACTAGAAAAATAGGGTTCTTTCAGATACTTATAGTCATTATTATTATTGTCAACTGTTTTATTTTGGTAGTTTCCGCAACTATATGGATTATATTTATTTGTACAAATACCTCGACGATTCTCGATCGTTAATAAATAGAGCCCAATAAGCATATCTTGAGTTGGTACAGAAATAGGATCCCCGATAGCCGGAGACAATAGATTCATATGAGAAAACATAAGTAAACGAGCCTTCGCTTGAGCTTCCAAAGATAAAGGTACATGAATAGCCATTTGATCTCCATCAAAGTCTGCATTGAAGCCCTTACAAACTAATGGGTGTAAACAAATAGCGCGTCCTTCCACTAAAATAGGTTGGAACGCCTGTATGCCTAATCTGTGCAGGGTGGGTGCTCTATTCAATAATACAGGATGCCCCTGCATAACTTCTTGAAGTATTTCCCATACAATGGGCTCTTTTTCCCGAATTTTACTTTTAGCAATTCCTATGTTAGAAGCAACATGTTGTCTAATTAGACCACGAATTACAAATGTTTGGAAAAGCTCTATTGCTATTTCTCGAGGTAATCCACACTGATGTAATGAAAGAGAAGGACCCATGGCAATAACGGAACGTCCCGAATAATCGACACGTTTACCAAGCAGAGTCTCACGAAATCTTCCCTCTTTGCCTTCAATTACATCTGAAAATGACTTGTAAACTTTATTATGACCATCCCTCATTGGTTGTCCGCGGATCCCATTATCAAGAAGTGTATCCACGGCCTCTTGTACCAATTTCTCTTGACACATTACTAATTCCCCTGGCGTAGATCTACTTGTTGCTAATAGATCGGTAAGAGTATTATTCCGATAGATAACTCGTCTATAGAGTTCATTAATATCCGAACTCATTAGTTTACCCCCATCTATCTGAATGATTGGTCTCAACTCAGGAGGAAGAACTGGTAATAAGCACAAAATCATCCATTCTGGTTCTACATTTGTTCGAATAAAATGTTTAGCTAATTCTATGCGTCTAACCAAAAAATCCTTTCTTCTTGTAATTTTTCTATCTTCCCATTCATTTCCAATGGATGCCTCTTCCCCTAATTCCTTCCATTCTACCAATGAATTACCTGTAATAATTCATAAATCTGAATCGGCTAATTGTTCTCTGATAGCACCTGCTCCTGTAGAGATTTCTCGATTTCTAAATGTCTCGAAGCCTTGGGTAGTAAAAAAAAGTGGTATGCTGTATTTCCGGGATTGGATTTCATATTCGAATAAACCTCGTAATCGTAAGAAAGTAGGTTTTTTAACTATGGGCCTAGCAAAAGAAAAATCGAGATAGATTCCTGTAGGATTGGATTCCCCCCTTAAAAATCGGACGTGAAGGTTTCCTTTCATCCGGCTCAAGTAGTTACCTCAAAAAGGGGATTCTTTTTTTATTTTTTTAAAAGTTTGTTCGAAAAACCCTACACTATAAACAAAGAACTACTCCTTACTCAAGTTCTCGCTAAGGACCAATGATTCATTCCTCTTTTTTTTTTTACTTTTCTTTTCTGAATTACTTATGATAAAATTGGACAAAATGAAAATATGAGATTTTTGAGTAGTCTACTTCCTGTTAAATGATGAATCCCCTTAAAATGAAAAGAATACTTTGGGACTCGTAAGGGATTTACTTGTCTATATATCGTTCTATTCGATCTTTTAGGCCCCTACTCACCTCGATGGTTATGCCATGATGCCCCTTAAAGCATATATGCGATAGATAGACTTCGGTAACCATGCTATATTTGTTTGCTTAAACAGAAGCTCTCTATTCTCTATTCTATAAAGTAAAGATCTCTATTCAAAGTAAAGATCTCTATTCCCTAAATCTAAATAATCTAAATAAAGTAAAGAAATGAAATAGTTGATCCCCCCCCCCCCAAAAAAAAAGTCTTTTTTCACGAGGTATAACTAGCAATTCCTATTTATACGGAATTGACCATAGATCAATTCCCCTTTCATTTGGAAGTATTGAATACACCTATAATTCTGAGTTTCATGTTACTTCTACTTCTGCCCAAATACATGTCAAAGCCGGGGACATCCCAATCGGATTGAATGGGATGACAGTTTCTCAGTCCGAATCTGTAAAATTTCAATTTTGATCAAATCACACATCGCAGTATACTAGGCCTTCTAATTCCTTAAGGGGCTTATCTAAAAGATTCGCGATATAACTAGGAAGACGTTTCAAATACCACACATGAGTCACTGGACATGCGAGTTTGATGTATCCCATTTGATATCTTCGTATCCGAGAATCAACAAATTCCACCCCGCATTGTTCACAAAATTTCGGGTCTTCTTTTTCGGCTCCAATCACTCGATAATTTCCACAAGCACAAATTCCACTTTTTATGGGCCCAGAAATTCTTTCACAAAACAATCCATCTTTTTCCGGTTTATTGGTCTTATAATGAAACGTATAGGGCTTTGTCACCTCTCCAACTATCTCTCCATTGGGTAAGATTTTGTTAGCCCAAGCCTTTATTTGTTGAGAAGAAACTAGTCCAATTCGAAGTTGTTGATGTTTATACCGGTCAATCATGGAATAGAAATTCTGATTCATTCAGATCAAGCTTCCTTCCTATTAATCTGGAAGTTCTTCTCAGATACAAGGAAATGATTCAGTTCTAGAGCTAAAGATCGTAGTTCTCGAACGAGCAATCGAAAAGATTCTGGAGCATCTTCTGGGTTAGATACTTTTTCTCCAATGATCGTAGCACCAAGTACTTCTTGACGAGCTCTAATATGATCAGATTTATAAGTAAGCATCTCTTGTAAAATATGAGCAACACCAAATCCCTCTAGAGCCCAAACTTCCATTTCTCCTACTCGTTGTCCTCCTTGCTTCGCCCTTCCTCTAAGGGGTTGTTGTGTAACAAGTGCGTAATGTCCACTAGAACGTCCATGGATTTTATCATCAACTTGATGAATTAATTTTAAAATATAGGACTTTCCCATTAGAACAGGTTGCTCAAAAGGGTTTGCTGTTCTTCCGTCAAATATTCTGCTTTTTCCGGGATATTCCGGTTCAAATACCCATGGATTTTTTGTTTGCTTACAGGCTTCATATAATTCGGAAAACACTAGTTTTCTCGAAGCCTCTTGCTCATATCTCTCATCAAAAGGTGCTATTCTATAATGTCTCTTTAGCAGATCCCCCGCTAACCCGAGCGAGCATTCAAATATCTGTCCCGTATTCATTCGTGATGGTACTCCTAATGGGTTGAAGACCATATCAATAGGTGTTCCATCTTGCAAATAGGGCATATCTTGTCTAGGCAAAATTTTGGAAATGATACCTTTATTCCCATGTCTTCCAGCTACTTTATCACCCACTTTGATTTCACGTTTCTGAGAAATATATACACGAATCGTTTCTGAATTATAACCGGAACCCCCCTTTTTCCGGATCCATCTCACATCAATAACGCGACCTCTTCCACCTATAGGCAGTTTTAGAGAAGTTTCTTTTGCAGTGTATACCTGAATTCCAAGTATGGCTCGTAATAATCTATCCTCTGGAGCATACGACGATTCGTTTGCCGTCTGAGGCGTTAATTTACCTACTAAAATATCACCTGTTTCTACCCAAGATCCCAGCATCACAACTCCATTTCTGTCTAAATTGCGGAATAAATGAGCCTCTAGATGCGGTATTTCCTTAGTGATTCTTTCAGGTCCTTGGCTTGTCACATGAGTCTGAATTTCATATTTCCGGATGTGAAAAGAAGGATAAATATCTTCATATACTAGACGTTCGCTAATTAGTACTGCGTCTTCAGAATTGTAACCTTCCCACGGCATATAAGCTACTAATACGTTTTTTCCTAAAGAGAGTTCCCCACCAACTGTAGCCGCACCGTCCGCTAAAATTTGTCCCTTTTTAATGCATTTACCCCGCGGAACCTGAGGTTTTTGATGCATACAAGTATTTTTGTTGGAACGTTGATAGATAACTAATGGAATACTTATAGTAGTAGTAGTGTCCCCATTACTTGATAAAATAATTTTGTGAGGATCAGTATAAATGATCTTTCCCTCGTGTTCGGCTATAGCGGAAACCCCCGAATCTAGAGCCGTTTGGCGTTCCAGTCCAGTTCCAACAATGCACCTCTCGGACTGAGAAAGCGGAACTGCTTGGCGCTGCATATTAGAACTCATTAAAGCCCGATTCGCATCATTATGCTCGATAAAAGGAATGAGGGAAGCCCCAATAGAAAAATATTGGAAGGGAAAAATATTTCTAAGATGAGTCTGTTCCCATGCAATAGTCAGAAACTCTTGACGGTATCGAGCTGGAACAACCTGTTCTTCCTGAATACACCGATTCAAGGCCAAAGAATTTCCTGCTGCTACCATATAATATTCATCTCTATTTGGTGATAAATAAACTATCTGTGCCTCTTTTGATCTTTCAGATATTTCATAAAATGGACTCTCTATGGATCCCCAATGGCCAATCTTCACATGAATGGCTAAGGATCCAATAAGTCCAACATTGATTCCTTCGGACGTGTCAATTGGACAAATACGTCCATAGTGGCTAGGATGAATATCTCGTATCCGAAAACTAGCAGTTCGCCCCGTCAATCCTCCAGGACCCAAATAACTCAATTTTCGCCCATGAATGATTTGTGTCAATGGATTAGTTCGATCCAAAACTTGAGATAAAGGATGTAGGCCAAAAAACGATTCATAAGTGGTTGTTAATGAAGTTGAAGTTACCAAATTTTGAGGAGTCGGTATCAATTTATGCCGAATTGTTCCAGATATAGTTCCTCGAACCGTGTTTTCTAAACGAACAAGAGCCAATCCGAATTGATCCTGTAGCAGATCCGCTATAGAACGAATACGTTTATTTTTCAAGTGATTCATATCATCAAGTGTACCCATTCCAAACTTCATTCCGATCAAATGATCCGCAGCAGCCAATACATCTTGTGGTAACAAAAATGTATTGTTCTGGGGTATATCAAGATTCAGTCTCCGGTTCATATTTCGTCGACCAATCCTTCCTAATTCACATCTTTGTTGAAAAAATTTCTTTTGTAATTCCTTATATAAGGACTCAGAAAATACCGGATCCCCGCCTACACAAGCAAATTGTTGATAAAATTCCAAAATAGCATTTTCTTTTGACCCAATCTTTGTTTTCTCCTTATCATTCGGGAAAGACAAGAAAATTTCAGGGTAACAAACATTATCTAGAATTTCTCTTAGATTCGAACCCATAGCCGATGATAGAACTAGAATAGATATTTTTTGTTTCCTACTCACACGGGCCCATATCCTTGTTTTTCTATCAATCTCTAATTCCGATCTTCCTCCCCAATCTGATATTATGGTGCTGGTATAGACAGAAATTCCCTTATGGTCCAATTTTGAACGGTAGTAAATACCAGGACTTTGCAATATTTGATCGATCACAATTATGTATATTCCATTTACTATAGAGGTTCCCAGGGAATTCATTAGAGGAATGTTCCCAATAAAAACGGTTTGTTCTTGCATATCTCTACCGGTTTTCCAAATTAATCCCGCGGGTACATATAATTCAGAAGAATATGTGAGTGATTCATACACAGCATCTCTTTCGTTTATCAAGGGTTCTACCAATTGATATCTTTCTACAAATAATTTCAATTCAATTTCTTGATCTGTATCTTCAATTTTTGGAAACTTATGAAATTCTTCCGTCAAGCCCTCATTAATGTACCTACAAAATCCCTCAAATTGGATCTGACTAAATCCAGGTATTGTGGACATTCCCTCATTTCCAACATTCCGGAGCATCTTAATTTGAAGTTTCCTGTTTATCGTTATCGAAAAAATCCCATTATTAGCTCACTATTTATCGAACCATATGGATCGGTCTAGCAATGATGGAATGTATATTCTGTTTACTGAATCACATGAAATTTTAGCCAACCCCATATATGTATTTCATACGTATGAACGGAAATGAGACAGAAGAATGAAGAGATTTTTCGATGCAAGTTCGAATTTGTGACAGGTACAAATTACAAATGGAAATAAATTGATAAAGCATTCCCGGAAAAATTTCGTGACTTACCTTATGGAGTCTTAGATAAAATATCAAAATTCATCCAATTTCTACCTATTATTCTGATATTACGATCAGATTGATTGGGTACCAAAAAAATAAATGGATATGGATTCAGAATAAAATCGAATCTCTATGAATTGAAAGAGATAAAGAAAGACAGAAGCAATATGGAGTTTCCCTTTTTAGCATACTGAATTTCATTTCATGTTCAAAAAACTTTTCGGATTCTTTTCTTTTTTTGCTAATAAAATATATAGAATATGATTGAATTGCGTAATAAGAGTAGTATTTTATTTATTTTATTAAGTGCATGCCGATATAGCTATCTACCTATTCGCATATCACATTGGCAACAGAGGTCAAGTCGCACTATATCATAATTTCTATTTTTTCTATTGCATATAGAAAATGAAAAATAAAGAAAAAATAAAGCATGACGATTCCCTATAGGGATATGTACATAAGAAAGACTCGCCCCGGTATCTGTGTAATAATTTCTATTTTTTTATTTTAGGGGTTTACATATACACATATATATGGTTATAATTGAAATATTGAAATTTGAAATTGAAAAAAATTGATTATTGAAAATAATTGATACTTATTTACTGATTAGTCATAAATCAATTTGATTTTGTTATGCCATTAAGGAAACCCAACAATTTGAGATACAAATTGAAGAGCCTTTCACTAATTCAAACACTAATTCAAAACAAATAAAATGGTTAATGGTTCCAATTAATGGTTCCAATTTGCCCTGAATTTTTCAGTCACAGACTGAATATTTTTGATCTTATCAATAGAAGAATTATTTCATTATTGATCACTAATCATAATGGAATTGATGGCGCAAAGTCAAAATAGAATCTTAAGGCTATTAATGAACCAATCCAATGAATCCACTCGTTATAAGATTTATGGTCGAATTGGGAAGCATTAAGTACAAATACGATACACACACCTTTTCTTGGAAAATGAAATAGCAAAGGAATACTCCGATCCTACTGGAACATGTAGGAATACTAAGACCTATTGTTTTTTACCCCTTTTCTTTTCATAAGCAAAAGACATCAAGATAGATAACTATCTATAAGATACCTCTATTTCCTATTTGATCTAAGCCTTACCGCTTTTCTTTCTGTGAAAAAATGGAGAAACACCATCAAAAAAATGGGGAAACACCATCACCCGTATTACATACATTCTTTCTTTTTTTCGTAATCCCCTTACCTTACACGGGCAAAGAAATTTTCTTGTTTTTCAACCTTGACTTTTACTCTACTCTATAACTCTATAAGAAACTCTATAAGAAATAAGAATAAGAGCTGGCCAACTATCCTGATTGAATGTTTGAGTACTCAGAGACTCTCGTGAGTCCGGATACAAAGTGTGATGCTCCCGGGATTTAGCACAAATCCCAAAGCACACCGAGATGGAGCGATGGCGGGACCCCTCGTCATCAGCCGTGTTGGACGACTCGGGTGTGCGATTGTGTCACTGAGGTTGACACAAGTCCATAGGGCGAGGGTTGAGTCAAACCACGGAGTGTGGGTTCACACGTGGATGTGGGCTTCTGACTCGACCCATGGACCCCAGACCCTCTCGCACGAGCTTGCGAGCGTGTGCATCGAGGAGGGTCAACCGTGGGGCGATTCTGAGGTCGAATCAGCCTTGAACCGGACCTGAACCCATCTTCCAGGCTGAACCGAACCGGTTCAGCCGGTTCAATCCGGTCGACGGTGTTTCGCTCGCACGCGAAGGGGAAAATTCCCCTGTTCTTCACCTCCTCTCCACCTGCACTGTCTCCGGCGCCGATTCCGGCCAGCTGGAGGGGGATCACCGGAAAAGGAAGGTGGCTGGCGACTCGTGCCTCCGTGGCGAAGACGTTGGCAGCGAAATCGGGCGTGGACTCTGACGTGGACGAGCCCAGGGCGACGATTGGAGGTCGCCCCGGTGGAAGCGAGATCTCCGGCCAATCACCGGCGGAGATCGCGGTTGCGTGGTCGACGAAGATGGAAATCCCATCCTCGTCGAGGGGAGGTTGCAATCAAGCGAGATTGGAGCTTGAGCAAGGTCTGGCGACGACGAACTCTCGGCGAGATTCAGATCTGGGAACAGAGCATCTTGTTTGGCGTCGGCGACGAGGCTCCGGCCGTGGACTCGTCGGCGTTCCCTCTCAGATCAACTCACCGGTGCCCTGAGGTAACGAGGAGACTATCTCCTCCGGCGCCGGCAGCCAGACGCGGGAGAGCGATCGGATTTTTCGATCGCCGGTTCCACGCAGCCACAGCTTCCATTGGGTAGAAATTCTCGTCGGCGGCGACTCCTCCGGCGACAATACTCCGGCGGCGGCTTCTCCGTTCACGGGCGACCAGATCCCGACCTTCCGGCGGGGATTCGGTGGCCGGACGGTGACGGACGGAGGAGGATGTGCCTCCCCTGTTCCGACCGAAGTCGCTCTGTTCGGACGCGAGCGGACGCGAACGGGAAGAGGAGGGAAGTTCCGTCGCGCGGGTTCGTACGCGCGTCTCGCTTCGTCTCCGACCGGACTTTCCGACGCGGCTTCTCGGAGGATCTCGGTGGGCTCGGCTCGTGGAGTGGTGGCACGCTACAAGGGTAAACCCTCCCCGGATCTATCGTGTGTAGTGGTAGTAGGACGGGTTTCTCGTGTGTAGTGGATAGAGACTTTACCGCCGTCCGGACTTCGTGTGGCTTTTCGTCCGGACGGTTCTTTGAGTTATCTGCGCCCGCATATGTGTAGTGCGGGTTGTGCTTATTTGTAGGTACTGCTTGCTTGCCTGCAAAGTCTAGGACGTGTGTGCCGGCACCCTTGAAGGTGTTCGCCACCGTCCCCTTGTGATTGCTTGAGGCCGCGCCGGTGCCTATCTCGGCTGTGTAGAGAAAGGAGCGCGGGCTGAGGAAATTTCTGTGAGTGCAAAGTGTTTGGAGAGTCTCCATCACTTTGACACAGTTGAGAGATTTGTATTCGTGTCCGAGGGGCGGTATTCATACCGAACCCTTTGCGCACGTGGTGTGAGGACTTGTAAAAGTGCTGGGGCAGCTTCCGCAACGCGATCCTAACCGGTCGCGGGCCACTCTAGTGTAGGGCTGAGATCTCCGCGAGGGGATCTGCCGGTTGTGGTTAAGTTTATTATAAAAAAAATAAATTTGCCCATAACAAACCGGTATCAGAGCTTAAGTTTGTGTAAGTCTATTGTCAGGGATATCGACGTCGGTGTACGCTGTTTGGAGGGTGCGTACGTCGGTGCCTAGCGCCGGGGCGTAGTCTCTCAGCCTCTTCACTGATCGCTCAGTTTCGACACAGACCGAGCACTACTTAGCTCTTTTCAGTGCACCCAGAGGTCAGACCATCAGATCTCATTCCACCAGCAGAACTTCAGAGTTACTTCTCACGATCACAATGGTTACAGCTGTAGAGCGCATCTCCCACTTGGAGACTGCGATAGGGAACTTCGATGGAGACGCTACGATCATGGTGCGTCTCGAGGCACTTCGGTCGGCGGTCGAGTCCGTTGGGACCCGCCTGGATTCTAAGTTGGCACGTCTCTCCAGTGCCCTTGGTGGACTTGCATTGGAGGTGGCTTGTTTGAAGGGGCAGGCTGCTGCCCGTGCTTCTACTTCAGCCACAGGCGCTGGGAGTTCCCAGCCGCAGACCACTAGAGTGCGCGTTCCCGAGCCCTCTACTTTCAGTGGGGTACGCAGTGCAAAGGAACTTGAGAATTTCCTTTGGGATATGGAGCAGTATTTCAGGACTGCTCAGGTGCCTGATTATGAGAGAGCGCAGCTGTGTTCGGCATATCTGACGGGTGACGCCATGCTCTGGTGGCGTACCTTAGTGACCCCTCCGGGAGAAGAGGTGCCACGTGACATCTCATGGGATGAGTTGAAAGCTGAACTGAAGAATCAGTTCCTGCCGACACACACTTCTAAGACTGCTAGAGACTCTCTGCATAAGATCAGACACACGGGGACAGTTCGTGAGTATGTTCGAGCTTACTCTGCCGCCATGCTCGAAATACCACGAATGGAAGAAGAGGATCGCTTGTACTTCTTCTTAGAGAGGATGCAGACATGGGCACAGTTGGAAGTTAGGAGACATAGTCCATTAACTCTCAAAGAGGCTATGGCCGTAGCTGATTCCTTAGTGGATTTGAGGGATAGGAAGCAATCTGCCCCTATCTCCTCTGGTCCATCTAAGTCACGTTCCCCTCAGAGGAATAAGGGGAAGCGTCCAGCTCCAGGACCCAAGGGTGGGTATAAGAAGAAGCAGGGAAAAGGAGGAGCTACCTCTTCAGGAACCGGCCAGAAGAAAGCCATACCAGCCGGTTCTCCTCCTAGGGGCGCTCCCAAGCAACAGCTGAAGTGTTTCCTTTGCCGAGGTCCTCATCGCATGCGTGATTGTCCTCGGGGAGATACACTTGCAGCCATTGTTCAGCGGGAGGCTGCCCAATCTGAAGATCCTCTGATCACTGTGAATCCTTTGGTGATCAATGCCATTGCTACTTCCACCACAATGAAGACCAAGTTGATGTACGTGGAGATGAGGGTGAACTCACATCGAGTTCATGCCATGATCGATAGTGGTGCATCTCATGTTTTTGTGGCTCATGGCATGGCGACGCGGCTAGGGCTGAGCATGTCCCCTACTCAGGACCGCTTCAAGACGATCAACGCTGAGGAGCGGCAGATCGCAGGAATATCCTATGATGTTCCTCTTGTCTTCGGGGAGTGGAAGGGTAAGAACCATGTACGCGTGGTTCAGATGGACGATTATGATGTTATCGTCGGCTTGGAGTTGATACAGAAGATGAAGGCTGCTATAGTCCCTCATCTAAAGGGTGTCCAGGTGATGGATGAGAGATACCCTTGCTTTGTTCGTTGCCTACAGTTGGCTGGGTCGGATAAGTCAGTACGACCAGGGAAGGCTCAGAGTACATACATATCGGCTGCTACTCTTGAGACAGGCTTACGTCGGGGCGAGCGGACCTTTCTGGCTACATGGGTGACGGCCCCTGTAGAAGGTCCAGACGACGTACCAGCGGAAGTGAAGAATTTACTTGAGGAGTTCCAGGATCTTCTTTCGCCTGAGCTACCTAAGGAGCTTCCTCCCAGACGTGCGATTGATCACCGCATTGAGTTGGTTCCTGGGGTAGCTCCTTCTTTCCGACCCCCATACCGCATGCCTCCTGCAGAGCTCGTAGAGCTGAGGAAGCAGTTGGATGAACTCTTGGCAGCTGGGTTCATCCAACCCTCCAAGTCTCCATTTGGTGCTCCTGTGCTGTTTCAAAAGAAAAAGGACGGTAGTCTTCGCTTCTGTGTTGACTACCGTGCCTTAAATAAGATCACCATCAGGAACAGATACCCGATCCCACATATCCAGGACCTCATCGACAGACTAGCGGGCGCTACTGTCTTCACCAAGCTTGATTTGAGATCAGGCTATTGGCAGGTCCGCATAGCTGAAGGAGATGAGGCGAAGACAGCCTGTGTCACCCGGTACGGCGCCTTCGAGTTCTTGGTTATGCCATTTGTCTTAACCAATGCGCCGGCTACCTTCTCCCACCTGATGAATAATGTTCTGACACAGTTGCTAGACGATTTTGTAGTCGTCTACCTTGATGATATCGTGGTGTACTCGGCCACGATGGAGGAGCATTTGCAGCATCTGAGATTGGTGTTTCAGAGACTGAGGGAACACCAGCTGTATGTGAAGAGGGAGAAATGCTCCTTTGCTGCTTCTGAGATCCAGTTTCTGGGCCATGTGGTAGGCCATGGCACTGTCCAGATGGATCCTGAGAAGGTGTGTGCCATCGTCGAGTGGACCGCACCTACTTCCCCTACTGAGCTCCGATCTTTCCTGGGAGTGGCGAATTTCTACAGGAAATTTATCCAGGACTACTCCAAGATCGCAGCTCCCCTTTCTGACCTCCTGAGGAAGGAGACTCCATGGCTATGGCAAGAACGGCATCAGACTGCGTTTGCAGAGTTGAAACGCAGGATCGCCAGTGAGCCGGTTCTTCGTATGCCGGACTTCAGTCGGCCCTTTGAGGTCCATACCGATGCCTCTGACAGAGCGATCGGTGGAGTGCTCTTACAGGAGGGGCATCCAGTGGCATTTGAGAGCCGGAAGTTAAGTCCGGTGGAGCAGCGTTACTCAGCTCACGAGAAGGAGATGGTCGCCGTGATCCACTGCCTTCGAGTTTGGCGCATCTATCTTCTCGGTAGCGCTTTCGTAGTGAAGACGGATAATGTCGCCAACACATACTTCGCTACGCAGAAAAAGCTCTCACCTAAACAAGCGAGATGGCAGGAGTTCCTCGCTGAATTTGACTTCACCTGGGAGCACAGACCGGGGCGCTCCAATGTGGTTCCAGATGCTCTCAGCAGGATGTGCACTGTAGTGCTTGCTTCTATATCGAGGATTGAGGGTGATCTCCTCGATCGCATTCGGCAAGCTGCTGCTCTCGACACCAAATACCAGCAGCTGATCGCCGACGTGCGAGAAGGCAAGGTTCGTCGTTACTATCTTCAGGGCGACGACCTTTTGATGGCCGAGGGCGGTCGGCCACTTGTTCCGGCGACTAGCGGACTTCGACGCGAGTTATTGCGTGAGCTTCACGACTCGGCATGGAGTGGACATCCGGGACAGCGCAGGATGCTGATTCTATTATCCCGATCTTGTTATTGGCCCTCCATGCGAGCTGATGTCGATCATTATGTCCGCACCTGCTTGATCTGCCAGCAGGATAAAGTCGATAGGAGGCGCGAAGCTGGATTGTTACAGCCTCTTCCTATTCCGGAACGACCATGGACTTCAGTTTCCATGGATTTTATTACTAGGTTACCGAAGGTCGAAGGGAAGGCTTCTATCTTTGTTGTGGTGGACAGGTTCTCTAAGTACTCTGTGTTCATCGCAGCACCTGAGCCTTGTTCAGCCAAGGAGACGGCTGACCTATTCTTCAAGCATGTAGTGAAGCTTTTTGGGCTTCCTCTGGACATTGTTTCTGACAGAGATGCCAGGTTCACTGGTAACTTCTGGACGTCCTTGTTCAAGACTCTTGGTTCCGAGCTAAAGTTTTCTACAGCGAACCATACTCAGACCGATGGCCAGACGGAGAGGATAAATGCACTACTTGAAGAATACCTTCGTCACTTCGTGTCGGCAAGCCAGCGCAACTGGGTGTCTCTCCTCGACACGGCGCAGTTTGCCTACAACTTGCAGCAGTCTTCAGCGACCGGTAAGACACCATTTGAGTTGGTGTTAGGACGACAGCCTCTCACCCCCGCTGATATTGTGCAGCACACTGATGGTGAGTGCCCAGCAGCCTATCGGGTTGCGAGAGATCATGCCGAGGTGCTCCAGGAGGCTCGTGATAGCTTAGAGCACGCTGCAAGAAGGATGCAGCATTATGCCAATCAGAGTAGACGCGATGAACAGTTTGAAGTTGGACATCTTGTGCTTTTAAAGTTGACACCTCAGATGTGGAGAAAGATCTCAGCCAAGACTGCGCATCGCAGCCTTATTCAGAGATATGAGGGACCTTTCGAGGTCTTAAGACGGGTTGGTGCTGTAGCCTACAGGCTGAAGCTTCCCGACAGATTAAAGCTTCATCCGACCTTTCATGTGAGCTTTCTGAAAAAGTTTCACACCGACGAGACCGACCCCAGTCGCTCTCAGGGGCGTCGGGCTCCTCCTAGTGTTCGGGCAGAGTTCGATAAAAAGATTGAAAAGATTTTGAATCACAAAACACTTGGACAGTATAGGAGGAACAGGCGGATGGAATTTCTTGTGCAGTGGGAAGGAACACCCATAGAAGAAGCTAAATGGGAGAAAGCTTCTGATTTGTGGCAGTTTGAGGAGGAGTTGAAGATCTACATGGACAGCCTGTCGTCGAGGGCGACGACGAACTTGGGTGGGGGAGTATGTGATGCTCCCGGGATTTAGCACAAATCCCAAAGCACACCGAGATGGAGCGATGGCGGGACCCCTCGTCATCAGCCGTGTTGGACGACTCGGGTGTGCGATTGTGTCACTGAGGCTGACACAAGTCCATAGGGCGAGGGTTGAGTCAAACCACGGAGTGTGGGTTCACACGTGGATGTGGGCTTCTGACTCGACCCATGGACCCCAGACCCTCTCGCACGAGCTTGCGAGCGTGTGCATCGAGGAGGGTCAACCGTGGGGCGATTCTGAGGTCGAATCAGCCTTGAACCGGACCTGAACCCATCTTCCAGGCTGAACCGAACCGGTTCAGCCGGTTCAATCCGGTCGACGGTGTTTCGCTCGCACGCGAAGGGGAAAATTCCCCTGTTCTTCACCTCCTCTCCACCTGCGCTGTCTCCAGCGCCGATTCCGGCTAGCTGGAGGGGGATCACCGGAAAAGGAAGGTGGCTGGCGACTCGTGCCTCCGTGGCGAAGACGTTGGCAGCGAAATCGGGCGTGGACTCTGACGTGGACGAGCCCAGGGCGACGATTGGAGGTCGCCTCGGTGGAAGCGAGATCTCCGGCCAATCACCGGCGGAGATCGCGGTTGCGTGGTCGACGAAGATGGAAATCCCATCCTCGTCGAGGGGAGGTTGCAATCAAGCGAGATTGGAGCTTGAGCAAGGTCTGGCGACGACGAACTCTCGGCGAGATTCAGATCTGGGAACAGAGCATCTTGTTTGGCGTCGGCGACGAGGCTCCGGCCGTGGACTCGTCGGCGTTCCCTCTCAGATCAACTCACCGGTGCCCTGAGGTAACGAGGAGACTATCTCCTCCGGCGCCGGCAGCCAGACGCGGGAGAGCGATCGGATTTTCCGATCGCCGGTTCCACGCAGCCACAGCTTCCATTGGGTAGAAATTCTCGTCGGCGGCGACTCCTCCGGCGACAATACTCCGGCGGCGGCTTCTCCGTTCATGGGCGACCAGATCCTGACCTTCCGGCGGGGATTCGGTGGCCGGACGGTGACGGACGGAGGAGGACGTGCCTCCCCTGTTCCGACCGAAGTCGCTCTGTTCGGACGCGAGCGGACGCGAACAGGAAGTGGAGGGAAGTTCCGTCGCGCGGGTTCGTACGCGCGTCTCGTTTCGTCTCCGACAGGACTTTCCGACGCGGCTTCTCGGAGGATCTCGGTGGGCTCGGCTCGTGGAGTGGTGGCACGCTACAAGGGTAAACCCTCCCCGGATCTATCGTGTGTAGTGGTAGTAGGACGGGTTTCTCGTGTGTAGTGGATAGAGACTTTACCGCCGTCCGGACTTCGTGTGGCTTTTCGTCCGGACGGTTCTTAGCGTTATCTGCGCCCGCATATGTGTAGTGCGGGTTGTGCTTATTTGTAGGTACTGCTTGCTTGTCTGCAAAGTCCAGGACGTGTGTGCCGGCACCCTTGAAGGTGTTCGCCACCGTCCCCTTGTGATTGCTTGAGGCCGCGCCGGTGCCTATCTCGGCTGTGTAGAGAAAGGAGCGCGGGCTGAGGAAATTTCTGTGAGTGCAAAGTGTTTGGAGAGTCTCCATCACTTTGACACAGTTGAGAGATTTGTATTCGTGTCCGAGGGGCGGTATTCATACCGAACCCTTCGCGCACGTGGTGTGAGGACTTGTAAAAGTGCTGGGCCAGCTTCCGCAACGCGATCCTAACCGGTCGCGGGCCACTCTAGTGTAGGGCTGAGATCTCCGCGAGGGGATCTGCCGGTTGTGGTTAAGTTTATTATAAAAAAATAAATTTGCCCATAACACAAAGTATCTTCAGTCCTTTCCACAACTTCTAAATGGATTTCCCATCAGCCTATCCAATCTAATTCCAGACAGAGTCAGTAGATACAACTTTAGTAGTGGTATGGTAGTGTAAGATAATTAGGAATTCTTGATAGTCTTTTCTACAATCTCTTCTTCAATCCTAGGAGCAAAAATGGAGTGTCCTTTAGGAACCTTTGGATACCAAACCAAGATTTCCGACCTCTTACTTTCGTAGTTATGAATCCCAGAATTGACTCTCATTATTTATGTTCTTGTTTTGATAAAACAAATGTCGGAACCAATCATAATCATATTAATAAGTAAGGCTTACTTCATCCCTATTTGTACCGGTTTGGGCCACACCCAAAACCTGGATTTTGAGAAAAAAATTTTACCTTTTTTTAGAACTACAGATTCTTATCGATAGGATTATTCTTTTTCCTCTGCTTCTCCGGGGACAGAATTTGTCTCGTCGAGTTAAATCAGCAGAATACAAAATCCACAGTTTTTTGTTGATTAAGCGACACCCAGATTTGAACTGGGGATAAAGGATTTGCAGTCCCCCGCCTTACCACTTGGCCATGTCGCCAAACCAAATCCGATCCAAAATGGATAAAATCAAATGGTATCCATCCATATTCTATTACTAATTCTTTTTTTTTATTGGATCCAGTTTAGATTATTGGATCCAGTTTAGATTATGGTATCCATCCATAATTAATGGATTGTTAATTATGCCTAGATCTCGGATAAATGCAAATTTTATTGATAAGACCTCTTCAATTGTAGCCAATATCTTATTACGAATAATTCCGACAACTTCCAGAGAAAAAAGGGCATTTAGCTATTACAGAGATGGTGCGATTTGATTCTTTTTTTGTAGTCTAGTCGTCCTCAGTATTACGAGAAAGAAAAGAGACGTGGTTCGGGATAGAAAGAACCAAATTATTGAAATAAACCCACGCTTGGTGAAGGTGAAGTTTGTAGATAGAACAATTCCTTCTATCGTGTATCCTCGATTGATGCAGCCTCAGATGCTTCAATTGTCAATTTTAGTATTGAGCGAAAGGTTACACCTATAGGTTCCGTATTGCGAGTCAATCCTACTCCACTAGTACCAATAGGCGGCATAGGGGAAGAAGCACTACACCCAGGAATCAACAACACGAAAACTTTGTTATAAATTAACCTTTTCCTTATCGGTATCAGGGCTAACAAGAATGGTTGGGACAATAAACATCCATCTCGTTCGTACTTTGGGTACCCGTATAACCATCAAAGGTCGTTGAAGTGACTAATTCCTGGAAATAGAGGGCGTTGAAGACAAAGAAATTGTTGGAGTTACCATTTCCATCTAGCACTAATACGATTGGTGTTAAGAAAAAACCTCTTGCGGGAAGGCTGGCTAGAGATTTCTTGTAAAAATACCAGCTCCTGTCAGTTCATAATGAGAAGAGTGAAATTTGAATTCCATGGATTATTTCCCTTAGTACTATGCACAGAAGGGAGGAGCCGTATGAAATGAAAATCTCATGTACGGTTCTGGAACGGAGATTCTTTGAATAGAATGAACGACCGTAACGGATGTTGGCTCAATCCGAAGGAAATTATGCGGAAGCTTTACAGAATTATTATGAAGCTACGCGATCAGAAATTGATCCCTATGATCGAAGTTATATACTCTATAACATAGGCCTTATACACACAAGCAACGGAGAGCATACAAAGGCTTTGGAATATTATTTCCGCGCACTAGAACGAAACCCATTCTTACCACAAGCTTTTAATAATATGGCTGTGATCTGTCATTACGCGCGACTATCTCCACTATAGAAAGAAGGAAAAAAAAGATCCAATTGACTAGTAAATACTACAAAAAATAGGCTTTCTACATATGCATCGTCTAAAGCAACGGTTTCCCTGTGTTCGTTTTAGACCAACCTCCTACTCTCGCAGTGGATCGTTCTAAGACAAACCCAATGAGTTCTATGGTAGACTATGAAATCCTCGAGCGAAGACCAAGCACTCTCGTGTCGAGGTCTCGCAAGTTTTACTTAGAGGTTCGACCCTTACGATCCTTCTCTCGATATGAATCGTAACGGCTAACACGCGAAATTACTCGGCCAGGGTAAAACCATGAAATAAATACATCAAAGTAAAATATGCTCACAATTCATACCAAATAACATAAATAGATACAAAGTTTGCAATTAAAATCTTCAAAGAGTTTCCACCAAGCCCTGAAATAGGGTTTACGCTACAATCGTCATTGAAACGCTCAAAATCTCTCTTTTAATGAAATGAAAAGTATAAGAAAATGAAGCTAAGGGGAAGGAGATGATGAACCGAAGGAATCCTGAAGAAATCATGATGATCGTCTGTCTCAATCTCCAAAAATCTCCAAAAATCGCCTCTGTCGCCGTGTTCTTCCGCCCGCGCCACTTCTTCGTGTGAATGCTTGATAGTTAGGGCATGAAAATTGGGGCTTTTATATTCTATCTGTTCGCCTCTGAAAGAGCTTTCCATAGACACCTCACTTGCTAAATTTGGACTCCAAACGAGTGAGAAATCAAGGAAAAACCGAGTGGAACTCGGTCTTGTTCGCGCCTGGGTTGGAATCATGGGTGAACCCCGCCGGGTTCACCTGCCCGTGATTCCCTCTGTGAGTTCGGATGAATAGAAGCGCGGTGAACCCGGCGGGGTTCACCCGCCCGTGCTTCTCTCTGGACAGATCTCGACCAAAGTGAAAACCGGTGAACCCGGTGGGGTTCACCTGGCCGTGATGCTTTCTGGACCTCTGCTGGCTGACGACCGGGATGGTGAACCCCATGGGGTTCACCCGCCCGTGATTCTCTCTGTGAGTTTCCTGCAGCCTGGCGAAGAATCTGGTGAACCCCATGGGGTTCACCTGGCCGTATTTTTGAGGCTAACTCTGTTTAAGCCCAAATTTGATGTGTGACTTCGTCTTCACACGAGAAATCGTCTCATGGCCTCAGAATCTTCAAAATATGTCAAAAAAAAGGGTATTTTTGCTTGAAATTGCATAAAAGTACCAAAAAGTGAAGATTCCGAAGATATGAAGGAAATAAGGCTATAATGAGTATAAAAGTGTTGAAATAAGCCTAGATTTGACATGAAATACAACGGAAAAATACTACCAAAATGCAATGCATCAAAATACTCCAGACTTAAATCTTTGCTTGTCCTCAAGCAAATAGAATAAGATGAAGTACAAGATGGGAATAAGAACAATCTTTTGGGTTGAGGTATACATCCAAGTTAGAGAAATATTTAATAACAATCCAAAACCAAATCAGGAGAAATCATGTAAATGGTTGTTTCAAGTGTTCAGCAGTTTAATCTCACAATTTCTAGATGTTAGTCAACTTAGTAAGCAACAAATATAGGATTCAATCAAGCCTACACATAACACTCATGCAATTCCAATCTTCCCTATTCAAATCGTTGGGGTTAACTCAATTGTTCCATCAGGGTATAATACACTGATTATAGCAATAGACTTCAACTCATAACCTTAGGTACCATTGCCAATTTTTCGCAATGCCAAGTAGAGGAGTCTCTTTATTGATTTCAACTTCACATCCCTTAGATTTCAACTCATATCCTTCGGTACCACTCCCAATTTTGCGCAGTGCCAAGTAGAGGAATCTAGAGGGTGATTCGTTTTTTTTTTTTTTTTAACAGCAGTTGATAACACATCCTTTTTGAACATATGTAGTGTCTCCCTAATAACAAAAAGGAATTCAAAGAATAACAAAGTGAATATGTATCTCAATACGATTCTCATGTAAGTTGCAAGCTTGAGTTGATTAAACAATCATAGAAATGTTTGACCCACTAATGAACAACTTAAAAGCAATCCAAATCACAAAATTTCAAAATCATAGAATAAATGGACATGTTCAAAAAGTATCTCGGTCTGCCGCACCATACCATCACTCTCACCGTGGCCAAATAAGGTGTGGGCCAACACGCGGTGGACATATTTTATCATAGGGTTGTATAGGCTGGACGCACGGGCCACACGAGCGGAATAGATGTGCTCGTTGGTAATCGCGCCCCAAAAGCCCTGCTCACTAAACTCAGTGGGGACCCTGCGAACACAAGGCTCTGGAAAACCATATATGCTACGAAACTGTGAGAGAGTAAGAGTGTGCTCGATATTACCCAGTTGAAATGTCAAACTCCCTGGATTGTCTTCAAGAATAGGGTCAGCTTTCATTTCTAAAGAGCTCAAAAATTCCAATGTCACGCCAACATACGTAGGAGAAAATAATCGCTGGAACTGCTCCAAACCTACTATAGAATACATCATATCAACATCGTCCAACATCCCCAGCATCTGCAATGTCAACATCGTCCAACATCCCCAGCATCTGCATTGCTCCTGGTCGGCGTCACGGAAGACGATCCCGAACTCGTTCGGGGGAGAGGCATATGGCTGTGATCGGCAGGAGGGAGTGCACCCATGGCGAGAGGAAGAGGAGCCTGGAGTCACCGCCGAAGATGGTCGGCGAGTTGGAGGTGTAGGCATAGGCTCATACTCTTCATCGTCGGTGGCGGACGAATCGGACAGCGCCTATTGAGGGCGTGAAGTCCTCTTCGCAGCCATTACTTTTGTTCGTGGAGGCATGGTGCTAAAATAGATCAAGATCAGTTGGGAAGAAGATCTGGCCGGTGGCGTGAGGAAACGTGAGCAGGTGGCGGATCGGCGGAATCCGAAATCCTTAATCGCTCGAAGCAAAGATTCGTCAGAAAAAGGGAAAAACTGGATCAAACCCTTAGAGATCTTCTTCAAGTGCTAGGAAGAGCTGTGAGTAGGTGGCAGATCTAAGCTTGGCCGATCCTAAACATAGTGCTATCAGTGACCCTTCCCCAGCAAGTATGGCTGTGAAATGTGACTGGGGATCCAGCAAGTTTTTTGGATCAACCGATTCTAGTGATGGGTTGGTTACCACAACCGAAAAAGGAGGGAAGGAAGAGCTTTCGCTGGAAACTTGGAAGCAGCCTGTGCTTGCATCTCAAGGGGAGAATGTGAAGAAATTACTCTACAAGGGTGAAGGTGCTAGCACACCAAAGATCATGAAAGAACATATTGGTATAAGCATTCCAACCGCGGCTCGGAACAGAAGATTGGGGAGACGTAGGAATCTCAACTCCGAAATTGAAAATATCACAGAATGGACTCCATGAATTTGGAGTGGCTGAGCACAACGATGGTGAAGGTTCAAGAGTTGCCAATCGAAAGAAATATTCTCGAGATATTCTCATGACACTCTCACCGCAGTACGCACAACTCCCAAAAGATTATGAGATTGGTCCAGACGTACTTGATCCATTGTTCACCGATGGTGTAAGAAGATTACCATGTCCTAGTTCGGGGAAGAGTAAAGACAGATCATCATGTGCCTCGTGGGCATATGAGACACTTGAGGAGCCGAACACTGTTCACCTCTCCAATCCCCCGGATCCACCTTGACATGGCATCATGGTCAAGCCAAAGACCTTAAAATGGCGCTTCTTGGGAGGCAACCCAAGCTCTTTTCCCCTTTTTCTTGCTAGTTCTTTTAGTAATTTTCTTAATGGCATTTTCATTTCTTAGTAGTTAGCTTAGTGGTATTTCGGATTGCTTATCGCGATGGTATTTTGATCTGTCGACCACTTGCTTAGTTTTCCTCTCTTTGAGTAGTTAGCTTAATGGTGTTCTTGTCTGTTGTGATGGTATTCTAGGTAATTGACTGCTTGCTTGCTTCTATTATATTTAAGTAGTTTGCTTTGATCATCCCTTTTTGGTAGTTTGTTCCATGGTATCATCGTTTGCTGTTCTTAATTGATAGGCTGAGATGGTATTGAGCTGATGTTTGGATCTATAAATCATTTGCCCAGTTTTTGCTCTCCCTCTCTAGTCTATCGCTGTAGCACCTACCATGGTATTTCCGCTTGTTGCTTACATTTGCTGCACTTGGGTGGCGTGTGATGATGGTATTCTGATGCTGTTAGTCACTTGTTGGTGCTACTCTCTTTTGATTGATTTGAACTGTTTGGTCACGGTGGTATTTTAATTTCTAGATCCCGTGCTCACCCTTTCTCCATGATGAGTTGTAGCCAATTGCCTACTTTTATTCTCTTCATGTAGTTTGTGGAGCTCTACGTTCACTTTGCTGAAGTTTTGGGTCATTTGTTTCATGATTTTACACTTAACGTTGCCCATTGATGATGTTGAGGTGGCTTTGTGATGGTATTATGCTTTAATCTATTTTGATGACTTTGGGGAGCCTAATTTTATGTTTATCATTGTCCAGGGACGATCTGGGTGCAATTAGAGACCAATTGCGTTGTTTCCAAAATTCCACGGTCGACCCGGCGATGACAGTCACACCCATGGTTCCAATAGCTGCACTTCATGTTGTGAGTTCCGTTCTCCATAGAAATTTCCTCAGGCCGCCCAATGATTAATACCTCGGCCCGCGAAATTTCAGACCATTGGAGGCGACTCCTTAAGTTCAAGTAAGGTTTTTCACAGAAAGTTCCTTTGGGTACCCAGTGACCGAGACCTCGACCATGGTTTCTAGAGGCAGATTTCGCAGAGGAAAACATGAAATCCGAGTTCTCCACAGAAAGTTCCTCTGGGCACCCAGTGACCAAAACCTCAGCCCGAGGAGTTCCGGAGGCAGTCACTGCAGCATAAGTCTAGGAAGTCCCAGTTTTGCACAAACAGTATCTCTGGCCACCTAGCGATTCTAGCCTCGCGCCGAGTTTATCAGTGCGGTCCCTCTCACTTAACTTCACTTAACTTTGAATACCCTGCCTACTTAAACCCTTCATATGCCCGCGCTCTCTCATTTCATCGCCCTGAACTTTCCTCGCCCCGTGAAACCCTAGCTCGATCTTCGCCTCTTTTCCCGTCGCCACCCCATCTCTTTCACTAGACCTCACCGCCGGAGCTTTCTCTCTTCTCCTCTCTCCATGGGACCCCGTAAGGCATGCGTGCGCCCCTCCTACCTCCGTAAAAGCCCGCGCCAAGCATCGCCTTTGAACCCTGGCCCAACCTCCCCTGCCCCGGTGTAAGCCTCCGCTTCCGCACAAACCCCTTCAGGCCTGCCTGCACCCACGGCCACATACTCTCGTCGGCGTAGGGAAGGGAAAGCACCGGCCTGCTCACCACCTCCTCCTCCTCCACCACACAACCCGGCATTCCACCCCACCACGGACGGGCACGTCATCCGCTTCCGCGACGCTGAGCACGAGGCCAGATATTTCGCCCTTTCCAGGCGGCGAATCACAAATACCAGATACCTGGATGCCCCCACGTTGGTCCAACTGGGACTCTTTGACGACATCATATGGCTCTTCCGGGACAATGGCTGGGAGAAATTCCTCAATCAAGCCTTCCTAACACACATTGGACTAACTTTGGAGGTGCTAAGCTCCCTCTCCACCAGCAGATCAGGGCCCAACAATGAACTCTTTTTGGTATGTTTTCGATTGAACAACGTAGAATACCGACTTCCGCTTGACGAGTTTAACGCAGTCTATGGTTTTCCTTCTGATATCGAGTTTCACAAACCCTGCGGTTCATGGGAGAAAGAGTTCTGGCATTCAATCTCTTCTGAGGCACGTTATTCCTCCAAAAATACCAGAGCCAGCGCCATATCCAATCCTTGCCTGCGGTATGCCCATCGCCTATTGTCTAACACCGTTTTCGCTCGTGGAGACAGTGATTGTATGCTGAGGCATGTGGAACTCATTTTCCTGTGGGCTATGTTGAACCAATTTCCTCTGAACACCGGATACCACTTGGCAAAACATCTGGAGCACGTCGGCCAAACCTCTAAAGGGACGATTGCAATCGGTGGATTGCTGACGCCATTGGCCCTGCACCTTGGGCACAACCCGTATGGTACCCCAGAAGCTAAGGGGAGCAGGCAGCTCGATATGGAGACCTGCATTGCCATGAAGATGATCTTTCGCCGAGGAGATGTTTATCATCCCACGCTACGTGGTAGCCTCCATACCATTGCACTACCGAATACTACGCGTACTTCCATCAGGGTCCGCGACAACTGGAACATCATTCTTGACGATGCAGATGTTCCTGTTCCACCCTCAGCTGTCCCTGCCCCATTCACATCTGGTCCACCACCGAGAGCTCCCCACGAGCCTACAACCCATGACCTACTTCAGACCTTCCTTCACCAGCTCAAGACTCAAAGCGCCCAGATTGATACTCTGATGGGCAACGTGCAGAACATTTATGCTTTCCTCCGCTCTCATTTACTTGGTTTCCGAAGCACTGCTGCTTATCCCACGCAGGCGGCTGCCGATTCTTCTGACGACCCCTCCGACTCTTCTGATGCCTCTTCTGATGATCTTAGCGATGCAGGGGATGACCCCCGCGACTAGATTGTGAGTTCTTACACCCACCCCACTTTTGTATGCCTTACTGTTCTTCTCTTTTGGCATCGGGGACGATGCCTCATTTACCATGTGGGTGGGGTTTTCTAGGCACTTTGTTACTTAAGCATTTTTGTTATAACTAGCCTTTGATATAACTTAGTATCACTGCCAAAAATTTTACCATTTGGTATTCACGACTATTGCTTCGTTGTTGAGTATTGTTTTGGAAGTTAGATGACTATCTCCCCATGCTCTAGAACTCTATAATATATTCTTTCTTGCCTTTAAGCATGTTTTCATTTGTTCTTTGCTGTTAATATGATTCATTCGCACGATCCTGCCCCTCTACTGATTTTTGCCTGCATAGATCTTCTGCATGTGATTAATTGCCTTGTGGTGGATAACTTAAGGATAGATTCTTGGTAAGTTGAGCTCCCACTTAAATTGTGGGACGCCGCTAGCTTTCTACACCTAATTTGACACTAAATGGTTAATCGAGAAAAGATTCTCTAGCAAAGTCTAGAGACACTTCTATAAAAAAAAAAGGAGCACAAAGATCCTCTCAAAAAAAAAGAGGACAAAGATCCTCTCAAAAAAAAAAAAAAAAAAGAGGACAAAGATCCTCTCAAAATTCTCCAAATGTTTGTATACCTTCACATCACTTGTAGAAATACCCTGATGTTTCCCTTTTTTTCACTTTCATCTCAAACCACTTAGAGGCTTCGAACCTTGTATGGGGAGGAACTATGACGTTGATTAGGAGGTGTAGTAGCTATGTGTGGAACTCATTTACTTTGGGATGCAATGCTTACCACTTAGATATCCGATAGGAGTCTATCACTTGTGGGATGTTTGACCATTATATGGATCAGTGTTAGCATTATCTTAGAGAGGTTTGAACTCAAGTCTTATGAATCATCGTTACAGCTTAGTTTCATCTTATTTTTTGCTTGAAGACAAACAAGAGTTTAAGTCTGGGGAGATTTGTTAAGTCATTTTTATATAGAGAATTATATGTGATTTTTATTGTTATATCTTCATTATTCTAGCATTTACACCTTATTTACATGGATTTATTGCATTATCTTCGGAATCAACACTCGTTGGTGTTTTTACATCATTTTAGGGAAAAAGCGAGGGAATGCGACTGTTTTCAGCGAAATCTGTCTTCTCAGCAAAACGCACGGTCCACCCGATGACCAGAATCACGCCCTGTGGCTTTGGTGTCGCCTTATACCGATTTTCTAAATTTTGGCCCTCGACTTATCCACGTCAGATAGAAGGTTCCAAAGGGGCAGAAGAGGAATTCGACCAAGGGAGGGGGGGACAAAAGGCAAAAGCCCTATTCACGTAAAGGGATCACGATTATTGGCGGAGGAATTCATTCGTTTACGCACGCACGAAGGAAGACGGGCGGCGGCTGAGCAGCGAAAGAAAAGAGGAAAACCTTCAACGCGAGAGCGTGAAGGAGGCGGACGAACGATCAGAGGAAGAAGAGGGCTCCTCCAGGCGGCTTCTTCTCTCTTTAGGGAGTCTTATTTGTCATTTCTCATCTATTCTGCCATCTTCGTTGTCCATGGATGTTATGCTAGGAATTGTTTATGCTTTGCTTTGGAACATGAGTATGGCAGCTTAAATCTTGTTTCAGGGCTAGGGAAAGCCCCTTGAATGTTTTATACATGTATTGTGATTACATTTTTTAAACCCTAGATTGTCTTACTTGCCTAGTTGCACCTCTTGAATGAAGATTACCTTGTTGCTTTCTTCATATTTTAGATATCTGGTATGGCCGAGAGGCACATCTAGATGTTTGATAACCTAGGCGATGGTACCTCAATCATCGCACGAGAGTGGTTGATTAGGTATGGGTAGTGCATACTATTTCGTGCTCATTGGGTTTGTTCGGGTAGGCGTACTACGAGGGTAGGCGTCAAACCGTACAAATACCTTGTTGCATCACCCGAGAGGGGACAACATGTACAAATGATGGGATGGTATGTACGATCCGGCACTCAATGAGTTTATTCGGTTTTGCGTCCTACGACGGTAGACGTTAAATCGGGTAAAGCTCCTAGTCGCAAGTTGCATCGCTCGAGAGAGGACAACTTGCGCACTCTTGGATCACCCTAGGATTTTAAAAGGGAATTGCATGCTGTTATTTCATCCATGCATAACACATCGAGGTGGTAGACCCTAGCCCTGATCTCTTGCATCCTTGGATCCTTAGTTGTGCTATTACATTGCTTTCCTCTTGAGTTATCTTGCTTTGTTCTTTAGTTTTGATTTATTAACTGTTTCACAACCATCAAACGATCGTCTAGCTTGCGATAATCTAATCAGTCGGTACTTAGTATTTGGTCCCTGTGGGATCGATACATTTATATTACTTCGATAGTCTGTATACTTGCGGAACGGCTATCAGTGGGATCTCTCCATCGTTGCTCGATCGCTCCTATCGATCCTCTCTGGTGGAGTAGTGCTTGCCTTTTAACAACGAAAGCCGCCGCCTTCATCTGGGTCCCTCGCGAGCTTCACGCCCCACCCGCATCGCGTCTCTGACGCCCGATTCCTTCGGCGCCACCACGCTCACGCTGCTTTGAATGCCATCGTCGACCGCTTCCTCCGCTTCATCGCGTTGCTCTCCGCATCGCCTGCAGCTCGCTTTCGAAGCCGCGTCCAAAACACGCGGAGAGGACGATGCCGTCGTGGCTCGTCTCTGGTCAACTCCTCCGGTTGACCGAATACCTCGTGGGTTTGGGGCTTTGTTGTGAGTCTGGGACACAGTTTGGCCCATGTCGTCCGGCCCAAAAGTCCACAGGCCTAATATTAAGCTCTCCAATGGTACCAATATTATTAAGAACAAATTTACACATAATGAGAAATTAACCTAAATATTTTACATAAAAAATAAAATACTATTTATTTTTATTTTTTTATGTAAAATATTTAGGTTAATTGCTCGTTATGTGTAATCTTGTTCATAATAATATTTTTGTATGTAAAATATTTAGGTTAATTTCTCATTGGAGAACTTAGGATATGTAGATCATTTCTATAAAAAAAAAATTTAAAAATTTTTTATATAAAAATGGGGTACCCGCTGGAAATTTTTCAGCGGGGTATTTCCAGCTAGGTACCCCGTTGGAAATTTTCCAGTTAGGTACCCCGCCAGAAAAATTTCTCCGGGAAGAGATCCTTGGAGCTAAAGGCTATATGGTGACCGTTCAACTTCCTCTTGCTAGCTCAGCAGCCATGTGGATGGGCTTGTGCTTGCCCGTAAGATGTCATGTGCATTTTGGTTGCCACCTAGGTCAACCCTTTAGCTGATCACATAAATTTCCTCAGAAAGTGAACTTTTCGAGAAAAGTTAGGAAGGATCTCAAAATTTTGTAAAAAATTATTAAAAAAATACATTTATATTCGTAATTTATAATATATTATAAGTTATCCAATAATACCCATATTGTCATGAAAAAATTTACTCACGATAAGAAATTAATAAAAATATTATGGTGAAAAAAATATCTAAGGTGGATGATTTTTCGATGAATTTTTTTTATAATATTTTTATTAATTTCTCCTCGTGTGTACTTTTTTTTATAAAAATATGAATACAATTGGATAGTTTATAATATATATATTATAAATATAAATTTCTTTTTTAAAAAATATTTTCTTAATATAAATATACTAACTTTCTTATGTTTTCTCGGAAAATGACTTTATGAGAAAACGCGCCCTTAGCTGCCTACCTACCTCCTGGCTAGCTGTGTGTCTCCACGCGTCTGATAACCTCTGAAAGCCACATCGTTAGCTCGTCATGCACGCTCACGGGCCATCACCTGGAAAAATTTTCTAGGAATCCACGGATTGCTAGAAAATTAAGAAGCCGGATGTTTTAGTCGTTGATCTGCCCAGTACGTGCTCCAATCCTAAGATACATTTGAAATAAGATTAGAATTAGTATTCCTAATTAACTTAGGAATAGTATTAATATTAGTATTAACATTAATATCAACATTAGTATTAGTATTAGTATTAACATTAGTATTAATATTAATTTTAGCATTAATATTAATATTAGCATTAATATTAGTATTAGCAGTAAAGTTTTTTTTCTAACCTTTCTCGAGATCTGCACTGTTATAATCAATGGCACATACGAGCTTCCGAAAATCATAGGAATCCGCGGATTCCTATAAACCGTTCCCCATCGCCACCGGATGCCTGTGCCAGCTGCACACCCATAGCGGCCTCTGGAAGCTCAGCAGCCAGCTTGTCCAGTTGTCCCCCACGCAAGCCCATGTGCTCGCTGTCGATTCCGTTGGTCAATGCCATTGGACGCCGTGTCAACGCCATGCAGCACCGCCCCGCTGACCTGAAGACGGCGCCAGTCCTCGCTCGTTGTGCCCGACCTGCTCTCATCGCCATCGCCTGAAGCATCCACGCGGCTCCACCCCCACTAGCTGGAGTTGCCGCCTGTCACACGTGCCAACGCCTCCCGCTGCACGGCCATGGCCACACCGCTGCCACCGCACGTCATTAGTTGCACGGCCATTCGTTGCATGGCCACGCCGCCTGAAGCATCCACGCCGCTGCTGCCTGCCTTCGTTCCATGGCAATTGTTCTTGTTTATCTCATTTATTCTCGTTAAGCTCCCTTGAGCTGAAAGAAAATAATATTAGTTGCAAACAATTGTCTTTCCTCGGCATTTTGCCTTCACTATCAAAATTTTAGCATAATGAAATACGAAACCGATGCAGAAATCGCCTCTATGTTAGCCGATTAAATGTTCCAATTGGCATCGGACATAATACCAAGATCAGGTTAGAGCTTCGTTATTCTTTGTCGATAGCACGATTTTCAAAATCGTTCCGAATACCGGTCCAGCGAGAGACCGGCACCAGACCCACCTCCGGATACTGGGCTGTTCGTACCGGTCCGGCGAGGGATTGGCACCGGACCCACCTTCGGAACACGATCCGGCGACAGCAGCCACAGGCGAAGCAGAGGCGACTTTCGGGCGGAGCGGGAGGCGTCGCCGCCGCCTCTATTTTCTGCCGAAACCCTAAATTAGAGTTTTGTCGGTTTTTACTCAGTACGTCGGTCTGGTACTAGTACTGTACCAGTCCGGTGGCTCACCGGAGTACGGTACCGGACCGGCATTGAGATCGTTTATGATATCCAGGAACAGCATCATTGACATGAATGCGAAGTAGGAAAAGACGTTGTCATAACAAACAAAGATGTATGTACTTGGACTCGATATTATGCTAAATGATTGTGTTTTCGTATTTGCTTAATGAGATTTCTTTCATAATAAGGTGTGGAAGAAGCTGATAGGTCCAGTGAGGGCTTCTACATATGATAGAAGAATGATAGAACCAGAATGGTTCTTGTCATGCTGTAAAGATGTATATTTTAGTAGTTTTCTTCATTCTGTAAACAAAAGAACAAAAGTTTTTATCTTGTTATTTCTTTAGTTACCCAATAATGAGATGTGGTTTCTGAATTCCGAGTAACATTATTGACCAAACGTTTTGTTTTGGTAGACAAATAGGCAAGAGACAAATTTATGTTCTATGTTGAAATGTGCTATCAATAAGGCAGTATCATTTTTGGGTCTTGTATGAAACATTGTTTTGCAAAATGTAAAGTGTGTAAGGGGTTATATATAAAAGTGAACGAAAGTGCAACATATGCATATTTTAGCTACACAAAATCCCAACTCCATCGTAGATTGCTTAATTTTATTTATGTCATTGTTTAATTTTAAATGCATATGTATTTCTGCTTAATAGAACAGTACAGTATTTTTAAACTACTTTGTAGCTCAGCAGTTTATCCAAACAATTTTAATTTTATCCAACTAACTTTGATCAAACTAGCAAAAGCTATAAGCTCTCGTAGCCCCAAACTGACTCTTAGTTAATCTAACACTAAGCACAGCTGGAGATTGGTTTGGAACTACCCACGTATAGTAGTTAGAATCATGTTTGCTTGGTCAAATGGTTGCTAAGAAAAGCCGGAATACTGAATAGTTAGGTTATAAAATAGAAAAAAAATAGAAAAACACGAAATAGAATTGTGTCAAGTGGACGTGTAAATGCTTTCATTATGATTTGCGGCATATGTGTCCTCCCAAGAAGTTGGAAGTTTCTTGTTGTGTCTTGAACAATTATTAGAGTTCACGTTTGTCATGCTTCATTACATAATCAAACAAACGGAGCTGGAAGGATGTCATCTCTGATGCAGTCTTTGATGTGAGTAAAGAATAAAAGGTGTCATGTTGCTATGCACTTAGAAGAAAAGGCAATAGGTTGATTACTCAGTTTTTCACTCACTATTATGATTTAACTTGATTGTACAAATTCAATACCAAAATTTAGCCTTTCACTTGGTATTTGAGTTGGATAGCTTATTACATAACTTGAATCCAACTTATGAATTTAAATGAGCTTATTACATAAAGAGACTCTCCAGTTTTATTGAAAGACATTTTTAGAATAATTATAGCTTTGGTAGCACATTTTGATCTTGAGCTTCATCAAATTGATGTTAAGACAGCTTTTCTTAATGGTGACATTGAGGAAACGATTTATATGTTACAACCAAAAAGATTAGATTCAAACAGAACTAATCAATTAGTTTGTAAATTAAAAAAAATCAATTTATGGGTTCAAGCAAACTTCCTGTCAATGGTACCAAAAATTTGATCTAGTGGTTCTCTCATTTGGCTTTGAGGTAAATACTATTGAAGATTGTGCATACCATAAGTTTAGTGAGAGTAGAATTATTTTTCTGGTTCTATATGTGAATAATATTTTGCTTGCTAGTAGCGATATGCAACTACTTTAAGAAACTAAGAAATTTCTTTTAGAGCAATTTGAACTGAAAGATATTGATGTAGCATCATTCATATTAGAAATCCAAATTCATTGTGACCGTTCACAAGGAATTCTTAGATTATCACAGAAGGGTTACATAGAATAAGTGTCGCAATATTTTGTCATGCAAAACTGTAGACCTCATGAAACCCCTATGTCTAAAGGAGATAAATCTAGTCCCAAACAGTGCCCAAAATGTGAGATCGATTCTAAGTTTATGAAAAACATCCCAATGCATCTGTAGTAGGAAGTTTGATGTATGCACAAGTTTGCACTCGCCCAGACCTTGCGTACATTATTAGAATGCTTGACAAATATCAAAGTAATCCAGGAAGAGAACATTGGATTGCAGCCAAGAGCATATTCAGATATTTGCAAAACACTAAAGACTATATGCTCACATACATAAAGTCAGATAAACTTGAGATCATTAGGTTATCTAATTCCAATTTTGCTGGATGCCAAAAATGTTAAAAATCGACATCAGGTTACGTATTCACTTTAGCTAGAGGTGCTCTTGGAAAAGTGTTAAGCAAACACTTATTGCATCCTCCACTATGGAGGCAGAATTTGTTGCATGTTCTGAGGTATCCAATCATGCTATTTAGTTGCGTAATTTCATTTCAAGGATGTGAATTATTGAAGGTTTAGAAATGTCACTCAAGTTATACTATGACAATAGAGTTGTAGTCTTATTTTCAAACAATAATAGGAGCTCTTCGAGATCTAAACATATAGACATCAAGTTCCTCATTATAAAAGAAAGAGTTCAGAGCGGTTGCATTTCTATTGAGTTTATAGGACCAAACTCTATGGTTGCAACCTCACTCATTAAGGCATTGACACCGAAGGCTTTTTATCAACATGTTGAAAATATGGGCATTGTCAGCAATGTCTTTTGATCGGTGAGTTAGCTTATATGTTTGTTCATACCTATAATTATTGCCATGACATCAATAAAGGTTTTCAATTTTCTTTTGCTCTGTACTTTCGATCCCATTTGGTTAAAGTTGGACTTGTTGAAAAAAATATGAAATTTTCACATCATGTTATTTTCATGCTGCACATTCATACTAGATCTATGTTATTCAGTCAAGTCATGCATGTGATCACTATGGGCCTAATTGACGAATATATTCAATGACTGCCCCTTTAGTCCTTGTATTAATAAGACTGATGGATGAGATTGATTTAGATGACTTTTCTATAGTTATATGCACAAAAAGCTTATATTGGAGATTTGTAGGTGATTGAAGATACTATTGTGTAAATACATTGTTGTGTCATCCAAGTGGGAGATTGTTAAGATATGTGGACTACACAATATACACAGAAAATATATTGCGTTCAAACATGTAGACGTACATGTAAAGCAATAATTAATCACATATATTTTATCTCTAATTAATTTATACAAGTCGTCTAATTAATAAATTATGGAGGAGCTAAATTGTGTAGAATCCTTGGGCACAATTAATTATTAACGGACTTATCTGTAAATGGGTCATTATATTTTTCCTTATAAATATGAGTGTGGTCCTTGGTTGAGGTGAGACAATTGTCAGAGAGTGCCTCTAGTTTTAATTTTCCATCAGCCGCCACAACTCTCTACAAGTAACTTTACCATCAGTCAGAAGACTCATCTGTGACTTGCCTAGCCTAGACGCGTCACTTGCCGGTTGCCGCTTGTTGTAGCTCACCACCCTTAGCCACCTGCACCGAATGGTGACGAGAAGAATCAATGATGACGAGCACCAACTTATGCCATGTTCTAAATGGCGATGATGAGCAACGAGAAAAATCGATCATGACGAGCACCAACTTATGCCCTGTTCTGAACGGCGACAAGAGACAATAAAAATCGAAGAACGAAAATCTATATGCCCTCAGCGTCGCTTGTAGCGGCATCCCTTGTCGTCGCTTCCACACATTGTCGCATGTCATGCTAGCACCGAACGGTGAGAGCTCAACAGCGATGGCAATGACATTCCAACACCCTTCGCCTTCTTCTGGGTCTTGGCAGCCTTCCCAGTGGTGCCGTTCTTCCCCATTGGGTGCACCGTTGACTCGCTCCTCAGTGCCTTGCCAGGTCAAGTCAGGTCAGGTTGTGGTCGCGGGTGCAGATAAATAACTCACACATATTTTTATCCAGGTAACAAATTTTAGCTCTTTTAAAACTAATTTGCCAGTTTTCATTAGCCATTAGCCTCCCTATTTAGAGGTGCCCAAATAATTAGTTATTAATAAATTTGGGTTTTGTTATTTTTAAACGGTGTGAGAGGGAGCACTATGTCTTAGATTTAGGTTAAATAGTTTATTTTATAATTTTTTATTTAATTATTTCTATGCTTTTATTGCACTTCTTTACTTGCTGGAATTCAATTACGAACAACAGGTTATTCTTCCTAGCGTCTCCGTGGCTTCCTTTAAATTCTTTGCTAGAGATCGATCAAAACTTGATCTCGAGATTTTAGCATTCTTGCACGATTCTTTTATATTGAATTAGAGAGAGAGAGAGAGAGAGAGAGAGAGGGGTAGGGACGATGGCCATGGGTAGGGGTGTGCAATTGGTATTTCAGTACTAGTACCGGTACTGAAATTTTGGTACCGAAGTACCAACTTATTTTTTTGGGTACCGGTATTGGTACCGAAGTACCAAAATTGCTGTCGGTACCGGTACCGATTTCCCGAAATAAATTCATGAAATTCTTGAAATTCCTAACCAATATATCTTTAATTTTATACCACAAGCTGAAAAAAAAAACATTTCAATATAATACAAATATACAATCAAACCATACAATAAATATAATATAATCCAATCATACAACAAATATGACACAAACATATAATCAAACCATATAACAAATCCAAAGAAAAAAATACAATAAAATCAAACCATACAACAAATCCAACAAAGCTAACAAACATACAACCAAAATTATAAGTTACAACTACCATTACACCAAGTTCTAACAAGTCCATCATCAAAGTTACAAGTCTATTACACCAAAATTACAAGTTCATCATCAAAGTTACAAGTCCATTACACCAAAGTTACAAGTTTATCATCAAAATTACATCAAGTTCTAACAAGTCAATTACAACAAGTTCTAACAAGTCCACTATTAGTCCATTACACCAAAATTCCAACCAACACCCAACAAAGTCCACTATTTGCCCCCTCTTATGAATATATGAAAATATTGATGCATAAAATAAATATAAGAATAGATACGAAGAGATTCGTCCACCTCCCATAAATTTGATTCCTTCCCCTATAAAGAAACTCACAATACCAACCCCATTTGTAATTCCATCAATTATATTTTTATCAAAAAACTGAGTTAGTTCGGTTAATACCCTTATACCCATTTCAAAAACCCTAGTATAAAAAATATCTATGTAACCATGATTATATGACCATCATACTCTAATTTTCATTTTTATATAACCTGACATAATGTGCTGTGTGCAAGAAAAAATAATAGTAATTTTTATTTTTATTATATTATACTTATATATGTATATTATTATATTGCCCCCATATACCTTTGGGTCCTTGATCCACCACTGGTGGTGGCCATGATCTGCTTCTCTACGTCTGCCTCATCTCCGCCGTCTCCAGTGCTCTCTTCACCAACGGCACTTGCTGCATCATGCTGACCGGGTTCGTCCTCAACCTTGCCCACTAGCATAGCCACCCACCACAGCCCTTCCTCATCGCGTTCACCTCGGTGCTAACATTGGTTTCACTACAATGCTGATCGGGAATCCCTAGAACCTTGTTATCAGCATGCAGTGCGGGATCTCATTCTAGAAGTTCCTTGTGGGGCTCTTTCCCGAGGTCCTAGTTGGTGCAACGCTACCTTCCTACTATATGCATGTGCTTAAAATATTATATATATATATATATATATATATATATATATATATATATATATATATATATTAATGTTTGCCCCCACTCATCATTGATGTTGCGCTGTTTGCCCCCTCTTATGAATATATAAAAATATTGATGCATAAAATAAATACAAGAATAGATAAGAAGAGATTCGTCCACCTCGCATAAATTTGATTTCTTCCCCTATAAAGAAACTCACAATACCAACCCCATTTGTAATTCCATCAATTATATTTTTATCAAAAAACTGAGTTAGTTCGGTTAATACCCTTATACCCATTGCAAAAACCCTAGTATAAAAAATATCTATGTAACCATGATTATATGACCTTCTTACTCTAATTTTCATTTTTATATAACCTGACATAATGTGCCGTGTGCAAGAAAAAATAATAGTAATTTTTATTTTTATTATATTATACTTATATATGTATATTATTATATTATTTTTTATATTGCCCCCATATACCTTTGGGTCCTTGATCCACCACTGGCGGCAGCCATGATCTACTTCTCTACGTCTGCCTCATCTCCGCCGTCTCCAGTGCTCTCTTCACCAACGGCACTTGCTGCGTCATGCTGACCGGGTTCGTCCTCAAGCTTGCCCACTAGCACAGCCACCCGCCACAGCCCTTCCTCCTTGCGTTCACCTCCGGCGTTAACATTGGTTTTGCCGCAATGCTGATCGGGAATCCCTAGAACCTTGTTATCAGCATGCAGTGCGGGATCTCATTCTAGAAGTTCCTTGTGGGGCTCTTTCCCGCGGTCCTAGTTGGTGCAATTCTACCTTCCTACTATATGCATGTGTTTAAAATATTATATATATATATATATATATATATATATATATATATATATATATATATATATATATATATATATTAATGTTTGCTCCCACTCATCATTGATGTTGCGCTGTTTGCCCCCTTTTATGAATATATAAAAATATTGATGCATAAAATAAATACAAGAATAGATAAGAAGAGATTCGTCCACCTTCCATAAATTTGATTCCTTCCCCTATACAGAAACTCACAATAACAACCCCATTTATAATTCCATCAATTATATTTTTATCAAACAACTGAGTTAGTTCGGTTAATACCCTTATACCCATTGCAAAAACCATAGTATAAAAAATATCTATGTAACCAAGATTATATGACCTTCTTACTCTAATTTTCAGTTTTATATAACCTGACATAATGTGTCGTGTGCAAGAAAAAACAATAGTAATTTTTATTTTTATTATATTATACTTATATATGTATATTATTATATTATTTTTTATATTGCCCCCATATACCTTTGGGTCCTTGATCCACCACTAGCGGCGGCCATGATCTGCTTCTCTACATCAGCCTCATCTCCGCCGTCTCCAGTGCTCTCTTCACCAACGACACTTGCTACGTCATGCTGACCGGGTTCGTCCTCAACCTTGCCCAGTAACACAGCCACATGCCACAGCCCTTCCTCCTCGCGTTCACCTCCGGCGCTAACATTGGTTTCGCCGCAATGCTGATCGGGAATCCCTAGAACCTTGTTATCAGCATGCAGTGCGGGATCTCATTCTAGAAGTTCCTTGTGGGGCTCTTTCCCGCGGTCCTAGTTGGTGCAACGCTACCTTCCTACTATATGCATGTGTTTAAAATATTATATATATATATATATTAATGTTTGCCCCCACTCATCATTGATGTTGTGCTGTTTGCCTCTTCTTATGAATATATAAAAATATTGATGCATAAAATAAATACAAGAATAAATAAGAGATTCGTCCACCTCCTATAAATTTGATTCCTTCCCTTATAAAGAAACTCACAATACCAACCCCATTTGTAATTCCATCAATTATATTTTTATCAAAAAACTGAGTTAGTTCGGTTAATACCCTTATACCCATTGCAAAAACCCTAGTATAAAAAATATCTATGCAACCATGATTATATGACCTTCTTACTCTAATTTTTATTTTTATATAACCTAACATAATGTGCCGTGTGCAAGAAAAAATAATAGTAATTTTTATTTTTATTATATTATACTTATATATGTATATTATTATATTATTTTTTTTATATTGGCCCCATATACCTTTGGGTCCTTATCCACCACTGGTGGCGGCCATGATCTGCTTCTCTACGTCTGCCTCATCTCCGCCGTCTCCAGTGCTCTCTTCACCAACGGCACTTGCTGCATCATGCTGACCAGGTTCGTCTTCAACCTTGCCCACTAGCACAGCCTCCCGCCACAGCCCTTCCTCCTCGCGTTCACCTCCGACACTAACATTGGTTTCGCCACAATGCTGATCGGGAATCCCTAGAACTTTGTTATCACCATGTAGTGAGGGATCTCATTCTAGAAGTTCCTTGTGGGGCTCTTTCCCGCGGTCCTAGTTGGTGCAACGTTACCTTCCTACATGCTACTTCTAGAAAACGTTGTCAAGGAAGACGAAGTGGCTACCAAGGAAGATCCCTCACACGATGAGTACCTCCAATTCATCTCTCATAGAAAAAGTCGTACCAACAAAACGCGTAAGATATGTGTCTACCTTGTAATGATCTGCATGCTTGTCTGGTTTCTCATAGGGCTCAACATGTCATGGACCGACATTGCTGCTGCCCTCGCCCTCGTCGTGCTCAATTTCAAGTACGCTTCTCTTTTCTTGGAGAAGGTGATGAAGCCTTTACCTAACCACCCGCATATTTCCCTCTTGTAAAGCCAACTCTCTGCTAATCTTCTTTTGTGCCATGTTCATAACCATCAATGGGTTCAACAAGATGGGAATCCCTAGCACCCTGTTGGAGTTTGTAAAGCTGTACTCCTGCATCAACCGGGTGAGCGGCATTGCGCTGCTCTCATTGGTGGTTCTCGTGCTCTCCAACATCGCCTCCAACGTTCCCACAAGTGAGCTAGGGTTCCGACGATTAGATCCTTGCATTTCTTTCTTTTCCATTGTTATGAAACATCTGGTTGTCGCTGCAGTGCTACTGTTGGGCGGGCAAGTCGCAGCCTTGGCAGCCGTCATATCTCTAGAGGAGGAGATGCGTGTGTGGCTGATACTGGCATGGGTTAGCATGGTGGCTGGAAACCTCTCCTCCTGGGCTCCGCTGCTAACCTCATTGTCTGCGAGCAGGCTCACCAGGTCCCGTCCGGTAGTTACAACCCCTCCTTTAGCCACCATCACTTCGGCCTCCCCTCCACCATCATCATCGGCACCGCCGAATTGCTTTTGATTAGGTGCTACTAATCATTGTTAATTAGGGAAGTGAATAGTAAATCCATTGATATAATGCTGTTTTTAACAACTTGTTTACTAGGGAGGAAAAGAGGAAGGAAAAGGAGGGAAAGGAAAGAAACCTTTATTTTTCTTGTTTACAGGATCTGGGCTATCACGTTTAATCTTGAGGTCACCTTTTTAAAATTGGGTTAAATTGAACCGGTGAGATTAATCATCATTATTACTAATTAATTTTATCTGCCTGATCGGGCGGATGAGCTGATGAGGATCAATGGGGCAAGCGGCCGGGTGATTGATTTGAATGGCCGTGGTGAGCAAACGGGAGTTCGGAACTAGTACCAGTACGAAACTCCTAATCCCGAACTCCCAAATTTCAAATTGTAGATACCGATACTAGTACCGAATTCTAATTTTGAACTTCCAAAAATTATTTTAAAAAATTCCCGAAATCCCGAAATTTTACATTCTTATATTCCTAAATCCAACTTAAACATAAATAATAATAAATAATTTCATAATATAAAATATAGCTAACAATTACATATTTAATAATATTCAAGTATTGAACTAATAATTCAATAACCAGACACAACCAACTAATAATTCACCTATTCAACAACCTAACATTCAAGTAACTACACTAGTAACAACTACTAAGTTCCAAAATTCTAACAAGTAGTAACAACTAACAAATAACAAAACCAAAATCTATAACAATTCCTAATTTCAAGTTCTAGCATTCAACAACCAACAATTCTAAAGTTCTAACAAAATAATATATCCATTGATCAGTCAGGATAATTTTGTTCTTAACAACTTGTTTACTAGGGAGGAAAAGAGGAAGGAAAAGGAGGGAAAGGAAAGAAACCTTTATTTTTCTTGTTTACAGGATTTGGGCTATCACATTTAGTCTTGAGGTCACCTTTTTAAAATTGGGTTAAATTGAACCGGTGAGATTAATCATCATTATTACTAATTAATTTTATCTGCCTGATCGGGCGGATGAGCTAACGAGGATCAATGGGGCAGGCGGCCGGGTGATTAATTTGAATGGCCGTGGTGAGCAAACGGGAGTTCAGGACTAGTACCAGTACCAAACTCCTAGTCCTGAACTCACAAATTTCAAATTGTAGATACCAATACTAGTACCGAATTCTAATTTTGAACTCCCAAAAATTATTTCGGGAAATTCCCGAAATCCCAAAATTTTACATTCTTATATTTCTAAATCCAACTTAAGCATAAATAATAATAAATAATTTCATAATATAAAATATAGCTAACAATTACATATTTAACAATATTCAAGTATTGAACTAATAATTCAATAACCAGACACAACCAACTAATAATTAACCTATTCAACAACCTAACATTCAAGTAACTACACTAGTAACAACTACTAAGTTCCAAAATTCTAACAAGTAGTAACAACTAACAAATAAGAAAACCAAAATCTGTAACAATTCCTAATTTCAAGTTCTAGCATTCAACAACCAACAATTCTAAAGTTCTAACAAAATAATATATCCCATGATCAAAATTTCAATTTACAAATTCCACCACCATGCACAGCCAACAACATACAAGTTATAGTACATCCAAATATCAAATTTTCAATGATCCAAAGAAGTAAAAACCCATTTTCATCACCTCCATAGCTCTATAAACATTTCTAGTAGCTGTGATAATAAAAAATAAAATAAAAGATTACAACTTGAGACAAGTAATAAAAGCCAAAATAAACAAATAAACAATAACACAATTAGGCAATTCTAAAATGCTAAAATAGACAAAAAAAAATAATATAAGATTATATGTCTCTGAGTAATAAAAATTGAAAATATACCTTTTGGCATTTGCACTAATCAATAACATTAGTTGACGCTCCATCCAGTGGCGGATCTACGTTGAGGCAAGTGTGGGCAAATGCCCCCACTACCAAAATTTTTAATCCTATTATATATATAATATTTAATAAATATTGCCCCCACTAAAATATAATTTATGCCTCCAGTAAACCCAAAACCCAAAGAAATAAATAAAATGTTCCCGCCATGGAAGGTTTTGCTGTGAGCCCACTATGTAGCAACTTACTTAAATAGGCATTGACTATTTGACTTCTTGTCCAAATTATATGGCAACAAATTTTTTGGCATGCTGAGTACGCTAAATCATATTTGGAAAATATGACTATTCATCTTCTTCGCTTCAGCGTTCACGCCTTTTTTTTTCTTTTCTTCCTTCTTTCTTCCTTCACACCTTCTTAGTTAATCCCTTTTCCTTCGTCTTCAATTCTTCACTAATTTAATTTCTATTGATTGTGGATTTGTGGGAAGCTATTGTAGGCTGTGGCGATGGTTTATGCACTCGACGAAAGATAGCAGATTTGAGTTTTAAATCTTTTTGTATTTATCCCTTTTCCTTTGACTAAGTTTCATCCCCATGTAAAAAAGAACTCTATTCTTTTTTTTTTATTTCGCCATTCTATCATCTCTCCTAGACTCCTACCCTTTTGCAAATTTTCATGTTCACGGAAGAAGTATTAGCATACTAATCCTTCTTTTCTTATAGCATCTTGAACTCTGCGCTTGCGGTCCTTTATTCCCAGTCAACAGTGATTTTTTTTTTTTTTATGTAACTGAGTAACTCTAGTCTCTACAGACCTTTCTTATAGCATTCTGCCTAATCCTTCTTTTCATTGAAGGAAAAGCTGGAAGTTGCTGTTGGATTTGGGCATTCAACTATTCAAGAAGCTTGTGGTTGTGGCCTATGGTTCTTAATATTTGGAGTTGAAGATTTTATTTAACTTGTTGTCTTGTACGAAAATTACAGCCTACAGGTGAGTAACTATATCAATATACATATCATGAAATTTTGTAGTTCTTCTTTGCTTTGAATACCTTATTAGATTTAGCAAATGATCAAACTATATCAATATGCATATTCTTAGAGTAAACAAATTTTCATTTGATGTTTAAACTTAGCTCTATTTTAACAAAATTGTAATAAAAGAGTTTATAGACTTTCAATGTTTATGTATTTCAGCATTTAATGTTTTATATAATTTTTATAACAAAATACATATATAATGTTGTATAATAAATAATTCTTTTTATTATCTTTTGAATAAGATATTGAAAAATTTCTTAAAAGAAAATCTGTAATAGATAATGAACAGAATCTTAGGGAGAAAAATTATAAAGCCAAAGAAGAATCATTCAAGCAATCACATACTGAGATTAATATAGAAGATCTTCCTGCTGATCTAGGATTAAGAATTAGAATTTCTGAATATCATCCTAATGATCGAGATAAGATACGAAGAGCATATTTACAAAAGGGACCATGTCAACCTCGAAAACATGATTTTCCTCAGAAGAAAATTGGAAATACACTTAGAAGATTTTGTTCTTCTTGGTTTAATGAGTATGCAAATTGGCTGGAGTATAGTATTTCAAAAGATGCAGCTTTCTGTTTATGTTGTTATCTCTTTAAGCCAGATTTAAACAATCAAGGAGGTGGAGATTCTTTTATTACTGAAGGGTTTTCAAATTGGAATAAGAAAGAAAGATTTAAGATACATATTATTGGTCCTAATAGTTCGCATAATCAAGCTTTAAAAAAATGTTATGCCTTGATGAAGCAAAATCAGCATATAGAAACTATTTTATCTAAGCAATCTGACCAAGTTCGAAGTATGTATCGCACTCGTTTAAGTGCATCAATTGATTGTATAAGATTCCTTTTGCGCCAAAGTTTGGCTTTTCGTGGTCATGATGAGTTTGAAACATCAAATAATCAAGGCAACTTTCTTGAACTTCTTAAGTTCTTAGCTCAGCATAATGAGTCAATAAGTAATGTGGTTTTACAAAATGCACCAGAAAATCATCAATTGATTGCCCCTGATATTCAGAAAGATATTGTAAATGCTGCTTACTGCACATGAAACTACAAATGCTATACTTAACAAGATTGGAGATGACTTATTTGCAATTATTGTAAATGAATTAAGAGATATCTCTAATAAAGAATAAATGGCAGTTGCTTTACGTTTTGTAGATAAAAAATGAAGAGTTTTAGAAAGATTTCTTGCTATTGTACATGTTAGTGATACAAGTGTTATATCTTTAAAAGTAGCAATAGAATCTTTGCTTTATAAGCATGGGCTAAGCTCATCAAGAATTTGAGGTCAAGGCTATGATGATGCTAGTAATATACAAGGTGCATTGAATGGTTTAAAAAGCTTGATACTTAGAGAAAATTCATTAGCATTCTACATTCATTGTTTTTCGTATCAACTCCAACTCACACTTGTTGCTGTTTAAAAAAATGAGATTCAAGTTGCTTCATTATTTAATTTAGTATCTATTTTATTGAATATTGTTGGAGGCTCATGCAAACGTGTTGATATGCTTCGAGAGAAACAACTTGCTAAAGTGAAAGATGGATTAACAAAAGGAGAACTGAAAAGTGGTTGTGGTTTGAATCAAGAAACTTGTTTGAAACGACCAAATGATACTCGTTGGAGCTCACATTATAATACACTGATAAATGTGACTATTATGTATTCTTCTATCATTGATGTGCTTGAGATAATTATAGAAGATGGTTTAAGTTCAGAGCAACGTGCTGAAGCAAAAGGACTTTTAGAATCAGTGCAAACTTTTGATTTTGTGTTCACCTTGCATTTACTGAAAAATATTTTGGGTATCATAAATGAATTATCTCAGGCATTACAGAGAAAAGATCAAGATATTATTAATACAATAACATTGGTTAGAATTTCTAAGCAATGCCTACAAATAATGAGAGACAATGGATGAGAATTCTTATTAGATGAAGTCTCTACATTTTGTAAAACTAATGAAATTGATATTCCTGATATGAATGCAATATTTGTGGCAAAAGGAAGGCGACGTCGTGAAATTCAACAAGTGCTTAATATAGACAAATATCGTGCGGGATTGTTTTATGTTGTTTTAGATCGACAACTTCAAGAACTTGATGATCGATTTCATGAAATAAATACTGAATTACTATTATGTGTGGCATGTCTTAACCTAGACGATTCTTTTTCAGCTTTTGATAAGCAAAGATTAATTCATCTTGCTCAGTTTTACCCGTCTGAGTTTTCTACTATGGAGTTGATTGTACTTGAAAATCAGCTTGAGACTTACATAATTGATATGCGCACAAGTGTTGAATTTTCAATAATAATAGGAATTGCAGCCCTTGCAGAAAAATTGGTTGAATCAAAAAGAAATATTGTGTATCCATTAGTTTATTTACTTGTAAAATTAGTTCTTATTTTATCAGTTGTTACTGCCACAGTGGAAAGAGCTTTTTCTACTATGAAAATAGTCAAAAATAGATTACGAAATCGAATGGGAGATGGTTGGATAAAGGATTGCTTGGTCACTTATATTGAAAATGATATCTTTGATACTATTGACAATGAATTAATTATTCAAAGATTTCAGTCAATGAAAACTCGTCGAGGCCAGTTGTAATATCTGTAAGTATATTCAAACTTGCAAAGCTTTTATTTTTATTTATGTTTTACTTAAGAGTGTAATATTTTTGTATCTGCATATTATATTGCCCCCACTTAGCCCCGGGTCCTGGATCCGCCACTGGCTCCATCTAGAGTAACTCGAGACCAGTCTAAATAATCAAACCAACCAAACAATGGAACAAATATAAATATATAAGTAATTAAATTTGGAGGTTGAAATAAATAAAATAATGAATGAAAAAAAGAAAACATAATATTACCTTTATCTAATATCTATTTCTTAAGTCTTTCCCAATACTAATGGGGAATTCATAGCCTAAAACTAATCTTGAGTGCATACCAAAGCTTGAACTATCAAGTTAAAAACTCTTAAATGGATCCAAAATCCTTCCCCAAGTCAGTCTACCCATTGCCCAATTGCATTATTACGCATGCTTTGTGGGATCCACATAATATACAGTGGTATGAATCGACAACATGTGATGGTTTTAACGTGGGCCCGTCCATGGGTCTATCCATTGTAGACTTTTTTTTAAATATTATTTTTGATGGAGTTAGACTTGATTTGATGTAGTAAAATGAGTTAATAAATTTATTTTAAAATGTTATAGTTTATTAAAAAAATTGTATAAAATTAAAATATAAAAAATATAGAAATGCACATAAATAATTTTGTTCACTTTTCCAAAATTATGGCTTAATTTTCTTTTTTCTAAATGATAATTTTGATGGAGTTAACTTGATATAATGTAGTCCAACTTGCTCCAATTAATATATTTGTTTTCTATTACTAAGATTGTATTTAGCTAAGTTTTTGATAAAATAAATTAAATCTGATCCAATTTGGTTTCAATTAAAGTATGATTAAATAAACATATTCATCTATGATTAATTTCTACAATTACTATTTACTGTAATGATGTTGTTCTGCTTTTTAAAATCTAAAATACAAAATTAAAAATCACTTAATTTTTCTATTTTTATTTGAAATAACTTTTTAAATATAACATATTAGATAAATCTAGCTCAAGATTATTTAATTTTTGTTTATGTTGGGAACTTGGGTTCATGATCAAGCCATATGAATACTTTAAATTTAGTTGGAAGCAACAAAAATGTATGATAACTAAATAAAAAATATTAAATTTATTGAATCAAATTTATCAATAAAATTGATAAATTTAATAATTCAATTATTATCAAACTTCTACTAGCCTGTATGCACTTTTTTAAAAAAAAAAATTATTAAATTTTTATTGCACCATAACTCCAGATAGACTAAGAATATTTTAGATCTAAGACTAAGAGACTCAAAATTATTACAATAGGGAATATTATATATATGTATAAAATTTACATATATTATGACCAATTAATTGAAATAAACAAAGTACATTTAACATTTCTGGTGCATCGACTAAATGACTATAACCAAATTTGAAATTCCAATAGAATAGTAAACTCCATAAGTCCAGTCTTCACTTATCTCCATTGGTACAAGCTCTGCATAGCGGCGCTATAGTAAAAAAGCGGAACTGATCGGGATTGAGGCTTGGTAACAGAATAAGTAGTTATTTAATAAATAAATAAGTATATTAATTAATTATTAAATAAATAATATTCGGTAATTTTAAAATTTTTTCCAAAGTGCTGATAGATATCTCGATACCAAAATAAAAAAATATTAAAAAATTCGATACTACACAAAGAGCACTCCGGCCACCTGCACTTGCAGTCAAATCTCTTTAATTATTATTATTATTTTTTTAATTATCATCAGACGTCAAGTGAGGAATGAGGACGAGCATGGTGATGCGCGTTGCTCCCTTTCAACAGCATTGCTGGCTAGGATCGCCCTGGCGAGGAGAAGCGGCGACAACATAAGCTGGTTGTGGTCGACCTGACAACGATGGAGAAGAGAGAGCTTTAGTTCAATTGCAGATGCTGCTGCTTGTTTGGCGAGTAGATCGTTTTCTTTGGTGGGTAGCCTGCAACTGCTGAAAGCATTGTTCATAAATAATTCATGCAGCGTTAACGTCTAATATGTTACTTAGCCTCTGTTCTTCTTTTTCTCTAATCTCTACATCTTGCATGCTGCAATTATATCATAAATTTTACAATCTAAACGTGACGTATTTGTAAATAGGGATGGAACGACAGCAAATCTTGCAAAATAGTCCAGCAATCCTATTTCCGTTGCTGAAGATTGATCCCAAGTACTCATTAGAATTACCTTATGTATGAAAAACCTTCATAACTACGATTGATTCCAACTAGGGCTGCATTCCATCGAACAAATGTCTTTTTGCCTTTAGTGAGACTGAATTGTACAACTTTTAGCTTCTTCCAAACAGGGATCACTAACTTTTAGGGTCTGTTTGGCCCTGCTTCGAAGCTGATTATAAGCAGCTTTTAAGTAGAAAGCAGTTGAAAAACTGTTTGGTAATGAAAAGCAGAAGTAGAAAAAAATAGTAAAAAACAGAAGTTGGGAAAGCTACAATTTGATACTTTTACAGTTTCTGCTTCTCCAAAAAAGTAATTTATATAATTTTATTTAAAATTTTAGATATTATTATTTTAAATAATTTAAAGTTTTAACACTAAATAAAAATAAAAACATATTATTATTTTAAATAATTTAAAATAATATAATTTAAAATAATATAATTTAAAATAATATAATTTAAAATAATATATTTATTTATTATTTTAAATTTTAACAGCAGTTAAAAAGTTATTAACCAAATATCTTATAAATTTTAACAGTGCAGCATAGTACAGTACAGCATAATTTAGTACAGTTGTAAAGCTATCAACAGTGGGGCTAAACAAACCCTTACACTATGTTTACTAGCACGGATGGAAAATAGAAGGGGAAGGATAGTTAGATGGAAAGGATATAAGGATGGATGGAAAAGAAATAAAAGTTTCCCTCATTGTGTTTATCGGGAAGGATGGAAAGTTTGAAAGAAGGAATACATTTGATATGTTCACTCTCCTTTTATAATTTTATACCCATATTTAAAAATATAATTAAATACTAGTAAAATAATTAACTTAAAATTATTAAAATTATAATTGATTTTTTAAAATATAATTAAATATTAATTAACCGGTTCAGGTGTTCTGCAACAACGAACAAGCAGACTCGGCGAGATGGGGTGCTGGCGGCGAGCTGGTGCTAGCGGCGAGATGGGTGCTGGCGACGAGATGGGTGCTGGCGGCGAGCGGGTGGCGAGCGGGCCGAACGGGCGACCGGACGAAGAGGCGTGAGCGGCGACGATCTGTTGCTGGCGGCGATCGAAATAGTGCTGGCGGCGAGCGGACGAAGAGGCGTGAGCGGCGAGCGGACGAAGAGGCGTGAGTGGCGAGCGGACGAGGCGTGAGCGGCGAGCGGACGAAGAGGCGTGAGCGGCGAGCGGACGAGGCGTGAGCGGCGAGCGGACGAAGAGGCGTGAGCGGCGAGCGGACGAAGCGTGGTTTTAGGGTTTGATATGCGTTCGAGTGGCGTGAGAATAAGCAAAAAATGTGAATCCGCCCGATTTGGGCGGATCACTAATCAGCGGAAACGTTGGGTAAAATCCATCGTGTAATCCATCCTCTCAAATCCGTCCGTCTTGGTATACAGCGGATTTACAACGTTTCCATCCTTTTCCCTCCTATATCCGTCCCGGTAAACAGAGCGTTAGTCTCTCTACACTTACTGGCCTTAGGGTGATAGTATAGACCAACCATTAAGGTAGTGTTCTGAGTGTCATGAGGAAAGCACTTTTTCAGTCTGTAAGTCTAAAGCTTATGAAGTCACTTTATAGGAGAACGATAATCAAGTAATGCAATGGAAATTGAAAAAAAAAAAAAAGTCTATCAAGATGATGTAAAGGAAAAAAAAAACTTAATTAGTAGGAGCAAATGTATCTTTTGATCATGACAAGAAAGAATCTCCTAAATGACAAAAAGGGGTCGATTTATCTTTATTTGCCTACTAGTTGATTAAGAAATTTGGGACAAGCTTAAAAATATTGTATGACAAATTTTCAAGTATTGGCCTACTAGTTGATTAACTCTAAATTTTGCTAGGCTATTTGAAAGCTTTTTCTTCACATCAAACAATTATATCTTTAGTTGGTCTCTCCTATCTTAAAATTTAATTCAATTGCCTTTTTTGGGGAATTATTCTATTCATCGAAACAACTGTATCTTCATTCTCTTGTCTTTAACTAGGGTTAATTTATATGAAATCTTAAATTTTTTTATAGGTTATTAATTCTCGCGATTTAATTTATTATTAATAAATGTAGTGTATTGATTAAATAGATAATATTTATAGGTAAATTTTAGAAATTACTTTTAAATGTCAAAAGAAAGTTTTGGCATAAATAGCGATGACAAAAAATACTCTACTAACTAGATCAAATTCATGGAAAACCTAACTTATGTGAGTTTGGTTTGAGGTCATGTATGGGGATATGGAATCCAATTATAACCTTTACTTTCTAATATTAGTATATATAATTATTTTATTTTAATTAAATAAAATATTTTCTAATTTTTTAAAAAAAATAAAAAAAGGGCAGAAGTGGGGTAGAGTATTTCCGTGGGTACAATTTCTAATCATGGTAGGGTTTTTTAAAAGATGCTAGATTTAAAGTTGGATTTAGAGGTGGAATCTAAGTTCAAAGGTGGCTAGGCAAGAACGCAAGAACAACAATTGATGCTAAGTGTTACGCCCCGGTCGGATCGGCCTAAAAACAGCGCTAAACCGTTGTCTTAGGGTCGTCCGGTGGAATACCGGAACGCAAACGCCCTAGGGTTTCCGACCCAAAATTCGAAACCCTAACTCCCCGAACAATATTTTATCCCCAAATTATAGTTCTCTCTGAGAAACCCTAACCCTAATTAGATAATCAAACCCTAATTTAGAATTTACCTCTTTCTAATTTTTCCTAAATCTGAATTTTGACCCGAGAGTCAAAATTACCTCGCTGACGTTGCGCCTGACGTCACCTGTGAATTCGCTTCTACCACGCGTGATTTTGGCAGCTGACGTCGGCCGCCAATTCGATTTCGAAATCGAATTTGATTTTTGGATTTGAGCATTGACCGGCTCGAATCTTTGACTTGCCTCGTTTCGAACGCCCGAAACTCGTGTCGCCTTCTTCCTCTGCTTCGCAACGCCACCGGACGCTGCCACCGTTCGCTCGCGTGTGTATGCCGCCGGAAGGGAGGGCCGGTAGGGTGGGAGTGCCGCCGCACCTCCCGTCGTCGTCCGGTGGCCGTCCGCCGCCGGGTACAGCCGAAACACCGTAGAGAACTCAAGAAACAGGGGAGGAAAAGAAGAGATGAACGAAAGCTTTTATTCCGGAAAAACTTACAGAACTCCACTGCCGAGAACAGCTGAAACACCGTAGAGAACTCACGAAAACAGGGGAGGAAAAGAAGAGATGAACGAAAGCTTTTATTCCGGAAAAACTTACAGAACTCCACCGACCCCCGTTGGCGCCCTCTTCCCCTCCCTCGCCGACGACCCCCGTCGTCGGTTACAGTTCTCTTGTGCTCTTCACTCATCGGCGTCCCCTGATCGCCGGACGTCACCCAAAACTCGTCTCGTCGTCGCCCCAAAAGCTTCCCCAGCTTTCGCTGAGCAAGTGAAGATGATGATCTTCCCTTCATCCCGTCGGATCTCTTTATAGGGAGAAGCCGCCACCTCCCAGTCCCCTTTCCTATTTCGGGCGTCCACCTCCGCAAGCTTCGCATCGCGTCCAAGCTGCAAGCCCCATGTCGCCCGTGTCTTCCGGAGGAGGCGCCACTTTGCCTCCATGGGTGCCCGAGGAGCTCGCTGAAGACTCGCCTCCATCCGCGTCCACGTTTCGCGAAGACGACCACACCCGCGCCGCGTCCGATCGTCTCGGTAGGGCTCTCGCGATGCCGCTGAAGCCCGCTTTTCCAGCACGCGGCGAAGACAATTCTGTGGCGTGTGCGAGCCTCGGGTCAACATTGAGGGTTGACCAAGGTTTTCCCTTGTTTGGGCTCCGAGTCCAGCTTTCATGGCTTAGTTTTGGGCTTGGGTTTGGGCTTGGGCCAGACCGGTTGAACCCGGGCCAGACCGGTTGAACCCGGGCCAGACCGGTTGAACCCGGGCCTGACACTAAGCAAGTAAAAAAAAAAATCATATTTGACTTGGCCTCCCATTTTAACAGAAAATTTCGGTTTGATTGAGTTTTAAATCCGGATGAAGAAAAAAAATCAACTCAGGTAAGGCAAGTCAGGATTAGATATGGGAATTTAATATAATTCTTACTTCCAATCAATATGATATATAAAATCTAGTGAATTTATTATCATTAACTTAAGTGTAAATATTTTAAATTGAACTACATTATTATTTAGTTTACAAAGTTAACAAGTTAGTGTTCTCATTAAGTGAGTCGCAATAAATAATATTAAGTGCACTATAACTAGACCTGGCAAAAACTGACTCGACCCGCCGACCCGACCCAACTCGACACGAAATTAGGCAGGTTCGGGTTGGGCCTAATCGTGTTCGGGTCAACCCGTTTATGACCCGAAATTAAACGGGCCGTGTCGGGTTATAATCGGGTTGACCCGCTTAACCCAATTATATTATATTATATATATATATATATATATATATATATACATACATACATATCATTTCGGGTCGAGCCGTGTCGTGTCGAGTTAATCGGGTTAATATTTTTATATTTATATAATTATATATATTTTTTATAAATATTTATTTGAATTATTTAATATTAAACGGGTTAATCGGGTCACGGGTCATAAACGGGTCAACCCGAACACGACCGACTGACCTGTTTTGCCAGGTCTAATTGTAACAAATGATATCAGAAAAACTATAATTCTGAGTAATGTGAGAGACCAATAGAAAACAGTTATTAAAGATGGTAGAGCCACTATTAAACTAATCTCACATATAGATTTGGTAAAAATTGACCCAACCCAACCAACATAAGGTTGACAAGTTTGGGTCAAACCTTATTATGTTCAGTCATAATCAAGTCGATTAAAAAAAATCAGGTCGATCCATTTTTGACCCGATGAAATTCGAGTCAAGTTGAGTCGTAATTGGCTTGACCCACATAACTCAAATAGATTTAACCCCACTCTCTCCCTCACTCTCTCCACAAACGGCCTCCCAACCATTGCCCTCCCTTTCTCTTTCTTAGATCTCTCCATCCACCGCCCTCTCCCTCAGCTCCCAATTATATATGGATTATGTTTGAGTTAAATCTTTTATCCCAATTAATTAAATGAGTTCAATAGCTTTATTGAGTCATGGGTTATATTAGATACAAGTCGTTTATAACCCACAAACCTAAATTATCAAGTCTACTCATATGTTATTGACTAAGAGATAATTTCCTAACATATGTTAGGTTTTAAATTTATATAAACATCTAGTCTTAAATGATAGAAATTGTTATACCTTAATTTTGTCCCCACGTGCAATGTGAGAAGAAAAATTAATATCATAAATAAAACTTAGTGAATATATTACTATTAATTTAAATTTAAGTATTTTAAAATTAAATTTTATTTACTTTTAATTTATTAAGTTAATGAATTAGTCTACTCGCGCTCGTAAATCTACATGTACAACACTCCTTAACTAATTTGCTTTGAAAAATGAAAGAAAAGCCCCTGACTTTATTTTATTAAAATTAGATTAGAAAGAAAAACCTACCTATTACATAAAAAAAATATTTACATCATACATTTTTTCTGTGGACCAAGGAGAATGAGAGGGAGCTCAACAAAAAGAGGATTGTGCCCAAAGAAAAGCAAGAGGTCAACCTACTTCAAATGTACAATATGAATTCTCGCAATGGAATGTAGTTTATCTAAATGAATTAGTCTTTCCACGTAAATATTCCGACCTTGGCGTATTCTTGCTAGTATGTAATTGATCGATTCCCAAAATAATTAGCATGCATACTGAGTATCTATATCTTTATACGTATATCTCTACGGGGCAGACTACAATTAGTAAGAAGGTTAAATTAGTTAGTTCAAACCTAATCAATTGGAATTAACATGCTACCAATAAAGATTCGTATGAGTCAAAATTTTCACATTAAAGTCAATAAGGATCTAAATGACACAGCTAGCACTCGAAACGGGCATTTTAGTTGAGCTAAATTAAATTAATCAAGCACGAAATATAGCTGACTAGGTTAGAATTCGCAGGAGCTGCAAGAGAGTGCATGTGCTGCGCTGGCCGTTTGCAGTGCCAACCCTTGCCGTGAAAAAATTAATCAAGCACGAAATATAGTCGGTCTTCTTGCAGCTCGCGCTTGTCTCCGTCACCGCGTCCTCCTTCTGTTTGTACTTCTTGTTGTTCTTCTTCATAGTAGCCGCCGCTGCCGTCTCCTTCCGCTCACTCTCTTCGTCCTTCTTGTCCAGCAACTTCATGCTCGTTCCACTGCCAGAAGTAGCCTCGTAATCTAAGGCTCAAAATTTAGCAGTCCATTTCCCATGGCACGGCAGCATGGGAGCTGAGTGCGGGAACCATGATTAGGTTTCTTTTGCTTACCGCTTGGCGGTAGGAGATATTGCAGCAGCGCCCTAGAATTTAATTTTATTGCTAGAAATGCCCTCGCTACTTCCGCTTCAGCCTTCACTGTTGAATAAAATATTAAAAAAATCTCTTTATTATTGTTAGCGTTACCTTGCTAACAATTGTTGTTGAATTTAAAAATCGATGAAGGCTTAATCCAATTGACTATGGGAATGAAATTATATTTCATTCTTTCTTTTAGTTCTTCCTACATCTTCCTACATTTCTTTTTTATTCTCTTATTTCTCCGTCTCTTCTTAGATATTTGTTTTTCTGCTTATTACTGGCCGTCCTGAACAACTTCTCCGCGAGTAGAGAAGTTTTCCAACAATGACCCTGTCGTCCTCCTCTACATCCTGTCAAGTGTTAGAAAGGTTGAATCGCCGTCCGCCGAGCAGCAAAATCTACAAAGGATAGACTAAATCAAGAACGGGATCGGGGCGATTGCTTAAAGTGTCCAGTAGCTTACTTGAAATGGATTGAACGTCTAGGGTTTCGTCTAATTTATCCTCAATCACTCTCGAATTGATAATCGATTCAAATGCTTAAAATAATTACTATCAGAGATGGCAGATGAGCTACTGGAATTGCTTCCGTAGTCAACTTTTCGGTTGCCCTCGCTTGGCGATTTATTTCGAGCATTAGGGACGAAGTAGAAAGAGTAGAAAATAAACCCTAACACTTAGAGTAAGCACTATCGATCAAGAACACGGGACGCGGCGCACAATACCGCTTCAAATAATTGAATTCTAGGGTTCGTGAACTAATCCCGAAACCAAAAGAAAGAATTATTCGGCAGAAAAAGTGACGCGGCGGGAGAGTGGGATGGATCTTACCTGATCATCGCAGGCCAAGAGTTCAAGGCACATCAAATCGTCCCACGGAGAGCGGTTCAGCTGGCAGAAGACGCCGGAAGCAGCGAAAAAGGACGCCTCGGAGTCCCACGCCCGCGGCTCGGGCGGCGGCGGAGACGACGAGAGCCCAGCAGGCGACGCCCCCAGCAGCCGCGCGGCGCATTTCCGGATCCGCATGGGCGATCTAGGGCAGCTGACCGATAGACGGAGGCGGAAGCGGCGGTGGCAGAGAAGGGGGAGAAGGAGGATGAGATGCATTGGCTGGTGGAGAGATGGCCGGCGCGACCGAGCATAGGGTTGCGGTGGTTTGGCTCTCGCGAAGGGTATGGCGATCGATGCCTTGAATACGTTTTTTAGAACAGCTCGGGCTTTTCCATTCGAAATAAAGCTTTATCTCTTGGATGTGTCACTTTTTCTAGCTAAAATACCGTTTCCTAATTGCTTACATATGTCAAGGGCCCTAGCTTCTCTAAATAATATTGCGGGTAAAAAGTTTGGTTAGTCTAGTATAACGAAAGTGTTCCGAGTATTCCATTATGACTAGGCACAAGTCACGATACGAATTTACCTAGACCGTGGCAAAATTACAAAAAGGCCATTGATTGTGAGTTAATTTTTCATTTGCCTGTTCCTTTTATATTTTTGACTGTTTATTTAATTCAAACAATATAGTTTAGAGTAATTAATACATTTATCACCTGGTCTACAATACTCTACATAACATTATTAAATATTTTTTTAAAAAGTCGAACTTATTTGGATTTTCACACTTTGCCCCTTATTTGTTCAAGAGAATATTTTCAAGATGGTTGAATTAAATTAGGTATAAATTATTGTTTCAAAATTTCATGTAAATCATATTTAAGCATAGAATAAAATTTCAGCTAATTTTATAGTTGAGAAATTTATAATTTAATAAAAAATATAGCTGTTTAAATTAATAAAACAAAATTTATTCTTAGATGAAAATGTAGTTACTAAGTACAAGTTAAATTAGATTTAAACACCTAATAATATAACTAATGTGCGATGACTCATGACCCGCCAATAATAAAATAATATGTGATAACTCACAGCAACCTAATGTTGTCATGATATTAGAATTGTTTGTCTATGATTTTAAATGATAAGAATATATCCGTAAAGTATTTTTTAATCAAAATTAAAATAAAAAGGTTTTGATTATCACTGAGATTTGGTTTAATTGAGCTGAACATAAATGGACATGGCGATGGGATATATGATCATGGTGATGCATGGCATGTCAGGTGCAAAATTTATATAGACCAATATTTCTAGAGATATTTGCTAATTTGCCAACATGTAGACTGTAGTACGGACAAATATGCTAAGTTTTTAGACCGGGGACTGGGTAGATGTATGCAAATTTGCCGAGAAAACATTAGTCAATTATATGAAGCGCCACGGCTGCATGGAAATATTCTGAAAGGAGTACCTCATTCTCGATTACCCAGGGTAGCTTTTGCTTGCTTTTGCACGCTCGTCATCTGTTCGACGAAATGTCCGAGAGGAATCATGATTTCTGACAGTTACAGGAAATTAATGTCAAGATTAATTGTGTCCTGTTCATTGTCTTCTCGTGGTGAAATTGCTTCGGGAACTAATAAGGAGGCGTTAGAGTTGTCCAAGCGTGGCAGCAGAACTTGCGTGCGGCTTCTTAGGTCTTGCACTAGTTTAAATGACGTTCTACTCGGTGAGCAATTTCATAGCATTACTGTTAAATCTGGTTTAGATTCAGATGTTTATGTGGGCAGCGCCCTCGTCAACATGTACTCAAAATGTCATTTTGTCGAAGAAGCAAGGGAGGTGTTTGCTAAAATGACTTACAAAGATTTGGTGTCGTGGAATGTCATGATGTCCTGCTATTCATTGAATGACTTAGGTAGAGAGTGTTTCCGTTTGTTCGAATCGATGAGGACAGAAGGGCTTATGGGAGATGGTTTTACTTTTAGCAGCTTTTTGAATTCGTGTGGTTCCTTGAACTGTTATGAGTCAGGTAGGCAGGCGCATTGTATGGTTGTCAAATTAGCTCTGGATTCCGATGTCGTCGTTGGTAGTTCTCTTGTTGATATGTACTTCAAATGTGGAAGCGCCCAGGATGCCCGCCAGGTGTTTGATTTTATGGTTGAGAGAAATGTTATCTGTTGGAATACCACTATAGTAGGCTATGGAAAACACGGCGAAGGCAAAGAGGCTCTGAGGCTTTTCTCTAATATGCTTCGAGGAGGACTGAGACCTGACGAACTAACTATTGCCAGTATTCTCAGCTGTTGTGGTAATTTGGCATCTACCAATGAGGCTATACAAATGCATGGTTATGTGGAAAAAATTGGGTTTCGAGGCTTCTTATCGATTGGAAATTCTCTTATTGTGGCATACGCAAAGTGCGGCAGCATAGACAATGCAACCCGAGCATTTTCTTTGACATCTACACCTGACTTGGTAACCTGGTCTTCCATGATATATTCCTATGCTTTCCATGGACTTGCAATGGAAGCCATCAACATGTTTGAGGAAATGCTGAGCAAAGGTATTACCCCTGACGGCGTCGCAATTTTAGGGGTCCTCTCTGCCTGTTCTCATGCTGGACTTGTGGATGCAGGATTATCCTATTTTGATTCTATGAAAAGTGATTACCAAATCAAACCAAGCTCAGAGCATTACGCTTGTCTGGTTGATCTACTTGGGAGAGCTGGGCATCTCGACCAGGCCTATCATGTTATACAAGCAATGCCATTTGAAGCTGATGCAAATGTTCTTGGGGCCTTTATTGGTGGATGTAAAATGCATCAAAGAACTGAGTTGGCAGTATGGGCTGCAGAGAAGCTTTTCAGCCTGGAGCCAAACAAATCTGTGAATTATACACTATTGTCTAACATCTATGTGGGTGAAAGTTCTTGGAAAGATGTGTTGAGCACGAGGAGGAGGATGAAGCATACTTGTGGAATCAAGGTACCAGGCTGCAGTTGGATTGAGATTGGTGGTACAGTTCACACCTTTGTTTCTCATGATAGATCACACATGCAAACTCAAGAGATATACAATATGTTGGAAGTAACCATTTGGTTGATGAGGAATGAATCTAACATTGACAATATGTGTATGGATGAGGCGCCATGTTTCTGATAATACTAATTTGAGCAGAATATTGGTTTTCTCATGCAAAATTTTTTGATTGATCACATAAGTTTTGTTGGATTTTGATCAAGAAATTAATTTATACAGCCATTTAGCTTTTGTTACTGTGCCACAGGCCAAGGCGATCGTGGAGGATTTGGAGGCGCTCTGCTGGGTCGAGAGACCAGTACTTGCTGAAGAGGGGAAGGTGGGGGTTGAGATATTCTTGTAAAGATTCTTGGTAGGTGATAGAGATATTCTTGTACACCCTATATTCTATGAGGGGAACAATATTGGAAATTGGGGAAATTAAATAGGAAAAAGTAACAAGTGGAAAGAAAAATCGTTGCCATAATTTCACATTCTCGGTCCCACTTTCTTGTTCAAGAATACCAACTAATTGCTAATCTGAAGCTTATTCCATGTCACTCTTATAAAATCAGAGCACACCTCCCACAGCAGCCGAGACATTCTTCATGCTTTGATTTAATATTTTCCGCATTTAAAATCTATATGAGATCTTAATTTGGGTCTTTCTTCAGTTTCTCAATAATTAAGTAGTAGAATGCCCTGTGGTTGTGATCTCTTCAGTTTGGTTTCTGAAATGGTTTAAGAAGAATTCTGCGTTGCTGCCTGATCTATATGGGATCTTAATTTGGGTCTTTCTTCAGTTTCTGAATAATTAAGTAGTAGAATGCCCTGCGGTTGTGATCTCTTCAGTTTGGTTTCTGAAATGGTTTAAGAAGAATTCTGCGTTGCTGCCTGCAATGCTTTTGTTCTTGATAGCAGTTGTTGTCCACAGATCAATTCTTATTCCCAGCTACTAATTAGAAGGTTGCAATTTCTGTTCCGCAACTAGGAGGAAGAGAAATACTCAGCATAAAAAGAAGAGGCAGGGCAAGAAACGGCTGCTCTTATCACAAAAAAGTAATAAATTTGAGAGGGTACATGTTGACATTCTTTTGTCTATATCTTGTTGCTAGTAATGCTATTTCTCATTTTTCTTATGTAATGCTCTTGGAATTCATTTCGTATCTTTTGGTAATGGGAACTTACCAATTTGCTTTAAGCAAAAAAAATGTCTCATTTGCATATGGAGGTTCTATTGCTCGCTTAGCTGTTACTTTTGTACGATTGAGCTGTTTTCAGTAAGCAGTAGAACCCTAAATGAGGAAATTCTTAACTAAAATTTAGTATGCTTGATATTAAAGATACAGTAGATTCCTTATAACACTTGAGCACCTGAGTTCTATTTCTACCTATATGTGCAGCTCAGCCATGCTTTTGTTTTGAAAGAAAGTGCATCGTACATTGTTAAATACATACACTAGAAAGATGTAGTTTTGAGGAAAGAAAACTTTGATAGATGATACTCAAATATTCTATCATGGAGTAGACTGTACAATGGATTAAAAATCAATACATACGACTCTGGCCTTGCCCTGTATATATATATACACATTGATTTATCACTAACAAGTTGAGGGAAAAAAAATGGTTGTCTCTATATAGCTTTGAGTTGAGACCTAGAGATGATATACTTGATATGATTTCAAACAAGTTCGAAAATTCGGTCCGGACTGGTGTACGGTGCACCCCTTCTTTTTCTCCTTCTTTTTTTCCTTCTCCTTCCTCTTCCGTTGTTGCCCAGTTTCGCTTTCGCTGCTGTGCTGTTGGTTTCACTATGGCTCTGTTTGGACTGGTATAAACCAAGAAAACCGATTTTCAAACCTTGATTTCGAATATAGTTCTTTGAAGAATGGTGTTGAGAATAAGCTAGCAGAGACTTTTGGGGAAGCCAAACTTAACTTTGCGCATTAGAATTCAACCAACAGCAGTTTTTGGTTTCAGGAGAAGTTTCAGAAGCATATAGGGTATGATAAGTTTATTGGTTCTTGTTGGTATTTATTTTAGAATCTTGATATCTGTCGCTGTGATATTTATACAGGGATTAATCCTTTAGAACGCCTGATCCTGGCCATTTATGCTCATGCCTCGATACAATCCTGTCCAGCTTGAATTGAGCTTCTTAAATAATTTGTTATTTCTTGAACTAACTAATTCGTAATGCAGCAATGATTCTGGAGTATATCTTCAGAAGATTTCTGTTATTCTTGCATGGTCTCTAGACATTTATGCACTACATCATGTAATCTTTAAGTCACTTTTCCTTTATATTCTTATTTTCATTGTTCATTACCCTTAAGAAAGTCCCAAATATATACAACTATAAGATGGAACTAGGCCATAAGCCATCTTGTTTAAGTAAGAAATATTTCACTCGTGCTGCTGGTTTCCTCCATGACATATGCAAAGTTTCTTTTTGTCTAATTCCCTTGAACTTTAGACTGTATGATTTTTAACTGCATGTATAGTTGGTGCCTGTGCTCGTTGCATTGACTTGAATTTGCCACTTACTCGGACTATTTACAGAGATTATAGAAATAGCTGTGCTGCTCTTTTTTATGACATTGAAGAGGAAGGTACCCCTCCATTCCTCTTCTCTAAGTTGGAGGTTTCTTCTTCCCACAGCCATTATTTTACTCTGAAGCAAAAGATCAATTTTGCCATCGAATTTAACAAAGATGAGAAAGAAGAAGATCGCTTTAATACCCTACGTTGCTTTTCCTAGGTAGGGATGGATTCGGGGTCCGGGCGGGGGCGATGGACCCCAACCCCCAATCCTTGTATCGATCCTAACCCTACCGGTGAATCGAGTACCCGCATGAAAACGCGGCTCTGCAGCTACTGTTGGGGTGAGGATGAGCAGTGATAGTGAAGGAGGAGGCTGGGCGAGGGTGAGTGCGAGATGGCGGGAAGAAGGATGATGCTAAGGTTTAGACAATCGGGTTAGATGCGGGTTCAGTGTCGGGGCTAGTAGTAATGATCCTACTCAATCTCAATCCGAGTTATAAAAGTCAGATTTTATCCGAAGTTGATGATATCAGTATACATTTGTGAAGAATGCAGGGTGAATTAACTTAATAAAGATCTAGGCAACGATTTGAAAGCTTTAGATTAGTTCGAATGGGTTTGACTTTATAAAGTTTGTTCTTTTGTTCTTTATTTGTGAGCTCTTGCCATAATATGCAGCTCTGGTTATTTTTAATTGTCATGCAAATTACTATTACTTGGATTTGGTCTCCACTTTGTTGGAGAAATCTGAAAAAAAATTTTAGGCGATCGCGGCCGCCTAAAATATCAGGCGAACCTCGATCCACACTATTCATATGCAAAAGTGTTGTGCAGGAATTTTGGACTAAGTGTTACAGAAAAAATTAACACAATTTTTATAATTTTGAGATTCTCACATATCACCAATCAACAGTAATATGCAGGAAAGCTTAAATTTCTAGGCGGCCGCCGACTGCCTAAAAAATTTACTCGAGAAATCTCTTTAGTATTCAAGATAACTGAATCTTCATCAAAATCGAATTATAATATTCACGGTTTCTTTGTTGCTTGTTGTTTGCTTTTTTTTAATCTAACTAATGTTGTTAAAAATTAGTTTGGTTTAGCCATCTTATATAATTCAATTACATTATTTTAATAACAGTAGATATATATATATATATATATATATATATATATATATATATTATTTTAATAAAAACTAGTTTTAGTTTGGCTTTGCCATTTTATTAAAAGTATATATTGTTTTAATAAGTTTATATAATTTAATATAATTATACTTTAATAGTTAATTTGGATGGTAGTTAAAAAGCTATTTACTTAATATCTTCACAATACAGTTTAGCATCCTTATAAAATAATTAACTGCAAGGAAAAATATGCCCTTATCTATGTTTAATTAAATCTATTAACTAGTTACCAAATTAAAAGCCCAAAAAATATAAATTATAATTAAACTTTATAAAATAAAAAGTTAGGCGGATAACATAAATTAATTTCCCCAATTTGATATTCCAGTGAATTTATTCCTTGCACGCAAACTTCACCTTATCCCCTCGGCGACACATTTCCCGACACAAATTTATTTCTCACACTCATTTCTAACCCCTACAATTTACCCCAACAATCCAAGACCGTTAATCTTCTTTCGCTCAGATGATCGCATGCACTATTTCGTTCAGGGTGCTGTTCGGGTATTTGTGTCAGTCGCTTTAACATCGTCGACCAGGTGCGGTTAGTTTCGTGGAGTAAGCCACTGGCTGAATCGGTTTCGAATCTAGGGATCGAGGAAAAAAGAAATTCCTTTTTAGTTTTCATTTTTCGTTTGCTTCGCCGGCGGGGCTTCCTGAAGATTCTCCCCCCTAATCCAATCCCTTCCCTTCCATCAAATCGCCATTTCCCAGCGCCAAGGATTACGCCGAGGTAAACATTTATCATTTTAGGTTTCGTGGATGCTTTTTGTTAGCGGGAATTATTTTGTATTTGGAGGGGCTTTGATATGCTAGAACATCATCGTTTTGGTTGTAATCGGATCGATCCGTTGCATTTTTTTCTTGGGCTAGGATTGATTTCTTCCGTAAGCTGGAGTTTGTATTCGATTCTTCGAATTTTTCAACTTTTCTCTGGATCGCTGGATGTATAAAGAAGGAAGTAGCGTAGGCGCGTTGAAGCGTTTAATTTTTTTTTTCTTAAGCATCAAATTATGCTGGACATGCAAAATCTTACCTTTCAAATTTTCTTAAGTTCGTAAACACCCATAGGATCGCTTATTTTAATTTTGTGAAAATGTACTCGATCCGTTGTTGTCGACATTGAGAAAAGAAAACACTATCATGTTTTGAGTTGGTCGATTATGGTTTCATATTAGTAATGTAGGGTTAACAGTTCAGTTTGTAAATAAAGCTTCTGAATTATGTTAGAGCAAAAGCTATTCAGCATGGTGTTAGTAAATGAATAGATCCTAGACTATAGGATTGATAACATATCTATCTAATTTTTAAATATATAAAGAATTTATTATTTTTTTCCAAAAAAGTTGACATAGTCTATTACAAGGTGGATTTTACTAATCCAAAAAGATCAAAGTATGGAATTTGTTTCTCAAGAATTAAAATGCTTTTAAATGTATGCTTTTAGCATTTTTATCCACTTGGTAAAAATATGTCATGTTTATGTAAATATATCAATGTGGAGTATATGATTAATTAGTACATATATAGTTGTAGTACCCATGCGACGTTTTTTCTTGCTATATCATTTTTTAACAATAAATCTTTTGGATTTATGTTACAAACTTGAAAATTAGATAGATCCATTAACAATTCCACAGTTCAGGATTTATTTAGAAATTTACCCTTAAAGAAAACTAAAAGGTGCTGTTATATATATATATATATGTTCTGAAAAGGATCGCTCCATAAGAATTTCTTGGTGAGTGAACTATTCTCACAACTATTATAAGTAAGCATCCATAATTCTTTATTCATATTAGGGTTGACATGGCGGACAATGAAAAAGCTGGAGAGGAAACTTCTGCTCGAGGAGTTGACTGGGAAGTTGTGTCCCTCACAGCATCTGCCTATGCTGCTGCACCTGGTCCCGGACCTAGACCTGATGAGCTTGACCCTACCAATGGAAATAAAGAGAAGGAAAATACAGATGAATTTGAGCCATCTGATGAATTAGTCATGTCTCATCATTTCGTCTTTCCACAGAGTGAGCATGAGAATCTACCACTAGAAACAGATATAAGAGAAATTTGTAGTGGACAAGAAGGACATAATGTAAACCTTTCAGTAGTAGACAATGCTAGCAAAGTTGACAATTCTGGGGAAGAGAAATTTCAAACTGAATATAATGATGATATGCAAAGAGTTCAATATTATGAAAAGGGTAGTAGAAGTTATGTTTATGATATTGGATTTGATGAGGAGGCCAAGTTATTCGCACAGTCAAACTTGATTGTAATTGACCAGGATATGCTAGTTGACTCAGTGTCTGATTCTTTTCACTCTGGAGTACATGGCACTGAATGTGAGAAAGAAGGACCTTTGAATATGAATGCAGATTCACCTCGATACCCTACAAATACAAATGAATATGGACATAAAGGGTCAAACCTTCCTAGCCAAGCTTGGTGGAAGAGACAGGCGATTTCTTTATATAATCGTACAACGGATGCCAATCCAGTTTGGTTTGTTGTTGTCACTGCTGCAGTCATGGGACTTGTAATTATAGGGCGGAGGTGGCAGCAAGATAAGCGGCAGATTCATCAAATTAAATGGAGGTTTGGCGCCACTGACGAGGTATGTTGCTTCCATTGTGCAAAAAATAACCAAATGAATGTCAGAACATAATTATTTTTCTCATTGTATCTTTTATGACATAAGGGTAAAGGCAATGATTTATGAGATTCTTGAATCTAGTTTATCGGTTCTCACCTACATTTCATGCTTTTTCATTATAGCGCTTACAATGTATACGGACAATGTCAACAAGGATAATCCATTCCTTTATATATATATATATATATTATCTTCAAAGTGCTATTCTAGAATACCTATGATGCTTGTAAACTTAGCAAACACCCTAATTCATTCCTTCCTAGTTCTATTGATTGGATTTCACCTCCTTATGAGTTATTTGTTTTAACTGAATTCTGATTTTTGTTTGTAAACGGGACAACTATAAGTACTTCATATTTTTATCAAGGATCATTCTTGTGACACTTGGTTTTGTTTGCTTAAAAGTGTATCTAGTGTCCCTACTATATTTAAAAATCAAAATTGGTTTTCAAGTTTGCCTCAAAATTTTGTTTACTGATAGAGTTTCACAATATATGCAATATGCTTTTCTTTCCATTTGTCAGTGATATGGAATTTTATATTAGAATGCTTATTGTTACACTGTTCAGACGAAATGAGACAGTAGATCATGTGCCATCATATTCTTGATGTTGCTCACTCGAGATTACCTCATTAATTGTGTTCCTACTAAAGTTATATAGGGTTTGTGACATCACTTTTTTCTTTATCCTATATCAATATTTTTCTCTTAACCTCTTTGATCTTTGCTTATTAATTATATTCATGCTTTTGATATTAGATCTAACAAACTTAGTCCTCTCTGTTATATAACTCTTAGGCATATTCAAACTCAAGAAGGCCTAAGCAAGTTAAAGTTTATTGCCACTTTGCAATGTTGTTCTAATGTTCAAGAAGATTTGTACGATAGTCAAAAATTTTAAAAAGCAACTTACCTCTTTACTAAACCTCTTTTTTCCATTCAGTTTTCCTTACATTGTAATGAGCTGAGCAATGTTTATCATTTCTGTTCCAACTTGAGGCGTAGAGTAATTATATTAGCTTTAATATCACTGGTGTGGTAGTTGGGTTTTTTTTTCTACCTATATAGCATATATTTCATATACTTGACACCTGATTAAATTTATCTCATTTTGAGATGCTGTATCTTTTTATTTGACGGTGACTTTACTACTTTCTAATTGGTAGTCACGACACATAATGAATATTATAGTCTGCCATATAATAATGTATTATCCCTAGTGCTTTGCGTTAATCTAAATTGTATTTTCTGCCATGTCTATTAAAATACATCTTTAGTACTGGTTTCCCTATCCATCTTCGCTTTCAAGTCATCTTCTCGAGTGACAAAAAAAATGCTTGATAAGGTGGTTTTAACTCTCAAAACAGCTGTTATCTTTCTTATTATTGTCTCAAGCAATGATCCCATTTTTGCTTGTAAACTTATTCTTTGCTGTTGGTTTGGCACGGCACTGCTCATGATCTGGACATCTTTCCAGATTGAGATGCAGTTTTTGTTTTTTTGTCAACGTAGCACTATTTCAGGTGTAAATGTCTCTTCTACTGGAGTGGATTTCTAGTCACATTAATGATGCTTGTGTAATTCAAGGGGGAAGTGCTTATGATCTTATCAATAAGATTTATTAACTTATATCTATTTAAAACTGCGCTACTGTGATGAGACAGTCATACTTTATTTGCATGACAAGCCTGGAAAGTCACTAATTTTGTCAAAGATCACTCACCTTTCTTTTCCTTTTGTTCTTGGGGTATCCCAATAACAAATTTCTTGACATACCAGTTTTCCTAGTTTTGGGTTGTTATTTGCACTATATTATTATTTTTTGGCAAAAAGCAAATGGGCATTCTACAAAGAATTAAAGCAAATGTGGATTCTCTAGCCCCATGGGCTTTCTCCTCTAAAAAGATCTATAATTTGCATACATGTAGTGCAAAATGAATCTAGTCTAGGATTTTTCATAGAAAATCTTTTGATCTTTGTAATCTTCCTCTATACTCTGATATCTAGGGCAAGGGTGAGAATTCCTTTTGGTGACCTTGTCGCCACTTTTTCGCATGATATTGTATTCCGTAATATTTTCTACGATAAAATCATTCATTACCTATGCCAATGTGACTCATGTAGCTATATTAGACCACTCTCTGAGATAATTTGAGTTGGAATAGAATAGGATAGAACTTCATTTCCTAGCTGAAAAATTGCAAAGGAAGAACAAATGTTCAATGCCCCTTATACCATACTATGTGCACGTGTTGTGCGGCTAGTTTGCCATACCATTATGGTTGGATATCCTTATAAGTTAATTTCAAAGAGAATTGTCATGTTGCTTCTTCCATCAAACTTACCTAATCTTTATCTATCTCATTATGTTTAGTAATATTCTGGAAGAGAATGACATACTGAGATGAGGGAGGTCAATCTTGAGCATGGGATTGACTTACAAGGCATATTATCAAATGTAATAACTTCCACCGGCTGCATATAGTCCTCTACGGTGCTAAGGATCTGTCAAAAATCTAGTCTATATACTTTCATGAATGTCACCCACCCGTAATCGTGTGTTCCACTAGGTATCTTACTAGCAAGACATATGTTTAGCTAATCTACCTTTGAAAGCATTGTCCCCCTTCTTTGTGTGATAATGTGATAGCAGCTCAAGACATTTTGTGGAAACCCTATTTGTTCTTTATTCTCCAAAGAAGAAATAAGATGTTTCAATCTCTCAATGACCCTGCATAGGAATTACTAAAGAATCACTTTGAAACAGGACAATATTGTGTAGCGCAAATAAATTAAAGTCTAGCTGGCAGGAATTTATTTTTCCAACTTGATAGTCTGTTAAATACACAGTCAATAAGTAGTAGACAATCAGCATAGTAAACCTGTTTGGAGACAAGAGGAATACCCTAATATCTATTAAGAACCTTTCATCACACCAAGAATAAAGATAATCTTGTCTGCAATCAGCTGAGTCAGGCTACTATAGATATCTACGAGTTTGCTATATCTGCTTGAAGTCTAGTTTCAGTTGCAAACTCGTGGACTTCTTTTATTTGCACTATATAACTTTATTGTTGGGGTATCTTTTATTTTAAAATTTGTATTTGATTGTGCTTAATTTGAATGATGTAAATCTGCTTCAAGTCTCATTAGCTAACTTAGCCATTAGAGATACTGAAAAGAATGGCGTCTTTTTGCCCTGGGCTTAGATGGAGAATTTCATTTATATATTGGGATCATTTAGTAGAAAGTAGAAACATAACCAATTTTTGTGCATATAGAACTTAGTGGCATGGTTCCAAAACTCGGTTCGGTACCGCCGGTATTGGCCGGTTTGTACCGGTCCGGCGAGGGACCGGGACTGGCACCGAAAAGCGTCGGAGCATGCGGAGCAAGTGGCAGGTGGTGAGGCGGGCGGCGGAAGCGAAGCTTTTGACACCGCTGGAAGCTTCCAATGGCGGCGGGGCACCGGAAGCTTCGAAGTTCCAGTGGCAGCACTTCCGCCGCCCACTTCGCCGCCCACTTCGCCGCCTGCCGCTTCCTAGGATTCCGCCGATTTTCATCCGGCACCGGTACGGTACCGGCGGTATGTACCGGTACGGTACCGGCGGTATGTGCCGGTCCGGTTTGGAACCATGCTTAGTGGTGGGTTGAATAAATCAGACAAACCATTTCATATGGACAACGAATTCAATTGTTCTCTGTAATTGGTAGTTTTTTAATTCAACCAATGCACATGAAAGATACATTTGCCAAGTATTGCAATATAACGCTCGACTTGATGCTTTAGAACTTCCACAACCCTGATACAATATATACTCTGTAGAGCTGGATCCTTGGTGGCTTAGCTGATCTAGATGTTCTGAGTAAAATACTAGTTCTTGTAATTGTATATACGATTACGCCATGCAGCTTCCAGTAATTGTTGATTGTTGCTACATGGCACACTTGGCTTTTGTTTCACAAACTAACTCTTCTTAATTACTTCTCACAGAGGATGAGTAGGATGCTAGGACCTATCGGCCGGTTTAAAGATCTTCTGGTGGGTGGCCATCACCCCAGCCTGATAGCCAGTTCTCCGGCCAGCTTTTGAGTCAATGATGACGATAAGAATTCAGGTGCTGTAAATGAGATGTCATCACTGTAAGTTTCGCAACATGACTTATTCAAAGTGTTTCACTCTTTTACCTTGTTCTAGTTACGCAAATTTGATAAATTGTAAAGTGTGATATGTGTCTATAATGTCTGGGATTCTAGATAGGAGGCTATAAGTCTTATAATTCAATAAGTTCGTGCATGCTAGCATTTTCTCTCGTTGATAGTATATTTGATCTGGTTTTAACTAAAATGGCAAAGCATTTCATAGTAAGATCAAGGAACTTTCTGGTTTCACCATTTTGTCTAAAAGTCTGAAAACTTATATTAAGTCATAATCCCTTTTTTCTACAGGACAAATCAACCTTTTCTCCCTTCAGCATTCCCTTCCCATTTGTGTTACTGTTTATGAGTCCCTTGAAAAAAAATTAGGCATGCACCTTTTTTTCATGAAGATCTTAATTTTGTTTTACTATAAGAGTGAGACAAGTTCATATTTCGTCATATTCTACTAGTGAATTGGTTTTTCTTCATAAGTCATGAGTTAGATCATTTAGTTGACTCTTGTCTAATTACACTTCTTGCACGTGTGATTCTAGACCTTGGTAAACCTGCAAATGGTTGTAACTACATCTGTAAATTATAAAATTGACCACTGACCACGAGTAGAGGGGAGACCATTTGTCTAGAGTAGGAGGTAACCATCTATCAAAGGCTAACATGAATTATGTGAAGGGCATTTGTTAGTGTCGTAACCTCAGAATCTTTTATGGCAAAGAATGAGTAGAAGAGATGGATTCTTATAATAGAATGGGCCTAGGGCCTAGGGAGAAGAGACAGTATGCTGTTGGCTGTTATCTAGTGTTTATATCTAAGTATATCTTTGCGAGGGGCGGATTTTTTATTGTGATTTATAAAGTATATATATTTTATAAAGGGTGCTTAATATATATTCTATAAAAATTTAATTTTTATTGTGATTTATAAAGTATATATATTTTATAAAGGGTGCTTAATATATATTCTATAAAAATTTAACTAAAAAATATATTTTTATTTCTATTAGTATAAAAAACATATATAAATATAATTGTCTTTTGAATCCACCCGTGAATTTTTAGCTCTTGAACCCTTAGGCTTAGTTTCCTTGCATGGACAGAAAAAAAAGGAAAGGTAAAAGAGAGAGGAAAGGAAAAGATTAAGGAAGTAAATAAATGACACGTGAAAATCATGTGCTCAACTGATGAATAGGGAAGAGCTGTGTAGGGAAGAAAATAGTGACAGCTTCTTGAGTGGCCCCGAGCTTTGCAACGAGAGGCCGGCGCGAGCTTGGCATCGGAAGGCTAGCGTGAACTCGGCGACAGGAGGCGGGCATGAGCTCAATGATGGGAGGCAGGTGCGTGGAAGAATGTAGAGTGAAAAGGAAAGAGTTTTCGCCTGATATCGGCGAACTCAAAAAGCCTAATCATATTGACCTAAATGGTGCGCTAACTCTATGCATAAATTTGACCACGTCTGTTCTATTCTTGTTATCCCAGACTTATCCTACTTCAACTCTGGCTTGCGGAAAAAGGTGCCTCTTTTCCTTTGCTTTTTTCCATCAATCTATTTCCATCCTTTCAAAGAAAGGAGGGAAACAGTGATTTCCCAAAGCTTTATAGATAGGTAGTAGAGCAAGCGTAGGTGGCAATACAGTTACAATGAATCCAATCCAATCATTTAAAAGTTTAATTTTTCACCAACTTTCTTGGGTGAGTGGAGGTCGATGCAGCCACTGAAGAGAACAATGAGGGAATGAACAAATAAAGGATTTCCCGTAGATGTATTTCTCGTGCGAGGAACCAGAGGTGCCGGCCCGTTTGGCCAAGCTGTGCAATTGTATAGCGATTATAGCAATTGTATGGGAGCTTGGGGGTTGGCATCGATGCACTCAGAGAGGTTTGGGGGGAGCTCGCAACTAGCTCGCCGAGCGACGAGAGTGGCAGACCTGAGCTCGGTGGTGTGTGACGAGAGGGGAGTTTGTGAGCAAACAGCGTATGAGCGTGTGGATGAACAGTTTACGAACGAACAATGGTTGCCCCGTGCAAGAAGCTGCTCGCTACTGCTTCTGCTCCCATGATGATTTTTTCCATTGTTTGGCCGTGTCGCTATCCGGCCAAACACTGCTCAACCTGCGGTTGCTGCGACATGCAGCATGGACTCGTTCTGCTGCCCGTGCAGCTTGGCCAAATGGAGGCAGCTAGCCAGCATCATTATTTGTAATGCCTGCTAAATTTTTGTGTAGGTTCTTTGTAAGCTTGCTAATATGCTAATAAACATCATCCTAAGCACGGCGGCAGGTTGGTTTGAACCACCCAGATATAGGAGCTAGAATCATGTTTGCTTGGTCAAATGGTTGCTAAGAAAATCCAGATTATTGAATAGTTAGGTTGTAAAATAGAAAAATGGAAAAACACAGAATAGAATTCTGTGACAAGTGGAAGTGTAAATACCTTCATTATGACTTGCGGCATATGTGTCCTCCCTAGAAGTTGGAAGTTTCTTCTTGTTCTTCTTGTTGTGCCTTGAAACAATTATTGGTAGAGTTCACGTTTGTCATGCTCCATTGCATAACCAGACAAACGGAGCTGGAAGGATGTCATCTTTGATGTAGCCTTTGATGTGAGCAAAGAATAGAAGGTATCATACTCGCCGTAGCTATCCACTTAGAAAAGGCAATCGGTTGATTACTCAGTTTTTCACTCACTATTATAATTTAACTTGATTGTACAAATTCAATATCCAAATTTAGCCTTTCACTTGTACTTGAGTTGGATAGATTATTACATAACTTGAATCCAACTTAAGAATTTAAATGAGCAACTATTAATGCCTAACCATATAAAAAGACCTTTATTTTTTTAGATTTTATGAAAATATATATTTATACAATTATTTTTTCAATTAATTGATGAAAATTTTGGGTAAAATTATAATTTTATTTATATTTTGTTTGTTATGAATTTTTGTTCCTTTGATATTTAACTTAATCCATCGAATTTGACTGTCTAATCAGTTCAATTCGAACTAAATAAATTGAATTGGTTCAACTGGAATTTTAATATTTTTTAAAAAATTATAATCAAATTGATTTTGAAAAAATCTAGATCAAAAGTTTTTATTTTGCTTGGCTTTCTAGGTTAAAATGACTTTTTTTTTTTAATTTTTGAACCATTATAGTATGAATATTTATATAAAATTAATAAATGATTACAAAAATTTTAATTTATTCGGTTCGACTCGAATTTTTAGTGTTGAACTAGAAAACTGATTTTTTTATAGGTATTTTTGAATGAACCAAATAGAAAATTTTAGTTTAATTAGATTCAACCTAAAAATTGGGCACCCTTATCTCAAATATCTATTTGAGTATCCAAACTCTATAAATGGGTCAAATTAACTCATGTTTAATTATCCTCCTTACCTAAACTCACTAAACTACCTCTTCTTTAAGGAACTAATCCCTACTTAAGCTAAATAAACTAGCCATGTACTAAGGAACTAGGCCTGGCACAATTTTAGAGATTTTTTTAGCATAACAATGTTTATAGGTTTAGAATAATGAGACAATATGCTAAGCATGAATAATCTAAAAAATTATTTTAATTATTATTCTTTATAAAATAAATATATTTAAAACTAATTTCTTTTATATTTCTATATTTTGTTTATTTTATATTGTAGATATTTTTTTATAAAGTTTTGGTAGGCTACCTAAAGGCATACAAACAGTTGTATTTTCTAAGCACCCACGAGCACTCAATTTTTTTTAAGTGGGGTTGTTTGGATTTTTTTTTTTCATGCATTTAAAAACAGGGATGAGAGTACATCCGATCGTTGTTCTAATTTTATTCCCCGGTACGGGTGACAGTGACATCAAAGCAGAAGTACATTAAGATGCATACAATAATGCTTTAGGATGGATAAAAAGTACCTTATACCTCTTATCGAGCACTGAAAAGTTTCTCCTCGTGTATAAACTAGAAAATTTTCAAGACATGATGTGTGTTTACAAGGTTATATTTTCTTGAAGGGAATTCAAGGCGAAAAGAGCAAAAATTATTGATTTTCATTGTTTTCTTGGAAAAAAGAAAATAAGAGGGAGGAAAATATTTATATTTTTCATTGAAAATGTTTTCGTCGGACAGAAAACAAAACTCACGCGTCGAAGCAGGCTTTTTTCTCTTCTTCCTTGCCCCGCCCCTCCTCCCCTCTCCCTATTCATCGGCGTCATCCTCCTCCTTCCCCTCTTCCCTGGTGCCACTCTCTTCCTTCCCTCTCCCTCCTCCCCAGACATCTGCCTATGTCGCTCATGCATGTTGTGCAGCGTTTGCGTCGGAGTAGGCAGATGCTTCCGTGTTAGAGCAGGCGAACGTCTGCCGCATCTCGCGTCTCCCGCACGCATAGCTAGAGCGCTTTTGCGTCGAAGCAGGCGGACGCCTACTGCATCTGCCTACATCGCTTGCGCGCGTGGCTGGAGCGCTTCCGCATTAGAGCAGGCATCGGGGGGAGGGAGAAGGAGGCAGACGTGCTCCCTTCGATGCAGAAGCGCTCCAGCCTACTCCCATTCATCAAGGAAGAGTGATTCCATCGTTCTTTCTCTGGCTTCTTCCTTTCTTCCTTATTTTTTCTTTTGTTCAAAAAAACAAGGCCTAAGGCTAGTAGTTGAATGCAAGCAAAACACATATATTAAAGCAGTTTTTCCTCGTGCATGAACCAGAGAAAATTTTCTAGACAAAATGTGTCTACAAGGCTAGTAGTTGAATGCAAGCAAAACACATATCTTACACCAGTGTGAGTATATCTAACGACTAACAGATGGGCTTGTATGATATTTCTAGATAAGTACCTTGTCTAAGAAAAAATTTCCGTAAACCATATGGGCCTATGCCTGCGCCGGTGCCGGTGCCGATTGAGACATGCGCAGATCAAACAACATAATTTGCGCTGCTACTCCAAGCACGCGAGCGGTGTCAAATTCAAGCCCGCGCAAAATGCCCAAGACGCGCCAATAGCGAGCCATCCCTACGGACCACGTGCCCCCGCCACCTTCTTCTCTTATACCCCCAAACCAGCTGTCGGCCGGCCACGTCTGGTTCCGTCGTTCGTGACACTCCCTGCTAGCGAGCGCGACCGCGACCGCCGGCAAGTGGCTAGCTCGTGAACACCGTCAAAATCCCGACCCACTCCTACCTGCGTCGTACACGGCGCTGGCACTGCCACGTAAATGAAGCTCAATTAACCCTATTCGGGCCCATTTGTGGACAAGATTAGTCGTCCTTATCTTACTGTACTTTTTTTTCTTACACAGTAATTTGCAGCAACGTTTACAGATTGTGAAATTGTGATAAGTGATCCAGAAGTTTTCGTAAATTACAGGCCCGGGGTAGAATGATGTCATATATGCGGGGACAACCGAGAAGGTTCTTAAAATTTTGCGGGCCCATTGGACCAGAAAGAAGCCCGCACAAGAGTACACCGGTAACCCCCCAAAATCATTCCCCACAATTCCATCCAATTGCACGTACTAGCCCACACATTTTGTTTTCTTTTTGTTCTGCTTTTCCCTCGAGCATATCAGGTCGATGCAACCGCCGCCTATTATGCTAGTGTAGCTTCTAGAGCCTTAAGCTATGATCTATTGGATGACATTCATCATGAAAAGGATAAAAAATATAATGAATCTAGATGGTTTTTCATCTAGGTTCATTATATTTTTCATCTTTTCCACGATGAAAAACCATCTAGATTCATTATATTTTTTATCCTTTTCACGATGAATTTCATCCTACAGAACATAGCCTTGAGGTTGTTAACATATACCGATTCAGTGCATACAGAGATAATGTGTAATTGTTACATCGACCATTGTATTAATGGTATGTGTGCACCATATATTAAACCTAAATATGGAGTCCTCTATAAGCATCTGATAATCGAATTCACATAATTCTAAGGGTCATGCTTAGAATTATACCATACTGATTCAACAAATACCCACTAGTACTTTATCTAATCAAAATTGAGTTATTCATCTCAAATTATTCTATGAAATATAAATTTATTAATTAAAATAATATTATATTTATATAATAATTATTTTAATATTAAACAAGGAGGTAAATTTTTTTACTTTTATTTTTAATTAAGTATCAAATATTAGATATAAGGTATTTAATATTAGATATTGATGTCGATAAACTTGAATATGATATGTGCTAAATTCATATCGGACGCATAAAATTTAAACTTATTCAATCTTCATAATCAAATAACTAAATCTGATAGGGCTGGATCAAGTCAAATAATCTAAATGGCTCGAATTTGATTGACATCCCTTTATAAAAGCACTTAATATTTTTGTTTAAGAAAAAATTTTCAAAGAAAAAAAGCCAAATGCCTCTATGTTTAAATTATTTGATATCGCATGTAGAAATTATAATTAGAAAAACATGAATATATCATTTGACCTGGATATAAATGGAAGAAAAAAAAAAGAATAATCCTATTCTATGTTTTCTTTCCCTTACGAGCTTATCCAAAAAAACCCTCCTATGTTATCCTCCTACGTGGATTTGTATTCTATTAAGGCTGTGTTTACTGGAGAAGAAAGAAATAAAAGAAGAAAAAAAATGAGTCATGTGTTTAAGGTGACTTTTCAACTTTTAAAAGGGCTGTTTTTAAACCCATAACTAGGATCATTGCTGTACACTATGACGTTATCTGGCCAAATGATCTTGTTGCTCCTAAATGAATGGACTCAAATATATGATGAAGAGGCGTACGTGCAAGTGATGCAAAGGCAGACAACGACTAACAAGGTGGAGGAGGGCAACTGACGAAGGGGAGGAGGATGTCTGACAAAGGAAACAACGTCCTCCGATAGCAGCGACATTGAAATTTTTTTTCCATACAGCTCAAATCGGGCGGATCATACGGATCATAAAACGAAGGAAATCATGTTCGATTTTCCTTTTAAATTTTTTCATCCGTCTAGGTAAATCATGAAAAATTTATTTACGAGGTGAGCCGCCCCAAACGGAGCCACGTTCTCCGGCTTCCTTCCATCCTTTGGAAGAACAAGTACAAGTCCGCAGAAGTCGCACTTTAGACAGAACAGTTAGACACACAGCTTGCTAGTTGCTGCCCAGATCCTTTTTCACTCGAACAGTTTGGGCTAGAAAATTAATATTTCTACTTACCATTATTCTCCTGCTACTTCTTTCCACCTGCTATTGACAACGAACTCATTCCCTTTTTTTCCCCGGAAGATGCCATGCGCTGCTACAATTCAAAGGCAAGGTCGACGTAAGAAAATTACTCTTTTAGAAGGAAAAAAAAGTACAGGGCGCCATGCACTGCCCATACTTGTTCTCATAATTTTATGTTTTTAGAATGATCAAAAATTAAAATTAGTAAAATAGAAAATAAAATATAATAAAAAAAAATATAATCCAAAAACGCATTTAAGTTTGTTCAGTAAAAGTCTGGTTTTTTTTTATAAGTTAAATTCAGATTAATCGTCTACGATCAGTGTTCTTCTCCTATTAAACACAACCATAGATAAAATTAATCGGTCAAAGAGAGAGTTGGACACCTTTTTATATGTGAGATCTAACAATTGAGTTTTATTTTTAAAACAGTCAAAATTGTCACGAGTTAATATGTTACAGTAATTTTTCACAAATAATATTATGTTAATTTAACTATAATTTATTGTATACTTCCCTAGCTAAGGAGTTTTAACCCCCCGTAATTACCCTCTCCTCAAAGCAAACAGTCTGCTTCCAGGACATCAGTTGTTGCTTTCCCTTGTAATCTTCTCTTCCTCAGTTTGCCCTCTTTTCCCACTTTATTAAGGTTGTGTTTAGCAGGAGAGAAAAACAAAAGGTGAGAGGAAATGAAAAACTTCACTGTTTATGCTTACTTCGGAGTAAAACTGAGAAGAATAAAATAATTCTGCAAGTTTACTTTGTGTTCCCCTTCCACTCCATGGCTTCCGTTCCACATTGCTGGTAGACACAGAATGGAGGTCCGTCGTCTTCCTCCACGCAAACGCCTGCATAGCAACAACGCCACGATATCGCCTTTTGGTTCTTCTCCCTGGCGCGTCCTCGGCTTGCTTTAAATTCTTTTCCAGAGATCGATCGAAACTTGATCTCGAGATTTCAGCTAGAAAGCTTTCCAATGTCGGCATGCCTGGAATGCACGATTCGTTTTTAGTGATTTAGAGAGAGAAAAAAAAAGAAAGAGACGGAGGGGTAGGGACGATGGCCATAGGAGCGGCCGTGAAGGTCGTGCTGGGATCGATCGCCTTCGCCTTCTTCTGGGTCCTGGCGGTCTTCCCGGCGGTGCCGTTCCTCCCCATCGGGCGCACCGCCGGCTCGCTCCTCGGCGCGTTGCTGATGGTGCTGTTCGGCGTGATCTCGCCGGAGGAGGCCTACGCCGCCGTGGATCTCCCCATCCTCGGCCTACTCTTCGGCACGATGGTCGTCAGCGTCTTCCTGGAGAGGGCCGACATGTTCAAGCACCTCGGCGCGGTGCTCTCCTGGCGTAGCCGCGGCGGCCGCGATCTGCTCCTCCGCGTCTGCCTCGTCTCCGCAGTCTCCAGCGCTCTCTTCACCAACGATACCTGCTGTGTCGTGCTGACCGAGTTCGTCCTCAAGCTCGCCCGCCAGCACAGCCTCCCGCCGCAGCCCTTCCTCCTCGCGCTCGCCTCCGGCGCCAACATCGGTTCCGCCGCAACGCCGATCGGGAACCCTCAGAACCTTGTCATCGCCGTGCAGAGCGGGATCTCGTTCGAGAAGTTTCTGGCCGGGCTTTTCCCCGCGGTCCTAGTCGGCGGGGCCATCAACGCCGCTTTCCTGCTATGCTACTTCTGGAAAACGTTGTCCGTCAGGGAGGACGAAGTGGCGAACGAGGACGACGTCGCGCGCCACCGGTTCTCCCCGGCGACGATGTCTCACACTCCGAGTACCTCTAATCCATCTCTCACCGCGCGAGCCGCGCAAATTAACAGGGTTACCATCACCGACATCGACCCCGACGGGCACGACAATGCAGCGACCGACGCCGGCGGAACAGATCCCAAAGACAGATCGGCGGAGCAATGGAACAACAAGACGTGGAAGATATGTGTCTACCTTGTAACCATCGGCATGCTCGTCTCGCTTCTAATGGGGCTTAACATGTCATGGACCGCCATTGCTGCTGCGCTCGCTCTCGTCGTGCTCGATTTCAAGGACGCTTGTCCTTGCCTAGAGAAGGTGACGATGCCTTCACCTGATAAGCCATATCTTTCTCTCTCTTGTAACATTCTTTCTGTAACTCTGAACTGTACAGGTGTCCTACTCTCTATTAATCTTCTTCTGTGGCATGTTCATAACCGTCGATGGGTTCAACAAGACGGGAATCCCTAGCGCCCTATGGGAGTTCGTGGAGCCGTACTCACGCATCGACCGAGCGGGCGGCGTCGCGCTGCTCTCGCTGGTGATTCTGGTGCTCTCCAATGTCGCCTCCAACGTTCCCACAGGTGAACTAGGGTTCCGGCGATCCATTCTCACATTTCTTTCTCTTCCGCTCTAGATCATCATGAAACATCTACTTGTCGCCGCAGTGCTGCTGCTGGGCGGGCGGGTCGCGGCCTCGGCCGCCGTCATATCTCCGGAGGAGGAGATGCGTGCGTGGCTGATACTGGCGTGGGTCAGCACGGTGGCCGGAAACCTCTCCCTCCTGGGCTCCGCCGCCAACCTCATCGTCTGCGAGCAGGCTCGCCGGGTCTCTTCCGGCGGTTACAACCTCTCCTTCTTCAGCCACCTCCGCTTCGGCCTCCCCTCCACCATCGTCATCAGCGCCGCCGGATTGCTCTTGATTAGGGGTTACTGATCTGGCTTTGCAAATTAAGGGAAGCCGCGTAGAGTAGACTGATCGACATCTCTCTTGCGCCACCAGATGTTATTTGAATTTACAACGATCATTGTTAATTAGGGAAGTGAATAATGACATCCATTGAATTTACAAATTAATGTTCTTGGTGCACCGGAATAATCAGAAGAATGTTGTTCTTGAAAGAAATTCTACTTCCATTGTACTGCTCATTAATTCCTGAGATTGAATTTGAACAATCATTATCCCTCTAGTGATCTCTGCAATGTTTCTTGTAAATTGCAAGTAAGAAAGTGATTAGCGAGAGACCAGGGATGATTCATTAAGATGTCATTTCAACTTGTTTATCTCTTGTTTTGTTCTTGGATGTCATATTCATGAGCCTTCCATGTTCATTATAATAATATAATACTCATCATCCATGCCATGCCATGTGACTATGTGTGGCTACACGAGGTCTGACATATGTTGAAAGCATAATATAATATGGTCTTAATTAGAATTTATTTACTTGCTTAACTTACCTAGTAAAAATCATAATTATTGTCAAAAAGATTCTAAATTCAAATCATGACACATAGAGGCCCTAGCGATTCATTTGCTTAAAAATAGTGATTGAGGCTAATAATATCTTAAATTATATACTATCTCACTTACTTTTGTAGTGGATCAGAATGTTATTATTGACTTTATAGTTATTGGATTAAATATCATTTTTAATTGCCAATTGATTGGAGCTTGTGAGGATAGTTGTGATTGGTTCATTTTTGTTGAATTTGGTTCACCTCCAATGTTGGTTAAATTGGAAATTGAGGAACAAAAGAGGAGTCAACTTGTGATGTTCGCTTGCTAATGCTTTTAACTTTGCCTATCGTGTATCCTTTCTCCTCCTCTCAATCTCTTAAACCTTTTGTTCATGCTGATATTGACTTCTCATGTTTCTTCTCTAATTTTTAAATAAAAGCCATTATAAAAGAGACAACATGAGCGCTCTTAAATCAATTCTCCAACAGTAAAATAATGTGTCAGATTGGATTGACTCAAATTTGAACAATCAGAGTTCTTTTTCTTTTAAGCCTGTTTTCATATATTTTTTTTAATCTTCTAATAAAAAGTTATTTCCGACACATTCGTAGTGCTCACTTCAGACTATATTGTGTGAAAGATGGATCATTATAGGACCTAATATGGTACGTTTTTTTTTTAAACTTATGATTAACGATTGAAGATTAGATCTCATCAATTTTACCGATTGGCAGTCAGATTGATATGTACTAGTCCATATCGGATAATAACCAATTCATATTAGTGGAAGTGAATTGGGCGAAACAGCTCAATGGGTGGAACAGCAGAAAAGAAGAGGATGAAGAAGAAGAAGAAAAGAAAGAATAAGAGAGGTTGGCCCCGTGTTCGCCTCGTCCCCCACCTCCGTCCTTGTTTGCTTACATCATTCTTCTTCTCATTTTTCTTCTTTTTTTTTTCCTTTCTCTTCTTCCTTTTTTTTCCTTTTCCTTCCTTTTCTACTTCCTCTTCCATTCATCTCAGTAGTTCTACCTTGGTCTAATCCGAACCGCTAGAATCGATGTGAACAAAAAAAATGGCTAATTTTCAGTATAGGCTGATTTATTTAAATTTTTCTTATGGTTATATAATTATTTAATAGTAATAATGTAATACTCGAGTTTAATCTCATATTAAATATAAAAGAAACAACAGTAGATTTATTAGTATGGTTTAAGCATTTTAATAAATTGCGCTATCATTTTAAATCACTAAATTTATAACTAAGTTTACTTATAACAAATAATATGTTGTAAATCTTTTTTTAAAATGATGATAATACTATTTTTAACTTAAATTAAAGCTCTCAATATATGATTAAGTACGCTCTAATGAAAAAAGAAATTGTACTATTTTAAAATTTCGCTGCACTATCGTTTTGGGCGGGCCACAATCGTGGGCTACTTTTTCTTTTAATAATACCAACATTTTGAGAACCCGAAACCTTCGCTGTCTCACGAGTCACGAGCGGAAAGGAGGAGAAAAACTACAAGGGATTACTGGGTTGGAGACGGCTGGCTACCAACTCGCGGTGCGCGCATTGGTTGGATAAAGGAAGCGGCCCCCACAAAACAATCTTAGCTGAAATGTCTACCTCGTCGGTGGATGAGACTCAACGTCTCCCCCTCCCCTCCCTTCCTTTATTCACAATCAATGCAGTGGAGACAAACAATTGATGGCGTTCGCACCTTACTATGCGGACCTCATTTATTCACATCTTTTATGCGGACTCACTTAAGTATCCTATGCTAATCATTGAACCAACCTGTAGATGTGATTTAACGGTTTTTTCTATACTTTGATCAATTTTATAATTTAGAATTGAGCGAGCTAAGGATTAATAAACCGAACAAATTATATATTAAATATTTATTAAACTAATTTTAAGTAAATAGACGGCCAATCACCCATTGTTGGCGGGATGCTCACTAGCCACGTGACAGTCGTTTAATATATATATATATATATATATATATATATATATATATATATATATATATATAAAGACATCTAAAATATTAATTGACTTAATAATTAGATATGATTTAAGAAGAATTAATTTATTTATGACACCATTAATTAAATTAATTTATTTAGGACTTACATAATTAATTAAATAGTCTAAATTAGTCAATATTAGATTGAAATTATAGTACTGATACGGTGAACTTCGTTGAATAAACGATCCTCACCCAGCATTTTATGCGGCCGCCCCGAGAGAGTTGGAGAGACCCGAGTCACTGTAGTGTTTTTGACGGGGACACCGGACACGTGAAACGGAACGGAGTCTCTGAAGGGCTACGTGGTGACGGAGCGGGTGGTTGCGCTCCTTCCGGACGAAAACGAGAATTGAAACTGGCGCACTACGCACTCCACTTGGCAGTCCTTGCTGTCGGCCGCCCGTGGCCTGCCGCAGCAGTCCATCGCTTCTCTCTCTCTTTCCTCTCTTCGCTTGCTTTCCTCTCGTCCTGCCTTGGCTCTCGGCGCTCGCCATCGCTAGCCCTCGCCAAGGCCTTGCGCACAGATCTGTTGAGGTCGGAAGCATAGAGATCTAGAGCGTGCTTCTCTGCTAGTTGGATGGGTTCGTCGGCGGGGCCGGCGCATGGCTGCGATTACTCCTTCAAGATACTGTTGATTGGGGATTCCGGGGTAGGCAAGAGCAGCCTCCTTGTCTCCTTCATCTCCAATAACCCTGTGGACGATCTTTCCCCCACCATCGGTCGGTTCTCCCGCCTCCCTTACCCTCATCTTCTCTATCGCTCTATGTTATTCATCTGTTGGAGCTAGTGGATCCATTCCTATTCTTGTGGATGTCTTTGTGATATCGTTCAGGAGGTCAAACTGTGGACCTTGAAATGGTCGAATTCCGTCTTGTTTTCTTCATTTCGTTTTGTTGGCTTCTGCTTTGACCGAATCTCATGTGAATTTTGGGCCGTGTTCAATGATTGAATCGCAATGTGTGTGTGTGTGTGACATGTTTGATTTACTTTGAGATTTTTATTTTTACAATTTACAGCAACTGTCCTGTTCATCAACATGATTTCTCTGACGGATGCCCGTTTGCAATACCATCGCTTTGAGGCACGGCTTGCTTCCAACTCTAGTTTGGGAGTATGTGATACCTGGCCCCATAGGCAGGGATCACCAGGCTAAGATTTAGGTCAAATGTGCAAACGATTTAAGTAAGAGGTTGTGCACTGCACGTGGTAAATTTGACACAGATTTTCCTCTTGAATTACTACCAACCTGCATGGTACATGGATGATCTGGCGTCATCAGGAAATGAGTGCAGTAAAAAAAAGAACGGATAATATGAAACCACTCCTTTATCACAGTGCTAGCCTTACCGGCTATATTTAGTTTTACGCACCGTTTTTTTATTTGTCTTCCCATGCTACTTTTGTTGAGCTATGACATATTTTTACGTATTAGAGAACACAAACCATAAGAAGGAAGAAACCCAATAGCCTAGTTGTTTGTTCAATTATTGATTCTCAAATTACATTCTTTGTCTGCAAGCTCTACAAGAGACAAACATTGTCTTTTTTCTAGTTTGACAGACTAAACGTTTTCAAAGAAACTTGGAGATGGAATTGTTCCGACTTTCGGGACTTGTAGTATGATTTTGGTTTGTAACTTGTGAATTTTTACAAACTGGACTGAAATTTTGGATTTGTACTGGGCCGAGACGGCACTGGTATGAGATTGGATTTACTATAACATATGCCGGTACTCATGGTTTTTCTGTAGCACGGTGGTAGTATGCACTGTTCATATGGACCGCCAGCAAGCTGCTGGACTGGTTTTTAAAACCCATGGGTTGGCCTGCCATTAAAAAAAAACAAATGTTTCATCGATAATATATGATAGCATTGAAGAGCTAGTACATCAGTATAGGAATTATTGGATATATTAAAACTATGATAATTAGTTTTATTTCTTCTATATGCACAGTTCTTTTTAGGATTTTTAACCCTCGTTAAGTTTTATCAAGTGATGTTGATCTGAACAATTAATTAAAATTGGAGAGTTTGGCCATGCTTGAAACAAACAAGAAGCATTTATGGATACTGTGATATGTTTATTATGGGACTGCTTTTGGTACATTCTCTGCTAAGAAATGCATATTCATGACTTGGGATGGTTGTACTTAACCACCACTTTTCATACGTATGGCTGGCAAGTTTTTGGTTTCCATTCACGCAATTCAAAAGCAATTTGCCAGCTATATTTGCTTGATACCTGCATATGATTGTATTTCTCGTTCAGTTTATGAGGAAATACTTCTGAATTTTTATAGGAGTGGATTTTAAGATCAAGCATCTTACTGTTGGCGAGAAAAAGTTGAAGCTTACAATTTGGGATACAGGTGAGACCATGTTCAGGAGTGAAAAATTTTCATTCTATTCTTTTCCACTTACCTTCTTGTGCAGTAACCTAATTTAAGAATTAGCTCAATTTAGAGTTATGGTTCATATTACGTATGTGATGATGTGGTTTCAGATCCTTCTCAATGATTTGAGCTTTCCACAGAAAGAACTACTCCACAAAACTAGCAATCATATGTTTCATAAACGACTAAACCATTCTTAGCTACATATTTGTTGTGATCATTACCTACACTTTACCTTGAGAGAGAGAGAGAGAGGGAGGGAGTTTCCTGGCTATTTCTGTTAGATTAGTCCCATGTACTTTTGACTTACTCATCTTAAAACGTCCATGTAAGCCTATGCGTTCTCTCTTTTAAGACAGAAAAGATAACCTTTTATATACTAAGGAAAGCGTTATTATTTTGATACAGTTATTATGGGAATTTTAGGAATCTGCACATTGTTCACTTTCCTGCATATATTATTGATGCATGCGATAAATTGTTTTAGATTTACACTCTTAAAACAATTTGCAAATGTTTTGCAGCTGGACAAGAGAGATTTAGAGCTCTAACTGGTTCTTATTTCAGAGGCTCTCAGGGAATTATTCTAGGTAATGTACTCATTAAAAGCCTCAGTCTTTGGATCCACCAATTTAGATATTTTTCTCTTTGCTATACCTCGACAAAGGAGGCTGCCTGTCTATGAAACATGTTGTCATCTGTGTTCTTTCTTTACCTAACTGTTTCTTGAAATGTTCATAATTTGTCTTAATGAAGTACCTTGAAGTAGCGTCAGCTGTTTTTTCATAATATTAGTGACGCAAGATTGGTATCAAGGTGTTGATATACGGTTGTAATGTCAAATGTAAATCAGCAATTTAATGGTTTAATGGTTCATTGGGCCCACGTAATTCCTAGAGTATACTTTAGTGTACTGATGCAACCCTGCACATTGGTTAGGTGTAGGGATCAATTTTGCATGGTATGAAATACTACGCAAACAATAGTAACTTCAGATATTGCTCTTTAGTCAATAGACTATCTTAACTTAGTTGTTAGTTATTGCACCATATATCTTACGATTGCTACAGCCTTGCATTAGTACATGGTTTGCTAATATATAGTTGTCCTAGTTTGCTTCCAGTTAACATGTATTATTACCACCAAATTTGCTTTCGCAATTGCACTGTTTCAGTTTCACATGATTGCTATTGCTGAATTATCTGTTAGGAGCAAATAGCCATAACTTTGTTTTGGCAGTTTTTAACTATATATAGTATGCAAAACGTTCTGGACTCCAACCTAGCATGCGTCAGTGAAGTTGTCAAATATTCATCTTGAACATTTGTTCTTTCGTATGCCTGATTTTATAAGTAATTGGCGTCACCAAAATATATCAGTTTTATTTATGTGGTGAACTCATTAATATAGTGGATGATGAACTTCTAATTAGGTACTTCCAAAAGATTCATGTATTCGTAAAGTATTCAATTGAATGTCAGTTATATGTTCACTGTGGATGACCTGCCTTTTACTACTAATATACACGCTCGAATTCCTTAGTTTTAAAAATTTCCTATTCAGTCTCCATCTCGCAGAGTTATCCCTTCTGTGTACCTGCTTGTTAGACAGTCACATCCAAGTGTTTAGAATGGTATTCTAGTAATGTTTTAAAAACCAATCCAAAATATGGTACCAGTTTATGCCCAGACCAGTATGGTATTGGTAGAACTAACATATACTCTACAAAACAATGCATATATAAATATATATTACATATTTATACCGGTAGCGACCCATAGTCCGACCGGTACATACCCGCCTGGTACTGACTGGTATTTTATTCCTTCATCTCTTCAAGAAGTATTCTTCACATAAGGACATTATTATTCATTTTCTTTTGAAACAAGGTAAACGTAGCTTCATGGTTTTGCTGTGTAGTTGAATTCTGAAACAAAATTCCTTTTTCCTGTTAGTCTATGATGTGACAAAGCGAGAGACCTTTACCAATCTGGCTGATGTATGGATCAAGGAAGTACAAATCTACTGTACAAACCACAACTGTGTCAAATTATTGATCGGAAATAAAGTTGACCAGGTTACTCTTGCGTTTACAGTTCCGCATTTTGTTGGTTCTGTTTCTACGTTGAGGACTTGATATAGTGTTGCTTTTATTGTTGGATTAATGCATATGTAAAGGAGGCCTTAAATTTTGCAATGAGTTTTTAACTAATTTATCAGAAACACTAATCTGAACTTCATATTTTTCATTTTATTTGATATTATTCCAATTGCCAAGGATTAGCAAGTTGAGATTATTAGACTATTAGACAAAAAAATTATGTTTGTTGTTATTATTGCAAAAGTTATTTCTAGCTAATTTGCAACATGAAACAATTATGAGATAATTTCTTTACAGTATCTAGTTTGCAAAATGCCTTTTCTTAACTAGTGTGGATCTCAATAGCATCCAACAACTCTTCTACAACTACTACATCACACAAGATTACTTCTTTGGTGGCCCTGTAGTTAGGAAATCATGGTGGACATTCTATATCTAATTATAGTAAAAGTTAGGTATGGTTGTCCTACTATGTTTTCATTATGACACGACTAATTACACACATAATAGGTGTTGGTAGAAATTTAGAAAGTTTTTCATGCAAAGGTTGCTACTGATTAGCCAAACTTCTCACTTTCAAAGCAGTCTTAGTTCTTCCTATATCCACTACTGCCACACCCCTCTCGCTATTCCCCATGGCTCTACTATGATTGTTTTCATTGTTGAGCACAAGTGACTTTGTGTTCTTTAAACCTGGGAAGCAACTTTCAATGTGACTTACATTGCTTCAACTACTCATACTTTTGGTATAGTCTTTCTAACCTTATTTGTAGTTTCTTCCCCTCTTAATTAAGGGGCTTCTTCACATGTAACATATGACAAAGAGTTAACATTATCTCTATTTATTGGCCAAAAAATCTATTCTATATAATTGTTCTTCTCTTCTTATTTGGGGCATTGGAATTCTTTGTACTAGTACCTAACTTGCATTATTCAATGCACTTTTTTTTCCTTAATTCTATATCAACTTGGTACCTATCTATGCACTTGCCTACTCTTTAAAGCACCCAGTCATCTTTGTCCTTCTTATTACCCCTGTTTGAGGACCTAAAGATGAATACGATAATTAATGGGGAGCTTGAGTAAGGAGCCGCCTACATATTACCTAATCCACTTTCCCTTTCTTGTGTTATACTTTCATTCACCATCATCACATAGTATGCCATTATAACCTTGGCCATTTATCACAAAATTAAATTCAACAATATTTGTTTTTGGAGTTTTATCCTTGTGTGTGTCAACATGATAAACATCATTGTATTCTTTTTCATTGAGTCAACATAGTAGGACTTATTGTTTTTAGAAACACTTGTATTTTTACTACAGCCTCAAAGATCTTGGAAGACCGAAAGTATTTTTTAGGAATTAAAATTGCTTATAAAGAATAAACTATATCTCATTTACAATTCAAATATACTTTAGATTTACTTGAGAAGGTAGGCTAGTTGGGTGCGTAATCCCATTGATATGCTTATCATTCTAGGTCAAAAAGGTTGTCAATGATGAATCTAATTGTGCAGATCCAACTAGGTACCAACAATTGGTGGGAGAACTGAAACACACAACTATTACCAAACATAATACCTCTTATGTTGTGGGTATTGTCTATTTTGTCATTCAATTCATTTGAGAACCTAGACAGTGTCATTGTTGTGCATATTATATTTCATCAAAGAGGTTCTAGGAAAAGGATTGATACATAAAGAAGAATGCGGATGCTAAACTCTAAATATACATAGATCACATCTATTTAGGGTGCGCAAATGATAGAGGATCCATTTTTGGGTTTTGACATGTGGGAACCTAGTCACATGCAAGAGCAAGAAATAAAATATGGTGGTTAGATCTACTGGTGAGGTTGATACCAAACTATAATCCGCGTGAGATGATGTAGCTTAAAATTTTACTTCTATATTTTTAACCTTTCTTGCACAAATTAGATAATTATGTTTATTGATAATTAGTTAGCTGTTTATATTATCACTAATCTCGTATTTCATTAAAGAATAAAGCATATAAAGTTGTGTTTTTGCAAGAAAATTTGTACTCTCTACTCCTAGTTAGAAAAACAAGTAGTAGAAAAATTTACTATGGCTCTTAATTCTACACAATTTTATAAGCTAGGCATATTTGACATTTATACTCTAGCTTGAGTGTGAGTGTTAGAAATTATATTTTATGACCCTGTTATTATATGTTGTTTTGTATTTGAAGCCTTATTGAATAGTTACCCCATCCAGTATAGTTTTTATATACTTGTATTCATCATTTTTTTTTTCCTAAAGGCAAGAAGATTATTATTATTCAAAAGTATTGATACAGGTTATGTACAAACACACTAAAGTTCCTCGCTCTCAGGGTCTAATAAAATTTTGGCAGAGTTTTCCCTGGTATTCTTGCGCATGGACCGTACATCATATACAACTCAAAACTAAATCAGAACTTGATTTCTACCATACATGACAAGTACCCTCGCAAGATAACAAAATACATACAATTACATTTTCACATTCCACACAGCATAGTAGTTCAGCACAACTATTGCAAATCAGCATCTCTCCTCAAGCAACTTGTGGCTGAACATAACCTGCACTATAGATATCGCGTAGCATTTCAACCCTGGAACCCAGCTTCAACTCTCGTCTAACTCCCAAGTAGCCCTTTCAATTGCATGCGAGTTGTGATAGTCATCAGTGTGCGAGAGTGCATTGCAAACTCCCCTAGTCTATCACCTGCTTGCAGTTTAATACTCCACAAAGTCCGCCCATATATTCAGGAAAGCCTGGAAGTGAGGATCGCCGTTCGCCATAACTCATGATTTTGGTTTTGGTATCCGAGACTAAACGCCTAAGGAAGTCCATGATCCCCCTACTGTGAGTGCCGAAGATATGGTTGTTTCGGTATCTCCAGATATAATATGATGCCCCGGAGAACATTAGTTTATTAATGCAATTCTAGATTGAACTCCCTTGCTTCCAATGGTGCGATAAATGTATCAAGGCCCCCTCCCATGTGTTACCACCAAAATTTATACATCTTCTTGTAATTAATTTCCAATAATCGGCAAAGACCTCACATTTAAGAAAAAGTTGGTCGATAGTCTCAGGATGAGCATTACACAGTACACAAGTTGGATTTTGTACGATACCCCAATCATATAATCGTGACCTGGTACATATCTGACCCTGACAGAGAAGCCATAGGAAGAAGGAATATCGCGGTATTCTTCCTTTAAACCACATCAAGTTCTTCCAATAGACCTCCGTGCCCTGCACCTGAGCTTCGTAAGCCGATTTGATTGTGAAATTCCCATTGTGAGTGCGTTTCCAGTACAATTGATCTGAGCTGAGGTTTGAATGGATTTTCATTTGGGGGATAGCTGCATAGATCTCTAGTAGTCTCATAGATCTTGGTCTAGGGATCGACCATCTGTTATTTGTGATTAGAGAGTTTAGGCGCGTGTTTCTCCCCAAGGGGTTTTCGATTAGGGCTAGAAGGAGCCTAGAATCGAACATAGGTCTAGCCAAAATCTAATGGAATTTCCATTAGCTATTTTGTACCTCACCATCTACATACAAGTATCTCGAGCTAAGAGTAAGCCTCGCATAGGCCAAGGCGCATGCCTAGGCAATTGGATCGACCAAATCGAGTCTGACTGTAAATATTTTTCGTTGATCCATTTGACTCACAGTGAATTTTTGTCCTGCACTACGTTCCATATATGACGCATAAAGAAGGCCCGGTTCAATTTTCCAATGTCTCGCAAACCAAGACCTCCAACAGGCGTGGGCTTTGTAACATTTATCCATGCGACTTTTGCAAGACCCCTCTGGTGACCTCGCGACCAAAGAAAGTTAGCAAGGGCCGAATTTAGTTTAGAGATGACCCCCACGGGAAGCTTTATGGCGCTACAGCAAAAGTTTATGTTGCCATAGTATATTGATTTTATCAATTCAACTCGACCCGCATACGAGAGGCACTTGGCTCTCCAGGCAGAGATAGGTACTTTGTAATTTTTTCGATCAGGGGCATAGAGTCTCTGGCCTTTATAGGCCGACAGGTAATTGGTATGCCAAGATACCGAAAGGGCATGGATCCCTTTTGGATCCTAAGGATAGACATGAGCATAGTTTGTAGCCTAGGATCCGAAGAAGCCAAAAAGAAGACCTGGGATTTATCTTTGTTTATCTTGAGGCCAGTATTTTGGTGGAAAACCTCTAATACCTTATTTATTGCTCACGTGGATAACTCAGAAGAATCACAGAAAATAATATCATCATGCAAATTGCAAGTTTGTAATACCCAACTTCTTGCATTTCTTGTGGGAAATAAAGTGACCACTCGTGAGCTGCTCGGTCAGAAGATTAGTAAAGTGTTGTATGACAAGAATGAACAGATACGGGGACATTGGGCAGCCTTGGCATAGCCCCCGGGTTCCTTTGAAGAGGCCGATGTCCTGCCCATTGAGATTGATTGTGTAAGAAGGGGAGGTCATGCATACCATGACCCTAGCCACAAACCAAGCTGGGAAATTATAGGCGTTAAAGGATATATTCAATGAATGCCCATTTGACCGAGTTGAAAGCTTTGTGCAGGTTCAATTTTATCGCCATTCGTGGGGTCCCAATTTTTTGATGAAAACCACTCATGATCTCTTGGCATAGCACAATATTTTCTTGAATGGATTTGCTAGGAATAAACGCATGTTGATTGGCGTCTATGATCTCCGGCAGCACATTCCTGATTTTGTTCGCCAATGCCTTTGCGATAAATCTGTATATCATTTGACAAACCAAGATCAGCCTAAACTTTGCAAAACAATAAGGGTTAGGGACGTGATGTTAACCCGTTTAAGCAGACGTCCCTGTTCCATGAAGTCCATGATTGCCGTTAGAACATCCACTTTGATAATCCCCTAACATGATTTAAAAGAGGCTGCATTGAAACCGTCTACCCCTTGCGCTTTAGAAATATTTGACGTCATAATAATTGTTTCAATATCCTCCGCGGCAAACTTAGAATCAAGAAGACCAATAGCCGAGATAGAGAGGGAATTCTTCACCGGAATAGATAAGTCAAGCGGATCTAGTTTTGGGGCGAGGAGGTTCTGGAAGTGGCGCACTAACTTCGGAAGAAAGGTCCTCTCTTGTAACATAGTCCCCATGGGAGTCTTTTAGAGTTGAAATAGAATTCCGGATATGCCTTGTTTTCATTAAGTTGTAGAAATAACCCGTATTAGAATCACCAAGAGAAATGTGCTGGTCTCTAGACCGTTGTTTGAGAGCCGACTCTTCCTCCTCCCAATATTTCCTGATTTCCTCTTGGCATCGCCTCTCCAAATCGCAAAGTTTGTGATTGAACTGATTTACTTGTAATTCGGATTGAATAGCTTCCAATAGACGGTGGTTTTCAATTAGAGCCGCCTCTTTTTCTCGTCTAATGTCTCTCGCCCAAGTCTTGAGCCCCTTTTTAACTAGTGTCAACTTTTGGTAGAGAATAAACATGGGGTTGCTTCAGGACTGAGTGGAATTCCAAGTATCCTAAACCACCTGGGACAAGCTAGGATACCTCAGCCATTTGTTATAAAAGCGGAATCTAGCGCCCTTTTGGGGCAAGCTAGCTCCAAAGATGAGAAGCCTCGGGGAGTGATCTGAAGTACTTGAATTTAGGAATATGGCTTCCGCAAGAGGGAATTTTTCCATCCACTCATTTGTAACCATAATTCTATCAAGTTTACTCCAAATCCGGTTTGTCCCAGCTTGACAATTAGACTACGTGAAGAGTGCGCCACGGGATTTTATGTCAAAAATATCTAATTCAGCTCTCTTTTCAAGGTTCGCAATGATTTTAGAATCATTATGGGTGGTCCCCCCTCTCTTGTCATCAAGGGAGAAGAGCATGTTGAAGTCCCCCATTATGGCCATAGGCCCTAAATGGCACCAATTTGCCAAAGTCCCCCAAATCTCTTTGCGTTCTCTTGCGGAATATAATTCATATACCGCCCCTAAATAGAAAAGGAAAGCACCTTGGGCATTATGAACTTTCAGAACAACCTGATTTGACATATCCAAGATATCAACCACGTAAGCCGTAGGGTCCCAGGTTAGCCAGATTCGACCCCCGAGAATTTTATCATAATTTGAAGTGGAAGCTCACCCGGGAAAAACCGAATTTATGATGTCCCTACTTTTTGCTTCGCAAACCCGAGTCTCCAAAATAGTAGTCAGTTTAATATGATATTTCTTCACGAGAGCAGCCACCTCTCTCCTCTTCGCCAGTGGGTTGAAGCCTCGCACATTCCAACACACAATAGGATCAGGCACACGAATCATGAGTGGTCCGGCTGCAAAGGACGCGAGCTCTTAGGGTCCAATTTCAGCGCAGGGAATTTTTTTTGTTTCTTTTTCTTTTTCTTTTTCGAACTAACAACTACAAAGTCCTGGTCTCCAAAGGTACAGACTGTATCAAACATGATCAGCCATACAGACTGTATTCATCATTTATTAAATTTAACTCTTTTTTCTCCAACTACATGTAAAACATTTAGTTTCCATGTCATGTTCCAACCCGATCCAATTTGACACAAAATTGTGTGGGTTTGGATTTAGCTATAATCGTATTCGGGTCATAAACAAGTGAACTGTTTATGGCCCGATTAATTTCTAGTCAAGTAGGGTCATAAGCGTATTGACATCATAACTCATTTAAACATGGACAACCCAACTAAGCCCAATATCACACTTAAATAAATCCTAAAATTTTCTACTATTCTTCCTTCCTTTACTTTCCCCCTCCACCTCTCAAGTCTTCTTCCCCCTCTCTTCTATTGGGTCCGTCATAGCCCCCCTCTCAAGTCTTCTTCCTCCTCTCTCTCTCCCACTAGGTCTATTGCTGGCTCCTCTCTCTCTCTACTTGTCAGCTTTTTGTTCATTGCCGAACTCCTATTTGCAGCGCAGATTTTGCCCTCACAATTGCCACCCATCACCACCCATTTCCTTGGCATGCATGGCTAAGTCACCCTAGAGTAGCTTGTCGATGGCCTTATTAGCACCAAGATGGACATCTTCGCCTTTGGCGCCATGCTCCTCAAGCTTGTCTTTGGGTGGGAGGAGGCATATGGAGAGGTGATGGTTGGACAGTGTTCCGAGGTAGTAAGAAAAGCCCTAAGCCCCTAAACGAGTTGGCATTCCTAGTTGACTTTACCTTTGACTTGTTTTAATATTAAACATGTAATGTGTTATATATGAGTCACATGTTTACGATTGACCTATTTAATAAATGGGTCGGCCGATAGTGTTAGGTCACGGATTAATATATAAACCATTTAATAAATGGGTTACTCAGGTCGTGTTCAGGTTAGGCCTTTTGACCTAATTAGTTATATAGGTTGTGTTCGGGTTAGTTTGATGGATCATAGTAGATACGACCCATTTACAACCTACCGATCTAAATTGTCAGGTCTAGCTCATACTAGTCACACATTGAAGACAATTTATGTTAGTTTCTAATTCCTCTCTTAGGGCTACTTGGCATGATGTTCCAAATATAATCAAAACTGATAAGTTGTTTGTTCAAATTCTCGGCTACTGATACCATCCAGAGCTGGACACAATTATTTAGTTACTACAACCCTTGTGATGCACGGGTAAAAACCAATTTAATTTATAAAGTAAATTATCAATTTTTATACATCATAGAGTAACATAGATTTAAATAAAAAATCAGTTGATACATAAACATATGTTCTTCGGACAACTATATTTCTAAAAGACTAATAAAAACTTTGTGAAATTAAATTCTAAAATATATTATAATTATGCTTTTAAACTAAAAAATATATAGTTTAATATGTTTCATTTAATAGTAATTTCATGTACATTTGTTTTCATGAACCTTTTTAAACCTGTAATTTAATGCAGTTATAAATATTAATTTTATTGTTACAAACAAATTTAATTAAATGGTTTTTTGAAGTATTTTTCATAGAGCAATTTATAGGTCTATATTTTCTTTAAAATATTTCATTGTATCAATTAATATTGCATTAAATCGACAAAGGCTAGTTTTATTAAATACATTAAATTAGCTTAATGAAGTTTAAACAGTTAATTAAATTATGTTTATTTAAATAGAGCATCATATCTGGGATGCCTAAAGATGGTAGAATAACTATTGTGGCATTACATGTGACATGCCGCATGTCAATTGGAGATTCAAAGGTTGCTGTGCACATTTTACAGTATATGGGATATATTAGAAACTTTCTTTAGGGATTTCTTATCTCAATTTCTTTTCCTAAATAAAGGTAGCTGCTTTATTAGCTTAACCTATAGTTCATTAGCTAATATTTAATTTATTTGTATTTTTATTTGTTATAATAAGATAAGATTGTAATTTATATCCTACTCAGAACATGATAACTTACATATCCAATCATATGATTTTCATTAAACTTTAATAAACTTTATTCTGGCATTTATATTGATCATATTGTTGTATAGTAATTTTTCCAAAAATCATATCGTGCTAATACGTTGTTAATTTCCTTTAATAGTTCAGCTTACATAATTCATATACTTAGTAAATAATTTAAGCTATACAACTTATTCTAATGTTTTCATGGTAAGTTAAGTTTAATTATCCTTGTTTTCTAAACTTATGCTACAATATTGTTTATTTAAAACCTGTAAATAATTATCTTACTGTTATATTGTTAATTTTAATTCTTTCTGAATTTCATTGATATTATAAACATTACTTTGTGACAAACTTTCAATTATATAGGTAGAAAAAATAAATAATAAAATGTGTAAAATATTGATAGTTAAAGGCGAATGCCAAAACCGGTTCCCTAGTTACAAAGTTGCCAAAAAGGGCAATCCTGTTTTTCTTAAATTGTATTAAATGCCAAAAGTATAGATCGGATAAGTGAAATACATAAAGAAAATTAATAGGGGTGCAGTAAGTGATAGATTATAATTCCAACTTCAGGAATTGGAATGTATATTTTTATGCTAGAAATATGAATTTTTGTATATTGACCATGTTATTCTGATCTCTTCACAGAACTATTTGAAGAATTTGTTTTCTGTTTTTTATCCATTTCTTATGCAATTTATAAAAATTTTTTAGGAAGCTGACAGGGTGGTGACAACTGAAGAGGGGATTGCTTTTGCAGATGAATATGGTTGTTCATTTCTTGAATGCAGCGCAAAAACAAGAGCCAATGTGGACAGATGTTTTCAAGAACTGTCATTAAAGGTACTTTTCCTTCGAATCCTGCATACTTTATTTCTTCTAATAAATGTTTGATTTTGAAGAGCTTTTAGAGACAAATGGATTTTGTAATTGGTACCTTTAGTCTAGAATGACACCACCCGGTATGGACCCGTTTTTTGAACCTTGATAACAATTATTGTGGAAGATAAACACTTGAAGTGGATCCTCTGAGATTGAAATCTTCAATGTTTCAACGGTGATGACTTTAGGAGTTATTATAACACAATTACCACAGGCCGAAACTTGAATAGAAGGGAAACTATTCCTTACAAATTCCTCTTACAAAGAATAGCTAATAATAGAAGAGAATAAAGGGGAGAAGAGAGTGCCGCAAGTCGCTTTGAGGAGGAGGAATGCTTTTTGAATTGACTCCAAGAGATAGAGGAGAGGGCAATAGTTGATGTTTCTTTATAATTATTTCTTGCTACATAGACAAACAAGTACCATAAGCAGTATGTAAATAACTCAAATAAGGATAGGGAAGAGAAGAGAAGTGAGTAGTCTTAGGGTTTGTTTTACTGGGGAAAAAGAAGAGAAAAAATAAAAAGAAAATTTTCTTTTCTCTTGATTTGTTGAAAAGACTGATTTGGAGGAAAAGAAAAGGGGATCACTTTTTTCCTCTTTTTTCTTCGCTCCAAAAGAGGGAGAAAACACTTTTCTCCCCTTCTTTGCTGATAACCTCACTATTTTTCTTTCCACTTATTTTTCTTCCTTTCCTCTTTACTCTTCTCTCTTTTTTTCTTGCCCCCCCCCCAATAAAACAAGCCCTTAGTTAGCATGTTGGGAGAAGGAAAAGGTGATCTCTTGAGTTCACAACAGAAGAAGAGGGATGGTTTCTTGTGACGTCTTCAAGAGAGAAGAGGAAGAGGAAGTTATTCTTGTCAACATCAAGCTTTTTCAAAAATACTTCATTCATGATATTTCTTCTTCAAGTGGCTGCTCCAAAATGAATCTACAAAAATCAAGGGAGAAGAAAGAAACCAGAGAATAATAATAACTAAGCAAAACTACAAGAGAATGGAGAGAATTTACCTAAGTTGAGAAGAGAAAGAAGAAGAGAGAAAGAGTTGAAGCTTAGTTTCAAGGGGGAGAAGAAGTACATCAACCATCCAATGGTGACAATATGTTTGGAAAAGGATTCAAATCTTATTCATCATGATGCATGAATTGCAATAGCTACAACCATTTGTAGACAAGGGGCACATGGGCATAATGATCTTTTGTTAGTTAACTACATTTGGAGAGGTTTTCCCTCTTCTTGGTAACAACCTGATCCTTGTGGCTGGTAGCTCGGCAGCTTCCACTGTGGCCTCTTCCTACTTGTCGTTGAAGCTCGCAAGGAGCAATCTGCATTCGCATCTGCAGCTTCCTCCATGCCTGCCTCCGCTTCCTCTTTCACTTTTTTTTTTCCTCTTCTTCTTCCATGATACATGCGTGACTATAAACATCAGAGAGAGATGCAATAAACTAGGATTGGAGTGAAGTGTTCAATGCTTAGTCAATATATAAGGTTGGTGCTTCACTTGTTTGGCCCTGTTGTTAAGCTCATTTTAAGCAGAAAGCAAATAAAAAATTGTTTGGTAATAAAAAACAAAAACAGAAAAAAAAAAGTAAAAAAAGCAGAATTTAAGAAAACTACAATTTGATGTTTTTCCAACTTCTATTCTTCAAAAAAGAAATTCACATAATTTTATTTAAAATTTTAAATATTATTATTTTAAATAATTTAAAATTTTAATACTAAAGAAAAATAAAATATATTATTATTTTAAATTATTTAAAATAATTTATTTATTTATTATTTTAAATTTTTACAGCCGTTAAAAAGTTATTAACCAAATATCTTATAAATTTTGACAGTGAAGCACAGTACAACACAACACAGTTTAGTACAGTTATAAAAGTTATTAACAGAGAGACTAAACAGGCCATAAGATTTTTTTTATCATGAGAAAGAAATTCTGTGGTGCATTGCCATTACCAACAAGGAAGATAACACTTCAAGATAGTTTTGATGCCAAGTTGAAATTAAAAAAAAGGATAATTTTTTTTTCATGTGAAAGATGATAAATAGTCTTTTAGGTGAGACTTGGATAAATGACAGACAAGAATTTTTGTAGAAACATTATAAGAGCAAGTATTGTAGCTAATAAGAGGTTATAATAATGTCATATATTAATGAAATTTAATACTGCCGGTGAGATCTTTATAAAGATGTTGTCATATTAGTGCTGTCTTACTTATCCTGCCATGTTTACTAGCTTTTCTTTCTCTGCCGATGGCAAGAAAAACTGTATTATTAAGAAACAGATTACAATGTTCGAGTCCATACATATACTAAGCCAGATCCACCTCATATATATATAAAGGTTAACCAACATTTCCACACATCTATTTTAGGTATACCTGTTACATGCTATATACTGTACAGAAGAGTTCTTGCTTAAAATGTGACTGACCCGAATTCCATCTCCCAAATCAATTCTGAAGCAAATGAAGAGCCAATTGACCATCTCTTGCAAGTATCACCTTCGTATTGAACCCTAGGGCAAATTTTCCATACAAAGCAAAGACAGAAGAACACCCAATTTAGAAACAAGCACTTCCCAAGCCCAAATCTCCCAACTAGCCAGTGCCGGGTCGGTTCCTTAAACTTCTACTATCAGTAAAACGTTTCTAAGAATTTGCCCATCTCTCTACTTGAATGGAAGTCTCCTTGAGATTCCACCATTTGAAATATCATAGGCCAGGTCAACATAGGTGCCTAATGCACATATGTACCGAATATATTTCGGAGTTTTGAACCAGTAGAGAATAGGTGGTTGCAAGCAAATGATATAAATAACATTCCTTTTTCGGTGCTATTCCCTGTTTGTATAATCTATCCAACGTACTTAATCATTTCAAACTTAGCAGCCACACAGTGAAGGAAAATCTAGGTATATGGCCTTTAAACCAAATAAAAGATGTCCATTGTACTAGGTTAAATGGAGTTGAAGCTTCGTAAGTAGTTTTAAGCAAAAAAATCTCTTGGACGGTTAAATTCCATCTCATTTCATCCCTTTCCCGGTAATAAAAGATAGGTATATTCAATGATTCCTTCAATATATCTTGTAGAGCTACTGATCTTGGGATATCCATGTGCCAATAGGGATGAAACCTTGAAGACAGGCATCCTTGCCCAACAGGTTCTCTAACGGAAGTCATCAAAAAGGTTGTATAGTATCTGGGAATGGAACCAAGGATCATGCCATAGTTTAATGGATCTGCCGTTAGCAATCTTGTAAGATGCTAATTTTTATCAAGAGTTTCGTTTAAAGAGAATGGCACAAAAAATCTAGGAACAAGACCTTCTAGATAGAGAAGGATTTAAGGATGTAGCTATGTTTCCATTTTACCCAAAGCAATGTTTTTTCTTTAGCCACATTCCAAATATATCTCATGAATAATGCCGAATTTAAAGCGTAAATGTTGTGTAAGCTCTGTCCACCTGCCTGTATAGGCTTAGTGATTGTTTTCCAAGAGACCTTGTGGATCCAGTGGTATCAGCATTCCATAAGAAGCGTGCTATTAATTTATTTAGGTATTCGGTAGTCAAAGCAGGAAGTTTAAGAGTACTACACCAAATTTTATAGTATCATAACGAATAGACTATGAGTTCAACTCAACCGACATAGGAAGGAGACTTTGCTTGCCAGCATGAAAGGCATTCTGTCACTTTTCAACTAGAGGTTTTTAATCTGTCATTTCCTGCTAGTGATAGTAGGAATCCCCACGTGCTTAAAAGGGAATGATTCAGGGTAGATACCAAGTATTTCAGCAATACAATGTTGTAAATCCGCTTGATATGAAGCTGAAAAGAGAATTGGTGGTTTCATTTTGTTTACCCTTAATCCAGTCTCCTCTGCAAATGCAATAAGTTTTTTTAAGATAGAATGGTCTGATATAGACGGTGGTCAAGTTACAACATTTCCATTCTCTATTCACTAAAATTCTTCTACACTTGTACCCCTGCTCGGAATTTGTCCATGTATAAATTGGTCCTCTCCATTTAATGCCCGACAAATCTAATTCACTCAACATATCAGTATTGTACAACAATTCATAGGTAAGGCCAGCTTGACCTCCCAATTTATCCTGGAAGGAAAAGATTGTTTGCTGGCTTTAGTTTCTTCTGACATACCTCATGACTTTGTACTCCATATCTTGATTTTACATTTTTACTCTTCAAAGTAACTAAATTCTAACAATAAAGTGATAAAAGTGCAAAACTGTGGGATAAACGTATTCACTAAACATCATCTTCATTATGAGAATATGAATATGACTCAACTTTTCCATACATCTTATATGACTGACGTTTCCTAAGAACCCTATTCATATAATGTAAAATGTGCTAACTAACCTTTTTAATCTCTGAATTGCCATATCTATCATTGCTAGTAGAATAAATATCATCTCATAAACAACATGGATGGCAGTTGTCAAAGGGGGTTTGACAAATAAAAACCAAGTGATCTGCAAAACTTATTCTACTAACAACCTAAGCTTATGAAATCAAGATGGTGGACTCTGCCTTGAGCAAATGGTTACTCCATGTAAATTTCTTAGTAGTGCCATAAAACTATCTTTATGTTTTACTGTGCAATCAAGTTGACATTTGATAAATACGCCCATCTACATGCATTTGGCAAATGTCAAGGAAGCCAAGTTTTCTACAATTGTAATGCAACAATTGCCTATTTTCTCATGATTACAATAGATATATCTATTTACAGGCAATTGGCTCAAGTTAGTTTGGTTAATCAAGTTAACCATAATTGTGGACACCCTAGGCCACTAGAATATTACGGCTGTGTTTGGCAGCTAGAAACGTAGCTGGAGTATGTAGAGCTGGTGTGTTTTTCCTATTATTTAGTGTTATTTTGAGTTTTAAATATTATAGCTAAGTTGTAAAAAAATTATTTCTTTTGAACTATATAAATTATAAATTAATATAATATAAAAAATCAATAATATATTTTTTGAATATAAAGTTACAATTGATTTTTTATAATATGGTCAAATAAGAACAATTTAATAAATATTAATTAATCAAATTATAATACATATAACATTAATTAGCAATATATATTAAAGTTAAATTACATATATTTTAAAATTAAATAAAATTTATTTTTAAATTTTTAAAACAATTATTTGATAAAATTATTAATTTTTATAAGATTAATCATTAATGATTAATTTTAATATAAAATCTAGTGATTAATTTTACTTCTAAAGTAAGTAATTTAATATTATTACATATTATAGTAATCAATATATATTAATATATTAAATTTAATATATATAATTATATACATAGTTATAATTAGATATCATGTGACGATATGTCCTGCAGTCCGCCCCAACAGAGCCAAACAGGGCTTAAGTTGATTCGAGAGGAACAAAATTAAATTAAACCATAATAAGGACATTTGTGTCATGAAGGCATAGACCTCACAACTTATAAAAGAAAATATGCTGGCCAATAACCTAAACACAATAACATGTCTTCTAACAAGAATAATGCATACAATTATGATGATTAGTAGATATCCAGACAAATGACTATGCTGTTGCTGTTGTGATGCTACTACTATGAGAAGAAGCTTCTAAGTAAATTGTTGTGTTACTATTATATATGTAATATTATATTAACAATTTTATTAATAATTATATTAGTAAATATAGCGCGGCGAGCCGAACGGCCCCTTGTCATCCTGTGGAAACGTATGGCGGTTGTAAATGCTATCTGCACTGTCAGAACTACATTATTTCAAATTCGAGTATTCTTGTTTTCATTATTTGTCTTAAGATGTGACACTTTCTGAGAATTAGAATTGCGTCTCATGAAGCGAATGGTTCTCCCTGTTGATTTTCCTATAAATATTAGTTTAGGCGTCCGTGACTGAAAGTTAGATTGCTCTGATACTATTTGAAGCTCTGAATTGATTGATAATGATAGTGATAGAAGCTATCGCCTACTAAATAAAGTGAATTTCTTATACTCTTAGATTTTGGGAGTCCCTGAACTGGTGGCGGAAGGATCAGCTCCCGTTAAAAGAAATATTGTGAAACAGAAACAAGAACAACGACCGCCAAAAGGAAGCTGCTGCTCATGATTTTTTTAGTCAGCGGAGAAAGTCTGAACAATCAAGTGAAGTCCTATTGGGTCATTTTCTCCTGCTCAAAGGTGCTTCAAGTTTGTGTAAATTTCGTTGTATCGTTAATCCCTTGTATCATTGATGTGTTCCGACTTGATTGATATTGACTGGATTGAAATGGGATGTTCGTTTGTGTAAAGATGGAAAAAAGAAAGTGCTTTCTTGTGTGCTAGCAGATGGTGATTTTATTGGTTTGCTTGGTGGAGTTTGAAATTTGTACTACTACAATGTAATATAATGCCTATAGAGAATTTAGTGATCATTGATTGTGTTTCATAAATTATGTACCTGTCTTGCCGGTATCTTTAAACCATATTCTATATTCCAAACCATCTTTCGAGCAGAAAAACAAGTAATTTACCGACTCCTGCATTTGTGCACAAGATATTGGGTTATGAAATTTACACTATGTTTACTTGATGGATGGATTATATAAAGGAAAGAAAAAAGAAAAGAAAAAAAAAATAGATGGATGAAATATGCTATAAGTTTTACTTCGTTGTGTTCATTTGGAAAGAAAAATAGTATAAAAGATTAATATATACATCCTCAATTTTTATTTTTTTACTAATATTACATAAATGCTATTAATATCATAAAATTATTTCATATTATTAAAAACCATAAAAATTACTAAATATTATTTAATACTATTAAAAATTATAAAAATTATTTAATCATATTAAAAACTATACAAATTACTAAATAGAAAGAAGTTTTAGGGTAACGTTGTCAGACGAAGCGATGCGATTTGTTTTTTCATCCGATTTGGGCAGATTATCAAACGATGAAAAATGAGAAAGTTTTTCATTTTTTTTTTTCATCATTTTCATCCGTCAAAATAAACAACGGGTTACTTTTTCATTCGTCCCTTCTAATTTTCCATCCAAATAAATAAGGTCTTAGGGTTCATTTGGAAACGCCCAGTCCTGAGATATGAAGCTCTAAGACGGTGACCTTACCCATATATTTGGGTTAAATGGACTTAAGTTAGCTCTATTTATATTATTAGGCCCACCTTCTAATATTTTGATTCATATAAACGAATGGTGTGATGCGACGGAGGGAAGAAGCACATAATGGGAGAGCCGACCGCGGAGGAATTAGGGTTTCTTCTATCTCCTATAAATAAGTCGCCAACGGGCATCTCCTCTCTCGCAGCGTAGCTTCCAGTGTTGTCGGCGGCCTTCTTCTCCGAGGAGCTTTCTTGTAATCTGGTTTCCCTATCGACTTCTTCTTCACTCGCCCTTTTACTGGATCGCCTCTTTTTTAGAATCCTCATCCTTGTTTCTATCAACAACGACGGTTTGATCAAGTGATGAAAAAAAAAACTGCAACAATATGAAGGAGAATGCTCTCCGTGATTCCTAGTATTTAAGCCTCTGATGATGCTTCTTCTGATGATCTCATTTGAAATATTTATGTGCTTCTTTTCTTTCGGTTTTTTGTTTCTGATTAATTTTGTTTGTGTGAGGTGGGAGGTGATGATAGATTTTGGTCCGTGTTTCCGATTACATATTGATGATACATCTTTACCAATTCTGATCCCACGCTCGATTGGATCTTGCGCGATATATTCCTTTTGATGTTCTTTTTTTAATTTCTCTTATTTGCAAATTTATCTATTTATCGTCTAATTTACGCTATGATGAAATTTGAAAAGCATGTCAGACTTCAGAGATACCACTGTATCTATGAGAAGATGTTTCATTTTCTGAGCCATACATTTAGGGCAAATATGAAGATATAATCCTCCCGATGGATTCTTACGAAAACCTGAATTTTCTTTTGATCGTTAATTTTTGTTTATCAATTGTGTTGTTTTGGTTTTAGGATAGTGCGATCTCATCTTTTTGAAGGGTTATTTTAGGTTTTTTTCCTATATGAAATATTCTACTTTTGATTATAATGATTATTAGGGTTGACTTGAAAAAGCATTCTGATTATATTTATTAATTTTTACAATATGAGGTTTACGACTATTGTATGATCAGCTGTGCAGGTGCACAAAAACTTGTAAATTAAAACTGATAAAATACTAAAGAATGTTATTTAGTAATTTTATTGTATAATTCTTAAAATTGATATAAAAATTTTAATATGATAATTTATCTTATAGGTCATAAATAGTTAAATTTGTATTATATATATATGAATATAGTTATTAACTTCTTGATTTTATGATTATAAATATTATTAATCTTATTATAATTAGGTTAAATAGATTGATTTGCTTCATATTTGATAATTTTTTCCACCACTAAATACATTTATTTTATACTTATCACCATAAAAAAAATAAGATGTTTTTGATATTTTAAAAATAATTTATTATGTTATTTAATTTTATATATTCTTCTAAATAGGTATAGTTATTATAACATTATTCAAGCATTTTTTAGTATATAATATTTTTTTATAATGAAAATATGAAGGATAATTTAATTTTAGTATATTATCTTATTCATTAAGATTTTATACATGATGAAAGTTATAAAATAAAGATAAATATATTTACCTTATAAAGTAAAGATAAATATATTTACCTTATATACAGTAATTTCACTGTATAATAGTAATAATAATAAAGGTATATATATATATATATATATATATATATATATATATATATATATATATATATCTAAAGATATTATTTACACAGAAATATTAGTTAATTACTCATTATATGAACTGGACATAAACATTTTATTATAGTAAACTAATTTAATATAAAATAAATTAATCATTGTTTTTGTAATAAATTCATTGGATATTAAACATTGAAAAAGAGTGTACTAAATAGTTAATACAAATATAAAATATTTACATGCATCAATTTAATTGTACAATTATTACTTATGTGTTGGGCATTTATTTTCAAAATGTAAGTAATAGTAAATAGATAGTCATATATGTTATAACTATAAATTTGAAACAAAAAAAAAATCCATTTCCATTAATAATGGACAACAATAAATAATTATATTCATTCAAAAAAATTAAGTACACATAATTATATATTCTTTAATGTCTATTTATAATCTTCCTCATTATTTATAAAGATTTGGTATCCATGTATAACAAGAAACTTTTAAAGATAATAATTACCTCTCCAATTTAGGATCATTTTTTAAAAAAAATCTAGATTTGCTTTACAAACAAATTTATGCATCATATAGGATCTTTTACCGGGGCAGATAGGTAAGAAAATAATTGTAAAATTGAATTTGAAAAAAGGTTGGATCTTATGTTGCTTGGCGTGAATCTATGCGGTGTTTGGTCCAACGTGTGCGCCTAAAGATCTCACCCTAGTGTTAAGAGCAATTTTTTTTTAATTATGCACCGAGATCACATGACTTTTTCCGAAACCCCTAAACCCTAATTAGAGTGAAGCGTTGAGTTAAAGACATTTAAGCAGAAGTATCAAAAATCTCAATCACTCACGTTACGCTTACAGAAATCACACCATTAAATATCTCTCAATATATGCTCCTCACTCATCGTAATACTCAAATCGGGCCAACGAACAATTAACCGTACCTGTGTGCAAGGGCAAACAAGGCTGACCCTTTGAGGGGCTAGGCCGAATAATAGCAGATAATAATTAACTAGCCCTAAGCAAAAGAAATTAGTTAGAGTAGAAAGCTCGGAAAAAGGTCGACTAATGATGTAGGTATGACAGTTAAGTTCTAAGTCTGATGAAGTTAGATTTTATCCTTGTAGCATGTCTTGCTCCTCGTGCCTCACATTGTTGAAGAAGCTTCGTACACCTTCAACTAATTGATAGGCGTGCTAGACTCACCTGCACAACCTGAACCCTTGCTTGGAATGAATGAACGTCGCACGTTTGCTTCCAGCTGCACATATTTGTCATCTCCCACACACAAGCCTGATGCCCGTTGCACCTGTGCAAGCCGTCGGCCGTAGCTCGTCACTTGTCAGAATCGTAGGATCGTGCCACCGCTTGCTTGAACCATAGCATTGCCAAAATCAAATTCCGCCATTGAGGTCAGAGATTGTGGATGCCGTAGACGTCGTTGGAGGAAGTTGGAGTCGTGCTTGCCACCTAGAGTCGTCTGTTAGTGTGGAGGAGGTTGCCGACGCCAAGGACGGGTCGCCTGCTCGTTTTGACGCCGCCGCATACTTTCTTCCGCTACCTCACAACGTCACTCGCACAGGAGAGGTTGTTTGCACGCACAACACCCCGATGACCTGTACATGTGTGTGGAACCGAAGAAGCACATCGCGCTTTCCTCTCCCTCGCCTAGGTCTCTAGCCGTTAGCTTAGCACAAATGCCCTAGGGAAAAACCTAAACTCATCAAGACATTGACGCCACCCCGCGGCCCCTAAGGTTTAATTTGAAACCTAGGGCACAGCCAACACACGCTACATGTCACCACCTAAAACCATGTGTGCGCCACGAGGGCTAGCATTTAAGTCAGACCATAGGCTCACCAAATGGTTCAGTGTAAACTTTTAGTTTAGATCCATAATTATATGCCCACCCTTCGTATGTATTAGAGCAAGTGTTTGCATCTCTCTTGTGCATCCTTCTCTCAAACCCCCAAATTAGGGTGACTAGTCGAGTCAATTTTTGGTGAATTTTACTCAATCAATTTACCTGAGCTTAGATGATCTCTATACCTATCCACTATGCCGGATGATCAGAGATCAACATCATCTACCGTGCTAAATCTCGGAAGTATCACACCTATCCACTATGTCATTTGTTGAAATAAATAAAAGGATGTAGCCGTCAACTACGGCCGCATTTTTGCAGTGGGACACCCTTCTACAAATTTTTGCAGCAGAGTGCCCTGATCTACATAGCACAAATCTTGGCACAATATTTCGTATAACATCTTTTTTATTATCATATAATATTATATGATAATTTAATCCTATTATACGAAATTAAATTTCATATAACACTTATTATTTTTCATATAACATTAATTTTTTTTCATATAATATGATTAGATTTTGTATAAAGTTGCATGAAAATATAATAATATTATATAAAATAATTTTTTTTATATTTTATATAATATTAATATATTTTTATATATCTTTATACATAATCTAGACATATTACACAAAAAAAATTAGTTATACGAAATGTGATTTCATATAATAAGATTAAATTATCGTATAACATTATACGATAATATATCTTTGTTATACGATATGAGTATACTGCTGTAAAAATTTGTAGCGGATACCCCACTGTGATAATTTTTCCACCAACTACATATACAATACAGTAACTATACTAAACCCCAATGATCGTACAATGAAATTAATTCATAATCATATATTTTTTTTTTATATGGGTACGTCCCCAACCTGGGCACCACTCTCATTAAGATTTATAAAGAATACATATCTTATTAAACGCCTTTAATCTATATATTATAAAAATCTAATTAAAAAATATGTGTTCCCTTTTTATAAATATAACTTTACGGCGGCATGTATTATAAGTATGCCTCCAATATATAAGGAAAAAAAAATTTCTATTGAAGGTCCCAACAGAAGGATCTTAGGTTGGGCTCCATCCCAACCGTCCATCTTGGATTGGAAAAAAGCTCATAACGGAGCAGCGTTCACTCCCGTTAAGATTTCTCTCCCCTCGAAATAAACATATCTCTCTCCTCCATAAACCCTTATTCGCATCACCTGAACACTCTCTCTCCTCCAAAGCTTCTTGCATTTTTCATCTCTTGCTGCACTTCTCACCGACGGCGGCGGCGAAAATAAACCTTTCTCGTTGTCGGCGAACTCGCCAAAGAAGTCCCTCTACCCTCGTCGGCGTCTCCTCTATTCCCTCCTCACACTCTCCCCACTATCTTATCTCCCCTTATACATTCATCGCCAACGAACAAAATTTTGCCCTAGCTGCTGTGCTGCTCGCTCCACCACTTTTGGATCATCACCAAATCAGGAAAGCCAATTTCTTTTACTTCGTAGTCATTTAAGGATAAATCTAACTTTTTAAATTTCTATTGGAGGATTTTTTTACTTCGCAGAAATTCTATGCACTATCGGAGAAATTTTTATCAAATACACGAAAAATTTGTTTAGGTGTTATTGTCAAATATTATTATAATGATCATGCTCATGAAAATTTTCTATAAAATTTTTAGAACTTTTTTTTTCGTAGAAATTATTGTCAATATCGTAGAAATGCATGTCAAATTAACTAAAAAATTGGATCTTAGAGAATGATTTTAGTTTTAAACAGTTATTACAACAATCCTGAGACTTTTTTTTATATTTTTAATTTCATAGAAATTTTAGTCAATATCGTAGAAATTTGTGTCAAATACAGTGAAAAATTTAGTTAATGGTTGTTTGTTAGCCTGAAATAGTTATTATATTTACGACAATGATTATGCTATTTCATTATTTTTTCAGAATTATTACCGCTGCACAAGTTCTAAGACACTATGGAGAAAGGAAAGAAGCCGATGATGTACAATAAGATCCTCGGTTGGGAGTCATCAGATGATGAAGTAATTCCTGAAATCAACTCGAATACTGTAAAATTGGTAAGTAAAAAATCTAAATGATAGTGTGAATTTTATTTAGGGTAATTTTTAAATGATTTAATTATCGTGCCAGGAAGTGGATGATATGGAAGCATCAGTTAAAGTTGAGCCAGTTGAGCCAGTGGAAAATAGTGCTGAACCGGTGGTTGGTATGACATCAGACCCCATTGTTGGTATGACATTTGATAATAAAATTGAAGCATATAATTTTTACAATGACTATGCAAAAAGAATGGGGTTTAGTATAAAGAAACACCATCTGGAGCGTAGGAAAGATGGGAGTTTGAAATTTCGTAAATTTTCTTGTAGCAAACAAGGCTTACGACAAATTCATAGAACACATGTCACTAAAAAACCACAACCACATTCAATTTGTCTTCTTTGGCCCTCTCTATAAGTAGTGCTGCATATGCATCAATGGCCTGTATGCAAATAAAGTAGTTAGTTCCCACAACTAGGCTTAATTAAAGATATATAACAAAAGAGGGTTGGATAATCCTTACATCATCTGAAATGTATCGATCAAATAATATATCATACACCCTTTCTTTGTCTATCCCCCAACTGAAACCATCGTTGAATTTTGTAAATTCCCAGGTCATATACTCCTCCAGCTGAGTCCTTTGTCCTTCAGTTATGCACTGCCGCCCACGGTAATCTTTTCTATGCTTATCCTAAACAATATAATATAATAAAAGAATCATTTAATATCATAGAATATCAGTTAGAATATCGTAGAAAAATTTTAGGATACCGTAGAAATTAGCTAGAATAAGGTAGAAATCAAAAAGAGTATCGTAGAAAATTCCAGAATACCGTAGAAATCAAATAGAGTATTGTAGAAAAAAATCTAGCATACCGTAGAAATCAAATAGAGTATTGTAGGAAAAATCCACCATATTGTAGAAATCAGTTAGAATACCGTAGAAATCAAATAGAGTATTGTAGAAAAAATCCACTGCATTGTAGAAATTAGTTAGAATACCGTAGAAATCAAATAGAGTATTGTAGAAAAAATCCACCATATTGCAGAAATCAGTTAGAATACCGTAGAAATCAAATAGAGTATTGTAGAAAATATCCACTGCATTGTAGAAATCAGTTAGAATACCGTAGAAATCAAATAGAGTATTGTAGAAAAAATCTACTGCATTGTAGAAATCAGTTAGAATACCGTAGAAATCAAATAGAGTATTGTAGGAAAAATCCAATGCATTGTAGAAATCAGTTAGAATACCGTAGAAATCAAATAGAGTATTGTAGGAAAAATCCACCATATTGTAGAAATCAGTTAGAATACCGTAGAAATCAAATAGAGTATTGTAGAAAAAATCCACTGCATTGTAGAAATCAGTTAGAATACCATAGAAATCAAATAGAGTATTGTAAAAAAAATCCACCACATTGTAGAAATCAGTTAGAATATTTAATAACTTCTACAAAAATTGAATGAGATATACACAAACTACTACCTTATCCTCATATGGTATCTCTGGCGCAGTTTCATCCACAATAATCGGGGCCTCCTGATTACTTGTGGCCAAATGGGGTCGCAAGCATGTCCTCTTTAATGGAGCTGCCACAAGCTAATCCATTCATTGTACTATGTAGTCTAGCCAATGAACACCTGCTGTACATGGGCCGGGTAGATTCTGTGCATGCTGCCTTTTCCTTTTGTCCTACTGTTGTTCGCGTCCGTGTCCGTGGTTTACAAATAAACATATCATCATCGGAACTTGAACTCTCTGAACTCCAAATATCTCCAGAACTGCTCATTATCTTAGTTTCTACAACATTCAATGTTAGTGAGGTGCATCTACAATATGAACCAACATTTCTACGATATGAAATAATTTTGAAACAATGAAAAAAACTGCACTATCCTTAAACATAAACATTAGATTCACTAATGAGATTCTCAGCCACCCCTGACCTAGGTTTTTAATGCATTGGATATGAATTTCTACGATATGAACCAAATTTCTACGATATAAAATAATTCTGAAAAAATATAAAAAAACTGCACTATCCTTAGCATAAATAATAGATTCACTAATGAGATTCTCAGCAGCCCCTAACCTAGTTTTTCGGTGCATTTACAAGAATTTCTACCATATGAACCAACATTTCTACGATATGAAATAATTTTGAAACAATGAAAAAAACTGCACTATCCTTAACATAAACATTTGATTCACTAATGAGATTCTCAGCCACCCCTGATCTAGGTTTTTAATGCATTGGATGTGAATTTCTATGATATGAACCAAATTTCTACGATATAAATTAATTCTGAAAAAAATATAAAAAAACTGCACTATCCTTAGCATAAACAATAGATTCACTAATGAGATTCTCAACAGCCCCTAACCTAGTTTTTCAGTGCATTTACAAGAATTTCTACAATATGAACCAACATTTCTACGATATGAAATAATTTTGAAACAATGAAAAAAACTGCACTATCCTTAACAAAAACATTTGATTCACTAATGAGATTCTCAGCCACCCTGACCTAGGTTTTTAATGCATTGGATATGAATTTCTACGATATGAACCAAATTTCTACGATATAAATTAATTATGAAAAGATATAAAAAAACTGCATTATCCTTAGCATAAATAATAGATTCACTAATGAGATTCTCAGCAACCCCTAACCTAGTTTTTCGGCGCATTTACAAGGATTTCTACAATATGAACCAAAATTTCTACAATCTGAAATAATTCTGAAAATATATTAAAAAACTGGATGATCCTTAACATAAATATTTGATTCACTAATGAGATTCTTAGCCACCCCTAACCTAGTTTTGCAGTGCATTTACTTAAATTTCTACGATATGAATCAAAATTTCTATGATATGAAATAATTCTGAAAAAATGTAAAAACATGTTGCATGATCCTTGCCATGAACATTATATTTACTAATGAGGAGGTTCTCAACCACTAACCTAGTTTTTTTAGCGCATTTATATGAATTTCTACGATAAAAACTAAAATTTCTATAATATGAAATAATTATGTAAAGATATAAAAAAATTGCATAATCGTTGACATTAACATTAGATTCAAAATGAACATTTAATTGAATTAATATGAAAAAATAGAGGAAATTACAGGAGTTAGAAAAACCTAGGTTGACGATGACTTCAGTGGTCGCAGGATGGGCGAGCGACCTTCAGGAGGAAATAGAAGTTATCTTTTCTAGGGCTGGTGTCCTTCTCCAATGGCGGCGAAATCGAGTGAGCTTCCTTTCCAACAGCGCATCAAACTAGGGCTCCCTTTTCCTCCCTTTCTTCACCGTAATGAGGTGGGAGAAAGCCTCTAAGAGTGAGGAGAGAGTCCAACAAAGAAGCAGTGTTGAATACGCCGGCGATTGCCCCCAAGGAGGAGGCGAGATGGGTTGTCGGAAAAGATTTTCTCAGGGAGAGGGAGAGGTTTCGGGTGAAGAGAGAGAGGGGTTTTTCTGAGGAGAAAGAAAAGTTTAATGAAGGGAGAGAAGCATTAACGGAAGCAAACGTTGCTCCGTTATGACTTTTTTTACCTGGCAAGATGGATGGTTGAGATGGACCCAACCGAAGATGGCTCTGTTGTGTCCTTCAATAGAAATTTTTCTCATATATAAGCGCACCCGACAAGCGGATGTGTCCCTAAGTTTCATTTAAAACTAGGTTAGGTAATCGGTGAATACTGATACTGTATAAATTAAACTAAATTTATTAATTAAATATTTATTAAAAATTTTAAAATTAATACCGAATCCAATAAGAAAATTACTGGCTTGTTATCAAACCGAATTTATCAAATAATTTGTAATAAATTTGATAAATTACATATTTACTAATTTAAATTATTTTATTAATTTTATATTTATATTAATAAATTTAGTAATTTGTTAAACTGAATTTATCGTATTTACTTATTAAATTACCAAATTTGATAAACGGATAAATAAAATTAAATATATTAATTTTAATCGATAAAATTAATTTTTTAATGATCAATATATAAAAAAATATTAATTAAATCGAACTGAATTTATTTAACAAATCTGTAAATTTTTAATTATCAAATTACGTAGGACGACCTGCGTAGAAAAAATTATGCAGGTAGCTGAGATGGAAGGTGGCTGGGCGATGCATGATGACGCTGCACGCTATATAACTTGCCTTCGAAGGTGCGCTCAAAATATTGCCCCTCACAATTCTTGAAAAAGTAAGCTAGCGATCAGGGGCCAGGCTGGAGACAGTGGAGATGAAGGGAGATCGAACGGAGATGGAGAAGGCGATCGGTAGGCAGAGGGTTCTCCTCAACCATCTGCAGCCGTCTTCTTCCTCTTTCCGATCTCAGATCCTCTCGGTATCTTCTCCGTCTCTTTTTCCACCGGGTTTGAGCTCGATCTTGGAAATTAGGGGTTACGGGGATTGGTGTTGTTCTTTCGTTTTCTTATTTCTTTCTTTTCATGTTCTTTCGCCTTCGTGGTGTGCGCGAATGCTTCTGTTGGTTTAATGTTGTGATTTTTTGTTCTTGTTTTCTTGGTTAAGACTGCGGAGTGTGCTGCCGATGGCATTGGTGTGAAGCTGCAGAGTGCGTCCTCGGGCGACGATGTCGTTATCGTTGCGTAAGTCCAGTCTTTCTTCCTGAATTTTGTGCCCTTATTTGTATTTGTGAGGAGTAAATTTTCTAAACGGCCCCCCTCTAAGCGGGCCGCCCATCTACCATGCAAAAATATCAGACGAATCCCGATGTGGGCTGTACGGTGGATGAGCGCCACTTGGAGCGAATTTTTTAAACGGGCCCTGCAGCAGCGGGCACCCCATTCATCATCTACCGTTCCGTACTTAGAAAAAAGCTTTAGGATGTGTATATACACATATCCCAAAAAAGCGTTAATGGTAGAATAATGCCACCGCACCATAAGATGGCATTGTATATCAGTTTTTTTTCCATCCATGGCATCATCCACCATTGATAATAATTTTTATAAGTACACAAATCCCAACACTTATGAGTGGTGGATGGTGCGTGCAATGGCACCGTATATTAATTTTTTCTGGGTGGGGCGCTCCGAGCCAAGCCCCATCCACACATCCTCATATGAATGGACGGCAGATGGAGCCCCCGCTCGGAGCACCCTCATCCGCTTAAAATTTTTCTTCCCCATTCATCATCCAAAAATATTGGGATTGATATATGCACAAATCTCAATGTAAAATAGATGATGAATGGGATCTACTGTAGGATCCCCGCTTAGATCCATGCAGGTGGATGAATGTAAGTAAAACACTTAGATCCATGCAAACACAGATTTCTAAATAATGTTGAATGGTGGATGGGCTTAAGTGCTTAAGTGCTTAACTCATTTAACTCATTTAACTCATTTAACTCATGGGCTTAAGTGCTTAACTCATTTAACACTTAGATCCAAATGGGCTTAAGTGCTTAACTCATTTAACTCATTTAACCCCGTTGAATGATTGAATTGCACAAAATTCACTTTCCATAGTTGGGCTAGGCTCGATCTTTTTCTAAAGAAATGTGTTGTATATATATATATATATATATAATGTTAGAAAATATTTTTCTAATCTGTTGATTAAAAGATAATAGAAATAATATGTACAAGGATATTTTAATATATGATTTGATCAGTGGTGTAACTTGGTTGCTAAGATGATTCTCTGATCTGGTCAAAGGGTTTCAACCTTTTCCATGATCCATTTGGATGTACTGACACGGCAATTGGGTACTCAATGTTAGTTTATTAGATCTAGCTCTGGGTTCGGTGATTTATAACTTATATTTCAAAGGAAATAAAATATCTCTAGAAGAACCTAAGCAGAGTTGATCTATTTGTTAGGAATTTGGAAATGCTCTAGTTGATACATCTAATTATATTTCAAATACGATATTCTGTTTATTTCTTGTTACTTTTTTGCAAACGGACGACATAATTTTCATTTAGGTATATTACATTGATGGTGCCTAAGCTTTGTGGTCTAAGTTTCATTTCTTTTGAAATTAGGTATTTTATTCACTATTCCATTAAGTATAATTATCGGGAATTTTTTTAATCTCTGTAAAATCTATTTTATTATTTTTAGTTACAAAATTATTATATATATATATATATATATATATATATATATATATATATATTCAAAGACAATATTTATTTTTTATTCGATTTTTTAAAGATTGTTATTCTTTCCGAGAAATAGTAGAAAACAAAATACTTTAGTTACAAATAGTACTTAATATTTGAGGGAGATGAGTAAGATTGTTTTAAATTAAATATCAATAAAATATTTTTTTAAAATAAAATATTATATTCATTAGTTTAAATAAAATAATATATCTAATTGGAACAAAAAAGAAACTTTTGGCACCAAATTTAAATCAAGTGTAAAGTTAAGGTGCCATTATGAGATTTATCCTGTTTTTTTTCCACGAGTTTCATATATATTGTGGTTTAAAATCCTTATTTGTTCTTCCAATTTTCCTTTAAGATAGTGCTTGCCGAACTCCCATATGCAAATCCCGAAAAGGAGGCTTCAAGGATACACATCCTGATGATCTGCTGGCACATCTTCTTAAGGTCTGATATCTCTCGTTTGTCTCTCTTTTGCCATATTAATTTCTAGAAGGAACTGAATAAATAAAGAATTGAAACCTCATCAGTAGCTTTCTTTGGCCTCCCTTATTAGTTTCGAGTTCCGAACTTGCAGTAATGAGACCTCCAAATTTGTTCTACAGGCTTTGTTGGATAAGACACGGCTGAACCCAAGTGAGGTTGGTGATATTGTTGTTGGTACAGTCTTGGCACCAGGATCTCAAAGGGCAATTGAGTGCAGGATGGCAGCATTCTATGCTGGATTTCCTGGTTGTTTGACTTACCTGAGTACTTATTGATCTTGGCGTATAAAAATATCCTGTCTTACTTTCTCCATGAAAAAACAGATACAGTGCCACTCAGAACAGTCAATAGACAATGTTCTTCTGGTCTCCAGGCTGTTGCTGATGTTGCAGCATATATAAAAGCTGGTTTTTATGACATTGGTTAGTTTAACTGTGGTTTTCCTGATTCTAAAAATTCGTTGCTATTATCATGGCTTTATTGCTTTATTGGCCCTGTCCTACCAGGAATTGGTGCGGGGTTGGAGTCAATGTCTGTAGATCCAGTCATTTGGAATTGGCCTCATAACCCAAAAGTAGTACATGCACTCTTAAAGGATTGCAGCTTTTTTCTTTAGTTGTAATCTTGTTGTTGATTTGATTAAAAAAGGCCAATTACAGTATCATAAAAAGTTAATATGTTTCAGGCAGAGATATTCGCTCAAGCCCGGGACTGTTTAGTTCCAATGGGCATTACCTCTGAGAATGTGGTTCAGCGGTATGGCATAACAAGAGAGGAGCAAGATCAGGCCGCTGTATGTTTTATGGCTATTTGTTTTGTTTATTCTGCCAAGGGACCGCTTGTGCCAAATTCTTTTCTACTTCTGTTCCTTTCTATGTATTGTTAGGTTGAATCTCATAGGAAAGCAGCTGCAGCAGTTTCTGCTGGGAAATTTATTGAAGAAATTATTCCTGTTGTTACAAAGGTACGCAAGAAGGAAAGTTTTTGTTGTGGTTGGTTTGATATATGCTATTTGCAGCAGGTCCAGAATACTGAAAAAATTGCAAAAATAACAAGATTTGCATTGACAATGAAGTAAATAAAAGCCAATTGTTTTATTGCTTCGCTGTGCAAGATGATCAACAAATCTTTCCTGGAATCTTAGGGAATGTATTATGATTTGCTAATTAACCAAGGACAATTACTATCGGTAGTGTTGTGTTCTTTAGCTTCTTTAAACTTTATTCAGCAGTTTATCTATTTTTTTTTTCTCAAAGTTGATCCCAAACTGTTTTCCTTTGAAGATTGTGGACCTAAAAACTGGAGAGCACAAGCAAGTTACTATTTCTGTGGATGACGGAATTCGTCCAGATACATCTATGTCTGTTCTTAGCAAACTTAAACAAGCTTTCAAGAAAGATGGAACCACAACTGCTGGTATTAGACGCATATAATCTGGAAATTTTGTTTCCTCAAACCATACTTTTTAGTCTCGTTCTTCACAAATGTTTTTCACGACTCGAACTGATATTTACCTGGCATATTAAACAGATACCTAGTGTGTTAGATTTATTCACATAAAAACTTGTGTACTAGTTCAAGATCAGGCCGCTTTGAATTAAAATCTTTGCTTCAAATTATCTTCTTCTTGTGCGTTAAAATGCTCTTTTCCATGCCATATGTGCAGGGAATTCTAGTCAAGTGAGTGATGGTGCTGGAGCGGTGCTTCTCATGAAAAGAGATATAGCTGTGAAGAAGAACCTACCAATACTTGGTGTCTTCAGGTTTACTCCCTTTATTCCACTTTAACATTTTACATCCCTGAACTTTTACTTATCATTGTTTATCTTTCAATTTATGTCCCCAATCTCATGGCATTCTTAGTAATTCTTTTCCTATATTAGTGATAGCTATTTATTTGTCCTTTCTAATGAATTAACACCATTCTGCAAATGGTTGACAACTTGACATCCACTTCCACGTCAAATTATTTAAACTGAATATTGATGCCTATATATATATATATATTATATAATATAATAGTCGATCCTATACGGTAATTTTTCCTATCTTATAAGTTCTTATGTTAGTGTTAGAAGTTGCCATTTCTTTAGAATAATATTTGTTTCATGTAAAATCTTCCATCATCCTCTTGAACCAGTGAATTGAAACATTTGTGTCTCAAGAACTGTTGTCATGCTCTTAACTTTCGTTGCAAATTTTGGGCAAATAGGAGTTACGTTGCGGTTGGGGTAGAACCTAGCGTTATGGGAATTGGTCCTGTTGTAGCAATTCCTGCTGCAGTGAAAGCTGCAGGTCTCCAGCTTGATGATATTGACCTATTTGAAATAAATGAGGTAGTTCTCTCCTACTTTCTCCCACAGGACTCTACTATGATGAACAAAAAAACAATAATTTGTTTCTTTTCTCTAGGCTTTTGCTTCCCAGTATGTCTATTGCTGCAAAAAGCTGAATTTAGACCCAGAAAAAGTAAATGTAAATGGTGGTGCTATTGCTCTTGGACATCCACTAGGGGCTACAGGTAATTGCAATTCAAAAGACCATATTGGTGAATCTCCTACATCATCATCATCTTGGTTGAAACTATGCTTATGTTTTATTGTTGGCTTAGTTTCTCTTAATTTGTAATCTTGCTGATTACATTTATTTCCCTTGTTGAAGGTGCTCGATCTGTGAGTACTATTTTATATGAATTGAAGCGAAGAGGGAAACGGTTTGGAGTTATTTCCATGTGCATAGGTGCCATTCCCACACTCGGTTAATTCAGTGTTACTATTCGTTTCTGCGTATGTTCTTGAAAGATTTTATCCAACCACAAGCTTCTTTCTCTGGGCAGGTTCTGGAATGGGAGCTGCAGCTGTTCTTGAGCGTGAAGATTAATGTGTAGTACTTTTGTCCACCAAGGCTATCAGTTCAAGAGGATTACGACACTTTATTGTTAATGATTAGGATTTTTTTTTTAATAAGCTCATCAGAACGATTATCTACATCAGTACTTTCATATTATTTTTCTTCTTCTACGACTGAAAAGTGCTTTAATAATAATCAGTTATTTGTGAAATAATATTAGTACAATTTATCACTTCTCGTTCTTAATCCTTTTGTTTGAGTTTGTATGAAAAAACAAAAAAAATGTTTAGGCATGACTTACCAGTGGTGGATAACGACAATGAATGTTTTTAAAAGTATATTAAATGTTTTCAATTTGTTTAATTTAAGTTAGTGATTTTGATCCACTTTTAAACCATGCGTAAACAGTGAATGTTTAGGCGTGACTTAATTCTTTTTCTTTTTTCTTATTTCTTTTCCTTTTGTTTTACTGTTCATTTCTTAAAAGTACACTAATAAGGTCTCAAAAGAAGAAACACCTATTATATCTTCGGTATTCATTTTAAAAAACTTATGCGAAAAGGCTAGAGATGGGATACATCATTCATCTAGCCTTAGTTCCCATTTACTTTTACTTTTATCTCGAGAAGTGCATCTCTCATGAACTTCCAATCGAGATGAGCCTGTGCTTGAACAGTAGCATACACTAGCTGTGTATTAGTATAACTATGACACAGAGGCAGCTGTAATTTCGCTTTGCTTGTACAATGTCTGCATCTTGTCATAAATTGGACTGTTACACACAGACGTGCCGAAGTTTGCAACATGGAACTAATGGATAATTTGCACATGAAACATATTTCGCCCAATCATGAAGCCGCGCGCCGTTGGAGAAGAACGCCAGGATGTTGGGGTTTCCTCACATGGTCGGTGGACGCTTCATGTCACCTACCTCCCTTGCATCATTCATACCCGCCTGTCTCTTGCGTAGACGGATAATGAATCGCATACCTATGGTAATTTAACTTGTGCATATTTAACTAGCTTTATTTTTTCTTAGCTTTATTTTTTCTAAAAAAAAAAAAATCTTGTTTTAAGTCCACATGGCAACAAAATTATATATTAGCCTTGAGCATTAAGTGGATTAAGTTTAGAACAATAACTCAAATATATGATCTATTGTCATCCCTAATCACATACTATACTTATTTCTCTCTAATATTTTTCTCAATTCATCATCTATTTTTTTGCTACTCACATATATGTAAAGAGCATCAATTGAACACTTTTTATTATGCATGCAACATACATACATGATGCATATATTAGATGTGATAAAAGTTTTAAGCGGGGCCTTTCTTAATAAGATAGAATTGCGCTTGATCCACTGTTGACATGTTTTGTGATTTATGCACGCTTGAATCTTGAGGTAGCACAGATGATAGATGTGAGCATCTCGCTCAGCACGGGGCGCTTAGAAGTTTTATTCAATTTTTTATCCCTGTAATTGAGGTACCACTACTATCCCCAGTATACCCGTTGTTCGCTTGCTCACAACTAATCCCCTAGCCCGTAGTGTATGCGCTCAACACTCAAAAAAACGGGTGGCTTAAGTTTTGGTGTTAAAAATATTTTTTTTTTAATTTTTTTTTAGAAATATTTTACTCCTTATAATCTATCCAATGATATCAAATTTAGGGTATTTTAGATTATATACATGTATAAAATACCCTATGCAAACCCTATACAAATTTATACATAAAATATTTTTTTATCTTATATGTAATTTTGCATAGAGTATTTTATACATGTATATAATCTAAAATACCTCAAATTTGATACCATTGAATAGATTATAAAGAATAGAGTATTTAAAAAAAAAATTAAAAAAAATATTTTTAACACCAAAACTTAAGCCACCCGTTTTTTGGGTGTTGAGCGCATACATGCGAAACTTTCTCCCGTGGAACTGTGTACGATGCTCAATCAAAAGCAGATGGTGGAATTGACTTGCGTGCCTACACGGCCCAGACGCAAAACACGGGAAACGCAGTTCAGACAAGAAACGCAAACCCAAACCTCACGTCAACTCCCGTCGCCAAAACTCGTCGCGGGGCGTTTTGCCTTCTAGACTCGACGCTGTCGCTGGCGCAGACGGCGGATAGGGGCTCTGTGGAGATGTCGGAGGTGAGCTCCTCTTCTTTTCCCGGTCCCATGGCAGGCCAAGGTGCGATAGTGGAGGAGGAACGGGCGGAGCTGGGGCTGGGCCGGGCCCTGGCGAAGAAGCATTCTTCTGGAATTGGCGAAAGGAGGGACGCTCTTCCGCTGGGGCAGTACGGTTGGGTACCGGAAGAGGATGACCCGCTGTCAATGGGATCGCGCACTTCGCCCGTGCCTCTTTCTTCTTCCTCATCATCATCGACCACCGGCGCTGAGAGGGGAGGCGGTATCGCCAAGGTTGCCGATAAGCCGTCCAGGTGAGTGTTTCTCTTCTTCTTCTTCACAATAGCGGCTCACTTCAGGTTTTCGTTTGGAGATTGAAACCCTCAATCCTCTTTCTACTGCCCTTTTCTTTCCTCGCTCGCGTATCTTGATAATGTATTGCTGCTGCTTAGTTTTTCTTCTTTCAAAATTTTATTTCATCTGCCAAGCATTTGAAATTTGTTAACATACTGTGAGTCTTCTGCCAAACCTCTCTTCCGATGGATTTTGCGATATGCATCGTATGTTCAAGTGTTCCCTTTCTTTTTATTCTCAACCCCTTTATCTATCATCTGGGAGATGAAATCAGTTGACAAAGGTGGGAGCAACCAAGGAGACACGCTGAATCTCAAGTCCGGTTCTCTTTAAATTTGAAATTTAGAATACTGGATTTCAATTTATCACCACCCAGTCAGGATACTTAAATTTACTCCACATGGAGTCCTTTTGGCCAGGCCTGTCATGAAGAAAGGAGATAAACAAGGTTAAATGAATTGGGAACATGATTGATGACTAGATCTGAATTTTTTTTTCTCTTTCTACTTTTCCCCGGATGATGAGTCTTGACATTCAATAATTTAATCCAATGTCATCTTTGCTAAATTAAAAAAGAGGAGAATTTCCTGCTTGATTTCTCTTTCTTCAAACTTGTTGGAAGAACATTTGCCTCATAGTCCTGCAATTGTTCTAAGATTTTCATTTGGCAGTCAAACAGTGGTAGGCTGGCCACCTGTGGGACAACACAGGATGAACAGCTTACACAACCAATTCAAATATAGCAAATCTTTACCCGCCGGTGTAACCTCAACCCACCAGGAGGCATCTCAAAACATCAAGAACAATGAAAGAAAGGACAGAATATGCTGCAAAAGAATTGAAGAGGAAGATAAATTTTCTGGTAGTTCCTTCTTTGTTAAGGTGAATCTGGATGGGGATCCCATTGGGAGGAAGGTGAATCTCAATTCCCATCTCTCGTATGTGACGCTTGCGCTAGCGCTTGAAGCCATGTTCTTCAAATCAACATTACCGCTTGGTGGCTCCACTAGTGAGTTCCGATCAACATTTCTCTTCTTCCTTTTTTTTTTATTGAAAGGGGGAAGCTCTCCAAATTTCATTTCAAGAGGAAAAAAAAAATAAGCAAGGTACAAGCCTGAGAGAGACCTGGCTGAGAAAAAAACAGAAGACAGAAAAGAGAAGAAAACAGATTCATCAGAACAAAACAAACAACAATAAACCAGGCAAGCAAAGGCCCCATCACAAGACCTCACCATCTGGACCTTGCGCATGGATGATTACGTAGAGACTGTTCATTCAAGATTTATTTATTGAGTATATATCCTGGTAACACTGAGATAAGATGCTGAGTTTTTTTGGTATACTGCTGTAGATGATCCAATAACGACCTCAGTGTTGCTTGAAGGCAAATCTGGATTTGCACTGACATACGAAGACAAGGACGGGGATTGGATGTTGATAGGAGATGTTCCGTGGCGGTATGTGTGCTATCCCTTTTATCTCTCTAGCTAGTGCCACTTGGGTGGATAATCGAGTTTGCAGCCTATGGAAGTGATTGAACTTTTCTTTAGAGCAGAATTTCCTGGTCGCTTAAAGCATAGTTAATTAGTTACACCTACGAGCCATTTAAGTTGGGTTTATTTCTACATTTTCTTTGAACAACATAGGACCTCTGTCCTATTTATTAATTCAAAAGGTACACATCAATGATATGAAAACCGATTGGAGGCTGAATCAGACAAGATAAGTTTCCAGTTTGGCCAGTTCAATCGGTTCATCTATCCTATTTCATGCTGATATTAGCATGATATCAATAATTTATTATATACTGTAAAAAGATATAAATAATAAAGACTTGTGTAAATCAAACGAAATTTAGGTTTTCAGGTTTTGATTTGTAGATTTGAACGAATTGATTCAAAACCAGACTGAAACAGACCTAATAAAAAGAATAAAATTTAACCAAACCTAATAAACTATAAAAAAATAAACTTATTAAAATTCAGCTTTGACTTTTGACCTGTTTTCGCTATTAGAGCTTCTCTCGTTCCAGTTTAACTAGTTGAATGGATTGGTCAGGTCCGCTTTTCACAATAAATACTAGGAATTAGAACAAAGGCACTGAAAGGACTTGCATTAAGAACTTTAAAATTTCACATCGTTTTCCTTTTTTTCCTTTTTTTATTTGTTTAGCTTATTTGTTTGCTAATTATTGTTTTTGTTTTCAACAGAATGTTCTTAAACACTGTCAAGAGGCTTAGAATCATGAAGACATCTGATGCAAGTGGGTTTGGTAAGTTGTTCTATCAAATTTGATTTAAGATTCTAAATGTTACAACTTCATGATTTAAGTCCGTATGAAGGCCCGTATCAGGACTGTCCAATCAAATATTTAAGCTTGAGAAAAAGTAAAACTTTGTCATTTTTTTAGCTTTTGATCTGAAGTCCTGAGTCAAAGGCAACCCGATCAAACAACGCAAGCTCAGATCTTCACAGGGGACCTTATCGTAATGTTCTTGTCTAAGACTTTTATCCTAATTTTTAAGACCTCATTATCAGTTGGAGCTTAAACTAATTTACTTTAATTACACATAAGAGAACATGCATTCTTCATCATAAATGTAAATGCTCCACACATTTCTGTGGATGATGTGAAAAATGTAACTGGTGAGGCTTGACTGTTCTCATTTTGTTTCCTCTCTGCAGCACCAAGGTTCCGTTCATTCTCCAAACCTGGCTGCAGCTAGGTTAGTTTGCACAGCATCAAGTCGGGTTCTTTGTGTATTTATGTCTGCAGCACTGAAGTTTTTGCTCCTGGCGACCAGGGTTGCAGATGGCGGGGATGGTCGTAGCTAGAGAATCCTTTTTGTTAATGAAACTATTGAAATGTTTCAGATAAAAACTACTTATTTGAATTTTGTAAGTGTTAAATTCACTTTATCCCCAGATTTTCACAGTTTCTGTAATTTTAAAATTTTTAATTTGTTTCCTATATCTCACGGTGTAATTACGCTTTACCATCCAGAGTTTAAAAAATCTTGGATTTTTCTTCTACACCTTTCATAATTATCCTAATTTACCTATTAATATCCCAAAATCCAATCATAAGTCTACATTTTATCTCATCAGGCTATTCCAACGTGGAATATTCCAGATAATGCTCTGGAGTAAACTTATAATATTATGGACCAGTAAGTAATAATATATTTATCATTTAGTAAAAAATTAGGATCATATAGTATGATGGTGTTATCTCACAGCCTAATAAGATTGTCCCATACTGAAATTATATATTTGCCGCCTTGTCTTTTCTAATTGATCCGTATATCTTTCTTGCTTCTTCCTGATTAGTGACTAGACTAACTTAGTTGAGGTTCGTTGGTGAAGGTGTGGATCAGGATGAACTTACAGGCATTCTTCAGCTATTGTGATTTTTGGTGAAACTTATGATATAATCTGCAAGACTTTTGTTTGTCAAAATGTCAACAATTTTATGGGTCTCCTATAAATAGTTGAGCTACTAGCAAAGTAGTTCTTGAAGCCCCTTGCCAAGAATTAATGAATGTGAGGGTGCTCCACCCCATATTGGCTTGTAGATTTTTCTTACTCCTGGTAGGGAGGAGAGGATGGTTCTTTAATGGTGGCTCTCAATGCATACATGGAAGCTGAATTGAGTTAGTGACATCCAGAAGTGGACGGGGGCACGTAGGTGATGGTGTATAAGAGAAATTTTATTGCATGAATGCTTTAGTATTCCCAGCCGAGCTAGCAGATACTTGGAGACAAAAATTGTCCCTTAGTTAACAGTATAGTTGAAGGTTGCATATCTTTGGCTAGTATTGAGGGATCATATGGACTCTGAGTATAAGTTGGAACATCTAGTGAAATTTGTCGTTGGTTGTTAGTTTTGGCGGCTAGGATCCATGGAGATAAGTGAGCCCTCCTAGCACTAATTTGACATGAGTAAGTATATAATTATAAGTGGATAAATACACAATACCAATTTAGCTCATTTTGTCTAGATGGATCGATTCAAGATGTTTCCCTTGACACTGAAGTTGAATAAGTATAATTATAAGTGGATAAATATGCAATACCAACTTAGCTCATTTTGTCTCAATGGATCGATTCGTGATGTTCCTTTGACACTCAAGTTACATTTTGTAAATACATGCTAAAATAGCACAATAGTGTCTTGGCTAAAGGTTTGGTGTACTTAGTATATTTAGAGTTTATCAATAGTTATGTCGGGATACATTAGTGATTCTTCCTTTAACTACACTTCATTTTGTTCTCTTATATTATTCCTATCTAATGATTTTGCTTAGCCATGGATTATTGGATGTATGCTATTGAGAATATTTGCTTATGAGATACTTTTAGTGGCCTAAGTTAAGGGGATTGAATCTTGTAGCTATGGTATTATCGGTGAGCTTTTTATGTTGGTTTTCAGTTAATTCTAGCAAAAGCTTATTATTTTCTGATTTTCCCTTCTAACGACTTTTTTTGCTGTTTCTAAGACAACCCTTTTAAGGCTATTGTCACTGCGATGAAGATGTAGGGACACTAGTAGTGTGTTTAGTAGGAAGAAAAAAAGGAGGGAATAGATGAAAAGTTTGAAGGAAAGCTATAAAATCGTGTTTAATAGGATATATGAAAACAAGGAAGAAAAAATAAAAGAAAAATGAAAGGGAAAATAGCTCTATTTTATTTCTGCCTAAATTGGACAGAAAATAGAACAAAAAGTTGGATTTACTTTTCTCATATCTATTTTCACCTTTTTCTTTTTTACACCCGCTCTTCATCTCATACTTTTCTTGTAACCTTCTTTATCATCGTTATCATTACCGTCGTCATTGCTATCATCGTTATCGCCATTGTTATTGTCATTATCATCGTTGTCGTCGTCGCCTCTTTACCGTTGAACTTTCTTTCTTTCTTACTAAACACAACATAGAAGTATTACGTATACTTGATGTGGACGATGCTGGGAACATAAAGAGAGTGGAAGCACAATTAATGAATGAAGCTTCATCTTCAGCAAGGTGTAGTTTTATTTGTCTTGGAAATTAAAATCGGAAAAAAGGATTATGTTAATTATAGCTTGGTTGATTTGAATTAACTTGTGCTTTAAGATTTATGCCTGACATGCAAAGCCATTTTATTAAAGTTTTTTTTTAATAATATGCCCATTGGGTGTGTTTTATAAGAATCCGCATATTTTTAAAATTTTCCGAAGCTTGCTGAATAATCTTTGACTAGTATTAGTGCAAATCTTGAGGGAAAAAAAAAAGACTTTAACCTAATTGCACCTATCAACATTAATGTTAATGTTAATATTAATATTAAATACTAATATTAATACTAATATTAAATACTAATGCTAATACTAATACTAATAGCAATACTAATATTAATAGTAATACTAATATTAAAACTAATCTTAACGTTAACTAACGTGAACGTATGATTAATAAGGGTTGGGTGTTGGAGGCATCAGTGATGACAGAAACTGCGGCGATTTCTTTCAGTTCCAGAATTTGACATCTCCGAATCTCCAAACCGTGAAAGGTACAGGAAGCAGGAGCAGTTACAAGGCGCAGATCAAACAGTCTAGATTAAATTAGAACAAAATAAAGCCGGAATTGCTGACCTCAAAATTCCATCAAATTGTTTACGTTGATCACGATCGCGCCGCCACGCAATTTTCCGGGACAAGGGAGGGTGGATTTCGCCTGCAACCCCATTTTTAGCTGTCCGCATCCCCCCGCCGCCCACCACGTGCGTCGACGCCGTTACGCCCCACCATCGCCCCCAGCAAAAAGGGGAGGCCAATCGCTAGTTTTATTCCCAGGCGCACATCTCGACAACAAACTCAATTAATCTCTCCCCCTCTTTCGATTCCTCGCTCCGTCTCCTCCTCCCCTGCGTCGGCTTCTGGATCCTTCCTCGTCAACCTAGTCCACGGAGCCCGAGCCCCCCGGAATACCCAGCTTTAGTGCATGAAATTCTCCTCCGGAGGAGCATCGCGGGCGTCAGGAGGCGATCGGCATGGAGGAGACCCCCGCCCACCGGCCGCCCCTCGAGGTGGCGGAGCCGGAGAAGGCTGCGGCCACCCCCCTGCGCGGCCCTGGCCCCAGCACGGACCCGTCTTCTGCGTCGCCTTCCTCGTCCTCGTCGCCGCTGCAGCGGGTTCGGCAAACACGGCATGTCCGGAGCGGCAGCTTTCAGCGGTGGCGCACGCAGATGCAGCGGGCGTGGAGGTGGGGGCCTGGTAGCAGCGGCAGCGGTAGGGGCTGCAGGGAGCAGAACCTCAGGGCGATGGTGAATTTTGAGATGATGGTGAATCAGAAGAGGCAGTGGTATCAGATCAAAGCTAAAGCGCGGGTACCACCACAACTTTGTACTTTGTTTTGCCCTAATTCTTTCTGTCTCTGTGTGTTCTTTAATCTGTACATATTGCCTCCGATTCTTAAATCTTAATAACTGCAAAATACTGAAAAAATCATGCTTCGTTTGTGTAAATTAAAAGTACTATAGTAATGGGTTCCTTGTTCTGTTCCCTTCCTTTATTTTCTTTAAAGCAAGTGTTTGCTTTTTAGTTTATATTTATATAATTAGCAAAAAGCAGAAAAACGCATATATGCTTTCTGAAGAAAATTCAACGTCTATTACTTCAGTTATGCTAGGTATCTTGCTGATCTTCACAATTTGGTTGATATAGATTAAAAAAAAACCGCTGCTTGATAAGTTGCTCTAGTTTTCAAACAAATTTTTTTCTGTAATAAACCTAAAATAAATTTAGTTCTTCATATACAGCTACGAATATGTTTTTTCTTTTAGCTGGGTACTAAATTAGGATCGCCAATTGTTATTTGATACAGAATACTTTGTTCATGCTCTTGGTTGCTTATATATATTCAATAGTCCATCTTGTGCACACAAGAACATTTATTTATCAAGTAATAGATCTTTTTTTACTCAGAAATAATTTTACATTGGCCTCTTGCATTGCACGTGGACTACGGTTGTGGTAAAAACAAAATAAAAGATTGTGCTGAATAAGCATGCCTCTAGGCATTAATATATGCCAAAGGATGAGAATTGTTTATGAGGCCTTAGTTGCAGCTTGGAGAAGCCTGTGAACCTTGTGCTATACTGTTTCAAGTTTCAACAACTGCATGCCTCCTTGCCTCTCATATAGATGCACCTTTCTTAAACTGCTTTTGTGAATTTCTGTTTCATCCATGTTATTATACTCCTGGTCGGTTGTTTACTCAAGCTTTCTTGCATTATCTTTATCTGATGCTGATCTAATTTCTGCTCTATAAGAAATGGCATCTGATATGTTGGTAAATGTTGTCGTTTAAATACTCCTTTTGAGAATGGAGTCTGTATTCTTTTTTCATGCTGAGATGTGCTAATTATTTCTCTAGTCGCGTGAGGTGTAGTATTATGACTCATATGCTATGCTACATTTTTTTAGTACATTGTATGTGGTGAAATGATGAGTTGTCTAATCATGTGATGCCATCCTTTGAAGAACTTGTATCTCATAAATAGTGATGATGGTGTTTGATAAATCGTGGGAACAAATGTGAATAAAGTGAGTTGCAGAATAGCCAAAATCCAATTGTCATTGCTAAATATTCTATTTGGCCAAAACTTCCAATTGTTGATTGCCAAAATATAATGAATTCAAAAAATTCAGGTGTTGACTTTCAACTGCTCTAGCCTATGCATGTTTTGGACATATGTTCTTTGCTTGATTTTGCTAATCGGTCAACACACCCAATTGCTCAATGCTTCATTGTATCACTCATGTAGACTACACAACCACCTAGTAAGTCAAATTCCCTTTTGAAGGCTCGGCTAAAATCATTTGGGTAGGAGAGATACCCTTCTCCATGTCACATGGCTTGGACAATCAAGTAGAATGATACGCATTCCTAGTGTCACTTAGCTCAAATCAATTGAGAACAGTTAGAGTGATGTCCTTTTTAGTGTCTATCAGTTGGATTTGTTAAGTCGTTCTTGACTTGCCCCATAGGCCCATAGTCACATAGTTAGATTTTTCAATCAAAAATATGTGCGGTGTAACCTTCGCTCTTTTTTTATAGTAATCAATCTCAATCACTAGTTCTTAAGATTATTGGTGTTACGCCTAAAAAGCTTGAATGATATGAATGATATGAAATATCAAACATACTAACATACTTCAAACAAAATAATAGATGAAACACACACAGGGGGCTTAGAGGTAGAAAGCAGAAAACCTTTAGTTTTATTGGACTAAATTCAGCTTAATTTAACCTATCGCCTTCACTCATACTATCTTAGTAGGTTAACATTTTTATAATGAGTTCAAGAAAAAAAACAAGGATTTAGTCAGATGATGTTACATAATATTCATTCTTAGCACATTATGCTCCCTAATTTTTCATACTTTTTGCCATGGAGTTCATCTATTTAGCTAGTTTTGGAATGCATACTACTTATTTACAAAGAAAAAAGGTGTCATACAATATACATGCTTATGCTAGGACGAGTACAACAATTACATCAAATGTCCCTCGGTCCCTAATAGTAACATAGTGCCCAGGTTTTCTATGTCACTTGCTTGGAAAATTTATTTGTATTCAATTGGTTGCAACCTTAGCTTGTACATATAGGCCCATTGGCTCCACATGTCAGGTTTATGCCCATTAGTGATCACTTATCACACCACAATTCTGTTGTCTCGTTATCTCCCCCAATGGCATTCAACACCCTTTTGAATGTGTTACAAAGGTACTTGCTCCATGCTTTAAAACCCCTAACTAGCTTCGTAGTTTGGACTTTGGCATACTCTCAGCTTTATCTTATTAGCTCACTAAATATGTCTGCACACATAGATCCATGTTCAGCTACATCTTTAACTAATACTAGTTAAACTTATACACTTGAGACTTGGAGAATCACTCACTAAGTATCATGTATCTTGTGTAGATTTTTTCTTGTTTTTGCATATACAACTGCTTTTCACCAATAATGAGCTATCAAATACTAGGCACCTAGCCAACTTTGATTTTTCAAATCAAAGATTAATATGTTATGTCATTCTCGGCATATACCTTCAACTTGTGACAAAGCATAAGGTAATGTAGAAGTATCAGTTTGACTGAACATACTGATAACCTAGTTGTGGCACCTTGATGTATGCTCCTTGGAGTTATATTTGGTAAGCTCATCTAGTCATTTCACCATCAAGCCTCTTTTGGCATCTTCTTGTATAACACAAAGAAAATGTTTGCTACATGTTTTGTCTTTTTTTACAAATTGAGTCCATAGCTACTATTTCCATGCTTTGAGTAATACCACCTTGTGGGGTTGCAACTCTCCAATGCAACTTGATTTCCTACCATCATTGCTCTCAGCTAGGAAGGCAAAGTACAACAACAGACAATATTACCTCTTCAACTCAACAAATGTAATTTGATTGTGATCAATGCACACCTAGGATAGATCCTTCAACATCCTAGTTAGTTATGCACTAATACCTTGTTCAACATATATGTTAAAAATCAGTTCATACCGTGGTTGGTAACCTATATATATTTTTATATATAATATATTATTAATACTAATTAGTTTTGTTACTATTCTGTGTTTGTATGGACCAGTATTGACTTGGTACATACTAGCATGATAGTGGATTGGTAGATAATCACCTTATTTCAACTCGCAGCAATCCATACACATCCGGGGTAAGCCCTCCTTCTTTCATTAAAGGTACACTAGAACACCGGATAGGGGCTTGGAGTATTGGATGAACTTCTCACAGTGTACTCGATTGCCTATGTAACTCAATGCAAATAACCATAGTTGGAGTGGAGCTAAGGATGGCAATTTAACTCGAGTTGGAAGGCTATTTTTATAATTTACATGCCTGATTAGCTTATTGGGATGAGTTTGAATTGATGGGTGGGTTTTGAGTTTAAAGTTACAGGTGTGAGATACTCGATATCCAATTAAAAATGTAAATTAAATGATAATTTCCCCAAATTCCCTACCAATTAGTGATATAAATAATTATTATATAAATATAGATGAACTTATATTTTATAAAGACTTGGATGCATAGACATTTGGAGTAGAATTTAGTGAGACATTCTCTCATGTGGCACAACTGAATTTTGTTTGTGTTCTATTCTCCTTGTTTGTCAATTAAGATTGGCATATGCATTATATAAACATGAAAAATGCTTTCTTATATAGTTATTTTGTTAAAAAGGTGAACGTGGAGCAAACCTCCTAGGTATGCTACTTAAGAAAGAAGAATGTGAAAGCTAAAGTGCAAAATTTTTTGTCTTGAGAAAACTCTTTTTTTTTTAAATCAAGGGCAAGTAAAAAAAATTATTAATAATATGAAAAAAAACATCATTTAGGTATAGACAACCCTTAAAGAGCTCTCATCAAAATACATATTTTCAAAATTTTTGCTAGTTTCCCCTAAAACCTCTATGCAAAACCCTGCACATACATACTTTGATCACCACATTGAGTACACATTATTTAGCCATACAACAATACATTACAAAACCTTGCACATTGCCACATACACACTTTGATCACCACATTTGAGTACACATTATATACCCATATTCTTCGTATGGAGCGCATGAGAAGAGGTTTGCTTCAAGCCCAACTCCTATCTCGAGCTCCCAAGTGCTTGCAAGAACCTCTTGCCGCAAGAGCTATCGAGAGCTATGGTCCCAAGTGCTTGCAACTGGAGCAAACTCATAGAGCATGATTCTTAAAACCAAGCCATTAATGTCATTAATCTTAATGTAACAAAAGCAAAATAGTTAATTTATGTAGTTCCTTAGGTAGTATCATTCTTGCCATTCGTGGTGATATTATTTTTCTTACTTGGATTAATATTTTTTTTTTAATTTTATTTCTTGGCTATTGGGTTTACTTACGGTAGTTAAAGATCTACTCTCTTAGAGAAAGTATACAATGGATACTCTTAAAGAGGTTGAGTTTTTAGCTGTAAACTTGTTGATTCATCTATTCTATCTATTTAGAAACTTAGAATCTTCTCCTTGATAATGGTTTTTTGGAGGTTGATGCTTCTATATAATGTGGTCTTATTCTTAAACTTATTTATCTTACAATTATACCTCTATTATTTCCTTAATTGTTGGAGTGAGTGGTGAATTTGTGTGAAATCCCTATCAATGCTATTGGGTTTTTGTCTTTGAGTCTTGAAAATATTTGGAATGTGCTTTAGGAAAGGTTCATCATGGTAAAAAAACATTGATCAAAATTTTAGTATAATTTAGTGAGAACATTAAAGTTAGTTTAAAAATTAATTTTTTAAAATATTTAATTATTAAATAATAATATTTAATAGTCAAAGTCAATTTTTTAAAATAAATTTTAGTAAATAAATTATGATCGGTTAACCACAACCACAACCGTGGTTAACCGGTACCGGTTGACTGTTTGACTGGTTAGCCGTTTGGCCGATTAACCGGTCCAACGGTTTGGGAACAGTTCGTGGTTTTTCCAAACCGAATGGTTCGATTAACTGCGGTTCGGTTAACCGAACCATGAATAGGCCTACTTGTTTTGATACTAATTATGTAGGGAGTTTAGGTGATAGGAGGTTCACGTCAAGCTTTTGTATTTATTTTGGAGAAAATTTGTTCACTTTGAAATTGCAATAAGCAAAATATGATTGCTTGATCTAGTGTTGCAGAGGACAAAGCCATGACTTACATTGTGTGTGAGATGATGTAGACTAGTATGCTCTTTGTTGACTTCAGCTTCACTTGAGAAGAACCCATGTCCATAAACTGTGTTAATCACGTTGCTCTACACATTGCTAGCAATCTAGCTTTTCATGAAACAATCAAACTCATCAAGGTGTACTGCAACTTAACTCCATTTTTTGTTATAACCAAGAACAAATATACTTTTAACATTAGATAATTAATTTGTACATTTCTTCATTAAACCTCATGCTTCTCCATATGTTATTGCTCTGATAACAATTGGGATATTTGACATCTTTGCTCAACTTGAGGGGAGAGTTAGAATTAGAATAGTAGAATAAACCATTACCATATATTGGAGTTAGAATAGGCTATTGCCGCATGTTTGAGTTTGAATGAGCCATAACTGCATATTTCAAATTGGTTAGGAGTATATTTCTTATATTCTCATGATGTGGATGAAATATAACAATTACTTCGATTTAACTTACTCTGTGGATGTAATATCTAATTTATTGTTGTTTTAGCACAACTGGTTCAGATATCTAGTGCTTTGCTTCCTGAATCGGATATTGTGCTGCAGGATCATAGACAATGTAAAGAACCAACATCACTCTATGAACATTTCTTCATTGTTGGTCTTCATTCATATGCAAATGTTGAAGTCATTGAAGATGCTTTTGCTAAAAGAAAAACATGGGAGTCTGAGGTGGCGAAGTCTGAAATTTTGGATCTCAGAAAAATTCAGTATAATGGGTGTATGCCTACTTTGGAACCTCAGGTCTGTTTGATTGATGTGTGGAATTATGATAATTATGTTACTATGAAAAAGCATATATTTCTTTTTTACTTCTTCAGATGTCTTCTTTTAGCGTGTAATGGTTATTATTCTTTTGATTTTGAACATGTTTGTAGTATTTCTAGTGTTGTAGTCCGTAAGCTGTATGGTTGAGTGTTCTGCCGTATTCCGTGATGCCCTTTTTCCATCTTTTTTTCCCTTTGTACGTGTCATCTTACTTTTTCTGTAACTCTTGTTTGATAGAATTGGGCTTGCGTCCTTGGTCCACCTTTTATTTCAAAGACAAAAATTGCATAGTATGTTGTATGGAGAACATATATTTGCTTTAATGTTCGTTCAGGTTTTATAATAGTGCTGTACTCTTCTTGATAAACTTTTCCATTTTTCAACTTGTTTAAGAGTGTTATCAGCTTTGATATATTGATTTTCGTTTCATGAGATGATAATAAAGTCAGATACTAAAATAAAGTAAAATATATGAAAGACTTGTGACTTCTTTTGATCAATACATTATCTAAGTTTCATATCAATGTTCTCTTCAGAAATACAATTACTTGAATCCTGTGCACATTTCTTAAGATCAATGACCTGATCTTAACAAATCAAAGTTGATTTTACCTTATATATCTGGTGATTTTATCTTGTTTTTGGCTTAACTTTGCTCAATCCTTCATATCTTTTTTTTTTTATTCTGACATTTTAAATTACTTTAATTAAACCTAAGATAACATCACAAACTAATAGCAACAATTAAATGTACCAATATATATCAACACGTAAATATGAGTACTATATATATATATATATATATATACACACACCATGTATTGATGTCGATCGGCATGTACTGGTCTGACACCAATACTTAAAACCTTACATCAAACTAATTGGTAAATACCATCTCTACCTAGTGCTATGGAATAATTTTGAAAACTGTAAATTGATTCTAACTTCAAGCACACTCCTAATTATAGTGATATAATAATAAAATATTAAATAGAAAGAATTAGTTTTCTCTTCTTGTCTTTTTGGGATCTTAACCCAACTACTACTTTGATGGGGATAATTTACTTCAATCTATGAGTGGTAAGTGCGTCCATACTTAATGGGAGGTAACATGAGTACTTGACAAGCAACGTCTGTGTGTGGCAAACAACAAAGTCATGGATGAGCTTTGAGCTTAAGTGATGAGAGGTGAGCTTCTTGCTGCTAAGAGGAACATCATGCCTACATGTTTGATCAACATCTGATGTAGATCAGCTGCAAGTTACGAGAGTTGAGAGGCATGCATAAGTTTCAAATGATGCCAGAAAATGTAAGTTTGATTTTTTTTCTCCTCAACTTACAAACTCTTTAGATTACTTAATCTTAAAAGATCAAAGTTAGTTTTGTCATTTTTTTTGTAATTTTATTTTGCTTCAAGTTGAACCTCTCCAGATCCTTTATATCTCATCCCACTGGACCCACCCTAACAATTTCTGGCTATTTCCCCTATTTTCATTGTATGTAGAAGAAATTAGGTATAATTGGCTTGGTAGGTGTCATAATTGATCCAACTTGACTAGTCTCAAGCTATGTCCCTTACCATTGGCTAGGTTTACAATAGGGATACAACAAGGGTTTTTTAGGATTGCTCTGATACAAAATTGAATGAGAAGAAATGAACATAATTGTTTTGCATATGAGGATGATACTAGATGCTTTTTATGTGTGTTTTTAGTTTTTGTTGTGTACTAGAAATCAGGCATAATTGAATCATTAGTTGAAGTACTTATCTAACTCAGACCTATCTTGAGCTGCCGTTGCTGCCATTAGCTAAGTCTTCAACATAGCAATGGACTCTTTAGGATTGCTTTAATAGTACATTGTAATAGAAGCAATGAGAATAACTATGCAAGGGATGTGCTGCCTTCTAAGTAGAGGCTTATTTACATCCATGATGGAAATAGATAAGTGGTGATGTTGATAATGGATAAAATGCCAACATCAATTATGACGTTGCCTATTGTTTAGTATCTAGTGTCTACCTATGTTGCATTAGTACATACTAAAGTTTAAAATCTCGATCCTGTCTCAAACTCATGTACCGACACTAATCTACACCAATATCGGATGTATCAACATTATATATACTGGTATATATTGATCTCATACCTGTGTGCATTACTTATACCAAGTGGTACAAATCGATTTCCAAAATGTTGGTACATACCATGGATTTAGATACTTGTATGTACGGTTAAGTATGGGTTGGAATTACTAGTCTTCTTGTAAACCTACACATAGATCATATTATACTGAATCTTTATAAATATATGTACACACACTTGTAACTAATACAACAATATACTTGTACAATCGACATAATATTAAAAAGCAATTTTTACCGCCTGATACATGTGATACATGCTGGCTTGACTAGTACAAAGTTAGTACCAACATCAATTATGGCGCAGTCCATTGTTTAGTATCTCATGTCTATTATCTTGATTTGATGTTCGTCTTGGCCTTTGTTGTCTTAATACATACCAAGTTTTAAAATCTTAGTCCTATCTTAGATTTGTATGTACCAACACTAATATGCACTAATATTGGATGTTCCAACATTATATATACTATATTAATCTCGAACTAGTATGCTCATACCGAGCGATACAAACCAATTTTCAAAACATTGGTATTCTGCTAAGTAGGGGTTGGAATTTCTAGCCTTCTTGTGAACCACACATAGATCATACTTTACTGAACTTTTATATAGATTCATATATTTATATACACTTGATACTAATGCACCAATATACTTGTACGATCAAAAATTAAAAAAATAGTTCGGAGCCCAATACATATGCTACATACTAATCTAACTGGTACTAAGTTAGTACCATATATATGTTGATATATATAACAAATTTTAATAATATTGTTCGGTACTATCAATACCATATGTCCATTTATTCACTGGTATATACCTGTCCCCACTAGTATTTTAAACCTTGGTGGTTAGTATGTATTGGACTGTAGTCTAGTCCAATATTGGTATGTCATTGATATTTAAAACCCTGGTACATATTGCTGTACCAACACCTTGTATTTTTAAGGTTGGTACCATATAACACTAGTGCGAAAGTACTGATTCTTCATCTCACTAGTACAGAATAAGCTTATTAACCTCTTACTGTAAAAACCATGTTTTTGCCATGGTTATCCTACCATGTGCATTAACATCAATATCCTCTAACGCGTTGAAATTTGTTTATTCAAGTGTTTGCAGACCTATGAATAAGTTAGTTGAGATCTATTGCAGATCTTTTTCCATCTGAACAAACATTTGGTGAAGCATTTGCATGATAAATTCTATAGCTATTAGCAGTTTTAAGTTTGATACTCTTTCTTTCCTAAGAGGGATAGTGTTTCTGCATTTTAAATCCTGATTATTAGTTTGCTAGGTCACATCAGGACTTCCATGTTCCTTGAAGGATATTTGCCTTTTTCTGTCATACAGTGGATTTCTATTCTAAATTGTTGATTACATCTTGTTTATTTTGTTGCTGCAGATTCTTTTCAAGTATCCTCCTGGGAAGAGGGCAGCTATGAGAGGGCATGAAGTGCCTGCTTTTTGCTTTCCAGAAGGTGTTAAGGTATGCCTTTTTTTCCTCTGTAGTTTAAACTTGGGCTAATACTGACTAGCCAGTCACATCTTTGTATAAGAAGCAACTTTTACTAATATATTTTTAATAACTTAGGACGTCGCTCACGCATGAAAGTTGTTCGTGAAGTTTGTTTAGGTGTCTATGTCCATTTTTGTCACTCAAAACACACATTTTCAGTTGCTAACAAGCTTTCATTTAATTTTCTTTTGTATCAAATATCAATAAGGATTAACTGCAAGGTTCCTGAGCTGAGATAATATTTTCATTTATTCTACTAATTTAGTCAGGCTGGTTCTGTGCTGCCTGCTTCTGGAGGTCCCCCTGAACCTTGCTTGACTTTCCCTTGGCCGACTCGGATAATCCAAAATCGTTGACATGCACTAGTTTCTTCTTCCCTTTGCTCTGTGATGCCCTTCTTTCACCTATTTACTTTTTCCACTAAATTTGTATGTTACCATATTTTGGCAACCAAATGCTACCTCCCTTAATGCTGTGTTTACTAGAAGGGATGGAAATATAGAGGGAAGGAAAAACAAGGGGAAGGATTTGAGAAAGGAAGGGATTGTGGGTCACGTGACTCAGCTCAGAAGCTGTGGTGGTGAGGCGGTGAGCGGGCAGGCGGCGGCATCGGTGAACGCCAAGTGGGCGCAGCAGTGGCGGTGGCGAGCGGGAGAGGCAGCAAGCGGGCGGGCATCAAGGTAGTGGCAAGCGGCAAGTGGCAAGCAGGCGAGGTAGTGGCGTGGCGAGTGGGCGAGGACGGGTGAGAGGGCGACCATCGAGCAACAACAGCGAGCGGGCAGCAGCGGGGTGAGCAGGAGAGGCGGCGACGAGCAGGAGAGGAGGTGCCGGCAACAAGCGGGCGAGCAGCATCGAAGGAAGTCGAAGAAGGGTGGGCGGATTCAAAATCGAAGGAAAATACCTTCCCTTTTCCATTGTCAAAAATCTGTCCGCTCTAGTAAACGAGAAAAAGAGTCCGAATCTATCCTTTCCCTCCAAGTAAACAAGGGGTTAGCCCGGCAAATTTGCTTGCTTGTTGGAACCATCACCACCTCCTAAATTTTCTCAGTTTTCTTCTATTGTCTCCTGGCCCTAATTTGGATTAGTTGAATTGTCTCCCGGCCCTTATTTGGATTATTTTTCAACTGATTTCGATTGCCTATGGTCCTTTGTCAAGTCCTGAAAGGATACTTCATAATTCTGTAGAAAATTACTCATAATTCCACATGCAAACTTAAAATCTAACTTCCAAGTTCTAAGTTCTAACTATGTTTTACCAAACTAGATTCGAGCTGATTCTCTTATGACATAGGAGTAAAGAAACAAAAGTTAAAAAAAGGCTATCATCATATTTAAAATATTGGTAGGGTAATCAATAAGGTAACTAATCATAGATAAGCATAAATTGTAAACATTTTATGATTAGCATCAATACAAATATCATATCAATCAAGGTTCGTAAATCCAGTCCAACTAGTTGTACCGGTCGGTGGTCGGACTAGCATATATTGGTTGTACTGGGTGAAAACCCTGTGAAACCGTGCAAAGTGAGAGAAAAAAGAAGAAAGAAGGAAGAAGAGAAAGAGAAAGAGAAAGAGGAAGAGGAAGGAGGGATTATCGCCCGCACATGATCACCGTCACCTCTTCTCCTTCCTTTCCTTCTTCCTCTAAGTCCTCTCCTCTTCTCCTCCTTCTTCTCTTTCTCCTGCTTGATTTCGTTGCTCCGCCCTTTGGTCTCTTCATCGGATCGGTTTAGACCGGTTTTGTCAATATTTCTACCTGAACTGGTGAACCAACAAGCATTTCCTTATTATTCAAACATGCTGTATAATTCTGGGCATTCATCACTGAATTCTAACTACTAGCTAATGCCTCAAACTACAAGCTGATCCAATGATTTATTATAGCAATCCCTTGGCCTACAGGCAGTTTACGTCACACGGGACATTAAATGATATTTAAATCCATCATCTACGCGCATTCATGTATTGTGATGCATATTAAAATAAATTACGTACAACCATAGGGTAAGTCACAAGCTATATATCAATATAAATTGTCATACCAGCGTGCCAAGTCATAGAGTAAATCAAAACGTGCTTATTAAACAATCCACACACACAGATATATAGGTCCTTGAACTTTGAGATAGGTCTAGATCATAATAGAGTTGAATGCCAGATTCACGTAGCATTAATCCCTAGTTATCTACAAGATCAACTGTAAACATCATACTTTGCTGATTTGTCACAACAAAACTGCCAGATATGCTGGAAACTTCGGCTAACTCATGGCTTGATTGACATCTTAATCCATGATCAACTCATTAGCAAAACTATAACAACTCATTAAGGTAACCTAGTCCATAATCAGCCAATTATGGCCGAAGATTAGATGAACCCAACATAATATGGTAGCCAAACTAAAGTCTATTCTTGACAAAGTCTTCAACTGAATCATTTAGCAAAACCAGTCATACACTAACTCTACGATAAATAGTACATTAACAACAACCAAGTCATAGTTTATCATGATCCAAACCTATATGCCAATCTTCATTAGTTAAAGTTCTAGTTAAGCTAATTTAGTCATTTGTTTATCACCATCCAGCACAGTATTTGACAAAATGATAACAAAGCCTCCAGACTAAGCCCTGTCTTAAAAATCATACTTTAGCTATGTTTACCACTATCGACAAAATTTTGACTCAAGTTAACTAATTAACCCTTTGAAAACCACAAAGCTATAAGTTATGTCATAGACTTCTTTAACAAAGATCAAAACATCTTGCAATATCTCAAAAGGTCAAATAAAAAAAGCTTAAACATCAGAAAAATAACCTATAAGACAAACTCTTTCATTTCAATGCTGAGCATACTTCTCAACTGAACCTAGCTCATTTGGATTATGTTTTTCACTTTATTTATGGCCTAAACAAGGTTTTAAATACTGGTTTATACCACCTTTTTGATTCACTCTTAGACCAAGGTTTGTAATACCAGTTCGGCGACTCGGTCCGGTGAGCTGTTTGGACCGGTACTGGTATACCGGTACAGTACTAGTACCGTGCTATACAAACAGAATGGTTTGGGTGGTAGCGGGCGAGATGCTTCCAGCGGAGGCAAAACGAAGCATCCGGCGGCGCTGGAAGCTTAGTTCGAAGCTGCCACCTGCTGCCTCCCTCCACCGTTTCGCACGTGTTCCGACGGCTATTCCGGGACTAGTGAGTCGCCAGACCGGTCCCATCTGATACGGAATGGTTTTAAAAACACTGTATCACACTAGTATGGATCGATATACAAGGTTTTAAATACCATTATGTATGAATGTAATAGTCCAAAGTCTAATCAGTGAATACCAATAAGTACCTATCCTTTCTAACATATATATATGTGTATGTATATATATATATATATATATATATATATATATATACACGCGCACACACACCTGTACAAAGCAGTTGTATAGCTTGGTATAGATCAAGTGTCTTAACACTCATGGTAGATACCCAGTCGTGCCAATATACAATACTAATGATACCACTCAGGTACTATATAGATGTATGTGTATATTTATATAATATAATATACATATGTACATTCATATACAAATTCATAATATGTACAAGGTTGGCTGGCACATGCTGTCCATACCAGGCTAGTCTTTTTTTCTATGGGCCTAAATGTATTTCTTAACATTATAGTTGTATGACTAGTATTCCTAACCAATGAGAAAGATTCATGAAATGACTTCTTCAATCATATAAAATTTGTAGTCATTGTATTTATTCCTATCAGTCTTTTATAATACCAATTAGAATATCATGAAATATCTTATTGAGTTATCAAATTTTGAAAATCATCTCTAAAATATCAAACCAATCTAGAGCATATATAATACATATTATATTCACATCGGTAGCGATTGATGTGTATGTCGATATATACTAAATCAACAATGGACTAATTTTTCATAAATGGGATTGGGGCATACTTAGCCGAGCCAGAAAAAAATAAAGTATATAGAAAAAATAAGAAAATCTCAACAAAGAGGGGTCGTGGAAAGAACAGGCTCCAAATCACGATTGATTCCTTTTTCAAAACCTGTTGCAGCTGCAAGGGCCCTTCCCGCATGCCACAAATGCCCCACCAAAAAAGAAGAATGCTAGAACAAAATGGGAGGTCGCCAACCAACTTCTAAGAGAGACATAATTAACTGCAATAATTACCAATCAAAACCATGATATAAAAAGCTATCCTCTTGCCGCTTGCTCATTTTTATAGTTATTAGAACTCCAATAACTACAATTATCTAAAGAAGTAGGGTTGGTATGCTACATTTGTCACCATGTCAATCTAAAAATAGTTGTCATCCTTACTACCAATCAAATCCCCTTGGTGTTGACATTCCATCTCATGCATCACTACTGACAAATCTTGAACCAAAGTCTTGCATGTTTTAACTAAGGTGGTGATCCTAGTGCCTTGGGTGCGACTCATGCTAAGTGCATTAAAGGGGTAGGCAAAGTGCTAATCCAATATTCCCACATTGGTAAGAGGGAATGATCCATGGTGGAAGGCCACCTGTTACATACAAGAAGTGATATTAGAGTGGGTCTATACTATTTACTAATGAGTGTGTGAGTTAGGCTGTAGGGGTTGGCTAATAGACATGAATTAGTGTGTTAGGGGAGAATATCATTGGGTAATGACTCACTCTAAGGTTCTAAGCACCTGGAATGGTATTTAAGATCATAGTTTCAGCCTTTAAGGTAGTGGTTTGTATTTTCTAGTGTATGCTATACGCATAGGTCCAAGATATGACCAGACCGTCAAGATTTGACCTAATCACTTCAACTTGGATTAGATTCTGACCAAACATATTTTCATCAAAATATGTTTAGAGCCTTAGAGTGAGTCAATAGTAAATCCTCCATAAATTGCTCTATCAAATGAGTGTTATATTGCTATATTTTATGTTTACTCTTCTAAGATTTCTTCTACACAAATAAGTCAATATATTAAGTTAATGTGATTAACATCATAATCACTAGAAAAATTCAACGCACAACATTCTCGATCTCATATTGCTATTGCATCCTCAACTTTGGTTGGTCAGGTACCCTGGACCTTTTGCCTTTGAATACCTCTGTACCCTCCTTAGGTCATTCTGGCGAGGTATGTGTCCGCTGGTCCTGTTGCCTTCAAATCCTCAAAGAGTGCTTTTACACTGATTCCTTTCCAACTTTGCGTGATATTTGCTATCTCACCTTTTGTGACTGCTGTTCCATCCACCTGGAAATCACCAACCACCTCCCTTTCCGCCCATTTGCCCCTTCTGGCTTGATCTACGTTCATGGAGTTGGCTAACAATGCGCTGTCAAGGTCCCACACCTATTTATGCGATCAGAAAATTGTTGTTTGCCAGTATCTTCACTTGCTGCTGTACGCTAAGGAAGCTTACCTAATTCAATTGAAAAGTTAGCTAAATTTTGGCGTGTAATTCAGATGAATTATGAAATAATGGTGGAGATGTTGGAAATAATATATATAGTTCTTTGATATTAAAATTTAACATTAGACTGTAGCTGCTAAGTCAGGACTATCTTTCTTCATTTTATTTAAACATTAAAGTTTTGAATTTAAGGTAAGTATTTTATTGATCATTTGAAAACTTAAGCTCCAAATGAAGATAGGATTTTGAAGAACCTTGAATTTACTGAAATATCTCATATCAGTTTAGGAAATAGTGAAAACTGACATCTATAGATCTTTATGAGGTACTATAACCAAAGTATACATACCAGCCTCTATTTAGGTAGTGTCGCTATCTTTTTTAGATTTTTAGCCAACTTCATATTTTTCACGCACAAAATAATTTACACATCTATACTGAAAATCATGTAGGCAAATTTCTTTCCTTGCTTTTTCTTAACAATGACTTCGATTTTAGTCTGTCAATGTTGCAAGATTGTTTATTTTCATTGTATGCTAATGATAATTTTGGTCTTGTGCCCTGATAGCGTGTTGGTGAAATTAGAAAGTAACAGAAGACTTATTGGTTTTTTACTGTATTGGAAATTTTATAATTGATATGCTTTTCACATGGGTTCTGACACTTTTGCAATGAATGTGAATCATGCAGGCTCGGTTAATTGAGAGGACACCATCTATGAGTGATCTTAATGAGGTCGTGTTTGGTCAGGTGAGTAGAAGTGGTTATTACTATAAAACTTTTAAGTTTATTGATAAGTCATTGTGTATTGTATTTTCTGTCATTTGTAGATATTGATTAGTTTAAGAAATATTTACAGTAACAATGATTCTTTTTCTAACAAACATTTAGCAAGATAATTGGAGGTAATGAAGTGATCCACTACTACTAGGAGATTACAGTACATATATAGAAAAACCCACCCATATAATACTTAAAGAAATAGGCAATGTGGACTAAATATGTGTTGGTAAACCACTCTAGCATATAATAACCCTTAATGCTCTCTTGTAAACTCAAGGTAACTAAAGTTGATAGAATGTTGATTTTAACATATAAGTTGCAAACTAGAGATGACTACTATACATAAAAAACTATTACTTGTGGTTATGCTAATAAGTTGTGTTCATGTCCTAATTTCTTGCCTTTTTGTCGAAAGAATATTGTTCATTATTTAAAGTAATCAGATGTAAGCAACACATCAGGATATGTAAGAAATAATTTGAGTTAATCAGTCAAAACAATCAAGATATTTATTCAGAATTAAATTGGGTGGACTATAACTAACTACCATTATCCTTAATGATCAAATCCTGCATTGGAAATAATTAGATTCCATTCTAGTTTCTAGGCCAAGTTAATACATTGTTAAGTTTCTAGGTAATTTATGCAGTGTGTAGTTCCTAGAACATTAATGTCCTCATTTATTCTCATGTTATCAGCTTCTATTTATATGTGTGATCCTTGGAAAATAATGTAAGATATGAAAAATAAAATATTCAGCAGAAAATAAATTACAGAATTTTATCCAGCATTTCTATCTTTTTCTAGAAAAGAGGATCAACCTGTATAACCTTACGTATTTACTGCATCAGTTGGTTGTTAATATTTGATCTAATGGAATTACTGAATCTCCACTAGAATATGTAATCTCCGATATTTATTCTGTTTAGGGCTTTTATGGTTGTTGAAGGCTTGTTTGACCGATGCTTGAATACCTTTGTGCTGTTACATAATATGAAATGGAAAAGAAAGCATACCTAAAATCTTTTTTTTTTTTGTGCGAAGGCTTAAGAAAGCATAGCAAATCACTTTGGAGCGACAATGAAGTTGTTAGTTTGATTTTGATTTCTTATACACATGGAAGAAACTTTAATGAGATAATGACTATTATGGTTCTTTCCTAATTTTAATACTTATCTAAATTTTATGGGTTATTCTACACTAATGGGTTAGATATCAAAGTTGTCGGTTTGGTTTCTCTGTAAGTTTGCTAATTAACATTCATTTATTTTTTGATAGTCCACTTTCCTACTATCAAAGATGCATTAGAGAACTATTCTTGTGTGCTTTTGAAGCCATTATGTTATTTTGTCCGAGGTTTAAACTTTAAAATACTCGTCATCGGCGGATCTTTCTCAATGTCTTGCCAAAATGGTGCCGTATGCAGTCAGATAATTTTCTTCTCGTCTTAGAAAAATATGGAATTGGTCCCACAAATCTGTCCTACAATGTTTGTTCACATTAAAAAACATTAAATTAATTCGTTTCCAATAGTTTAGGTGAAATAGTTTTGAGATTTAACTTCATTTGAAATTTAATGACATTGAAGAATGATATCCTACCTTATTAGTAGAGGCTTCTCAACTAAGATTAACTGAATTTTACTACCTTATTAGTAGAGGCTTCTCAACTAAGATTAACTGAATTTTACAATGTAGAGAAGGATATAAATCATTCTAATTATTTTTGTGTTTGTTTTTCATTGTTTAATTTGTTTACAGAAGTCAATTTGAGTATCTAATTAAACAAATCTTCTAAGTCCTATGTCAATACCATGAAGGAATTTTCACTTTTCAATGTGTATTTCATTTGTAAGAAAGTTAGAACATTTGATGCCTTTTAGAACAAATGGTAGCTGAATGAATCTCAACAATATATTAGATCTAAAGGTCAAGAGTTCAAATCTTAACTAACCTCCTATTTATTAATTATTCATCCTGCTCTGCCAATATGTTTGGTTCATGATTCAAAGCTATTAACTTTATCATGAGGGGGAAATATTAATTTATGAATACATAAATTGGATCCTTGCATTACCGCTTAAGCTTTTAGGATATGTATAACTAACCAATCTTAACATGATATGTATAACTGATCAATCTCAACATTGTGAAAATACAATGGGAACACAAATTTTTATATGGAATTTAGATTAGGGAGGTTCTAGCTATAGTTTCATGGTTCCAAGGCCTGGGTCAGAATCTCATTGGTATATATTTGTGTTCATGTTCCATTTTTACCAAATGTTTGTTGAACAATTTATTTTTACCCATATATATATATATATATATATGTTTTGGGTAAGGTCAAAATTAATTTTGACCATGATTGAGAAAATTAGAAACGTAAATAAAAATTAAATTAACAAAAAATAGTAATTGAATTTATTGTCTTGATTAGAAATTAAAGCAAGCTAAAAAAAATTAAAAGAATAAAATATGGCAAGGAGGTGCCATGCATTTCGGTTTGGATGAGAAAAATAAGGAAAGCAAAAGTAAAGTAGCACACAAAAATTGAATCAAATCAATAATAGCATACAAGGAAACACATGCTATAAAAGAAATTGCCAAAGCTTGTATGGAGGAGGTGTTAGCATTAGAGGTGGAGGTAATTAAGGAAAGATAAATCAAATCAAAGAAAATCAAACCAATTAAGTGAAAATTAAATTCAATTATTCAATGAAGCTTCTATAAAAAAAAAAAGAGAGGAGTTAGCCAAAACGAGAATCATGAGCTCTTAAAAAGGGAAATTGAATTATGGCAAGGTTGGACATTTGGACTAAAGGAATTAATAAAAGGAGGAGCGGAAACCAAAAAATGAGGGGGGTGTCTCTCGGCAAGGAGAGGAGCAAGAGGAGACAATTAAAGAGAGAAGGAGGCTCGGCAAGTAAAAATTGGAGGGGAGCAGCAACATCAAAAAAGGACTTTTAATAGAGAGGGGGAGGCAATAGAAGAAAAAGGAGAAATCTAGAGGGCAAGAGAGAAAGCTCGGCAACAAAAAAAAAAAAAGAGAGACGGCTGCATGGGCCTCAGCAAGAGAGAAGAGAGGTTCTAAGGGGGAGCAATCGACTCATCGACAACAAAAAAGAGGCTCTCGGCAAGAAAAAAAAAAGAGCCTCTTAAAAAAATTAAAAGGAGCAAGAGGAGACAATCGAAGATTGAAGAAGCTTGCTCGGCGTTTTATGCCATTATTAGGTTAGACCCGGTGACGCTCTTTGTAGCTAGGTATTGAAGATGAAGAAGCTTGCTTGGCATTTTATGCCATTATTAGGCTAGACTCGGTGACGCTCTTTGTAGCTAGGGATTGAAGCTTGCTCAGCATTTTATGCCATTATTAGGTTAGACCCAGTGACGCTCTTTGTAGCTAGGGATTGAAAATGGAAGAAGCTTGCTTCTCGTTTTATGCCATTATTAGGTTAGACCCAGTGACACTTTTTGTAGCTAGGGATTGAAGATTGAAGAAGCTTGCTCGGCATTTTATGCTATTATTAGGTTAGACCCGGTGACGCCCTTTGTAGCTAGGGATTGAAGATGGAAGAAGCTTGCTTGGCGTTTTATGCCGTAAATCTATTTTTAAGAACCGTGCTAAGATTACACGTTGTTCTGCTTTGATCGGCGCTACCGTGCCAAGATTGCATGGGTTTAATGTGCTGAAATTTTTGCATGCGCTCGCACCAAAGCCTCACACCGGAGCTGTCTTCGTCTGCCGAAATTTCTACCGTAAGGACTCGAGATCCGACTGTTGGATCTCGTTAAAATCACGCTTGCATGCTCTCCTCACGCCGGCGAACCTACAGCCTAAAGGATCCGGCCATCCAAGTATCGGATCGCCGGAATCAAACAAAAATCCGCCGGTGACCCTGTTTCCGCCTAAATCGATGATTCAGTCGACACTCCATCGGAAGGCTTCAAACTCCGGCCATGAGTCCTCCTTAACATGGGGAAGGCGCTGGCGGAGCCGATCGATTGGAGGTGCAGTGATTGGATGGCGGCGACGAACCCTAATCTTCGAACGTTGCCGCCACCATCGCATGTGAGGAAGAAAGGAACGAACGGTGTAGATCCGTTCAAACACATCAACGGCCCAGATTGAATCAAAATCAACGATCCTGATCATTTCGAATAAAATCGAACAGCTGAGATCTAGCTAGTTTAATGAATTTGAATCAACGGATCAGATTTATCCCATGAAATCAACGGTTCAAATCCAAATAAAATTGACGGTCGCGATTACTTATATCTTAATCTGACGATCGAGATCATTTGATCTTAAAAATTAAAACCAACGGTCTTGATCTATTAGAAACGAATCAATGATCCAGATCTTCATCAAATTCAACGGCTATGAGTACTTTACACGAAATCGGATGGTTCCAATCAATCCGGCTTAATAAATTAAAACCAACGGATCAGATTCATCCATTCCAAATCCAACGGCTCAGATCTAAACTTCAAATGAACGGCCAAGAATGATCGGAACGCATCTAGGTCAATCCATTGAAGATTAACATGATCAACGACTATGATTACTTTACATGAAATCGGACTGTTCCAATTAATCCGGCTAAATAAATTAAATCCAACAGATCAGATTCATCCATTCCAAATCCAACGGCTCAGATCTAAACTTCAAATGAACAGCCAAGAATGATCGGAACGCATCTAGGTCAATCCATTGAAGATTGACATGATCGAGGTGTCGATCCCTACTATATTAAACTTGATCTTTCTAAATACAACATCAAATTTTTCATCCGAGACCCGGATTGAAGCAAATCGATGAATTTAAATGAACGGTCAAGATGAACCTGATCTAAACTCTAAATCAATGGCTGATATTGATCTAAGCATATCTAGGTCAATCGGTTGACGTTTTACATTATCTAGGTGTCGATTCCTACTATCTCAACCCTGATTTTTCCAACTACAATATTAGATTTTCGATCCGAGATCCGGATTGAAGAAAATTTGTGAATATAAATGAACGGTCATGATAAATCGGATTTAAATATAAAGTGTACGGCTGAGATTGATCTGAGCATATCTAGGTCAATCGGTTGACTTTTGACATGATCGAAATGTCAATTCCTGCTACCTCGACCCTGATCTTTCCAGAGATAATATCAGATTTTTGATCTGAGATCTGGATTTAAGCAAATCTGTAAATTTAAACGAACAGTCACGAGGAGGCTGATCTAAATTCTAAATCAATGGCTGAAATTGATTGGAGCGTGTCTAGAGCAATCAGTTGACTTTTGACATGATCAGGGTGTCGATTCCTACTAAGTCGAACCTGATCTCTCCAAATATGATATCAGATTTTTGATCCGAATTCTGGATTGAAGCATATCTGAGAATTTAAATGATTGTTCAATATGAATTTGTTCTAAATAAATAATCAACGGCTGACAATGATCTGGACATATCTAGGTCAATCGGTTGACATTTGATGTGATCAAGGAGTCGATCCCTACTAATTCGAACCTGATCTTATCATATATGATATCAAATTTTTTATCCGAATTATGGATTGAAGCATATCTATGAATGAACCATTGAAAATGATTTGAACATATTTAAGTCAATCTATTGACTTTTGATATGATCAGGGAGTTGATCCCTATTAAATTAAACCTGATCTTTCCAAGTTTGATGTCGGATTTTCAATCCGAGTTCAAGATTAAACTGATCTATGAATTTAAATCAATGGTCATGAGAAAATTAGATATTTGATATCTAAAGATGATTTTCATCAACATGAGTCAGATGGACAATCATTGATATAATCTAGGTATTTACCCTTATAAAATTAAGCCCAATCTTTCCAAATATAATTTTGGATTTAAATTAAAACATATATTTCATCCGGTTGAATATGAGCTAATTAACTCATTCAACCTATTTTGATCAAACCCATCATATCACGATATAATATTGTTTGAGAGATGCGTACGTCGATGCTTGTCATCGGGGTGTAGCTCCTCAATATGATATTGTGTATGTGATGCTCCAAGATAAAATAATCATTCCTCATAATAAATCAAGTTCAAATGCTCACAAGTCATCAAGACCGAGCATAAATCAAGTTTGAATGCTCACAAGTTATCAAGACCGAGCAGAAATCAATCACAAATGCTTACCAAGGGCCAAACCAATTCCAAATATCCAATAGCCATCATGGTTGGATATTTTCTAAATCCAAATACCCAACAAGCCATAGGGTTCGGGTAACTTTCAAATCAAATATCCAATAAGCTGCCGAGGTTGGATATTTTCCAAGAATAGATACCTAATAAGTCATTGATGCCAGGTATTTTCTAAAATTAAATATCCAACAAGCTGCAAGGCCGGATATTTTCTAAAATCAAATCCAAATACTCGTAAGCCACTAAGGCCGAGTATATATCAAATTCAAATACTCACAGGCCATTGAAGCAGAGTATAAATCAAATCCAAATGCTCACAAGCTATTAAAGCCGAGCACATGTCTAAATCCAAATGCTCATAAGCCATCAGGCTGAGCATAAATCTCATATCAAATTTAAATGCTTATAAGCCATCGAGGCCGAGTATAAATCAAATTCAAATGCTCATGAGCCATCAAGGCGGAGCATATATTAAATCCAAATGCTCATAAGCCATCAAAGCCGAGCACATATGAACTCCAATGCTCACAAGCCATCATGGCCGAGCGTAAATCAAATCAGATGCTCATAAGCCATTAAGGTCGAGCATAAATCAAAATCATATGCTCATAAACCATTAAGGCCGAGCATAAATCAAAATCATATACTCATAAACCGTCGAGGCCGAGTATAAATCAAGTTTAAATGCTCACAAGCCATCAAGACCGAGTACTTTCTAAATTCAAATGCTCATAAGCCATCAAGACCGAACACATATGAAGTTCAAATGCTCATAAGCCATCAAGGTTGAGTATCTCAAATTCAAATATTCATAAGCCATCAAGGCCGAATATTTAAATTTTAAGTTGTTCATGAGCCATGTATTAATATGATATTTATAAAATATTTTGCCCTCTAATTTGTTGAATATTATTTACTTATATAGTTCTCTTAATCAAAGGTACCCTAATTTCAGGGATAATTAATAATGAGTGTTTGCGCTCATTGGAAGCCAGAACCCATTAAACAAAAAAATCTTATTAATTTAAAGTAAATTTGAAAAGGTCAAAATATATTAAAACATGATAAAAAATGACCCCATAATGTTCTAAACATCTAACCAATGGATACTTGCTGAACGAGAGAATTTCTTCTAGTATTTATGCAAGAGACAACACATCATTGGATACTCATTGATTGATTGGATGCTCAGATTTACTTTGATGAAGAACTCAAACAGTAAATGCAAATCCAAAGAATAATTAGAATAATCAACATATCTTTTTTCTAATTGTAGTTATTGGATGTCAGTGTTTGGGTTTAAAACAAAGAAATCTCTACTAGCCAAATTTCTTGGATCCAGTTTTCACAACAAATAATTATATTGAAATCAAATATGCCAAAACTACTAAATTGCAAGAATTTGAGAAGGTTTTTAATAGTTCTCGTGGAATTCACAAAGTACAAAGTTAGTGTTTGAATTTTAAATTAGGATGTAAAGAGTTTTAAATAGGCTGCAAGACTCAAAATTCACCTAAATGCTAAAAAAACAGCTAGTGACTAGGAATCTAGCCAATGGAACCATATATGTTAATATATATTAATTTTCCGTGTGTACTGACACAGTATAAACATATTTGATTTTATCAATGTTGAAGTTAAAATATTTTGGAATATACTTATTGTTTGTATGTGACATAAATTCAATACGTGTTTACCTTGTTAGGCATTGACCTTCATGTTTTTCTTGCTGTGATAAGAGCCATGTGTTAGTATATATTAATTTTCCGTGTGTACTGGTACAGTATAAATATATTTTATTTTATCAGTGTTGAAGTTACAATATTTGGGAATAAACTTATTGTTTGTATTTGACATAAATTCAATACATGTGTTTACTTGGTTAGGCATTGATTTTCATGTTTTTCTTGTTGTGATAAATTAAAAATCATTGCCAAGATTTCTTAACTCTTGTTTTCAGCACGGAAGAGTCTGCAAGCTTGGATCATTAGATTGTGACATCTAAAACCTAATAAAATGATCCAAAATCTTGTATATGCTAAGCTAATTACTATTCATTCTTAATCAGTCGTAACTCACAACACATATTGTTCATTTAAAAACTAGTCATGCATTTGGTCGTCCCGAGTGGCCAAATATCAAAGCTGCTGGTTAACTAATGCTAAATGTATAAATAGAGTATGGACATAACACGAAATCCACATATTAAGTTTTTTACTATCATCTAGATGAGCAATGGAGCCAAAAAAACATTGAAGTGTGACATTGAGGAACAACAAATGAAGTAATATATCATACTTCTCAAATTTATTGTCATGTTGTAATGTAAGTTGAACTATTGTACTTGTAAATATATTTGCGTTTCTTTTGAATTTGTTTTAATTACTGCACTACGTGCCTTTATTTTAGAAGGTACGTACCTGAGAATTTACTCTTTTCATGTTCTATTTATGATAAACGAGTAATGTATTCAATACAATCTTATTTGCAGGACCACCTTTCTAGGGATGACTTAGCTTTTATCTTTTGCTTGAAGGTATGCCTTCTTATTCATGCAATCATCTTGTCCTTATAGTTATGTAAAACTTAATTTCTGCTTAGCAGTCATCTTTTGCTTAATGTTTGTTTTTTAATTATTGAGATCACTACTTGCTCTTCCTTATAAGTTGCAGCAACTTCAAGTGGTTATATGTGCCAACTGTTGTTTTCAGGATCGACCCACTACCCAGGAATATAAATGTTTCATGGAATCATATCATAGGTTGAAGCAGAGTGAAAAACTATGCCAAAAGTTTAAATATATTTTTGATTAATTTCTATATATACACACACAAACTAAGATGAAGGTTCGTACTCGTTTGATGGAGGTTCAGACTGGACCAAGTGGTGGAGCAGCAGAAGAGGAAGATGAAGGAGAAAAGAGAAGAAGGAGAAGAAGAAGGAGAAGAGAAGAGAAGGAAGGAGAAGAAGGTGAGAAAGGAGGAGGAGAGAAAGAAGAAGGAGCTTGCCTGCCAATGCAATTGCAGTACTCCTCTTTTTCTTTTTTCGCTTCTTCTTCTTCTTTCTCTTTTTCTTCAGCCCAGACCGGCTTTTCATACCTTGCTACCCACTAATGCCTACCTGTCAATGCACCTTTGTGTGGAAGTGATCCAATTGAGCCACGCCACCATCCTTTCAGTTGAGCTGTAACTTGAACTTGCTTGAGTGTGTGACTTAAGAGAAGCATATAAAATAAGGAATAAAAGAGAAATGGAATAATGAGGAGAATGTGTTTTTTTCCTGCTGCACTGATCAAGACTAGAGACATCTCTTACAATGCAGCTACATCATCAGGAATGGGTCATCACTGTTTTCTTCATATGCTTCATCTCCTAGTATGGTTCTACACTGATTAAAGGGCACATACAAGAAGGTAGAATGTTGCATTAGAAGGTAATAATAAACTAAAAATAGTTTATGGAAGTCATTACATTGTAAGTAATAGTCATTTAGAGATAGTTCTTCAGCATTTTGAAAGGGTAACTAGTTAGCCGTAAGAGATAAATTATTCTATAGTTTCCATACAACACTTGTAAAGGACTTCAATTTTAATTGACTTAATCAAAACGCTTGTATCTTCGATTTTAATTTACAAACTAAGTTTTGAATTTACAATCTTGATTTCTTTACATATTTATATAATTTACATAGACTGAAATTTGAGTAATATAAACTTGATACTCTTTTATCTTAAATGTCTTCTAAATTATAATACAATATGAGATAAATATTGTTGAAGAATACATATTTGTTAAAAGGCTACAATTGCATTAAAAATACCAAAAAGAATAATTTAAATGTATGATATAATTTAATAAAGTGAATTATAATAAAATAATTTAAAGTATTGCTAACAATTATATTTATGTATGATAATTGTTAAGTATTTTAATGAAAGCCTTATTAAATATTGTGAGTGTTTTGATGTGTACAAAAATATATTTATTTTGCTAAATCTTTATTTAAACTTTTAAAGGTTTTTTTTGTATCTTAATACCTTTTATTAATTTTATATGCACAAGTGCCTTTCTTCACTTGGGCAGGTGCCTAATGTCAGTTAATTTTGGACTTTTTGGTTATAGCGTAATTTGAGATCCCCGTTATAAAACCACTATGCTGTGGAACAAAGTAATGTCATAGAAAGTATTTATGTTTTAAACCAAAAAGTTGTTCGATAACTTAGTGTGGAAGCTGTGATGGTGGATCGTGGTTTGGTTCCTCAAATTTTTAATTATATGATTCAAAATTTATTATTTAGCAACCAACATTTTTGTATTTTTTTACATTTTTAAAAGATATGTATATGGAAATTATGGATTTAATTTATTAACTATATTTTGTAAAGAAATATTAAGAAAATCCCTATAAATCATCACATATTCTTAACTTATATACAACAAAATAAAGCAAGATTCAATAAGACACTCGTCTCTTCAGTTTAATTATTTTAATTCTTATTAAAAGTAACTGTATATAAATTTCTCTCTATATCAACGATAGAGATTATGATGCTGATTATATCTTAAGATTGAAGATCAAATTAAACTTGCATGTATATTAGGATAAATAGTTGTCCTTTCTATTTATGTTTTATTATTTTAATGATAGTATATAATTAATTTGGTTTGTATTTTTAATTCATTTATATGATCAAGTGTTATATTCATTAAGTAGCATCAAATTCTAGTGATAGATCTAGAGATATGATGGATAGCACAAGGTTTATTTGAGTTTCCATGAGGTGCTTTTTTCTTAGAAAGCTTCCTTATTGTCTAAAAAAATATCCTACAATTGTAGCTTTAAAGCACAACATATCACTTGTATTAACCAAACAACATTTTGAGTTTGCTTTTGAGTTCACATCTGCTGTCACATAATAGTGCAACAGCTATATTGGATATTTAATTTCCTGGATCAAATCAATTCTTTTTTGAATTCCTATACGTGCGATTCCTTTGAAACCTGAGGATATTCTCCTATTTTTTTGTACATAGTTTTTGATACAATTCCGTATTTTTTCATCTTCCTGTAGACCTACGGAATAATTTTTTGGTTGTGCAAACCAAAAGGAATGATGACGTTGGGTTGTACAAAGTCTGAAACCAAGTGGATTTATTTTTTGTCCCATATTTTCCTATTATATTTTCTTTCCATCCATATATTTTATTTTACTATGATGAATCTAAATCTTAGATTCATCTAAGATAAGAATAATTTAGATTTATCCTTTAATACAATTGTTATATGACAAGTGGGTCTTTTTATCGGATAACTACGTCCTCGAGCTCGAGGTCTTAATTTTTTGACAATAGTACTCCTATTAACTTTGGCTTCACTAATGAATGAATCAGCTTCGTTCAAACCCATATTATGACTAGCATTTGCTGCTGCAGAATAAACCAATTTTAAAATGGGATAAGATGCTCGATAAGGCATGAGTTCCAGTATCATAAGGGTTTCCTCATAGGAACGTCCGTGAATCTGATCAATTACTCTTCGCGCTTTGAAAACAGACATACTACATATATGTTGAGCTAAAATTTGGACTTCTTTACCCGAACTCGAGTTCTTTATCATAAGGTTATCCTATCCCCCAACAATGAATGATAAGCACTTGTTTGACTTTCATTTTTTTTTTACTTTGCTTTGGCTTTGAGCTTTGCCTTTCATTTCCATTTTTTGATTTTGATATTTTATCATTATATGTTATGTATAATTATATGTTATGTTAATATTAACAAAAATGAACTTAACGACGAGATTTATTATCGTTTCTTGCATGTCTCGCAAAAGTGAGAGTAGGCGCGAATTCTCCCAATTTGTGACCTACCATACGATCTGTTATATAAATGGGTAAATGTTCCTTTCCATTATGAATAGCGATTGTATGGCCAAGTTGGCCCTTAAGAGTGCTTGACACCCCTAATATCACTGTTACGCATAATAACAAGTAGCGCCATTGATAGGAAGTATGGTGCAGGCGCAACAAAGCATTTCTTCTTGATACTTCTCTGACTTAAAAAGGACCAAGGGACTGGCAGCTAGCAACTTGCGCATAATTTAAGTGCTGATTAACCATTTATGAACTTTTTCCTTGATGATATGTACATGGATTTAAAGTATGTGCGCTTCTTATTAAGTATTATAAGGATACCCTTGTTCCTCCATCTACGTGCTCAAACCTTTGCTTCAAAACAAATCATTGTTTAGGCATTTTTCTATTTTTAGTAATTTTCAGATGGAAATTCAATTAATATTTTTGCATGCACCCTTCTTTCATAAAGGAGACTTCTTTTTAGTTGTTGTGATGCATTGGATGTTGAGAAAGCATGTAGCTTGAACTCCTAGAGTTTTGTCTCTTTCTGGCTGCCGGTTCTTTAACGGTGAAGATAGAAAGGGAAGCTTTGATGCGTTTCAATGAATAGACTCATCAATTTTGCGTGTTCTTAAAGAGAACTTGGAAATGTTATGCGGAAGTTCCTGGCTGCTGGTTCTTTGATGGTGAAGATAGAAAGGGAAGCTTTGATGCGTTTCAAAAATAGATTCATGAATTTTGCGTGTTCTTAAAGAGAACTTGGAAATGTTACACTTTCAGATGTTTTATAGATTATGATATTTAATAAATTCTGATAAAATGAAAATATCACGTTTAATGTTTTTGGTATTATCTGCCTTCTTCATATTTTCATGTTTGGGTAATGATAAATTAAGAGGCACATTTTTTTCTCTTTTGTCTATATTTTCTCATTCACCTTGATCATATTTTGTTCTTCTTAGGCCTCAGATAATGCTCCATTATATGGTGTTTGCTTGCATGTCCAAGAGATAGTTCAGAGAGCACCAGGTATTTTAGGTGCTGTTTCACCTCTTCCCCATTCTTCTTGCAAGCCTGGTCGTTTCTTGGTGTCTGCACCACGTTGTTATTGCCTACTCACAAGACTTCCCTTTTTCGAGCTCCATTATGAGATGCTGAACAGGTCATCTTTCTTGCTTCTGTCTAATCTTTTAGTTTTCAGAATACTTTTTCCCTTTATTTTTCTAGCATAGATAGGCTGATACTAAAATTTTAAAAAACAGAAATTAGTTTGATACCGGTATATATTTTGTGGGTATGTCCGGTACCATTTTAGTGTTGGTATGCCCAATAAATAGGACCTGGATGCAACTGCTTTAATTTTAAAACTTTTGATATTTATCAAAACTTTGCATTTTTAATGTTGCAGCCTAATCGCACAGGAGCGCCTTGACAGGATAACACATTTTGTTAGCGAAATGGCTCTTACAGAGTCTGTCCCACATGGGGTGACTTGCCCTGAGCAATTGTCTGGAAACTCTGGTTCCCAGTTTAATAGTTGGATGGAATATGCTATACCAGTTGATAGTGTATCTGGTCTAATTACTTCTTCAGGTTTTCCAATGGAGAGGGAGGTATCATCATCTCCATATGTAAGTTTGGAACCTCATTCACCAGAAAGTGCTTCTGCAAGTGAAGCTTCAGATTTCAGTCATCTAAGAGAACTAGACAAGGAAACTAGGAGGGCTGGGCATAGTTGTGATGATAATATTTCTGAGACATCAGGATCACGTTCGGACAGCTTTGAAAGATTAAATGGTTCCTTTGAGAATGGGTACGGTTCACCAGAAGTTGGAATAATGTGTTCTTCCAGTGGTAGACTGCCCCGAGCAGAAAGTTTGGAGTCTGTGTACAGGTAGTAGAAACTTTTCCTCTGTCGACACTTTTAGTTCTGTTACAGGCAAAGTTCGAGTCCACAATGCATCTTTTTGATTCCTTAAAAAAAATGGCTTACCTGAAAAGGATAGCATCCTTATATATATCATTGTTTAAATGCATTTAAGTGGTTTTGGACAGTTCAGTTAGAGATATGGCATCCGAAGATGAAGATGAAGATGAGTTAATTTCCAAGAATGAAACGCATGTTGGTGATGAAAAAGTGATGGGGTGGGCTAAGGTACTCCATATTTCTATGAAACGGGAAGATCAGTTTTCCATTTTTCTCTACAAATTCTTTTGAACCTAAAATCTTGCTTCCGCTTTTGTAGGTTAATAGCAATGAACCATTACAGATTGTCTGTGGTTATCATGCCCTTCCTCTCCCTCCACGGGGAGGGGAAATGATCTTTCACCCTCTAGAACATTTGCAACCCATTAAGTATGTCCGACCTGCAGTATACTCTATTGGTGTAGATAATACATTTACTGATGCAGTTCCTTTATCTCCAAAAGAAGCTAATGAGGTAAATACTTCCATATACGTTACATGACTTATCATATTCAATTGGCTGTACCTTGCTCGATTAGTTTCTAAGTCGAAATTATTCAACAAGGTTAATGCACGGTTAGCAGCTGCAGAAGAAGCTCTTGCACTGTCAATATGGACTACTGCTACAATTTGCCGAGCTCTATCACTTGAAAGTGTAAGTTCTTCATTTCTGAGGTATTTATTATGAATGTGAAAACCAAGGTTTTAAAAACTATTTCATACTGCCTAGATCATAGTGGTTCTAGACGGTATTGGTACTAGTACATGTAGTATCGGTACATCCAATACCGGTACTATTTAGTGTTAGTATGTTTGGTATTTACTAGTTCGAGACTCATATACAAACTTTAAACCTTGTTGAAACTAGTATTTGATGTTTATAAATGGTTACACTTGAATCTAATGGCCTATGTGGAATAGCATTTAGAAATGTGATTCATGCAGTTACATTTGTGGATGCAGCCATGTACTGTTTCATATTGACCAATTCATCACAATTTGGCATCTTGTTTTTAGGCCTTAAAGATTCAATCTGTTGTTTCTGTATTTAGAAGTTCAATCAATAGGGTACGAAATTTGCCAGTCTGCTAGAAGACCAGTACTGGTATTGGTGCAGATATTTTAAACATTGCTGCCGGTGTTTCCTTTCGCCCTTAAGATTTTTCTAATTTTTCACGTTGCTAATGTTTGTATTATGCTAATTAGACTGGGCCCTTTGTAAATTTTTATTAATTCTTTAGTTTTTAATCTTCATTTAACATCAGTGGATTTTTACTGATTAAACTATTCAATTATTTCTAAAAGTGGCCAACCTTACCAAAATTTTTTTTAGTGCATATGCTTGATAGTTTTGATATCTTGTTAAATTTCGTTATGACTAATTAAATCACTTTCTGTACTTAAAAGAGAGGGTATATGTGAATGCATCCTGTTTATGGGGTATGTGCCAGGATATGCAGCCATCTGTTGGTTTAAATATTTACTGACCATCACAATGTGAAATCCTACTTAAAGTTTTGCTTAATAGACCATTGGACTGTACATAGTACAAATCAACGGTATTGCCTAGTATAGACTAGTTTGTTAAAGTATGTTTATTAACTATTTCTACGTTAAGGTTTTTAAGCAGGATAAATGATTGTTTTTTCAGATTTTGGCACTCTTTGCTGGAGCTTTATTGGAAAAGCAAGTTGTAGTGATATGTCCAAATTTGGTTTGTATATTGTCCTTGAACCCACTACTTCTCTCCGCATTTAGTTCATTGGTGAAAAATTTATATATTTTGATAAACTAAGTGCAGGGTGTGCTTTCAGCCATTGTGTTGTCCCTCGTACCAATGATTCGTCCATTCCAGTGGCACAGCGTGTTGCTTCCAGTGAGTTTATTCAATTTATATATTTTGATAAATTAAGTGCAGTGAGTTTGTTTATTACTGAGATACACAACCATACTTGTCACATGAAAAAAAAAAGAATTTAATAGTTGTTTTGTTGTTTAGAATTCATTTCTTAACCATATGGATATATTTCTTCTTATGTGGGAGGCTGTCAAGTATGCAGACATGTGAAAAATACAAAATGAATAAAAATGATTATGAGAGAGCAAATGAAGCTACCTTATTCTTAAATTAGTTAGCTTTGATGTTAACTTGATCACCATTTTAACTTGATTTTAGAACACTTCTTTAAAATCTGTTAAGTTCACGCGGCATCCAGCCTCTTTTCTTTTCATAAAAGAAAATTGGGACACAGTTTAATATAACCTTTTTGACAACTGCAGAAGAAAAATGAAATTCTTGTCATTTTTTGTAGGACAGATATATGAAAAAAGTTTGATATTTTAGCTTATTGTTTTTCACATTAAATTCCAAGGTAATGTAGGAAATAATAGTTTCTCAGTGCAAAAAGTTGTTGTTCGCTTGTTTTTCTGTAAATACGTTTGCATGAGCTTTACACGTGATGGAATTCTCCGTAGAAACCCATAGGCCATAGTTGCTGGCTTTTTTTCTTGGTTTGCTTGCAGATGGACCTTTTCAATCATTGAAAACAAGCTTTTTTACTTGTTGGAATTCTTTGCTCAAGTTCTTCTGCTGCAGTATTTGAATTTTGTAATATTTCCTTTCTGATTGTAAGTGGTAAAATGAAATGCAATGCTACAGTTTAATTAGTTTAAACCCTTTCAGATTCTACCTAGAAAAATGCTGGACTTTGTTGATGCCCCAGTTCCATATATAGTAAGTATTTCTTATTTATCTTTCTTTTCCATCATCTCTTGAGCAAACAACATTATCATTGGGCATGGTGGTTTGTTTCTTGAAGTATGTTTGATATTAAAATAATGCATGTGTTGTAGGTTAGTAAACTAAATTAATGTGAACGTACAGGAGATATGTTGTACCTTCATTTCACGAACTCTATGCTTGTTAAACTCATTCCATGCTTCTTAGGGTAGAAACAAGTGATCAATTATATAGAGATCCGAAATAGCATGTCATGCCTTTGCTAGATATATTTTAAAAGCTCATACACACCAATTATTCAAGATACGATGTGAAGTTAGTGCAATAATGAAGTTATGCATACTTATGGGGGAATCTTATTTTCCAATGAATGTCGGATAAATTTAGTAACGGAAGATAGAACAGATATTGTTTAGAATTTTTGTTTTCTTTTTATTTTTCTATTTAAAAATAAGCTATTTCGGTTAGCATTTTCTACTGTTTTCATCATAGGAATTTGCCTTCTGTACATTGTTGCAATCTTATGTTTAAAAAAAATAAATTGCCTTACCTATTTCTCGAAACATAGTATGTTTACACCAATTAATAGCGATAAATTCATATTACACATTAAAGAATCAAGGGGTTAAAGGAGAATAGTTTGCACATGGATCTTAGATTTTGATTCAAATTTATCAAATGTTAATGAAAGGTTTGAAAGTACCAATTTGAACACTTGTCTTTTGTGCCCTTACAGGTTTGATGTTGAATCGTATTGACACTTGATATTATTATATCTTAGGCAAAGTTTGAGATTTGGCTCCATTCCATTAGGCATGCTAATTTTCAAAGATGCTAAATTCATTTTGTATCTATATAAGGTGGAATAGTACTAAAGTATACCTTATTTTTCAAAAAAAATAAAATATGTTGAATTTTGATATCCTACTTTGTTAGTAGGACCTTTTCTACTAAGATTGACATAGTACCCCCAACTACATCAAAGAGAGTGGCATTTACCATCAAATCATTGCCAAAAAAACAAACAATTGAAGACGACATTGTGGTTTGACAAGACTTGCATCTCAGACTCCTCCCTTGACAAGCTCTATTGCTATGGTAATTGCCACATATATGGCAACTCTTAAGTGATGACTTAAACTTGACTGGCCAGGCCTATGATGACAACTGAAATGGGCACACCAACTAGCATTGAGTAAGGTTAGACATGCAAAGAATCATAGATGCCTCTAATCCTTAGCCTTTGTGTCTAGGTGCTATGACCACAATGAGAAGTTATTAGATTCACTAGGTTGGTTTAAAGGCATCGCATAGTTATTGTGTTGAATTATGGTGGTTGCTTGTGCTTATAACGAATGTTGTAGAGGCTATTGTGATGTAGATGTGAGGATCTAATGGATGGGGAAGGAAGAAAGAACATTAGATTTTGACACCAAATAACACAACAACAGTGAGAGAGAGAGAGAGAGAGAGAATCAAGAGAGGGAAAGAAAAAGAAGACCAAAAAGACAATTAAAGGAAGATTAGGTTTTCATATGATATCATGTACCTTGTTATAGTGTTGAAGTCATATATATCATGTCATGTACCTTGTTACAATCCTAAAAAGTAATCTGCACATTATCATATCATTGACTCACTACCCATTTAATAACAATCACTAACACTATATAGTAATTTATCTCTATTGTACTTGTTTAGAGTGTGTTAAGAAAGTGGGTGTACAAGTTATAATTTACAAGTTATGTTATTGGGTTTATTTATATCTTCATGGGTCTACCTAATTACTATTGGGTTTGTATATTTAAAAAATAAATCCTAGACATATTAATGTATGATTTACTTTTTTATACTACTTCTAACATAGTCTCAGGTTGCCTTAATTGACCTCTTTTGTCGCCTTTCTAGCACACTCTACCACCATTACTATTGTTGCCCTATTTGATCTTTCATCACCAGCCGCCACTATATGCTGTCATTGTTATTGTTCACCAAGTACTATTTGTCGCTTCCTGATTTTGTTGACAACAGAATTCTTTCAAGTGCGCTCTTGATATCTTGAAATCTCATAGTTCAAGAGTTCTCTTTTGCTCTCTAAAGGGAGTGTGATTATATTTGAGAAGGTTATGTGGTAATATCTTTCACTTATATTATTTGTTTAGGTCTTTCCATGATCTCTTTATTTACTATGCTATAATGAAACCAACTTTACCAACATAGTGCTATAGTAAAATCAGACTCATCTCAAACCAGTACAAATAAAAAATTTTAGTTCGGATTAAAATTTTAAATCTTGGTATTGAATATAATACCACAAACAACTTTTGGATTATTAATAACACTACAAGTTGCAAATTCACGGAAAGGTTCAATTATAAGTTGTGGAAGTAGACATGAAAGGAGTTTTCTACTATGTAGTCACCGGTGATATCCTCTAGTGATCCCTCTGAGATTATGGTTATCATTTCCTACTCTAAGTATGAAAGACTTGTTTAGTTAGAATCTCATGTAGCAGTTCCTTCTACAACTCTTGTAGCATCCTCCACCTGAATATTTGGTATAGCCTCACTTGCCTCCTCTAACAACCCTTGGTTTCTTGATTTTGGTGTATCTTCTCACATAGTGGGTAATAAGACACTATTTATATCTTTATCTCTTCACCATTATTATCGATCAATGTCTATATCAAATAGATACCTTATTCCTAAGGGTGAGCAAAAGGTAAATACTGATTTATCGATTACCGATTTTACCCAATTTTTTTTTCCATTACCGTTATTATTACTGATTACAAAAGTACCAATCGGTAAATTACTAATTTTGCTATTGTTATATATTTTTGTAATAAGAATAATATTTATTAATAATATTATAAATTGATTAATATTTATCAAGATATTATTTTATTTAATGAATTATTTTTCTAAAAGAAGTGATGCTTAGTTTTTCAAAATAATAAAAAAATTTATTAAGATATTAACTTCTCAACTCAAAATAATTAAAAAATTTATTTTTAATAAATATTCTGTAAATTGGTAAATTTACCGAACCAAAATTTTTTTACAGTACCATATACTGAATACCAAATATCATAAATTTTATTGCGGTTACCGTTATCGTTGCCGTTACCGATTTTACTTTTACCTTCGGTAAAATCAGTAATTATTGATTAATGCTCACCCCTACTTATTCCAGTTGTAGGCATTGACACTATCTATATTGATACCCATATTGTTGTTCATCATCTTATATATCTTAGTAGGGTAGTGCTTCTCCACCACCACTACAAGTTTGTTATCGGCATGCTTATGTCCCTCCATCTGCACTAGCTGTCTACAAGCCTCATTCGGAGACTAATGATCTTCCATTCTTCCTATTACATCATGCAAAGGAATAAGTATAGCTACTTATCCTATATCCCAGTATGTTTCTTTTATTCATTTATCTTCCATTCATCATATGCATATGATATTATTACTCCAAGGCACTTTTCTAAGGCTATACTGGTACCCAAGTGGAAAACTGCTATAGATGAGGAAATGTAGGCTTTACTATCAAGGAAAACATTAGTTTCCTTACCTTATGTGTCTAACTAGTTACTGGGTGTATATAGTCAAATATAATCTCGATAATTCGATTGAGGGGTACAAGGCCTGCTTGGTTGCCAAAAGTTTTACTCAAACATCTGTTATTTGATTATTTTGACACATATTCTCATGTGTCACCTTAAATTCTATTAGAACTCTCTTCTCTCTAGCTATTAATCTCTTTAGCTGCATTTATGAGGATTTATATGGAATTAGTTACATAAGACAATATATGGGTTGAAACAAACATGGTTTTATAAATTATCTCAAGTGATGCAACTAGTAGGTTTCCAACATTGCAAAACGGATCACTCCATATTTATACGAGATATAGTGATACTTGTTGTTTATGTGGATGAGATTCTATTTACATGGAGTGATTGGCATGGTTGAAACCAAATTGCATATGCAATCTCAATCAACTCTTAGGCTATGTTCCAAGATTCATTGCATTTTTCTTTCATTCTATGGATTCTATCCAATCGAACATAGCCTATTTTCCTTCCTTTCCATGGATTCCATCCAACCGAACATAGCCTTAGGGATCTTGGAAAACCAAAACACTTTTTAGGAGTTGAAGTGATAAATAAAGGAAAACATATTATTGTCACAACGTAGGTATGCATTAGATCTATTTGAAGAAACTGGCATCATACACTGAACATCCGTAGTCACATTGATGATTCCTAATCAGAAGTATATTGATATAATTGAATCTACTAATATAGACAATTGGCAGGAAAACTTCTTTATCAAACATTTCATATTTTGTAGGAATTGTTAGTCAATTTGTGTAGAAGTCATAGAAATATCATTGGGATGTCATAGTCAAAATCTTACAATATATTAAAGGAGTACCATGGTAGAGTTAAAGTTTACACTGATGTTGATTATGCTAGAAATGTAGATGACAAAAAATCAATTTATGTAGTTTACACATGTGGTTGGAAATTTAGGAACATAAAAATAAAGAAACAAAATGTGGTTTCTTAGTTGTGAAGTAGAATACAACGGTGACAATCTACCATATCCAAGTCCTATAAATATGTATTGTAACAACCAATTTGCTATCTTTATTGTTAGTGATCCAATATTCCTTGAAAGAACAAAATATATAGAGGTTGATTGTCATTTCATTTGAAAAGCTATTATGAATCAATAGATATGTACTCCTTACACATGATCAGGAACAACTAGTAGATATCCTCACAAAGATAAAAGACTTTGGGCCTAATGTTTTGTTCCTTGCGTAACAAGCTAGGCATAGGTGATATATTTGTTCTAGCTTCAAAGGGAGTGTTGATAAAGTGGGTCTACAAGTTATAAACTATAAGTTATGTCATTGAGTTTGTTTATATCTTAATCAATTACTATTGTGCTTGTATATTTAAGATAGATTAACGTATAATTTACTTTTTCAATACCAATTCTAACAGTATCATGTATCCTAGATAAGAAAGAAAAACTGATATTATCTCACATTTTTCTTGGTTATGATTTCTTTGAGGGAAAGAAAAGAGAAGGGATTATACTCTTTAATTTTAATGAGATGCTTGTATACTCAGTTCTCAAATTTCTGTTCAAATTGGATGGAAAAAAACTAAAAAACAGTACCTCTATTTTTAATCAACTTTCTATTCTTTCCTCTATCCCTCTAAAGACACATTCCTTTTTTTTTCTTTCCCGTTTCCCCCTCTAGGAAATAATGTTTGGACCAAGGTTCGTAAAACCGGCCCAGTGACTCGATCCGATGAGCTGTCAAACTGGTACGGTACCAGTACCATACCGTTCATACTGGACGGTAGCAGGTGACAGCGGTGGCAATAGGCGAGCTTCGATTGAAGCTTCTAGCGGCACCAGAAGCTTCAATCAAAGCTTCTAGTCACTGCCAACTGCCGTTTAGCCTCCCTCCGCCGCTGCCGCCGCCGCCCGCTGCCGTTTCGCCCAGAGCCGTGCTTCGACGCTTAGGCCGGAACCGCTTGCTTATTGGACCGGTTCCGGACAGGTACAGAATGGTTTTCAATTCCTTGGTTCAGACTATTGCATTATTTCTAAAGTATAAATGATTGGACTGTAACCCTCTTCAGTTTTTTGTTGGTTTGCATTATAAGAACTTTCATAGATGGGGATCATTCATATGCTATTTAGAAGACAATTTGGTTTCTTTTCGCTATGTGTTTTATAATGTTCATGGTTGCAGTAATATGTTCTATAAACATAGCAGTCGTGCTTTTCAATTGCTTTATATTTTTAACTGTATACCTTGTACATTTCTCTAATTTGCTTTGATCGACTTATCATATAGCATAGCTGAATAGCTGATATTTGGAAATCGATAACATAATTATGTTGCTAGGTAGGAGTGCCATATAAACCTGATGATGGCAAGATGAAGATGTCCAATCTTATACGGATTAATGTTTATAAGGACAAGGTTAGTGACCATGTCACCAAGTTCTTGCTTATTTGCATTTCTACCTTGCATGTATTTTGGAATGCGGACAACTTGCTTAGTTAATGTTGATTTATAAGCTCAAGCAGTTAGTTGCATTTGTTTCATTTCAATTTTTTGTGTGTTTTGTAGTAGTTCCTGTTAAAAAAAAAAAGCTAAATCGAGTTTTTGAAAATAAAACTATAGAGGTTTCAATAACTCTGCTACCGTAGCTTGAGTTGATCAAAGCAAAAAATATACTATGTAGAAAAAATTGAGTGAAAGGTTAGGAAGGTAGAGGACCATCGAGAAGAGGAAGATCAGAAATTGGTTACTATCTCACGGGAGAAAAGAGGACGCTCGTTAAGAAAAAGTAAACATCTAAGCTCTAACTCCACAGATAATAAATGAATCCAATTTTAGAGCAAATTAATTTTCTAGAGAATAAATTATTTCATTTGTCAACTTACTGCAAATTTTGTTTCATTTAAATGTGATTTTTTTTGGGTATATGACCATCGTATTTCTAAACAATGACCAATATTTTGTCAGATGTTTAAATTACGTGAGAATTGTGGACTAATTTTCTTTTCAAGATTAAGCCCTAGACCAAATGGACATGGAAAATAAAAATAGAAACTCAATCTAATGTACTTTTGACCTTGCACTCTGACCATATTTATCACAAGGTAAAACGTAAACCCACCTGTAGAAAATACATTGCCAAGCATATCTTATCAATACCCCTTGTGTTATTTTTCCTGTGATTTGATGTCAATGAGAAGCATAAATATGGATTGAGTTGTGGTCTACTTTGCAACACTTTTCATGATTAGTGTTCTGGTAGCTAATTGATACATGCTGCATTGTATGCTAATTCATATAGCTACAAAGGTTTTCTCTGCTTAATTTCTTTATTTTTTATATAAAGTTATATAAAAATCATATTTTTATTATTTTCTCTTTCAGAAACATGTAAAAGTTAAATTCTTGCTCATAAATTGGTAAGAAAGATTTGTAATTTGCCTTTTTATTTTGATAAACAACAGTCAATAACCGTGCAACTAGAATGTGGAGACTAGCTACTGGATGATTATTGTTAAGAGTTAAGACACCAGATAGTGATGGAAATCTTGAGCCAAACATCAAACCTTACATAGTTTCCTAGAACTTAAAACCCATAAAACTCTATTTAAATACTTAGTAATATAGTTTTCTCATTTAGAGATATATCTTCCAGCACTATTTGTAGTTTTAGAATGACTTCATCTCCTGTTCATTTATACAATGCTAGATTTACCAATTGTGCAGGTTAAGTCATGCTCAATGCCTCGGCTTCCCCGATACAAAGAACTCATTTCCAATCTAGGGCCTATACATGCGAGGCTATCATGTGAAAACGTTATAGCAAAACGGCATCCAATTTACAAATGCAGTGAAGTTCAGGTTCTCTCTTCTCAAGTGGTGTAGCTCATCTTTCTGTTATAGGTTTATCAAGTAAAATTATTGTCACCAGAGCACACAAATAATTTTCCTAAATGGCATAATTTACTGTTCTTGGAATCCTCTAATTAAAAGATGATGTTTTCTGTTGTGTTACTCCTGAAGTACCCATTACGACTTCCCCAATTTTTGTTCTTAAATTCAATATTAACACAGCAACTAATGGGTGGCTATTAGTCTTCTTTGGAGCAGTACTTCCATTTAGGTGCTAACCCCTCGGTGATATTCACCTAAGCTTAGTTGCTTGCAGGGTGATTACTTGTTCATGGCATAAGAGCTGCATAGTTAGCACAACTATTTCAGTGTAAATATGAAACCAAAGCAACTTTGCTTCAGTTTACTAATTTTCTGAAGTGGAAACCATAACATGGAATAGGCAAGCGGTTTTTACTTATATATGACTTTCCACACACGAAAAACTGCAGGAAAAATAAGATAATATTAAACCTGAAACAAAATAAACATCTTTAAAGTTTTATAAATATTTGAAGTTTCAAACAAGCGCAGGATCCTGATTAGTCATACGCATGAAATCAAATTTGAGAGGCCCTGGATATAATCAAATTGTTGATGCTGATTAGTCACTCTTTAAATAATATTTAGCATCTTCAATCTTGTACCTTTTCAGGATTTGTTAAAGCATTCACTTCTCCTCATAGTACCCCTTCATATTGTTGATGCTGTATTTTTTTACGTTGTTTTGTTCGTAGGCTGAAGCTGCTGGGCAGTTCTTAGATGCTATGAGATGCTACTTGGAATCCCTTTGTGCTAATTTGCGTTCTCATACAATAACTAATGTGCAATCAAATAATGACAAGGTTATTTGTGTTTTATATGCGCATCATGCGTAAATATTATGCATATTGATTGTCAGATATTTTATGACTTATTTAGATTTTACATGTGAACATCATTGAAGCACAGAACTTACAAAAGTATCTGTTACCCTCTAGGTTTCACTTCTACTTAAAGACAGCTTTATTGATTCCTTTCCAGTGAGGGATCGGCCATTCATTAAGGTATTCTATAACTTTTTTTGGCTTCTGATTTTCTATATGACATAATTAACACTTTGGAATAACCATAAATGTTCAGTATGATATTCTTTTTCTTGCTTCACTTAAGAACGAGGGATACTGGAATACTGCTAGGAGGTAGGAAAAAAGCCATAAGTTTCCTGGCGAAACTAGCTTTCCCCCCTGTGACTGAAGCGATAGAACTTATGTCCTTGTTTGGCAGCGGGAGAACTCTTCAAACTGTATTGCTTGGTATTTTGATCGTTCCTAGTGTAAATTATTTATATGGCGATAAGAAGACAGTGAGAAGACAACAAAAATAAGTGATACAAAAACGTTGGAAACATGACGCACACAAGAAAAAAAAAAAAGAAATTTCCTGCTTAGTATGGAAACACACTAATTTTAATTTGATTATTATTACATATATGACTCACAAAACCATTTGGTACGTCAGTCTTTTTTATTCCCTTATAAGCTTGACAAGAAAAAATTGACCGAGTGATAGATCTTTTTTATTTGCATACAGCATGGAACCTAACGATCTGTATACATTTTGTGGATACTCGTCTTTAACAATTTAGATCCAACTGAACTTTTAAATAAAAGTAATTTATCTTTCCAAAATTTACCCAAACGATCCTGAACCACCGAAGTTAAAACACATTTTTGTTTCAACTTAAAATATAGCGTAATGCACATTTGATCAATTTGATGTGAACTCAATCTTTATCTACTATGCATTGGTAAATCTAAGGCTTTCAATCTTAGTGTGCATTAGCGTACAAATTTAATGTCGGATTGCTAAGTATCAGACAATCAGACATACTGATACAGCGTTGTGTTGGTGGTGCCAGTTGTACTAATACAAGAGGTATTACCGATTGTGTGTAACTGCTTATACTGCTTGAACTGCACAGTATAGATCGAAGAATTCCCAGCGCAACTTTGGTAATACACTTCTATCAATGTGGACTATATGCTTGTTATGGATTACTGGTAGTCATCGTTGGACTGCTAGGGCTGATCAGCTTATCCGATATTTCAATTGCTTTCCCTAATATTTTTCTCTCTTTTTATTTGCAAAGATAATCAAGGCGTTGTAGAAAAAGGATTTCTAGGTTTTCTAATCTATCAAAAGTTATCTTTGGATATTGAATGGCTATTCAACTGCATATGAGGTTAAATTGCAACTGCCAACATTTGTTGGATCTAGTATAACATTTCAATGATCTTTAAAATGTTAGTACAGAGCAGTTTGTAAAATCTTCAATGGCTTACTTTACTTTACACCATTAATTAACTTCGATATTGCTTGGTAGGTCCATTGAACTGGATCAGTATTTTGTTTCGTGCAAACACTTATTTGCATAACGGCTTAGTATTTTGTCGTTATTATGCATTGAATTATTTGGTTCTTGAAACTCTGCTTTTTTCTGACCTTTTCAAATTAATGATGCAGTTGTTCGTAGACACACAACTGTTTTCTGTCCTGTCAGATTCTCGGCTTTCCAGATATGAGCATGAATAGCTTCACCTGCAAAGATCATTACTTGCACAAGTTTTACAGATGCGCCGAAGAAATTGGAATTAAATGGATCAACACATGTGGCAGTATCTCCAAAGCATGCATTACATGCAAATCTGTCGCCAGCTATGCGAGTCACCAAGCGGAGTGCCATTCCACAAGAAGAGCAGCATAGAATGTAAATTTTTTTTTTTTTGTATTACACAAATTCTGATAGTGGCTTCAAAGATTTGTAATGCATCCCTATCTTTTTAAAAAAGGGATGCCAGTTGTACACTAGTAATGTTTCTTTTCCGATCTTTGTCCATATTGAGTAAACTTCTAGGAAGTCGCTGTTGGTCACTAAGCCAATTCTTTCTTTTTAGTTGCATATAAATATAGGAGTGTTTGAATTGGTGATTATGAAAAAGAAAATTGGGGTTACGAGTATTTGTATATTTTCGACAGTCCACTATACCAGATTGGCGCAACTCTGTTGATTTAGAAAAGGAATGAACCTTTCATTGTAGAACAAGCGTGACATTGGTTACTCTGGTTTATGTTTCTACGGGGAAAATGCTTTTGCACGTTTTCCTCCGCAGAATTGTTTACTCGTCGAAGTAGTTTATGCTCGTGAGTTGTGGTCATCCCTGGTGCGATTTTACTGTGCTCGCCTTTTATCCTGTGCTGTTGTTGTTCAAGGAATTCCTGCTAATTATCTGTGAACTTGTTCATACAAACTTTCATCTCGTTAACGGTTCAGCTTTAAAACGAGTTCTTGAGATGCATTATTTTTTTATATTTATAAGATGGTAATTGTATGATCTGGTTTCTAAATGCATACACATGATTGAACAGGAGTCAGTGTTTCAATTACCGTTTCTTTACTGTTTTATTCTTGTTGTTTAATTCCTTGTAAGCGTTCGTCTGAAGTTATCGCATACTGCTAGATCTTTTTCTGGTCTTGCTAACGTGCATTGTCCCATTACCGTCGTTTTTGTTCATATTTATTCAACGCAATATAATACATGGCGAGTACAGTGGAACTTGTAATCGTTTTCAAGGATACTTATGCTAAAATTGTTTATTTATATGTGCTGCAGAAGCCTTGCACCGACAAGTAATCGCAGAACACAGAGAACAGAACAAATGATGCAGAAACAAAACAAGAAAACAACGGAAAAAGAAAAGAAAAGAAGTCGCTGGAATAGGCAAGCATGAATGCATGGCGAAGGGTTGAAGAAAGCGAAGTGGAACGAGGCCCGGCAGGGGCGACCTGATAACACATGGCACCCCTGTCAGGCCCGGTCCAGACCGGAGCCCATGGGACCAGGACCGAACGGACTTGGGCCAAACAGCGGCCCAAGCCCAAGAGCTGAATGAAGCAAACCACACCAGCGTCGTTCGTAGGCGGCGAACGACGGCTTCGTCAACACGCGGACGCCGAGCGAGTCTTCCGGACGAGGCACGAACGGCATTGGCGACGACGTCCGTGCGGCTGGCGAAGCGTAAGAATCGGACGCGCCTTCCTCTTCTACCTTCACGGACGCGAGGCTGTAGCCGCGTCATCGTCTCCGATTTCGACGGACGCACGCGGGAGCTCGTCTTCAGACGCCGAAGACGCGGAATCTGGGCAGGCGACTTCATCGCGCGACGCGAGGGCGTCGGACGCGGTCGTCGCGGGAGGAAGCGGCGCTTCTCTATAAAAGTTGGAGGGGAAGCTTTGAGCAGGAAGAGGTCACCGGCGATCGTCCACCATTCACATCGAAGCTGAGGGAAGCTAGTGTGAGGAGAAACTCCGGCGCTAGGGGGCGACGGACTGAGCGACTGTAACCGGCTACGACCGGCGAGGGAGGGGAGCGGGTACCGGAGGCCAAGGGGGCCGACGGCTAGAGGAGTCGACGTTGTAGTACTTTTCGAGGAATAAAGCTTCATCGTCTTCCTCTTCTTCCCCTGTTTTCCCGAGCATTTCCGCGGCGTCGGCGCTTCGGCGGCAGGCGACTGCTAAGGCGGCGTCGGCGGGGCAAGGTGAGGCGGCATCTTTCCCCCTATCGGAGTTTCTGCCTCTACGACGAACGACGCAGCGTCGTCGACAGCGCGTGTCGAGGTTGAAGACGACGCGTGAAGGACGGAGCGGAGCGGCTTCGATTCAGTTAAGTTGCACGCTGACGTCAGGCGGACGTCAGCGAATTGAATTAATCCAGCGGCGGTAATTTTGGTCAACAGTAAATTTTGACCGAGAGGTAATCTTGGAATTAGGGTTTGACTTTTCCTGAATTAGGGTTTTCGTGCGAATTTGTATTTTGGGGATAAAAATTATCCGGGGAGATTAGGGTTTCAAATTTCGGGTCGGAAACCCTAGCGAGAGTTACGTTCTGGTATTCCGCCGGACGGTCCTAAGATAGCGTTTAAGGGCTGTTTCTAGGCCGATCCGACCGGGGCGTGACAACAGGTATCAAAGCTGGTAAACGTGTTCCAGCAAACACGGCACCTTCAGCCTCACCCTCGAAGGTGAGGAAAGGTCTGAAGTTCCAGAAGATCACCCATACTGCTAGAGGAGCGTCAGAGGACGCCCGACCCAGGCAGGATAAAGGAAAGGCCAAGGAGACGGCTGATCCTGAGGAGATGGTGAACCAGGGTGAGCGCATCGCTCAGATCGAGCAGATGCTCGGTTTGGCCAGTGGTGGAGGCAATGGGATGATTCCACAGGTGGAAAGTCTTCAGAAGACTGTGGAGGATCAGGAATTGCTGATCGAGCAACAGAGGTTGCAGATCGAGCAACAGAGGTTGCAGATCGAGGTCATGCAACAGACCATGGAGGGTCTGATCCATCTGCCAGGGGAGATGGCTCGCATGAAGGAGGACATGCACGCAGAAGTAAAGGTACTGCGCCTAGCCCTAGCGCAAGTATCATCGGCACCGGTGGAGCAGGAGGCTCCCAAACCGAGAATGCGCGTGCCCGACCCAGTGACGTTCGGGGGGGCTCGATCGTCTAGAGAGGTCAAAAACTTTATCTGGGATATGGAGCAACTGTTTTCAGCTAACCATATTTCTGCAGGAGATCGGGTGCAGGTGTGCATCGCCTATCTTACAGGCGACGCGAAACTTTGGTGGCGAACCAAAGTCAGCTCTACATCCGGGACTACTAGCTGGACTTGGGAGACTTTCCGTGAGGAATTGCGGCGGCAGTTTCTTCCCGGAAACTCGGCGGACCAGGCGCATGGCAAACTGGATCGGCTGAGGCATACAGGCTCGATCCAGGAGTACGTCAGGGCTTTCTCTGCTTTGATGCTGGATCTTCCAGGCATGGCAGAGGACGATAGGAGGTATTTCTTCCTCCAGGGCCTTCAGCCATGGGCAGAAACGGAGGTCCGACGTCGCGAGCCAGTTGACTGGAGGGCGGCTGCGGCGGTGGCTGAATCTCTGGTGGATAACAGAAATTTCAAACCAGCACCACCAAAGAAATCCAAGACACCACCAAAGCGCGGATCTCAGTGCGGCTCCCCACGCACACCGCTGGGAGCTAGAGTTCCAGAGAGGGGTAGACCATTCTACCGGCAGAACAAGGGTTCACCGGGACGACGGGAGCAAAAACCACAGGGTTGCTTTTGGTGCGGCGGTCCTCACTGGGTAAAGGATTGTCCTAGCAAGCAAAAGCTCATGGCGATAGCGGCACAGGATCCAGCCGAGGAAGCCGAAGAAACCGAGCAACCGCGGATTGGATCATTGCAGGTAGTTCCACACACTGCCACGGGAGCGCAGCAGTGTCGGGTTGGTGCTTTGAGGATCGGAGCGATGGTGCTGCAGGATCCGCCCGCTAGAAACATCGAGGACGATGTCCAAGTTGGGCAGGGGAGAATTGTCAGGCCCGGTTCAGCCCGGTCCAGACCGGAGCCCATGGGACCAGGACCGAACGGACTTGGGCCAAACAGCGGCCCAAGCCCAAGAGCTGAATGAAGCAAACCACACCAGCGTCGTTCGCAGGCGGCGAACGACGGCTTCGTCAACACGCGGACGCCGAGCGAGTCTTCCGGACGAGGCACGAACGGCATTGGCGACGACGTCCGTGCGGCTGGCGAAGTGTAAGAATCGGACGCGCCTTCCTCTTCTACCTTCACGGACGCGAGGCTGTAGCCGCGTCATCATCTCCGATTTCGACGGACGCACGCGGGAGCTCGTCTTCAGACGCCGAAGACGCGGAATCTGGGCAGGCGACTTCATCGCGCGACGCGAGGGCGTCAGACGCGGTCGTCGTGGGAGGAAGCGGCGCTTCTCTATAAAAGTTGGAGGGGAAGCTTTGAGCAGGAAGAGGTCACCGGCGATCGTCCACCATTCACATCGAAGCTGAGGGAAGCTAGTGTGAGGAGAAACTCCGGCGCCAGGGGGCGACGGACTGAGCGACTGTAACCGGCTACGACCGGCGAGGGAGGGGAGCGGGTACCGGAGGCCAAGGGGGCCGACGGCTAGAGGAGTCGACGTTGTAGTACTTTTCGAGGAATAAAGCTTCATCGTCTTCCTCTTCTTCCCCTGTTTTCCCGAGCATTTCCGCGGCGTCGGCGCTTCGGCGGCAGGCGACTGCTAAGGCGGCGTCGGCGGGGCAAGGTGAGGCGGCATCTTTCCCCCTATCGGAGTTTCTGCCTCTACGACGAACGACGCAGCGTCGTCGACAGCGCGTGTCGAGGTTGAAGACGACGCGTGAAGGACGGAGCGGAGCGGCTTCGATTCAGTTAAGTTGCACGCTGACGTCAGGCGGACGTCAGCGAATTGAATTAATCCAGCGGCGGTAATTTTGGTCAACAGTAAATTTTGACCGAGAGGTAATCTTGGAATTAGGGTTTGACTTTTCCTGAATTAGGGTTTTCGTGCGAATTTGTATTTTGGGGATAAAAATTATCCGGGGAGATTAGGGTTTCAAATTTCGGGTCGGAAACCCTAGCGAGAGTTACGTTCTGGTATTCCGCCGGACGGTCCTAAGATAGCGTTTAAGGGCTGTTTCTAGGCCGATCCGACCGGGGCGTGACACCTGGTGTCACGCCCCGGTCGGATCGGCCTGAAAACAGCGCTTATCCGTTGTCTCAGGGCCGTCCGGCGGAATACCGGAACGCAACACCCGCTAGGGTTTCCGACCCGGAATTAGAAACCCTAATCTCCCCGAATAATTTTTATCCCCAAATTACAAGGTCACTCAAATCCCTAACCCTAATTTGGGAAATCCAAACGAAACCCTAGATTTAATAATACCTCCAAATCAATTTTGACCGAAAGTCAAAATCACTGTTTATGCTGACGTCCGCTGACGGCAGCCCTCGATCGAAATCTCGCCGGGCCGAAAATCTCCGTTGCTGACGTCCGCTGACATCAGCGCTCCAATTTGATTTCGAAAACGAAATCGCGGATCCAAAATTTGCTTTGATGACGTCGGCCCGACGTCACCCTTTAATTTCGCCGAATCACGATTTTGCGTCGTTGACCGCTCGACGCGTTGACCTTTGCCTCGTTTCGAACGCCAAGCACATTCACCGCGTCCGCCTTCGTCTTCTCCACGCGACGCCTGCGTCTGCCGCAACGCTCGAACGCCGCCTGCGTTCGAGCCGACGCCGGAGAAGACTGACGACAAGGGGAGGACGCCGCCTGCGTCTCGCCTCGTCGCCAATGACCTAGCAGCCGCTAAAGCTCATAACTGGGGAGAAGAGGATCGAAGATGAATACTGTATTATTCCTAAAATAGTACAGAGAACTCTCCTTCTCTCGTCGTCGGCCCGCTGGCCGCCGAGCCCTCTTCCCCTCCCCACACCGGTCATCGCCGGTTACATGCTCTAATCTCCCTCGTCATCGACGCTCCTAGCGCCGGCATCGGTGCCCCTGGAACCGGCATCAGAGCCCTGCTCTGGAAGGGCGACGGCGCCCTCGCCGTCACCGGTGGAGTCGCTCCCCGGCGCTCCTCTGTGGTGTCGCCCTCTGCGCACCCCGATGATGGAAGCTCTCCTCCTCTTTATAGACGAGCCGCCGCTCGTCTTCCTCCATGTCCGAGTCTTCCTCCGGAGACTCCGTCCGAGCGTCCACTTTCGTCGCCTGAGACCACGTCCGGTTTCTTTGGGGAAGACGGCGCTATTCCTTTGGAGCTCGACGCGCCCGCGCCGCTCGCGTCCGCTTCTACCGCGCCAGATCTGTCGTCTCCCGCCGAAGCTCGCGAGGAAGATGCCGCCCGAGTCTTCTGCGAAGCCTTTGTCGTCGTCCACTGAAGACGCCGCCACGCTCCCATCTTTGTCGTCCGCGTCCGTCGCGTGCGGTGGCGAGCTCGCGTGGCTCGCGTCCGAATCGTTCGGCGAAGTCGCGTTCGCACGCTGCAACGCGCACGCGCTTCTCGGATACCTTTGCACGCGTCTGCGTTGCCCGCTGGACACGAGGATCGGTCAACATTGCTCGTTGACCGGGTTTCCTTCTCTGATTTGGGCGCTGTGTCGCCTGGGCTCGGGCTGGATTTGGGTCACTCCTTGACCCGGTGGGCTTCGGGCTGAACCGGTTGAACCGGGCCCTGACAATTCTCCCCCACCTGATTTGAACATCGCCCTCGATGTTCCATGCAAGTTGAACACTGGCCCTCCAATGTTCAAAGTCCTCCATCTTCTGATGATGAATGTTTGCTGCACCATGCTTATAGCAACCTGCATCAACAAAATCTCGATGTCCCCTGACACCGGCATCGACGCCCCTGGCGCCGGCATCAACGCCCCCTGGTGTTGGCATCAATGCTATGCATTGGCATCAACACGCCCTGGTGTTGGCATCAATGCTATGCATTGGCATCAACACGCCCTGGTGTTGGCATCAAAGCCTCCTGCTTTGGAAAAGGATCCGCTGACCCCTCTTCATCACCCTCCTGGTGATGGCATCAGAGCCCCTTGCTCCGGGAAGTGATCTTGCTGTTAATCACTGAGCTCTTATAGAGTTCTCCCTCGATGTCCCCTGACATCGGCATCGACGTCCCTGACATCGGCATCAATGCTCTTAGACATTGACATCAACACACCCTAGTGTTGGCATCAGGGCCCCTGCCCTGGAAGGACGACACTCCTTGTCGCCGGTGGTGATGGTGTTGCCTCTCGGATCTTTCTGATTCACCATCATGGCTGAATCCAAGCTCTGATACCTGTTGTCACGCCCCGGTCGGATCGGCCTGAAAACATCGCTTATCCGTTGTCTCAGGGCCGTCCGGCGGAATACCGGAACGCAACACCCGCTAGGGTTTCCGACCCGGAATTAGAAACCCTAATCTCCCCGAATAATTTTTATCCCCAAATTACAAGGTCACTCAAATCCCTAACCCTAATTTGGGAATTCCAAACGAAACCCTAGATTTAATAATACCTCCAAATCAATTTTGACCGAAAGTCAAAATCACTGTTTATGCTGACGTCCGCTGACGTCAGCCCTCGATCGAAATCTCGCCGCGCCGAAAATCTCCGTTGCTGACGTCCGCTGATGTCAGCGCTCCAATTTGATTTCAAAAACGAAATCGCGGATCCAAAATTTGCTTTGATGACGTCGGCCCGACGTCACCCTTTAATTTCGCCAAATCACGATTTTGCGTCGTTGACCGCTCGACGCGTTGACCTTTGCCTCGTTTCGAACGCCAAGCACATTCACCGCGTCCGCCTTCGTCTTCTCCACGCGACGCCTGCGTCTGCCGCAACGCTCGAACGCCGCCTGCGTTCGAGCCGACGCCGGAGAAGACTGACGACAAGGGGAGGACGCCGCCTGCGTCTCGCCTCGTCGCCAATGACCTAGCAGCCGCTAAAGCTCATAACTGGGGAGAAGAGGATCGAAGATGAATACTGTATTATTCCTAAAATAGTACAGAGAACTCTCCTTCTCTCGTCGTCGGCCCGCTGGCCGCCGAGCCCTCTTCCCCTCCCACACCGGTCATCGCCGGTTACATGCTCTAATCTCCCTCGTCATCGACGCTCCTAGCGCCGGCATCGGTGCCCCTGGAACCGGCATCAGAGCCCTGCTCTGGAAGGGCGACGGCGTCCTCGCCGTCACCGGTGGAGTCGCTCCCCGGCGCTCCTCTGTGGTGTCGCCCTCTGCGCACCCCGATGATGGAAGCTCTCCTCCTCTTTATAGACGAGCCGCCGCTCGTCTTCCTCCGTGTCCGAGTCTTCCTCCGGAGACTCCGTCCGAGCGTCCGCTTTCGTCGCCTGAGACCACGTCCGGTTTCTTTGGGGAAGACGGCGCTATTCCTTTGGAGCTCGATGCGCCTGCGCCGCTCGCGTCCGCTTCTACCGCGCCAGATCTGTCGTCTCCCGCCGAAGCTCGCGAGGAAGATGCCGCCCGAGTCTTCTGCGAAGCCTTTGTCGTCGTCCACTGAAGACGCCGCCACGCTCCCATCTTCGTCGTCCGCGTCCGTCGCGTGCGGTGGCGAGCTCGCGTGGCTCGCGTCCGAAGCGTTCGGCGAAGTCGCGTTCGCACGCGCTTCTCGGATACCTTTGCACGCGTCTGCATTGCCCGCTGGACATGAGGCTCGGTCAACATTGCTCGTTGACCGGGTTTCCTTCTCTGATTTGGGCACTGTGTCGCCTGGGCTTGGGCTGGATTTGGGTCACTCCTTGACCCGGTGGGCTTCGAGCTGAACCGGTTGAACCGGGCCCTGACACCTGGTATTCGCTGATGCATTTAGGCCGTCGTCCTTTGCCGCGGTGCATGTGCTCGCAGGTCGCTCCTGTGGGAACTCTTCTCCCCCGTCCGTCTCGACTCCCAAAAAAAACAGGAGCGAAAAATTCACGTGAAAATCATGTGTTCTGATGTTGAATAAAAGAGAGGAGTTGACGGTAGGGATGTGCAAGAAAACCGTTGGAACCACCGAACTGCGGTTAACTGAACCGAACCGAACCGGTTTTCTAGTTAACCAAACCGATGGTTCCTTCAACCGGTCGGTTTTTCGGCGGTTCCAACGGTTACCGGTTCGGTTACGATTCGGAACTTGGCTGAACCGCCGGTTAACCGACCGAATCGGTATATAATATATTTTATATAAAATATTTATTTATATATAAAAATAAATATTTTATACTAAAATAATAATATTTATATAATTAATCGAACCGGTTAACTGGCGGTTAACCGAAAAACTAGCGGTTAACCGAATCGGTTAACCGATCAAATGAGATAATTTAAGAAAAAAATTTATGACCGGTTGACTGGTTAACCGTTTAACCGGTCAAACCGGTTCGGGAACGGTTCATAGTTTTTGCCGAACCGTTCGGTTCGGTTAACCGGTTGACCACGGTTCGGTTAACCGCCCATGCACAGCCCTAGTTGACGACAAGCAAGCAAGGCAGCGGTAGTGCAGAGTGGCAACCAGACAAGCAGCGAGTGGCAAGTAGATGAGTGGCTGGCGAGTGGGCGGGCGGACAATGAGCATCAAGTAGATGAGCAGCGAGCAGGTGAGCAATAGTAGCAAGCGGATGAGCGGCAATGAGCAGCGAGCAGATGAGCGAACAAGCGAACAAATGGCGAGCAAACTAGTAGTGAGCGGACAAGCAGTAACAAGCAGATGAGCGAATAAGCGGACGAATGGCGAGCAAACTATCGATGAGCAGACAAGTAGCAATGAGCGTGGAACAGAGAGGAAGATGATGAAAACGTGCTTGTGCGGGGAAAATGGCAGCGAAAATGGCAGCGGTCCCGATAGGAGAAGATGACAATGGCCTCAATTGGGGAAGATGTCAACGGCATACAACATCATAATTCAAGAGAACAAAAGCCAGTGTCGAAGTCACGTTTCCGTTGATTTGAGCGGAATAGGAATTAAAGGATTTTTGGAGTGTTTTTTTAATTTTTTTCTCCTTCTCGTCTAAGTAAATGAGAGATTATTTTATTTTCCATGAGGTTTTCATGTGTGCTTAAGTTGTACTCCCGGCGCTCTCGTGCAATGGGCCAACGGGGAAAAAATTTGCAGCGGGGCACCCCGCTGCAAATTTTGTAGTTAGGTGCCTCATTTTCTTATTAATTTTTTTTTAAAATTTTTTTTATAGAAATGATGTACATATCTTAAGCTATCCAATGGTACTAATATTACTATGAACAAGATTACACACAATAAGAAATTCACCTAAACATTTTATTTATTTTTTATGCAAAATGTTTAGGTGAATTTCTCATTGTGTGTAATCTTGTTCATAGCAATATTGGTATCATTGGATAGCTTATGATGTGTAGATTATTTCTATAAATTTTTTTTTAAAAAAATTTAATATAAAAATGGAGCACTCTACTTAGACCTGGCAATTCGGGTCAGCGGGTCATAAACGAGTCGTGTCAGCTGTGACCCGTGACCCGATTAAGCTAACCCGAACATGACCCGTTTAACTAATTGGGTTAAAATGTGTAACCCAAACACGACACGAAATTAACCGGGTCAACCCGACACGACCCGAATAACCCGTTTATTAAATGTGTCATACATTAACCTGAATACCAACACGACCCGAAGAACCTATTTAGTAATTGGGTCATTTGTTAACCCGATCTGTATGACCCGACATGACCCAATTATAACCAAAATCACAATTCACAAGCTCACAAATATACCAATAATACAAATATAACAAAAATCACTAATATAACCAAGTCACAAATACCATCACAAATATCATCACAATAACCAAATCATAAATACCATTACAAATATAATCAAATCACAAATACCATCACAAAAAAAACCCATTATTCATAAATCATGCATTTATAAACCAATATTACTTCCTATTGCTCTTGTTTGTAAGAAGCATCAGCCGTGTTCCTCCTACTGGAGCCATGTTCTTGAAGTGTTTCACCTGAAATCTCCTTTGTGTTACTTTGTTTATTATTTGTATCATCAATTCTTACTAGCTTTTACTATGTAAGAAGTTGCAAATGTTAAGTTTTGCGGAAGCGTGGATTGTGCCATGGTGGAGTTTGGAAAAGATAGTAGGAAGCTGAAAATGAGCAGCATCGTAAGAGAGAGATACATGCAGCAACGGAAGATAGGAGGATGAATAGAAATGTTTATTTCTTCCTTTTAGCAAAATAGCAAATTAGTCACTGAAGTAGAACTCAGATACTCACCTAGGTATGCGGAGGCGCGATGTCGACTGGATGCAGGCGAGCGCGAGACCGAGAGATAGGCGTCGAGTGCTAGAGCTAGGAGGCGACTGGAGCAGTGGAGGCGATGAGAGATCTGGCCGGCGATGGTGAAGACCTCGTGCAGCGGTGGAGGCGACGGAGACAAGGAGAGATCTGGCCGGTGGTGGAGGTGGATAGGGAGATCTGGCCGGTGGTGGAGGCGGACGAGAAAGGAGAAGGGTTGAATCGGCTGGATTGGAGCTGGCGGCAGAAGGAGAAGAGTCGAAGAGTGAGAAACTAATTTTAAGGTTAGTGATTTGGATTTTAGGATTGTTTTTTTAGTCGGCCTGGGCTTAAACAAAATTTGAATATGTGTTAGAAACTTGTAAAGTTGTAATGGCCCATTCAGAATAGTAGACTTTAGAAATTAAGAAATATATATAATTTATATTTTATACGGGTTAAGCGGGTCAACCCGATTATAACCCGACACGACCCATATAATTTCGGGTCATAAACGGGTTGATAACCCGAACACGATTAGATCCAACCCGGACTTGTCTAACTTCATGTCGGGTCGGGTCGAGTCGGGCCAATTTTTGCTGGGTCTAACTCTATTTAGAAAAATAAAGCTGATGCTACGCTGCAAAATTTCGCCGGGCCAACGGCTTCCAGCAAACTGGGAGTACAGTTGATAGTACTACCATCTATCTGTGTACTTCTTTGTCTGTGACAGTTAAACTCAACTGGTAAGGGCCTCTATATTGTTAATAACAAAATCTTGGACCCACCTAGAAAAAGAAAATTGATGATCTTAATATTACGTCAGTGCAAATTTGATTGATGATCTTATTACTACTGTTAAGAATCATGAGATTTTGCAGTGATCTTTCTTTCTTTAGGATACAACTCATATGATATGAGATTATCTTAAAGAGACTCGATGTGATTCAAGAACGAGGCTATAGTTCTAAATTCAAAAGGGATTTTAACCAAATTTTTATTTGACTTATTTTGTGAATATTATAGTACTAATTTGATAATTAACTATTATATTTTAGCAAAATATGCGGCATATAATTACTTACATCTCATACAATTTGGATTGGTTAAAACATGGCTAATATCAACCATGTACCTCTAGTGAACAAATTGTTCAAAAATTAATTTAGTCGGATCTAATTATTCTTGATACCTTGAATCAAATCAATTTAGATTAGTGATAAATTATGTATAATTCAACATACATATATAATTTAATTATATATTAACTAGATTAGGTGGGTTCTTATGTGGATTTGATTTTCAAGCTCTGCCAAAAATTCGCCTTTCCAAAAAATGAGTATGATATAACAAATAAAATGATATAAATAATTTGTCTTTCAGAAACAAATTAAATTTTATTTTAATCGTGAGTTACATTGGCATAACTCAGTTTAATTGAAGGTAGCATCTCCAACTAGATATTTACCTCCATTGGTTAAAGAAGCACCATGGAATATTTATTTTAAGAAAAAAAAAAGAATGAAGCCATTTCTAGTTAAAATTTTCAAACATCATCATTTAAAATTATAATTCTAAGCTAGTGGATTACTTAAATCCTAAGACCCACTGCAGCATTTGGACTTTATTGGTTCCATCTTACATCCAAATCTTTGGCATCTAGTCTCTAATAATTTATTATATTTCCACATCATATGACTATTAAAATTAAAGCTCAACTCATCAAAGTCTCAGTGCAAGCTTTAGCTGGCAGTTACAACCCCCCCCCCCCCCCCCCACACACACACACAAAACAAGCATTGGCCACTAGTCAGCATCCAACTAGCGGTGTTTTCTTTTGACAGAATCCAAAAGGAAAAAAGAAAAAATATATTAAATTTAAATTCTTTTTATATTTTTTCTTCTATGAAAACATAACTAGTCTTAGCTAGTTTATTTTTAATTCATATTAAATTATTGCTACATAAATAAAATATTTAATGTTGGAAGTTTTATTCAAACCATGCTATAAAAATTTTCTGCACCTGATATGAATTAGTCTGATTATGAAAATTTTGACTTGAGCTATCAAATTTGACATAATAGAAATTTATGAACAGGTCCAAAATTCGGAGTGTGAGATTTTTATCCCCACACCACAATCCAAGACCACACCAATTTGCTACCCACCACATGGTTATAGTGGCAGGGGACCGACTTATTTTTGTTCATGAGTCAATGCAATAGACCTAATCCAAGCTAAAGAAGAGTACACGGCATTAGGAACTCCCTCAAATGTTTGGAAATTAATAAGGGTTATAGTGACATTAATTTATTATATTTCATTGGTAATTGCCTTTCTTAAAAGTTAAGAACACCAAAGAGGTTATCGCTTACTTTTTTTTTTCTTTTGTAGATAAAGGTAAGGAAAAAATGGCGTTAGGCAATAAATTAAACTAAAGACTCAAAATGGCTAACTAAAAAAATAAAGAAACGAAAGCACCGAATAAACTAAGCTAGCATTTCTTTTCTCTTCTCTTTCTCCTCCCTACAATTTACGGAAATATTTGGACGGTTTCATTCGATGAAGAAAAGGAGTACCCTAAGAAAAAATAAAAGCAAGTAGGACTTCTTTGTAAAAAAAAATTGGGTTAGATGACCGGAGGAGTAACGAGGGCCGGCGATCTCGTGCTTCTTCGATCGCGAGAAGTCTTCTGGCGGCGCATCTCCAGTATCCGGCGGTGGGAGTTGGAATGGATGGCGGCGGAAAAGGTGGGGCTACTCGCCGGCCGGTACTCCGGCACGAGACGGCCGGACTTGTACCTCACGCCGCACGCGTTGCACAGCGTCTTCGGTCCCTCAGGCCCGGCCCGCCATTGCGGCGTCTCCTCCGCCAGGCAGTGCTGGCACCGCCGCCGCTCCGCGGCGGCCGCAGCCTTCTTCGCCCCAGCCGCGGCGTCCGGCGCAGGGGTTAGCGCGGTCAGCACCCTCGGCCTCCGCATCCGCCCCTTGCTCCGGGGCCGCGCTGGCACGGAGAAGGACGCCGCGGCGGCCATGACCCAAAAGGGGCTCGGTCTCTCCCCCACCGCGCCGCCGCCGCTCCTGCTCCCGCTCCCGCTGCTGCTGCGCGAGTGGGCGGGAATCTCGAACGACGTCTCGAGAGCCGGGAACGCGTCCTTGTTGGAGATCCACTCGAGTTCCTCTTCCTCGATTTCTCCGCCTCCGCTCTCCCCCGGTAGACCCTACAAAAGCCCCACAAGAAAAGGGGGGAAAATTGCACGCTGGTCTTTCCGCAAGGAAAAATAGATCGGACTGTTAGGAGGTTGGGGGCGGAACCGGAAGATCATCGGTTATCGTGTCGAAGAAGTCCTGGAAGAAGGCGGCCTGGTCCTGCAACTCCCCTGCGACGGCGGCGTACGGAGGGTCGGAGGTGAAGTCGAGGAGGATTTCGTCGGAGAAGCAGGCCTCTTCTTCCTCCATCGCCGCCGCCGTCGGAGAAGCCGCTTCTTCCAGTTTCGCCACCATCTCTCTGCGGGAGGAGCGCCAAACTCGTATCGTATCCTTTTCCTACCACTAAGCGAAGCAATGGCGAGGGGCGATAGGATAAAGAGACGTACGTGTTTTCTCTTCTTCCGAGTTCTTACCCTTCATTGTTTCTTCTGCTTTAACCATTTCTGGCTCCTCTGACAGTAACTTCGTACGAGGAAGCAACGAATTACACATCGAAAGCATTCGCCAATCCCCGTTCGGGTAAGCGACTTTGGGTGTCGTCGATCTTTTCCTGCTTTATTTGCTTTCGTTGCATGTGTTTTAGTGGGCCGTGGGCCAAAGAATCCAGTTCTAAAGTAACGGCCACAATTTTCCAAAACGTGGCCTGTGATGGTGCGCCACGCCTCAGCGTTGCCTGCCGTTATCTGATTGGGCCCAGTCATCGACTCGGCCTTACTGCTCATGGGTTATGATTTGTTTATATGGTTGTGTTTTCTTGAATACAAAACTGGAAGGAAAGAATGGGTTATGATTTGTTTATATGGTTGTGTTTTCTTGAATACAAAACTGGAAGGAAAGAATGGAAAGTATATTGAATCTAGTAGCATTTTATATTTAAATTCATTATATTTTTTATTTTTTATTTTTAGTTTTTTATAAAAAAATAATTTTTATCGATGGCAAGCATTCGCGGAAAAAAGTTATAACCCATCCGCTATCATGACTTATCTTCAAAATTTGTATTTTCATAAATCTCCAAGCCATGTTGTCCATCACAACGGTGTATGGGCCACCGCATAATCATCCGAGGGAAGAAAAATCTTAAGCGGATGGGGGCACTCCGAGCAAGGGCCCCTATCCGCTTATGAATTGCGCACTCCTCTGGAGATACTTCGCTAGACTCACAAGAAAAATATTATATGAGAGGTGCGGTTGCCTCTTCCACCATCAATATGCCCTTTGGGATTTGTGATTTTACAAATCTCGTGTTTTAATTGCTATTAATGGGGGGATAAAACCACCGCATGGTGGGCCTCGCATAGAGCATTTATTCATTTTTCTTTCCTGGAGAGTGAGAAATGTGCATCGATGGTAAGAGAAATAAATAGAGGTAAAAAAAAAGAAATAAATGCTTAATAATAATAGAATGATTTGCACATGTAATTCTGTGCCAAAGTAGATTACTTGAAGACGAGATTAAACCCAAGATCTTGTTAATAATAAGGAATGTCTATCTGTTGAACAAACAGACACTAAAGTAGTGACTTACATTGATTCATCTTGCCACTACCAATGTTCAGAACTTCATGCTTTAAGATTTGCAGCCCTTCCCTTATTATGAGATTGCAGAAGATGTGAAAACAGTTGGAGATGGGTGACCATGCCTCTAATAAATGGATTGGTAGATGAGGTTGTTTCTTAGGCATGAGAACGAAGCTACAAGGACAGAGGCCTTCACATGCCTCCACCTTCTCTGACGGTGCTGCTCTATTAAATTAGTGCAGTCTCCAACTAGTTGAATAAAGAATGGCGGTGAGCATGTGCTCATGTGGGCAAAGGAAAGCTTAAGTTGGAGGTATTGGACCTCTTCTCCCCCTTAATTGCATTTGATGCCCAACTCTCTCTCTCTCCCTCCCCGTAATTGAGTCTACAATGGAGATGAGTTGGTGTCTTCTGCATAGCAGTACACTGATAGTTAACCTGAAAAGAATCCGAAAGAGAAACTGGCCAATTAATGAACAAGATAATTGTGCAGGTACAAGACTCTTTGCTCACGAACTCAGACACAAGGAGGGTATATGTAATACAGAAAAGGTACAGGGAACATGGCTAGGGAAGAAAAGATGATACAGTTGAGTCAATTGAGCCGACTTTTTTATTGTGGACAAGGGTCACTGTAGATGATGGGAGCACATGTTGAAATCTGACGAGAAGCATCTCAAGTACATTAGGTTCATAGATAAGCTGTACATAAAAGGGTTGTTTTACTGGGAATCTGCTCATTCAGTTCTAACTTTACATGTTATGATCTTTCAATTAGATGAAAAGTCAGCTGGTGGCTGATCAGAAAGGTCAACAAAAAGCATAGTGAAAGATAGACAAGCTATGATACCTAATGAGGCTCCAATGATCTAAAAAGTTTCCACTTTGGTGCTTCCCCTACTTGCTTGTCTCAACCTCTTGGTGTCAATCAACTCACCCTGATTGATGCATCATTTCTGCTTGTCACATTCGCTCCTGAAAAAACAACATCTATATGATTCTAATCAAGAAAAGAACTGATTGTTCATGAAAGCTTCATCAAATTCTAGGCATCCAATTAAGAACTCTTAACAATCTGACAATTGGACAAATGCTGTATACTTGAATGATTCTGCCGCAATAGGAAACAGTGAGTTTTCTTCTTCAACGTAAATTAGTGGAAGGTTGAAGCCTGTAATGCACTTTGCATCTTATTCGATCAATCATCTTGAAGAATCATTTATCCAAGTTAAATCAATAATGGAAGTTGGGGAATATACAGCATCAACACACGCATAAAACTTCATGATACTAAATCAAGTTGACTTTTAACTTTCCATCTTTTCATTGTAAACTAGTGCAACATTTCTCAACGTTATTTTAATGGACTCGAAGTAAAAAATTTCTACACTAGTCAACACTTTCATTGTCTCAATATGCTTTAACCATTGTGAACTTTCACACATTCTCCCCAATATTTGATGTTGGAGTATGTCTTCAATAATCCAAAGACTTTCCAACTCAGGTATTACACTGCCATCGCTAGCTGTTTGCTAATCCCAAGAACTCACGAGCTGAACAATTCATTGTATAATCACTAACCAGTATGAGCACTAAAAAATTCTTGAACTTAGACACATCCAATCCAATCATCTGCTAGCTTGCATATAAAGTCTCACTCTTCCATCACCTCCATCCTCTGTTTCCTCAGGGAAGCAAAAAAATGAAACAGAGCTAGAAGAAGGGGAAGAAGGACTACTGTAAAATGCTTACCAGGCTTAACACAATCCTTTGAGTTATTTGAGTGCAATCTTAAGCCACAAAGCTAACATATGTATCGCTCAAGAACAACCTTAAACTGTAGCTCACCAATCTTCAATGCTTAACACAATCTCACGAACCCAAGCCACCGTCCTCAATTTGACTATGCCACGAGCCAACATTAATGGTCACATCATAATTCCATACCAAGTAATGTTATCACTTGTAATGCTTTCCACACTACATTTCATACTATAACCCAACCAAGTTTGCAAGCATAGATAGGCCATATCATATTTAATGTGTTCTATTGTCCATTAACTAGCATAGATAGATAGCCCATGTCATATTTAATGTGTTCTATTTATTGTCCACAACATAGTTAATGGACGGTCAACTTTGTCATGATAGATAGATAAAATTTCCTCCTCAAAATGAGAGGAAGGTAATTAAGCCCTCAGCCCTCACTTGTACATTATTCATATTCATTCTACAATTTGAGCGAGAACACAAGAGAAACTCTTGGCCTATATTATGCACCATCACTCGGCCCAAGTAGAAAAAAGTAGAACTAATTAACGAAAGATGATTTGAGGCATGAATCCAAATACTTAAACTTCAACTTTTGTTACAAAATTAAGTCATCTTTAAGTCCATCATTAAATGACACAAATCTAAATTTAGTCTTCTACGAGAAATGCAAGAAAAGATGTCATAAGGCTTAATAACTTTATTATCATTAGCTTAGGTTTAAATTGGATTATATTATTTCAGGCTTTAGTTTTCTCATTTGGGCCAGTCATAACAAATAATATTTTAATCTTAAATAAGATCAATAGAAAAAAGTTATTGTTGATGGTAAAGTCAGCACACATACTATCAACTAAGAATAGTTCTTGGTTATATGCTAGGCCTTAATCTTGATGAGAATCTTAAATCTTGAAAGGGGAGATTATGATACTCATATTTAGTTTTACATAGAAAATAGTAAAAAAAATATTTTATACTTATTAAGTTAATGAATTATTTTTCTCCTTGAATGAAACATAACACAGTTTTAGGATGCTGCAATAAAAGTGGATACCTAGTTAAACCCTAAACTCTCTCTTTATGTAAAATCATTCTACTCAACCATTGATAGTCAAAACTTGGAAAGCTTCGTGCGTATAAATCCAACTACTTAATCTATTGTTTTTTTTTAAATAAAAATCAAGTTAGGTATGAATCAGGCGTCTAGTTGAGGAAACAGACTTTTATTTCTTTGAAGTTTAAATTATATAAAAATAAAACGAAAACTTGCACTCGAAAACTCGAAGTCTAATCCAAAAAAGATTATCTTAGGTCAAATTTTAGAAGTTTCTATGCGTAAGTGAATTTGTATAGTATCAGAGAGTTGAACTCGAATAGCTGGAAAAAGTTTCTGAACACTGCATGCTAAAAATCTAATGCGTACCCTGTCATTCATAAGATTAAGTTTCTACAAAAAAAAAAAAAAACATGTACATACATCATACAGAAGACAATAAAAAATATATCAATAGAGGTCGAACGTATAAATTTAACGTTAACACTCATCCATACCCACGGTGGATTTGCATGGATCACGAACACCAACAGTCGGTACTTACGAAGAGATCACGAATAACAATATTAAAGATGAGAAAGATCAATATCATCCCATAGAGAATTTTATATTATAAAAAGATAATAGAACGATCATGGAAATTAAGTATCCTGCATAATGTTATTCACGGTTCGGTTAACCAAACCAAACCGTGAAACCGTGCGGCATCTAAACTGGTCCCGAACTTATAGAACTAGTTAACCATACTTTTTTATACAGGTACCTGATATCTCACTGGCGATTCCGACAGCTGAGGTTGGCGGCTGAGATGGAACCCTTATTGAGGCGGCTAAATGGCTAATCCTGCATTCCATTTACTGTATAAAGCCATTTACATTCACAGGAGATTCAGTTTGAGTTAACCTTGTCGTAATCTTTAAACAATTTGATCTGCAACTAATTGGTTACTTGAACGTGTTCTCATGGTTGCCACTGCTTTGCTTGAAATAAAAAAACAATGCTAACTCAGAGCTCCACTTTTCACTTTGAAATAAAGAACAAAAAAGGTCCCACTGAGGAAACAAGATGAACAATTGGGCATAACATGAACTTAGCATCGACTTAATCCACAGTATGGCTAACATGTTTCTTAAAACATGATTCCAGGAAAAAGCAAATCAAACACAATCATTACTAATTATCATATCATTTACAAGCAGTGGTCTATAATTTAATATTTTCTGAAGTATTCATGAGCATCGAACCAAAAAAAAAAGTAGTCAGTGAGCAAAACATTATAATACCTAAAGTGGTCATCACACTCTTTAGTGATTATCAAACCGAATGGACTATGAAATAAAGTAATACATAATTATCATGACAAAGTAACTAAAGCTAATGAAGATCAATCATTCAATTAAACATCAAGGGGAAAATTTTCTTATATCAAAGACAGAAAAAAAGTGTACATATCAAATAGCACTGTGGACTATCACCACTCTGTCCAGTCAAATTGAATGCATAATTAACTTGGAAGAACAAGTGACGGAAAACTGAGAGTATTTCAGAGTGTCGTATGCCAATTAAACACAAACAATGTCATGAAACTGGAACCAACAAGAAAAAGGACAATCAACCGATAGCCAAAAAGGACAGAAACAAGAAAAATATCTTATTGTTCAAAGACATTTATATACAAGGCATCTCCAGTAGTATAGCGACCCTGCACAGAACTCTAAAGCACTTTAGAGAGATTATTTTGCACAACATCAGAGAAAAGAAAATTAATTGCATTTAGTATTTTGCTTCTATCCTCCATAAATTACTTAGCAGAATGCTCATAATATCAAGTACATAAGTTTGTCCATAATTATAAGCCATGTTTGCTTCAGAATTCTGGTGTCAAATTCGGGAGAAAGGCTGTTAAAATCCCATCACAATGATCTGCATTCACTGACTTCAAAAGGTATGCATGATGTAAACAAAATGACAACCCCATATTTCTCCGAGTGCCACTAGGGGAATGAATACCAAATCTGAACTTAATGCTTCATTTAATAGATCTTTATGCTTTCTAGGAAAAGAAAGGAATTTAATATTATACAGTTGAATTAAATTAGGTAACCGTGAAATTTTTGAAGATGAATTCGCATTTTAATCAAATCGACACCTTTTGTTTATTTCTTGCCATGTTTTTGGCGCTGGATAACTGAAGCTATGAGTGTTGGTGCTACTTGACATTCAATTGATTTAATTCTTTGATCTCAGATGCATTTATATGACAAGGCAGGATGGAACCCCTTATTGAACAGATCTAAGTTGTGCATGCGGTTAACCCAACTCATATTCTTCAAGTGTGGTTAGTTAAGGTTGAGTTCAGCAACAGGAACTGAACATCTAGAGCCTGCAATTTCTTAAAAAAAAATTGTAGTTCGGAAAATTAGCAAGTTTAATAAGAAATAAAATAAATCTGCATAAATTACTCAAAATAATCAAACAAATGTTTTACTTGTGAATTTATTAAATTAAATTATTTATTCCAATCTATTATATTTGAATGATTGTTATTAAGTTTAGCATTGTATTTCTTAGTTATTGAAAGAGTTTAAATTATTTTAATACTAAATTAACTATTTTTATATCTAATTGTTATAGTACATCAAAATCAACTCTTCCATGTGTTCAATTATTGTTTGTTATCCTCCTGCTCTTCATTTGATTTTGTCTTATTGTACCCGTAAGTGATGAAATATGTATTTTCTGTGATATACATACATACATACATATATGTATGTATATCTATTTATATAAATATATGTTTGCATGCATATGTATGTGAATATGACAACATTATGTACTGTGTTGCAGACACGTGACACCTTAGGCTGGTGGCATAATATGGTTCTTTCATATTATGAACTGGCAAATGTGACGGTGTGATTTGACCCTATAGAAGATGTGTTTGGTGGTCGCAAAAATCACTTTCCAAAGTGTTCAATCTGGTACATTCACAAATAGTTTGAACACATGGATAGTCAAATGCTATTGCAAGATTGTATAGTTTGAACACATGATTATTCTTTTATTGCTTCTTATTTAACTTTTGTGATATTTATTATCAAAATATTTATTGTCTCTGTAGAGTTCTACTCCATATTGTGTTAAACCAAGATTAAAATTTTTAGCCTATTGAACTAAAGGTGTCTGAAGTGAAGAAATATATCCATATATAATTTTTTTCTTATTATTGGGATAATTATTATAAAATAAGACCTATAATTTGGAGACATGTATTTAAATAATCTAAACATCAATATTTATATGGTATTCAGTTGTTGTTACTGTGTGATTAGACATGGATGTGACACTAACTCAACATGAAATCACATGAATCACATTAGCATAAGCCATGCTAATATAATTGCAAAAGATTTCTGATAGTTGACAAATACATAAAGAGGCCAGAGAAATTTACCATTAGTATATCTTGCATTTCCTCTGGGTAAAACATGACATGAGCATTACAATATTTTGTTCTTCGTGAAACATGTAATGGAAGAGACAGAAATAACTCAAGACAACGTATAAGCAAACATGTCGGTAGAAATTACTGGTCTTTTTTAGGGTATAGAATAGTTGTGTGCATGCATTAGCGTAGTATGCAGTAAAGCTGATCAAACGCAATTAATACGTATACTAAAAATTAACATGTCCGTAACTGGTAACTTTATTGCCTTTCGAGTAGCTTCAAAGTAACGGTAGTACCTTAGCAAGTAGTCTTATCTTCCAACTCAGAGATAAATACAAATCAGGCCTGACTCCTTTGTTCATTTTTCCAAGAATTCTTAGCAGCCTCAGCAGATAAAGTGCCTGAATCTCCATTTCCATCCTTAGGCTTAGAGAAGAAAGGATCCCACTCGTGTGGTCCAACTGTGTGCTGGCCATCCTCTAACAAAGCATATTTCCAGCTGTTCTCTTCAATGAAGTCCTTGTCTTCATGACCTTCAATTATGTCTCTTCTAAGCTTTGTAACTTTATCAATGATTGCCTGCACCGAAACATCGAAGGCATCCTCGAGAGTCTCTAATTTAGATCTGGGGTCCGCATATATTAGTCTTGGTATAAGACTTATGACTGTCTCTCTCATTTGTTCCACAACATCCAAAGGGATTTGCTTTAACCTCCCCTCAATGCTAACTTGACTGCTTCGGATATCATCCTCCGGGATAAGCACAGAGTAGGTTGAATAATTCCTCGGAAGGTGCCATGTATATTGTATATAGGCAGAACCGGGATGGAAGAAGACGGGTATACAACCAGCCAACATGGAATCAAATGCTGATCTCCTTGTGTATGAATCACCCTGAGGTTGTAAGCAAAACAAGGAACTCTGGAACATCTGCATGATGCTGCTTGGGGAATGACACTTGCTCTCCCCCAAATCACACTCTAGCAACTTGCAAACTTTGGACGTTTTGCACTGATCTATAATTTGCCCTCTAATTGATTTTAGATCATCAGGGCGTGGTGCACCAGCAAATGAGAAGAGATACTTCCGCTCCAATTTCCTCATCCGATCCTGCCAAAGGAAAACGTCAGCATCCTTTGCCGGGTGAAAGTAAGTAGGATATGGAATCCCAAAATCATTAGCACTCCATGGGCTCGCCTCCACCACCAGCATGGACATGTTCTTTGCGGCTGGCAAGAACAGAAGCTTGTTCCCCCAATCCGATTCAGAATCAGTCAATCTCCTGAAATCCCAAGTGATCCTTCCTGCCACCAAGAAATGGTCTCTCCCACCCATCACACTCCACTCAGGCCTCTTCACCAGCCAATCAACCAAATCAAGTGATGCAGCGTCTCTCGTTGAGATGTTGTGTCCCCAAAGATATCGAGCTATGTCAAACCCAGCATAGAATGGAACAAAGATGGCAGCAGCTATGGATGAGTCTTTCGTCAAGCACTTGTACTGCTTCATCCGGTTGTTGAAGATCACGTCAACAGCAAACTGATTTGTGGCGTACCACCCAGTTTCTGAGAAGACTCCTTCGGTATTCTCGAGAGGAGGCCCCAGGCCAGCATTGCTGGTGAACTTGCACATGTCGATCCAAATATTCAACTTTCTGCAATCTCTGACCATGTCGTCATTGAACCGCGAAGGAAGCTCATGGACGTATATGTATCTTCCGCCGCAGGGGTCGCTCTTATTCTCAGCGGTCTGAAGAGCACGCGAAAAGGGGAAAACTTTGTCTTCTTGATTGCCAGCACCTGATGTATTCGACTTGGACGGAGCCTCCAGTTTGAGCAGATCGAACACGACTTGTGCTTCCGACACACGCTGGGGATCGGTCGGAATGGTGGAGAAGGGAACCGGCTTGCTATGAGGATTCGTGCTTAGAACAGCGAAATGGAAGTAAAAGATCACGACCCAGAACACAGCCGACAGAGAAGCCAAGAAACAGAGACGCGACGCCGGAGGCTTGCCGTTGCTCTTCTCCATCTCTTCGTGATGGATGAAAGCCGCTGGCCGACGTCTCATGGGACAATTCCAACACAATAATGCTCAATTGGAAATCTGCTACCAATTTGCACGTTTCGACTGCACACTCGCCCGCATCCAACTACCCAGTAGGTTGAGAAGGCCGCAGCAACTATTCAGTGCCTAAAGAAAAAATCAAAAACTTCGTCCGAACACCGAACTTACCAATTTTGAACTTCTAACCCCATAAATTCCAGCAGACCAAAAATAAGATCCCATTAGTCCGCTCAAACCCCACAAGCTCAAATCTCACAACCTAGAGAGACATCGAGACTGTAGAAAACACTGAACAGGAAATAAATGTCGATGGATTCATCATCGAGGAAGTGGAGGACAAACCAAATCGCAGAGAGAGAGAGAGAGAGAGAGAGAGAGAGAGAGAGAGAGACTCACAGAACCCTCCAAGCCAGTGGAGGAGAGAGGAGCTCAACCTATTCGGCCATTCTCCAGAACGAAGAGAGAATTCAGGAAAAGAACAGCTGGAACTGGGGATGACGATGCGACGCCTCCTAGGTGCGCCGTGGCCGGCGCACGGTAGAAATCCTGCACCGCCAGTGGCACCGTCGGTAGCCGGTCACTACTCTCGCCTCGTCGGGCCTTTTCTTGCCACGTTTCGGTTTCGCTTTGCCGTTCAAAATCTTAACAGGTTTCCTAACTACGATGTTTATGCCCTCAAGTCCGTGGCGTGAGCGACACGTGGAATAAAAGCGTGAAGCGTCGCGCCGCGGCTTTCGTTCATTCCGCTGACGGTTGACCACGGTCTTCGCTTCGACATTGGTCGCTTTTGCGGGCCCCGGGCACAGTTCGATGTAAAAGAGGAGAAGAGGGCGGCCGACGGAAGGTATTTTGCGAAAGAGCAAAATGACCCATGTTGCTACCAGCTTGGTTATTGGAAAATTGAAGTTCTGGGCACGCGTGATGGTCCACGTCCGCCTCTTCGTTCAGTGAGACGGGAAGTATGGGTATAATTTATTTACCTGGAAACAGTCAACAGATGAAGTCAAAGCTCGTTAACTACGAAATGTCTCTTCTCCCCGCCAATAATTTGGGTGAGGTAAAGGCGCAGACGGACGGGCGGGCCGCATGACAGGCACGAATTGGGCCGGGCACGACATCTTTCATTGATCAGTCAACAAGCCCAGGGCTGCTTAAATATTTTTTTGAAATTGTTGCATATTGCGGCTAAAAGATGAGAACAAATTCTTGTTCCCCAAAGAAGGGTAAAGAAGTCACTTTCATACTCACAGTGACACCAGCCGCCGACTTAGATATAAATCCGTACGCGACACGCATACTCGCTCAGAGTTCTAGGCCTCGGGTGCCATCGCGAAGCTCCCAAATGGCGCGAGATGGGATTGCGGCGAGCAAGAGGAAAGGAAGGCAACCCGACGCCGGCGGCGGCGGCGACGGAGTGGAAGCGAAGAGAAATCCTAGCTCGGCGGAGGAGGAGGAAGGAGGGAGGATGGATCCCCTGGAGGTGCTGGGGATGGATATAATGACGAGGATCCTTCAACTCTCCGACGCATGCAGCGTGGCACGGTGCACTGTGGTGTCTCGTGGATGGCACGAGGTTGCCGTGAGCGATCGCCTTTGGGGCCCAAAGGTTGGCTTTCTTCCCTCCCCCAAAAGTCTCCTTTTCTTTGCTCTCCATTGTTTTCAATGTTAAGTGGATGTATTCCTGTTCTTCGATGCAGCAAATTGGGGGTTTGAAAGAATATGCTTTGATTAGCGCGTCTCCCTTCGACGAAGTTGAGGGGAGACGGTGATATTCTTTGGCTTTGTCCGAACTTCGAATACTAGGGATTTGAAAGGATCGGGTTGATTTTTGTGGTTTACAGATTTCTTTTCTTTTAAACTGCAGGTCGATTTTTTTAAAAATATTCCTGGCTAACCTGTTTGATGAAGATGGAGAAAAATACTTAGTTTTTCCTTTTGGCCGTTTATTTTTCTGAAAAAGTATGCTTGTTTAGAACCATTTATAGGATATTATTATTATTATTATTACGATAGTACTTATATTAGATAGTTGCAGTAGTAATAGTAATAATAATAATAACAATAACAATAAGGAGATTAATATTATATAAAATTCAACTGAGGGTATAAGTGACAAGGAAAATAATGAAATTGTGAGTGGTTAAACTTTTTTTATGAATAAAATTGATGGGATTCTTGAATCGCAGTTTGCTAGATAAAACCTTTCATCTAAAATTATTTTCAAAGAAAGGAGTTATGTTATTTAATTTTGCAATTAGAGTTTCAATGTTTCAACAAAATTAGAATTTTCAAATAAGCTAGGGCATTGTATGAGAATGTTTTCACTTTTAATTTCATTCAATTTAATTTTATTTGTTAGGGTTTAGGTTTAGGGTCTTTGAATGAAAAAAAAAATTGAATCTAAACGCAAAATGCTATTAGATTCAATGTATTTTTTATTCTTTTCTTCCAGTTTTTCTTTTAAAAAAACACACGCCCAGCGGGCTAGGTCCCTCCGACCTCACGAATCCCGCTGCAGACGTGAATTGTTTGGGGTAACGGGGATCCAAACCGGGATTCGTGAGGTCGGAGGGACCTAGCCCGCTGGGCCTGGACTTGTTACGGGTGGTGACCCTAACAAAAAAGCTCAGATGGTTAAAGGGTCATGACTCGTGAGGGTCATGGACAGGGGTCGAATCCCGCTGCAGACGTGAATTGTTTGGGGGTAACGGGGATCCAAACCGGGATTCGTGAGGTCGGAGGGACCTAGCCCGCTGGGCCTGGAGCTGTTACGGGTGGGGTGGCCCTAACAAAAAAGGCGCCTTGACCCTAACAAAAAAGGCGCCTTTTTTGTTAGGGCCACCCCACCCGTAACAGGTCCAGGCCCAGCGGGCTAGGTCCCTCCGACCTCACGAATCCCGGTTTGGATCCCCGTTACCCCAAACAATTCACGTCTGCAGCGGGATTCGACCCCTGTCCATGACCCTCACAAGTCATGACCCCTTAACCATTGAGCTGCAGCTCAGATGGTTAAGGGGTCATGACTTGTGAGGGTCATGGACAGGGGTCGAATCCCGCTGCAGACGTGAATTGTTTGGGGTAACGGGGATCCAAACCGGGATTCGTGAGGTCGGAGGGACCTAGCCCGCTGGGCCTGGACCTGTTACAGGTGGGGTGGCCCTAACAAAAGATGCATCCACGTGTTCTTGCCTAATTATATTGACCTCGAATAGCTCTAGCCCTTATATTTTATGTTGTATATTTTAAGTTCATCACGTATTACATATTATTGCGGAGCCTAGATGCATGGTGACATTAATTAACTATTCTATTTTTAGGATCTTAGACCTTTTCACTTATTTTTCTACATTGATAAAATCCATAAAATTTTCTTTGCATTCTTTTAGGGATTTCCCACATATATCTAATAAATATCAATTTTGATTATTCAAGTTATAGAACTTGGAGTCAACAAAGATTGCTAAAGGTGGAACTTCACATTTGGCCACTTCTTGTTTGGTCTTCTTTGATGAGTGCTCCCAACCTAAGTAAAACCTTAGTTGTTTGTCAATTGGTTTGCCTTAATAAGTACTCAAAATCATAGTATTATAAAACTATTTGGATACAAATAGCACATATTGGTCTGACCTTGTATTAATATCACCTGTCAATACATATTGGGTACACTGGTGTGGCTCGATATTTAAAACCTTGCTCTTAACCTAAGTGATACACTTTGGTTTTTTATTCTTTCATAAAAGTCCTAATTGATACAAGGATAATTAGTTTATGGTTTCAAGTGTATAAAAGCTCCCGACAATATTAGATGCATTGAGAATTTGAACGAAAGGAGATATAGGGATAACTAACAAGTTACACAAGTTGATGCATATATAACTATGCCATGAATTCAAGTGTAATAAAAGTTCTAGGTAGGACTAGACGCATTGAGAGTTGAATGAAGGAGGAAGCAACACAAAAACACATATGAGACAAGGAGAACACTAACAAATCGCACAAGAACAACCATAGTATGTCAGCCGAAATGCTGCCACTACTATTACTATAATATATCACTCATAGGGAGTTGGAGGGACCAGTGGCAGCTACTCGGCAAGATGCAGTTCCTTCTTCTATCTTACTAGGATCAAAGGTTGAATCTAGGGAACCTTGGAGTTGGAGCAGAGCTTTGTGAGTTGACAGTTCACAGGCACATGGAAGGAAACAAAGACAAAGCTTTCTTCATTCAAAATGTCATCATCATTTATAAGTAGCAACTTTATTCTTTTTAAGGTCTCAGCTAAGAAGCTGCTTAGCTTACAAGAAAAAATAAACAACTTACTTGTACTATACAAGATTAAACAACAAAATGAAATATAGAAGCTTCTTGAAATTGGAAGTTTAAGTAGGCAGCTGGCTTGTAATTGCATGTCTGGTTGAAAGGAGTGTGGGGGTGGTGTCTTCCTTGTTGATGAGTGACAGCTTGAAGGCTACTAGAATCGTGCTAGTGATCTTCGTGCTCAGCTGGACCGTCTTGGGCCGTCTTGAGTAGATGGGCCTTTCTTAGGCTTGTCAAATGGGGATGGACCTCCATCAAGCTCCTCGGGGTTCAAAGAGTTATCCTCCGGAGAAGTTTGTTGCAAGTAGGCTTTGAGCAGCTGGGGAGTGCGACTCTTGACCTCCTCCTCCGGCAACCAAGTGTCTTTGAGGGCACTGAGGTCAGACCAACGAATCAGGAAACGTTTTGTAGCTTGTCCCTACCATGATGCCTTGTAGCTCCCCCAGCATGGAGCTCCTGAAGGAGGTGCTCCCTCAACAAGGTCTTGGGAATGCATAAGCGATTATCCTAAAAAAAATACCCCTCACGACGCATATATGGCGACCCCACAACGGGTCCCTCTTCCAATTGAATATAGACCTTCAAAAAGTCCGGACAAGAGCTATACTCGTTCTTGATATGATCAAATACAGTAATCGTGGACTCAAGGACATAGAGGAGGCTATGCATATGATTGAGTTCGTCTGCAATAGTGTTTTCACGACCTGCCTTGTGCTGAATCACAAAGGTGTACTGCTAAAAAAACTCAACCCACTTAGCGTGTCGTGGGTTTAGTTTAGACTGTGTACTCAAGAAGGAGAGGGCACGATGGTCGCTAAAGAGTGAACTCACTATGGAGGAGATAATGCCTCCAATGACGAAGAGACAACAATCGCGTACAACTCCTTATTGTAGGTGGTGTAACGTTGCTTAGCCTCGTTGAGTTTCTCACTAAAAAAGACAATGGGGTGGCCCTCCTGAGGGTATCATCAATGCCCACACCTGAGGTGTCACAGGTGACCTCAAAAACCTTACGCTGTGTTTAGCAGGGCGGACGGAAATTGAGAAGGATAGAAAAATAAGAAAGAAAGGAAAATAAGAAGGAAAGAAAAATCAAAAATATTTCTTTCTTTATGTTTAGCAAGGGGGAAAGAAAATTAAAAGGATTGTTATAGTCACCCATTATTTTTTTTATACTCATTCTATATAAAAATTCTTAAAATGAGCTACTGTTAGACCTAGATTTTAACCAGTCAACTAGCTGTTGACTGGGTCAAAATGCCCAAATCTCAGCCCAAATTGGATTTAGGGCTCACAGGAGATTGGGCGACGGAGGCGCGTCGATCAGCTGGCATCTACGTTCATCGGTGCAGTGGAAGGCGACGGCCGATGCAGGCGTGTCGTCAGTAGGCGATTCCGGCCGGCGGCACAGCTGCGAGCGGTGGTAGCATGGACGTGAGCAACGCGGAGTCACGTGCTAGCGACGGGCGACGACGGCGCGGGACGAACGGGCAAGGCTTCATCTTCCGTAGGCGGCAGCAATGATGAAGGGTGAGGAGCAGGCGAAGAGAGGCGGCGGAAAAAAAGATCGGCGACGGCGGCAGCAACGAAGAAGGGTAGGCGACGATGAAATCGCAGGCGATGGCAAGGAAGATGGGCGGCAGCAACGAAGAAGGCGGCAGACGGATATCAGGAGGCAGTAATGGCGGCGGCGACGAATGTATGCGCGAGCGTAGTAGGGTTTCTTCTCGAGTCGGGGTGAGAATATGAGGCAAAGTCACGTTTGTACATGTATCCGTCCGAATCAGGCGGATCAACTTCAGAAGGAAAATTGAGTAAATTTCCTTCCCATTTTCCTTTCATAAATTTTCGTCTGTTCTGTTAAACACCAAAAAGTATACGTTTCCGTCCGCCCTGCTTTCCGTCCGTCCTGCTAAACACAGCCTTAGAGAATTCCGGTAATCGGAGGACAGGGGCCAATACCATGCATTACTTAATTTCAGTGAAAGCTTGACTAGCGGCGGCTGTCCAAATGAAGTCCCCTTTGCGAATACAATTAGTAATCAATGCAGCAAGGGAGCTAAAGCCTCTAATGAATCGGTGGTAGGATATAGCAATACCATGGAAACTTTGAGCTTTAGTGAGAGATTGAGGCTCGGGCCAATCCTAGATGGCTTTGACCTTTTCTGGGTTAGCTCGAAGTCCATGAATGCACACGATGAACCTCAAGGTCACTTAGCTTTCCATGAAAGCACATTTCTTGAGGTTCAAGTATAGACACTCGCATTGAAGCACCTCGAACGTGAGGCGAAGGTGGTCGATATGATCGTCTGAGCTGCGGCTATAGATCAGGATGTCATCAAAAGAAACGCCAAGGAACTTACCCAAGTAAGAATGCAAAACTTGACTCATAACACGCAAGAACGTGGCAAGGGTATTAGTCAGCCCGAATGGCATAATAAGTCATTCGTACAAGCCATCCTTCATTTTGAAGGTCGTCTTTCACTTATCGCCCTCACGTATACGAATCTGATGATAACCACTTCGAAGGTCTAGCTTCGTGAAGTAGGACAATCCCGAGATCAAATCTAGTATGTCATCCAACCATGGAATGGGAAAATAGTGTTTGAAGGTGATTTTGTTGATTGCTTGGTAAATCCACACACATACGCCATGTACTATCTTTTTTGGCGTCAATAGAGCCGGCACAGCATAGGGGCTAAGGCTCTTGCGGATGAAGCCCTTAGTCAACAAGGCGTCGACTTGTCGCTCATGCTTGAATGGGCTCAATTGATGGTGGGGCAAGTTCGGTAAGGTTGAACCAAGGACAAGATCAATAGCATGCTAAATGGTGCGCATAGGCGGGAGCCCATTAGGTAGATCAGAGGGGCTTAACACACTAAATTGGTATAGCAATGCTTGAACCACGTCTGGAATGGCAGGGGCCAGACCAAGCACCTCAGTGGCCACTTCCCTCACCAACAAAGCAAAGACTACAAAAGTCTCTCTAGCATCAGCGATGAAATCACCGCGTCGAAGCAAGTTGACAGTAGCGCTAGGTTGCACTGGGCTAGCGTCGAGCTAATGGGTGTCAATCACACCCTTCGAGGTGGAAGCCCAAAGCTCCTTGGGGGAGAAGCATTAAGATGAATTTTTCGACCTTGGTGCTCGAAAATGTAAGTGTTTGAGCGACCATAATGGATAACATCATGGTCGTATAACCATGGTCGCCCCAACAAAATGTGAGAGATCCATCGCAACCACATCGCACCAAATGCTATTGTGGTACTCCCCAAAACTAATGGAAACAAGGCTTTTGTGTGGGACAGCTAAACTGGAGGTATTGACCCATGCAATGGAATAATAAGGCTTTGGGTGGGGCTCCAAGGTGAGCCCGAAATGAGTGACAGCTGAGTGTGAGACCACATTTGGGCTATTTCCATTGTTTATAACAACCTTGCATGAGTGGTCATGGCATTTTGTGTATATGTAGAAAATGCTAGTTCGCCTCTAATCGTCCGTGGATTGCCGTTGGACAAGGGTGCACCGCACCACTGCCACAGTAGGTCTAGAATTTGTTTTCTTACTTGAATAGTATTTTGGGTTATAGTCATGGACGCTAGGATCATCAAGACCTAACTATTTGTCGTTGGTGATCAGGTGTGCGCCTTCTCCACTCACATGGAGTGCGCGCCTGGGGCAGTTTCTTACCAAGTGTCCTGGCTGATGACAATTATGGCAAGTGGGCCTAGCAGGGCCACCGGCCACAGAGGTCTGCCCTTCTAACAGTTGTAGACGACGCGGCTTCATAGGAGCTGAATGTCTAGAGGTAGGCATATCGAGGTTCCTTAGTGTGTGTGTGTGTGTTTGTGGTGGGGGGGGGGGAACCATACTCCCAATCATTCTCATCCTTATATGGGTCCTCATATCGAGGTTGTCAGACAAGCTGTCAATAAGGGTACTCCCTAATGGGTTCTTCCTAGCAGTACCGAAAGGGTTCCTCAACAGCCATGCTATAAGGGGGCAAAGGAGGGGTTCCTTGTAGTATCGGTGGGTTCTCCAATTGCTCTGTCTGAGCCTCAATGCGTTGAAATGGAGCCTCCAATGCCTCAACTCAGTCAGTTAACTTGGCAATCACACCGGCCATGGGCTCAGAGTTTTTTTCTGTCGTGGGTGGTTCATGAGGTAAGGGGGGTGATAGGAGGCTCCTGACCTCGTAGTCATGGAGTATGCAAGAGATATAACAAGGTTTAGCGAAGAACACCAAAGTTAACTAAGGCATGTGTGGATCCTATTTTCCTCTTAAACCAAGTTGATGCAGGGATAATTAGTTCATAATTTCAAGTGTAATAAAAGCTCTAGGCAATATTAGATGCATTGAGAATTTGAACAAAAAGAGATACAGGGACAACTAATAAGTTACATAAGTTGATGCATGGATAACTATGCCACGAATTCAAGTGTAATAAAAGCTCTAGGGAGGACTAGATGCATTGAGAGTTGAACGAAAGAGGGAGCAACATAAAAACACATATGAGAGAAGGAGAACACTAAAAAACATCTAGTGAAAGATTTAATAGTTTCTTAATTGCTCTTCCTAGCTAAGTCACCCTCAACCAAGGTTATTAGTGTACTGGCTCATACCAGTACATATCAAATGTACTGACATTGCGTGTCATTAGTATCAAATATATCGATAGTGTTACAATAATATTTATACCTTAGACCAATATGCACACCCATATCAGGTGGTACAAACTAGTTTTTAGTTCATTGTCCCTAACTAGATAAACACCTTCATTTCTATGTTAGCCTTCTTTGATGAGTCCACGCAATTCTCTATCTACAGCTCTTTTTCTTGAAAAGTACTAAAAAATCCATGAAAATAGAATATCATGGATATGCTAAGGCCTCTTTATCCTCGGATATAGATTAAAAATTTTGTAAAGACAATGACTTACTTGAGACGAGGGTGTTGAAGGTAACATCATAATAATAATATATTAAATAAATAATTAATTTTGAAGTTATCTCGGCCAAGCCAGCATACAAAAAATACTCATGTTATGGTCAAAATTACCGGCATAAAAAAAATTTGCAAGGGTCAAAATACCAAAAGAAATTGTAAGCGAGGAAAGCCTAGCAAGAAAATTATATTTCTTTCACTTATAGTGTCACGCCTTGAATTGTGCTAATAAATTTTTAAATAAAATTATGCAAGAGTTACACTTGGCTCGAGCCCAAGCACGCCCACGTAGGGGCTAAGCGTTCGAAACCATTGATCCGGGTGCGACGGGCAACCTAACCAATTTGGCCACCTAGACACTCGTCTCAACGAGTCAAAGGCCGCCATGCCTCTGCTGAGGACAACTGCACGAACTGGCTCCAAAGTATCACTAAGTACACCACTTGAGACTTGACATCGGTGCAGTGCGCGTACGAGTCTGATACACTCGAATAACTACAAAACCACACGCAAGCAGTAGCGCATATATGCGCAGAAGATGATATCATGTAGGACATCGGGCACACGCCTAAAATCTCCAACAAAACACATAGGAGGTCAGGTTCACTCGCTCACTAAGCGGATGTCTCACAGACGTCTGGCGCACTCAACTGGCATAGGCCATACAACAACATCACACAAGGCCGGCGCACATGACCAGATCGCTGAGAGGAGGTGAGAAGTCATCGACCGAGAACGATGACTCGGCCAAGAGCACGAACCTTAGTCCACTAGCGGGAGGAGGTTAGAATATACGTGGGCGGATCTCTATCCACTGGCTTAGCCACCGGCGACACCGATGAGGAAGAAAGGGGGTGCCGCCCCACTGCGTCCTGTACCGTCGTACCCAAACCACCGGGACGCATGAAGCTGTCTCCGCCAAGAACCTCTTGCCAGAATGCCACTCTACGGCCGAAGGAGGAGATCGGGCAGAGAGTGGGAAGAGGGCCACCGCCGCCACTATCGAACATGCGCGATCTCGCGTCACCTTCCACTGTAGCCCTAACATGAGCTTCTTGCGTTTTTCCAGCCCACTCCAAAATGGAGCTCAGTGCCATAGTGGGTTGCCCGACTCGATAAGCCAACGCCCAACCCAATAAGGGAGAGGATTTAGGCATGGGTGCTATTTGGGCCTGGGCTGAACATTTTTTTCCCACTTGAGGTGGCACCGTCTTCGGCAAGTCAAGGTAGCTCTTGAGCTTACCCACGCATAACAAACTTTGAAGCTACATACCAGATGGCTTTTTCCTCAAGCATAACTTTCCTAACAAATGAGAAACTCCGATTGCTTACTCATTCAACTGTGACTCAAGATTTAATAGCCTCATCTTTCATAGATCCTCAGATCGAATCTCGTCCGAACCATCGGATGGTTATAGTGAGACTATGATTGCGAGTGATCCCCTGGATCCTCTCCATGAATATAGGATGTTGTTTCATCTAGTCAAGGAGCTACAATTGCTCCTCTATTGAGTTCACCTGACTTAGTATCCCCAAGGGATCATAGCATCTCTTCATAAGCCTCGATGTGTTATCTCGGCTAGAATCTCCCTCCATAACTGTGGAGTAAGTTGAGGAAGAATCTGATTGCCCACCATGAATTCTTCACTTCGACATTGATGCATTTGTCGGATAGCTAACTCTAAGCTATCACTTTGCCTCCTAGAGCAATTCCGTTCGCTCACGAGCCGCCTCTTGAGTCGCAAGACAACTCCCTCGGAGTTCTTGGCATGCTATCAACAGGGGTTTGGGGTCGCCACCCTAGTATGAGATCAAAAGAGCCGTTCCTCGTGGATGATAATCTATGTAGGTTACAAGCATACTCAGCCCCCATCCATCCACTCAGTCGTTCTAACTTGTTGTCATGAAGTGACAAAGATAGACTTCCCTTCCGCTTCAAGGAACCTTCCAATGAGGTACATGGACACACCCGTCCAAAGAGTATCGGGAATAGGCAAAGGCTATAACAAACATGCCTTTACGATCAAATCAACTTCGTCTTGTTGGCACACAAGACCCGTGCGAACATAATTCTCTATGTTTAAGGAAAATATCCGGTCAATAAAATGACATGGATTGCATAGCAAACATTCGCTTTCGTCCCATATGACCCACGTACAGGCGTTATAGAGCTCCTCCCTCAGTAGCTCGTGTCACAGTCTAACTGCTTAGGAACTAATGGCCTCTCGTCTTGGACCATGACAACATCGTCGGATGGTATCTGATTCAATTTGTCGAATGGTCTTTTCTCACTTTTCATCCACATATGAAAATATTTGGATCCTCTCAAGGAGTCCTCCCTCAACTCTTGTGAGGGTGAAGCACGCTAGGGCGTTAGGCTGTCGAGAGCTCTTAGCTCTATATTGGCCACTCGATTTATGTTCCTACTAGAATTGAAGTTCTATTTAAAATTTTCACTGACAAGCTTGCCTGATCGACAATTCTCCCACTAGTGGTGAATTAGATATTCACTACATTGTCAATTTCCATAACTCAAGCATTCCATAAGAGGTATATCCTTTGGGTTCGAAGGTAATGGTGGAACCTCCACCAATTTTTTTTCTCTTGAATCGAGCACTATTGCTCCATCACATTCATCTTTCTGCTCATGATAGCTACAGGATGCTCGTCCTAAATAAGAACGTTACTGATCACTTGTCCCAAAGCATCGACATGAATCTCAAAAGGTTCTCCAAAGAGTGGTAACTTTAGGATCAATTCAGGGGCGTTACGCCATTTCGGTTCCAGAGAGGACAACTGACACGGAGCATCCTAGTATCAGCTTGCGTTCTTTCTCAACAGATCGCTGAGGGATGTGGCTACTCTTGAGCAGCCCCTAATGAACGTTCGATATGAGTTCACAACATCGAGAAAATCTCGTAACTCAATTTGATTTGAGGAAGTTTACCATTCCGCAACGGTCTAGACTTTACTCTTATCCATTTGCACCCGGTCTGGCCCACCACGTAACCAAGAAAGAACCACCTCCAAGCAAGTCAAGTGCTCCTCAATGCTTAAAGGAAACATGACAATATCATCCAGATATACGTGACAAAGTCATATAAGAACGAGACCAATTCTTAGTTCACTAGATAACAAATGTTGCTAGAGTATCGGTAAGCCCAAAGAGCATGACCCATATCGGGTTACGCAGGCTATCTTCCGTTCGTCGCCCTCGACAATACGGACTTGCCAGTATCCCAACCTCGAGTCAAGCATGGATAAAATCTTAGATTTTCCCAATCTATCCAACAGATCTAGGATCATAAGGATTGAGTAGCAGTCCCAGACTGTTATCTCATCCCAAAGTCCTGTCATCCACCCAGGACCTAATCATCCCGTCCTTCTTTTTGAAGAGCACTGGGGTTCCATATTGTGACTCAGTTGGTCTTATGAATCTTGCTCTTAACAACTCATCTAGCTGCATCCGAAGCTCAGCTAACTTCACCGGAGACATCTCATAATGAGCCTTGGAGGGTAGAGTAGATCCTACCACAAGATCTATCTTGTGGGCGATCTCTCTCCTAAGTGAGAGATGCTTCGGTAGCTCCGAAGGCCTTATGTTGAAAAAAAATCCTTCTAATACTTCTTGACCACCAAAGGGGGTATCCCTTCTGATAGACTCACCGCAAGTGCACGGTTAATATCAAAGTAGTAAAAATTATCGATCTCAAGGAAACTAGGTGTCAAATACCAACATATTATGTTATTGATTTTTTTTTTTGCCAAAGAACATATTATGTTATTGATTGCTAGATAGCTCAAAATAGAATTTAAAATCTAAACTAAATTAACGAACCAATGATATTAACATAGCGACTATGGTGGGCAAATGCAATTCAAGAAAGATCGGGACGTCTGATTTCACCACATTGAATGATTACGTTAAAACGTTAAATAATCCAAATGAGAAAACCTAAACCGCTTAAGGCGATTAATCCATTTGTATAGATTGCCCCCTCTCAGTAGCGCAATCTGGTATCTACTTAAGTCAATCTCCTACTCTCGTGGCTTATCAACTGAGTAGACCCAATGAGCTCTATGAAAGATTGTTAAACCCTCGTGTGACTTTAACCTACTCTCGTGGTTCAAGTCATAAGTTCAAACTAAGTGGTGCGAGTATTGTGATTCACCTCTCAGTTCTTCTCGTAACACCTAACACGCGTAGAAAACTCAGACGAAGCAATGACACGAAATATGTACAACAAAGATTGAATAAGCAAGTTTAATTAAATGCCTCTTAGATTTAGAAAGCATTCAAGACATAAATATTTTAAAGGGGGGAGTGCTACCAGAAGATAAAACTCAAAAAATATAGTTAAAGAAACGAGCTTTACGATTCGTATATGTGAACAATACTTTATATCGCTGCTCATATGAACAACTATGACTTCAATGAATTACTAGAGATGAAGTCACGCATATGCTATGTGAAATTCATTCATACTTTTATAGAGCTCATCAATCTAGACCCAAAATATATCTTAAAATTAAGAGGTTAGGATACTATTAGCCTAGTGTCGTGTTCTCTCGGCCTCCATGTCAGCCGCTTCCCCTTGGATTGAGTGTTGAAATCCAAAATTCCACCCCCGAATTTGATTTTTACTTGAATTGCCACCGTTGACTTGACCTTACCTCGTGCGCCTCGATTCAAATGCCTCTCTCAGGCATTCGCCTTCGTCGAGCTCAAACGAACACCACTGCGTTTGCTGCCGAACCGAAGGAGGAATGGTTGTGGAGTTCTGGTGTGCGGCAGAGGAGGAGTTCGCACCTCACCCTCAACCCTCATCGCTGTCGGAAGCCGCTGCTGTCGGATCATCGTCGACGATGGTGAAGAAGGATATGAACCTCTTCGGAGAACAAGAGAAGGAAACGCCAAAAAACACAATCAGAAAGTAGGGAAAACCCTTCTTGTTTATTTCTCTCAAACAAGACACCTAAATCCTATTACAAGCCTCTACTCTCAGCTTGCAATCTCTCGCCGCTCACACTTGAATGGGCGACGCTCGTCGTCGCCGCTGGGTTCCCTTCCTTCGGATCCTCCTCTCTCGGAACCCCTCGCTCTACATCCTTCATCCACTCCTTGGACGCTTTGTAGGGCAGAGGCTTCGCTCGCCTCTGCCGCTGGACTCGGTCGCTTGCGTCTGCTGCGTCGAATATTCCCGCATGGACTGCATTCGCGTCTTCCGTCTCCGCTACACTTGCTGAAGGAGACGAGCCAGCGTCCGCGTCCTAAGAAGGTGATGCCATCTGCTTAAGACAACGACATCGCTCGCGTCGTTGAAGCCATCCGCCGCATCCTCTACTCTAGAAACCTCCACCGATTTGCCTCGTCTACGTTGAGGAACTCACTGAAGACTCCGCCCGTTGCGTTATCGTCAAAGACGCCGTCAGATTCCTCTGCAGAAGACGAAGCTGTTGACGCCGCTCGCTCCTCCCTCATCCTTGAAATCTTCGACAAAGCCTTCGAAGCCATGTCCGAAGCCTTCGTCTGCCGCGCGCTAGATGTTGACCGGATTTGGACTCGGCGTCGGGTTGCCCTCTTGCACCAACATCTTGGGCTTGGGCCGCTGCCCAACCCAATCTCCTTTGGCCTGGTCCAATTGGATTGGGTATCACACCTAGTGTCAGGCCCCGGTCTAATTGGTTCAGCCCAATGCCCAATGGGCCACGGGCAAGCCCGAACCCACAGGAGAAATCGAGCGCAGCGCTCGATTTGGCAGGTGACGCGAACGGCGCGCGCGGAACGCGTTCGACGAACGCGGCAGCGAGCTCTTCGGCGACTTCTTCAGCTGGCGCCGAAGACATGGACGGCGGCGGAAGAATCGGGCTCAGACGCCCGAAATAGAGGCGGCGGCCTCGATCGTTAAAGGGGGATCTCCAGCAGGCGGCGAGGGGATCACCATCACCGGGAGACGAACGAGGGATCGAGACGACGAGCGTTCGTGAGAAGCGAGGAAGCTTTGAGAGAGATTGTAATCGGCGATTGGTTCGCCGGTGAGGGAGGGAAGAGGGAGTCCGGCCGGTGACGGGGGTCGTCGGTTCTGTAGCTTCTATCATCAAATAAAGCTTTCTCCTTTCAATCTTCACCTCCCCTGTCTTCGGGTTCGACGTTGTGCTTCAACGCAGCGGCGACGTCCTTGAGAGTTCCCGGCGGCGGGCGACCTCCGGACGTCGACAGGAGGAAGGAAGGCGGCGGCCTTCTCTACCGGTACGCTCCTTCGGTGACGCTCGGCGGAAGATCGATGCGGCGGCATCGAGCGGACGACGGAGACGACGCTCGTTCGAACGCGTCGGGCGTTCGAAACGAGGCGAGTCAACCAAAAGCGGTGGTCAACGACGCGAAATCGCGATTCGGCGAAGAAATCGAATTCGGATTTCGAATTCGAGCAGCTGACGCAAGCGGACGTCAGCACAGCGAAAGTTTCACGCGCGCGGCAAAAATCGGCGGTCGACGTAGGGCTGACGTCAGCCGAGCGATTGAAATCAATTCGGCGAGCGTTGGAGATTCGGACGTTGACGGTTGACTGGTCAACGTTGATTTTGACCAGGGAGAAGGTAATTTGAATTTGGGATTTAATTCTCTAAATTAGGGTTAGGGTTTGAGCGACCTTGTATTTTGGGGATAAAATTTAGTCGGGGAGTTAGGGTTTTCAAATTTGGGTCGGAAACTCTAGAGTGAGTTACGTTCCGGTGTTCCGCGGGATAGTCCTGAGACAGCGTTTAAGGGCTGTTTTTAGGCCGATCCGACCGGGGCGTGACACCTAGCATGGTACAAGCTTGTATTGAATATGCAAAAGTTTATCATTTATGCCAAGTGCACAGAGATTTGATCCACAAACATCCTAATCCCCTCCCCCTCATTTTGGTCATTCAAAATGTGGGGAACTGATATAATTGGACTAATTGAGCCCCCATCTTCTCTAGGACATCGCTTTATATTGGTAGCAACAGATTATTTTTCTAAATGGGAACAAATAATTCCTCCAAAAGAAGTCAAAGCTAGCAATGTTCTCAACTTCTTTTATGAAAATATACTTAGTTGATTTGGAACCCCCAAGAGGATAAATTTTTATAATGGACTTGCGTTCAAAAATGTTATCATTTACAAGTTTGCAAGTCAGTAAAAAATTGATTGGCAATAATCTTCAATTTACAACCCAAGAGCAAATAGTCTAGCAAAGGCATTCAACAAACTTTGTTCAAACTACTTAAGAAGAATGTGTCAAAAAATAAAAGAGAATGACATCACAAGTTAATTGAAGTATTATGGGCATACAGGACTACATATTGAATGTCAACTCAATCCACACCTTATTCCTTGATCTTTAGAGTCCAGACAGTACTTCCCCTGGAGATAGAAATACCCTCATTAAGAATCGATGTTCAACACAATATGACAATTGAAGAAAATATACAATTGAGTCTTGATGAATTAGACACTTTAGATGAGCAAAGATTAATTGTACAATAAAATTTGAAACTATATCAAGCACAAATGTCAAGAGCTTATAACAAACTAACCAGGGAATGTGTGTTCGAGAAAGGAGCTCTCGTTCTAGTACTACAAAGACCTATAATGTCGATAAAAGGATAGTTCAATCCCAATTGAAAAGGACCTTATATAATAGAGAAAGTCTACGAAGGTGGCGCTTATCAATTAATTGATCATGAAGGAAGATGCTCGATGCCAACAATCAATGGTCGATTTTTGAAAAAAAAAATACTATGCTTAAAGATCATGCAAAGGAGAAGTAGAATACACATTATAATGGCTGGTGCAAACTTGCTATAGAAACTCGACATTTGTAACTCCAAAGCCTCATGCACTACTTGATTGAAAGCTCTCTTCATTTTGAATTGAACAAATGCTCTCTCACTACATTTCTCCTCCTTCATTCACAAAGAAACTACAATTCCTTTGTGAGTACTAGTGCAACAAAAGAGATGGAGCCTCAAGCACAATGATTGAGATTAATCTAAATATGGAAAACGCCCCCCTATTGAGAATACGGCAAGAAGCACCTTGATGACTATACCTAGAAAGACACAACAGTTGTTCCCTTTGTGATTACTCTTTGCTTTATGTATGCTTGTGTCTACCACTTCTTCTTACATAAACACCAAGTCAAATGCAAGATACTTCGCAATTACATTCTTACAAAAAAAATCCCCTTGCAAATTTGATTACTTGTAAAGTCAAAAATAGAGAAACATATTCTTTTCTTGAGCGCTTTCATTAGCTTGCCCCGTAGAGTTCATTCACAGTGTCATGCATAACTTTGAAATTTAAATGTTGGCTTCATTTGAATAGGGAGAGAGAACCGAGAAGCTCCACCGGTATGCAATAATGCCAAGTTAGTGAATGGATGAGTTAATCACGTCTTTGAGAATATCTTCAATGCAATTGGGTTTAGAATAGTGGCAATAGAGAAGCGAGTCTCCTTTAATCATGTCTTTGAGAATATCTTCAATGCAATTGGGTTTAGAGTAGCGGCAATGGAGAAACGAGTCTCCTTAAAGGATAAGGAGGCAGTGATAAACAGATAAAAAAGGGGGGCCATAACTATTATGGATGAAGAATTTTACTGTTCAAAAGTATAATATTTCTTGTCAATAAGTGATAGTTGAGACACATACAAAGCAACAATGAGACAATATTATTGCAAACAATAAGAGTTTCTTCCTTCTACATCAACATTTTATCAAGGAAAAATAATATAATAGCTTGTCGTTGTCACATGTATAAAGAAGACCTTGCTGTACAAAATGACATGCCCACCAGAACATAGTAGCTTACTACTAGAAGTGCTGGGTTGGGTGTAAGAACCAACCTGTTAACCCGTTAGGATTATATACGTATACCACTATAGCTATAATCTGAAAGAGGATATACACTTTTACTATTCAACATGGTATCGGAGGAGAGAGCGACATCAGGCGATCGAGAGAGCGGAGGCGAGGCGGTGTCAAGGCTCTGATAAATCTTGACTGAGCTCTTCATCATATGGATGTTCGCAATGCTTTTTTAGATGGTGATCTTAATGAGGATGTGTATATGGAGCAACCTCCAAGGTATGTTGCTTAGGGAGAGTTGGTGTGCAAGTTGCATAAAGTCATCTATGGGCTTAGAGCCCACGTGCCTGGTTCTAGAAATTCTCACAGATTATATCACAAATTGGTTTTCGTGGCAGCAAAGCAGATCACTCTATCTTCATTCGACATTCTGGGAAAGGTCTTGTTATACTTGCAGTACATGTGGATGATATTCTTTTAACCGGCAATAATTCCGAGGCTATAATAGAGACTAAGTCTTACCTACATTCCAAGCTTGCTCTTAAAGATCTAGGCAAACCCAAATATTTATTGGGAATTGAAATAGCATATAAAGGAACACAAATTTACCTCTCGTAAAGGAAATATGCTTTTGATCTACTTTAGGAAACGGGAATGGTTGAGTGTAAGCCTGCTAATACACCTTCAGTACCCAATTAGAAATACTCTCATGAAATGGACTCCGATTCGGTGCATCCAACTAGCTATAGTCGTCTTGTTGGGAAATTAATTTATTTGACTGTAACAAGTCCAGATATTTCTCATTGTGTTAAGATAGTCAATTTATGGAAAAACCAAAGAAGTCCCATTGGGAAGCAGTGATGAGAATACTTCAATACTTTAAAAGAGCTTCAGGGTAAGGCCTTTTATATAAGAAAAATGGGTATGTTAGAATTGAAGCCTATTCAGATGTGGATTATGCTGGTAATGTAGATGATAAACGTTCTATCATTGCGTATTGTACTTATGTCGGGGAAAATTTGATCACCTGAAAAAAATAAAAATAAAATGTTGTCTCAAGATCTAGTTATGAGGCAGAATATAGGGCGATAGCATATACAGCTTGTGAAATGGTGTAGCTTAGAAATCTATTAGTTGACTTTAGGATTAAGTGTGAAAACTCGATGCCTATGTTTTGTGACAATCAAGTTGTAATTTTTATTGCAAACAATCCCAATTTTCATGAAAGGACAAAACACATTGAGGTGAATTGTCATTTCATTCGGGATACTGTCTCCAACAAAATCATATGTCTTCCCTATATTAAATCTGAAGAAGAGCTAGCCAATATTTTTACAAAGCCTTTGGGACCATCTAAATTTTCTCTTTTATGTAACAAGTTGGGCATGACTGATATTCATGCCCTTGCTTGAGGGGGAGTGTTAGAAGTACTGGGTTGGGTATAAGAATCAACCCGTTAACCCGTTATGGTTATATACTTATACCACTATAGCTGTAATCTAGAATAGGATATACAATTTTACTCTTACTATTCAACACTTACAAAAAAAGGAGAGAAAAAACATCATTATCACAGTAATCTATTGATACAAGGCACTGACAAGATGTTGAATGTATACTCTTCTCATCCTTCAAAGTGCCTCTCAACATATTTAGCTCCTATAATGACTTTTCTACTTTATCTATCTAAGTACCATACTCCACTTTAAAGTAAACCATATCCTTTGGCTCAGTTCCTCCCAAGCATCAGCTCAAACTCCAAAGCCAATTATAGCACTTGAAATTGCCTTTGAAGAATCAAGAAATTCCTCTGCTGAAGAAAACCCATTTGCTTCATGAAAAACTTTCAAGTAATTTGTGATCAAACCCCGAATTTCATGCTCTAACCAATGGCGAGGTCCTTTTAATGATTGAATGGCAATGATTGTGGCCTTGCTTTGATGATGTGAGTGCATCTGTTTCAAACAAGGTTTGTATGGTACGGTATGGTACCAATCTGGTCGTCGTCCTGTACCCGAACGGCCATCGGAGCCCGACTCTGGGGCGAACAGCAGAGGGAGGTAGCGGGCGACAATGGGCGGAGGGAGATATGGTACAGGTACCATATCGGTTCGGCGGCTCACCGGACTGAGTCGCCAAACCAGTTTTACGAACCTTGGTTTCAAATAAAAAAAACCTACATAAAAAAAATGTACCATCATATGAGCTAACTTTGCTTATGATGAATCATCCCCTGTATATTAGAATGATATTAGCGGAATGTAATAGCTCCCAAATCAAGGATTATATGCATGCTTACCAAGAGGGAGGTCAGCTTCATGAAGAGATTCATTAGTAGGAGTGGAACCTAAGAATGTAAATAAAAGATACATGAGATATTTGAAATAACAGTGAACCAATTATGGACTCTTATCATCGGGTTGAATTGCCTTGGACTCAATATTGGGACATATTATATCCATAGCTGCTGAAGTTTCATCCAAAGGTTTAGGAATAACTGCAGTCAATTCTTAACTATAAGAATGTCGATCCCTCTTAATGCCTCGATGACACCATCTGATGATCCGTTAGAAATTGGGCTTAACCTTGATTCAGCTAAAATGGTTGAAGGATCTTCCACAACAAGCACATTATCATTCGTATCAAGCACCTGATCACTCTCCTATGTACGAAGAGTGCCTACACTACCAACCTCTTTCCCTGCCACAAAGAAATAAGAACCAGAGACAAAAGAAATGGAAATATACTCATATTAAAGCTCATTAACCTGGTCTCGATGCTACAACAATTTGCTCTCCTTGCACATCATTATGAACATGTGGTGACATATCAACATTAGAATTGCTACACAGTAAACACTTTAATATACCCTTTGGTGTAGGGTCATATGGGTCATTACCTCATTCCCTGAACCCTAGAGATAAGATTATAAACCAAAAGTCAATAAAGTAGGCAAGAACAATGGAGAGTAAAAAAAGTGTCTCATTACCTCAATATGAGGAGCCAGCTCTTCTTCAGGAGATCTTTTTAGCCGCTTACGTGTAGAATTAAGGAGTTCAAATTCAAAACCAAATGACAGTTGTATGATAGTTGTACTATGAAGCCTTCTTTCCTGCAACGTACTCAATGATTTTGAGGCATCACTCATTGGATAGTTGAAGTATGCTTTTAGATGCATGCATCACGTTAAATGTTTAAAGTTGCATTGAGGTGTGCGATTGCGAGATGGGATAGTGTAAAAAAGAGTTAGTCCCACAATGAAGAAGTATATGCGAGCACTTAGCAAGAATGGATATATCTTTAGATAAATCAGTAAAATTGAGAATACTTTTAGGGACAACTTAGTTATAACCAAATTGACAAGCACACATATGGGAATTATACATTTCAATTGAAGCCATATTATCACTTCTAAAAGGCAACAAAACCAACTCGAATACTTATAAAGAATTCCAGTGCAATGAGTTTTTCTTGGAGTTAAAGTAATCTTAAACTCATTATCAAAATGCTCTACATTATCTGAAAAAAAGCCCCTTCTTGTTTGAAAAAATAACTCAAGCATGACCAAAAGCCTCAAATTTACGAAAGAGTGGGTGAGCGGTGTAACCTCTGAAATGAACAGAAATTGCTCCAACAATATGTATCAAATAAGGCAATTTAGACCGGATAACTCTTAGAAATAATAGTATATTGTATAACCCCTGAAACTGTACATTAAACCATCTAAAATAGTGGGGAGGAAGCAAAATATCTTTTGAACCGGGGGAGTCACTCTTCGTTAAAGATTTAAACAAATTTGATAAAACTACTGGTGTTAAGGATATTTGAACCCCTTCTAATAATTTCTCATCCATAATAAATATGTCCGGTCTGATTCTATCTGCATATTTTTTATGAACAACAAAATAGCATAACCAATAAGACAAAAATGCTATGAGAAATATTTTGTGGTCTATATCTTGAGCAGCAATTTCAGATATGGGAGGACAAAAATCCTACAATGAAATGTCTTTTGAACCGATTTCAAAAGGGTCACATTGAGAAGGAAATTCAATTATTAATGCAGAATTCGAATTGACAAAATGTAATATCCAATTAGTGATAAAGATAACTCCAAACTTGGGGCAAGACAGTTGATCATAATGTTGAAATTTTGTTTTGAGAGCAAAAGAACAAAGAAATTTACCATGTATCACTTCACCAAAAAGTGTCTTTTCATCTATTATATACTTATTATAACGACCCTAGACATTTCTCATATCCCAAAGACTTGGAAAATTTTCTTCATCACAAATATAGCAGGTGTTGGCAGTGGGATCCCAATGTTCCAAGATTCCCTTTAGCAGACTAATGTCATACTCACAATTGAATATTAACAAGATTATGGCATGGCCTATAGGCCCTATACCAGCCCTCCTAAAAATTTTTCTCTCAGTGCGTAAAATGTATTCTGCCCGTTTAGATACTAGATGATACATGACGCTTCCTCGAATCCTAAATCCTGAACTCCACTTAGGAGTACATCTAGAAATCATCTCAAAATCTAAAAAGTGTACAGATTCTTAAGGAGGTGTTTTAATCTTATTGATTGGTTTTAGACACAGAAAATGATTTAGACTATGTGATGCAGGAGAAGACAGCACCCGAAAAGGGGAAAAATCTAGGCAGAAAAACACCCCCCAAAATTTTCCTGCAACACTGTCACGGCCAGGCTGTGACCACCGTCACAGACATGACGGGCCATGGCGAACACAGGCACGGGTGTGCACCTAGGCACGGCCAGGAGGGCCAAGCGGTGATCGCCTTGACCGAATTTGACGATTACAAACACGGGCGTGAACGTGATAACAGGCAGGCCGTGACACCTCCGCAAAGATTGAAAAAATCGGTGATTTCAGACACGAACACGGTCAAGTCTGTGAACACCATTACGGCTAGGCCGTGAACGCCTCAGCAGATTTCGACGACCCCGATCGTGACGCAGAGTACGGACACGACCCATTCCTAGATTTTGGTCATAGCCGTGAAGACCATCACGGCAAGGCCGTGATTATTTCGGCGAAATTCTAGAAAACTGCAGATCCCAGGTGCGGACAAAAGCACGGGCGTGATCATCATCACGGCCCAGCCGTGAACACCACGGTAGACTCCACTACAGCGGATCACGGCGGTGAGCGCCGTCACGGCCAGGCCGTGAACACTCCAGACGACTCCGTTTCACCCTGACGACCTTGCTTTGATGTGCACAACCCTCCATACCATATTCCTCTATCACAAGACGACCCAAGGGAGCCCAACAAAGTGATAATCTGGCACCCCCCGGACCGCTACATGGGAGTCATCAGCCCATTTTCAGTCCATACCGAGGTCCTTCAGCCCATGGGCCTCACCACTCGACCCACCGACGGTCCGTCCCAAGACGGGTACCACAACCACCTGAACAACACTGCCCAAGAGCAAGCCTCCACTGTGATGAACCAGCCCACCATCTCCAAATTCTACTGCTTTGTCACGGCGTGCTCTGAGCTCGTCTAGCCATCGCCACAACCCGTACGAGGACAAGAATCAATGACATGCGCCAACTTCACTTTAGTTGGTAAAAGCTTGACCACTTTTGGGGCTGCAAGAGTAGGTAGTTGTTAAGATTTCTATTTTGTCTTGTTCCCTCCCCTCTTATCCTATAAAAGAGGAGGATGGGGTAGCATTAGTTTTTAGTTCTCTAGGATGGTAGAGTTCTCATAGTAAGCAGAGTGCTCCAGCTTAGGAGATCGTGGTCGGTGCCTCGATTCCGAAGCTTGTAAGAGCCTTGGTCAGTGCCTCGACTCAGAAATGTGTTTTCCAGCCTTATAAGAAGTAAATCCCACCGCCTCCAGTGGGTCAGGTTTGTCTGTTTTCTGAATTTTGCTAAGTCTTTCCGTTGTGTTTTCATCGTCTTCCTCCTTCACCCACGAGTATCTGTACGTCGCAGGTGTGGAGCGAATTTTTGTTCTTCGGTGTATTTACAAGATCATAGGCGCACGAGTTGAACTCCGTCGATCCGGTGAACTCCCTACGGAACATGCTACGTTTAAAATTGCTAAGAGGTTAGTGCATGGATTTCGTAGATTGCGTGCAATGGTTTTCTCTCGCATTAGTGTTGCCCTGAAACGAACTCGCCGCTGATTTCTTCGTGTTTCTCGCTGCACTTTTGTGAGCACTTTTACTTTCTTCGTCTGAAGACTCTCACGTTTTTGCGCATTGTGTAAACACCATAGAGTACGAAACTAAGGACCATCCCTCATATCATAGCTGCATTAATTCTGGTATCAGAGGAGTTGCGTGTTCAATTCTTATTGTTCGCACGGTCCAACTCCGTTGCATTTGCATATTTCAGCATCGTATTTGCGTTTTCTGCATTCTGCACTTAGTGCGTCTTCCCCTTGTTTGTGCATGGTGACCACGCGGTCACAAGTCATGTCGTCCCAATTCCCTAAAACCATCCCTGAAACCCAAGAGTCAGTCCAACCCTCGTAAGGGATTAGCACCCACTTAGAGTCTTTGGCTACGCTCACGGTGCGAGTCAATGCGCTAACTGCGCAATTTGACACCCATAGGCTGTCGACGAAGACCACGGTCCAGCAACTCTTGGCTGGGTTCTGGGACCTCGCTGATTGCTTCAATGTGTCGGAGCATAGTTGCCCCAACCCAACTTAACCCCCTCTGTTTGCCCATCTCGCTCCAACTAGGGAGTTACCCCTGATAGCCGCGCCTACACGGCGCCAACCCTTTGTGGATGAGTCCGGTCACCGTAGGCCTTACGTGGCCCATGTAGGCCCAGTTTATGAGGACGAGCCCCTTGATGAGGATGATATTTGGGCCGTACAAAGGCCTCAAGCCCAACCCCGTTATGAGCTTATGAGCACACCCCAGCGGAGGACAATTTTCGTTGCTTTGTCTGAACCAGTCCTGCGTCCTTCACGGGTGGTCTTGACCCCACGCAATTTCTAGATTGGGTTGCGTCCGTCGACACGTACTTTGACTCGAGTGATTGTCCCCTGCATATGCATGTCCGGTTCGCGCGCACTTTCCTTGAAAGCCCTGCGCGTTTACATTGGCAAAATATAGAACGCCAAAATGAGCAACACGCCCTCCCCCTATCACCCGTTGGGAGGAGATGAAGTATCGCCTCCACAAGCGATACATGCCCCCCTCATATAGGCAGCGCCTTCTTGACTAGTGTAGTAGCCTACACCAAGGGTCGGGTACTATAGAAGAATATCGCCCGACTTTTGACACTTTGCAACTTTGTTGCAAATTGCAAGAGGACCCCGAACTAGTGCTGTCCAAGTTTAAGAACAGGCTCCGTTCGGTAGTCCGACGAGCCTTACCCGCTTATGGTTCGGAGACATTAGAACAATCCTTTCAGCATGCTCCAGACATCGAGCAGGACCTTCGTGCTGCGACTAGACGCAGCGAGCTTGGCACCTATGTGCGGCCGCACATTGGCAGACCCCCCGCTTGCCTACCCCGGGCTGAGCGATCCGAGCCTCATTCGGACCCACGTCCTGCACCCAAAACCCATAGCTCCCCTCAACGCCCAGCCTTGGAAGCCGCCACTTCTTGCCCCACTTGAGAAGAGAAGGGCAAGGCCCCCGTCCTTTGGGTCGTCCGAGCAGGCGCATTGTTTCAATTGCCTTCAATCGGGTCACTATTCTAAGGATTGTCCTAAGAAGTTCGCCCATGTAGATAACAGTCATACTCGTGTGGCCACTATCACCCGCGAGCGCACGGAGCATGATGTTCAGACCGAGTGCTATGCGAGTGGTGATGAGTCGGGTCACCCCACACTTGCGGTTGTGCGATGCACCCCTATCCAAACCCCACCCTCCGAAGATTAGAGGCGCACTAGCATCTTCACGACTTACATCAAGTGCAACGGGCACTCACGTAAGATTGTCATCGATGAGGGAAGTAGTTTGAACGTAGTCTCGCGGACCGCGATCACACGGTTTGGTCTCCCACTCGAACCCCACCCGAAGCCCTGCTCAATCGCGTGGGTTGGCACGTCGAGTCTCCCGGTCACCCACCGATGTCAAGTTCCGATCACCTTTGGGAACTACCGCGAGAAAGTTTGGTGTGACGTGGCGGCCATGGATGTCGCCCATGTCCTCTTAGGACACCCTTGGTTGTACGATAGAGACGTAGTCCATTATGGCCAGTCGAACACTTATGTGTTTGACCACAACGATCAAAAAATTCACTCGATCCCAACTCTGTCCAAGGAGTTACGGGCATCCACATCTATGGGCTTGATTGTCCCTCCTAAGTCTGGCCCTCCGGCACCCGCCATGGTCTCCCTCATGCGCACCCCCACACTCATGCGTGAGGCCAATGAGACTAAGGTAGTCTATGCGCCGATGTTGCGCGAAGACCCGTCGCCAACTTCGGATGTCGTGTCTCCCGCCGAAGTGTCCACCCTCTTGTCCAAGTTTAGTGACATTAGCCCAGAGGACTTGCCCCATGGACTCCTTCCGGATAGGCAAGTCCAACACGTGTTTGACCTTATTCTAGGAGCACCCCTCCCTAACCTTCCCCACCATTGACTCAACCCCACGGAGCACGCTAAATTGCAGCGTCAAGTGGATGAACTCCTCACCAAGGGGTACATCCGTAAGAGTCTAAGTCTCTGCGCTGTCCCCCGCGCTACTCACACCCAAGAAGGATGGGTCGTGGTGCATGTGCATTGACAGCCGCGCTATTAACCGGATTACCATCATGTATAGGTTCCCCATACCTAGGCTTATGACATGTTGGACTTAGTTTCTTGAGCGTCTTGGTTCTCCAAACTCCACCTTCGCAGTGGATATCACCAAGTCCACATTCACGAAGGCGACGAGTGGAAAACCGCGTTCAAGACCAAGGATGGTCTCTACGAGTGACTTGTTATGCCGTTCGGGTTGCCCAATGCCCCGTCCACGTTCATGAGGCTCACGAGTCAAGTCTTCAAGCACTATATGGGTAAGTTCCTAGTCGTCTACTTTGACAACATCCTGATCTATAGTCGGACCCCAGTAGCACTTGAAGCATCTTTGCTCCACTTCGCCCTCCTACGAAAGGAGCACCTCTTCCTTAACACGAAGAAGTGTACCTTCATGACCAACCGAGTCCACTTCCTAGGCTACATTGTGTCTAACTAGGGTCTTTCTGTTGACCCTACCAAGGTCGAGGCCATCCGGCATTGGCCCGAACCTCGCACTATCTCTGAGGTCCGTAGTTTTCTAGGTCTTGCGGGGTTCTTCCTCCGCTTCATCCGGGGTTTCAGCACGATTAGATTACGACCCCATTGACTCAACCCTTGTCTAAAAACGACTTTGAGTGGACGCTCGCCACTCAACGCGCTTTTGATGCTCTTAAGGACGCCCTCACGATTGCCCCTATTCTCTGACTTCCCGACTTTTCGAAAGTCTTCGTGGTCGCATGTGACGCCTCTGGCTCCGAGATTAGAGGTTCCCTTACTCAAGAAGGCCACCCCGTTACCTTCTTCAGTGAGAAGTTGAATGCTGTCCGGCAGCGTTACACCACTTACGATAAAGAATTTTACGCTATTCTCCAGTCGCTTCATCAGTGGAGGCACTACTTCCACCATGAGTTTGTCCTATATAGTGACTATCAGGCCTTGTCCTTCCTTAGTGCAAAATGGGTCGAGTTTTTGCAGTAATACTCGTTTGTGATTAATCACAAGGCGGGTAAGAAAAATGTTGTCGCAGACGCGTTGAGTCGAGTCTGAACCCTCTTGTGCGAGATGCGAACTAGTGTTAACACCTTTGATCATGTCAAGGAGGAATACACCACTTGCCCTGACTTTGGCGCTACCTACGCCACTCTTATTGAGTCTTTTGACCCCGAGTCCCCATACCAGCTCTGTGAGGGCTACCTCTTCTTGGGGAACCACCTGTGCATTCCCCAATCGTCACTGCGAGACCACCTTTTATTGGAGCTGCACGCGGGTGATATCGTTGGCCACCATGGCCGGGCCAACACCCTTGAGATGGCTGAGGAAGACCTATTTTGGCCTTCCCTTCACAAGGATGTCGAGCGCATCTGTAACATCCCCTCAGAATAAACCCCAATCACAGACAGAAACCGCGGAAGAATAGGGAACGTCACACACAAAACAACAAGACAGATGCTAGGGAATGATAGCTTACGGAAAACGATTCGGAAAATTTCGGCAGCATGTCCCCAGAAAAAGTAAGGAAATTCCTGTACATGCTCCATAAACACAAGCTGAAACATACCATTTCGAAATCAAAACTCTTAATCTTTATCACAACATCAAACTAATAAATCACCATAATCAAATGACACTGAACAAAACAGAATTCACCGAAAACAGGCTTAAGCCTTCGGTTTAACAGTCGTATCAAAACCAAATGCCAACCCGGCAACAATATCACAGTAGTCGAAAACTAACAGCCACATCCGGCTAACATGTCAATGAATAAAATCATAAAAACCTCGGCCACATCCGGCCCTCAAAATAGCACAGGCTCGCAGGCCCCAAAATATCAAGTCAGAAAACTAAACATCCGCTCATGCTGTAGGCTCCTGTCCTGCATCTGGAAATATCGTGGAATGAGCTACACGGCTCAGTGAGTAGATAGTCTCGTTCGACCATCCACTAATATACAATCAAAAATAGATGCAGATATCTTTTCAAAGCTTTTAACGGAATATGTCAAAGTATGATACATAAGAAAACCGAAAACCATAAATCACAATCGTGATCAGAGAACAATACACCCACAACCTCGGGCAACCAGACACAAAACAGCCTATCCGGCTAACAGACTAAGGATCATACAACTAATGTCCAGTGATTCAGAATTGACCCCAAGGGTCCAACCTGGCCCTCGTCAAGGCACTGAGAGTAACTTGCAACAAACAATGGTGAGGCGTAGATTCAAGAGGTGGCCCCCGCCAGGTCACGACGTGGCACTTTGCTCTACGACACTCAACCGCACCCCCTTACCGGGAACACAAACAGAACAGAACAGAAGGTAAATGAATTCAAGAGGTGGCCCCCGTCTGACCAAGACGTGGCACTTTGTTTCAAACACCCAACTCTCAAAAGGTTTATCACTTGGACAAAATACCCTTAACACAAACCGGAAACCTGCACCTCTAACCTGGTCACTAGACTCTAGAACAGTCCCTCCATTACCGGAAACAAATCGGAATAGGTTGGGTGGATTCTCCAACCCCAAATCAGAACGACTGTTCACTGAGTGCTCTAGTTGACCCTTAGGTTCAGTCCACTCAAGTCTAGGACCCTTATCGAGTGCATACAACACAAACATTGTCTCGAACATCACATCAATCAAGTTCAGGAAAGGTCCTTAAATTTCATGCAAACATGGTTTAACTTTTTCTAAGTTATCATCCAAGGTTATCAATCAATATTTCACATCAATACTTCCTACATACACCATTCAACTAAAAATACATATTAATACCGAAAATTCACCAATTTCATCCGCAGCTAACATAAATACAGGAAATCACAAAATCATAGTTTTCTCCTAGTTCTTATAACAAAAGACAGAAATGCCCCTAGTTCAAAGTTTAAGTCATGCAGGAAAATTTATCCAAAAATTTCGTAAATATAGTCATTACATCCCTCATGATCCTTAGATTCGTAATTTCAAGTTTTCCCCCAATTTAACTAAAAAATTTACCGAATTACCCCTAGGTCAATTTCGGTCAACAGAAATTTTTATTTCTAAAAATTCCCCAAAAATAATGGTAGAGTCCTCATATACCTAATTTCATGAAAATCAGGTTTGCCCCAATTTTTACCCACACATTTGGGAGCAATTTCATGAAGAATGGGCGAAATTCTCAATTAAGCCCTAATCTTCATGTAATTGAATGTTTAAAGCTACATACATGTTTAATCAAGGTCTAATTGATGATTAGAAGTCTTAGAGATGAAAAGCCCTAAGTTTCATGCAAATTAGGGTTTCGAAATTTTGGGAAAAGCATGGAAACGCATGCCACTTTGAAATCAAGAATTCATGTCATATTTCTAAGCATCAATCTTCTCTAACTCAAGCAACAATTCCAAAATACAATATATATGAACTAGGTGAAAGAGAAGATCCACTCACTTGATTTCGGTTCTTCCCAAGCCACACTTCCCCACGCCTTCCCTTACGCCACACACGTCGCTGGAATTGCTCAAGGAGTCGCCGGAAGTCGCCTCCACCACCACTCGCCGCCGGCCACAAGAAGAGGAGAAGGGAGAAGAAAGCAAGCCGCCACCTTCACCCAAGGGAGAAAAATCGTGAGCAATGAGGGAAACGTGGGTGAACATGGATCCCTCTAGCTTTACGATTTTTGTCCACTAAGCCTCCAAAAAAATCCAAACCCAATAGCAACATAAGTGGAAGATCCAATAACCCTTTAGTATAAGCTATTCTCCACCTCACCCTTATCAAGGGCTCTTACCCTTTTTTCTAAAAGTTAGACACCACTAGCCTAGTGGCACGCAGCACACACAATCTACGCCTTAAGTCGCAGGTTCGAATCCTCTCCGCGACACATATTTTTACATTGCAGGAAAATACATAAATCAAGACATTATCTCATAAAAAAATTTCCACAAAAAAATGCTAGATAACCAAAATTTTATTTTCTTACCTGCTATTAAATTTCCGGATCTTACATTCCTTCCTCCTTAAAAAGCTTTAGTCCTCTAAAGCTCACCACCCAAATCATCGAACAGCTGAGGGAACTCTCTTCTCATATCTGACTCTGTCTCCCAAGTAGCTTCTTCGACTGACTGGTTTCCCCAGATAACTTTTACAAGCGATACTGTCTTGTTCCTTAGGACTTTGTCTTTCCTATCCACAATCCTCAGTGGTCTCTCTACAAAAGTCAGATCACTCTGGATCTGCAGGGGAGCAGAATCAAGCACATGAGATGGATCTGCACAGTATTTCCTCAGAACTAACACATGAAATACATTATGAAGATGCTCCAGAGATGGTGGCAGAGCTAGTCTGTAAGCTACAGGACCAACCCTCTCTACAATATCGTAAGGTCCAACAAACCTCGGGCTCAGCTTTCCCTTCTTGCCAAACCGCATGACACCCTTGGTTGGTGAAACCTTCAGAAACACATGATCTCCCACCATAAACTCTAAGGGACGACGACGATCATCTGCATAACTCTTCTGCCTGTCCCGAGCAACCTTCAATTTTTCCTGGATAACTCTGACTCTATCTGTAGCCTCCTGTACAGCCTCTGATCTCATAATCATCCGGTCCCCCGATTCCTCCCAACTCAGAGGAGACCTGCACTTCCTGCCATACAGAGCCTCGTATGGAGCCATCTGAATACTGGAGTGAAAGCTGTTATTGTAGGTGAACTCTATCAGGGATAAATCACTGTCCCACTCAGAGCTCCAATCTACAACATAAGCCCTCAGCAAATCCTCCAAAGTCTGTATAGTACGCTCTGACTGACCATCTGACTGCGGATGGTAGGCGGTACTAAAACTCAACTTAGTGCCAAGACCCTCATGCAAGCTCTTCCAGAATCTGGAAAGGAATCTGGAATCGCGGTCTGATACAATATCCACAGGCACTCCGTGTAATCTGACTATCTCGTCGATGTACAGCTTAGCCAGCCGATCGAGTGGATAAGTCATCCGAATAGGCAAAAAGTGTGCAGCCTTCGTGAGCCTGTCTACGATGACCCAAACCGCATCATGCCCTCTCCTGGTCCGAGGTAACCCACAAACAAAATCCATACTAATGCACTCCCACTTCCACTGCGGGATAGGGAGCTGCTGCAATAATCCTCCAGGCCTCTGGTGTTCAGCCTTCACAGTCTGACAGGTCAAACACCGAGATACGAACACCGCGACCTCCTTCTTCATGCCCGGCCACTAGAAATCTTTCTTCAAATCCTGATACATTTTTGTGACTCCGGGATGCAAGGAATACTTGGAGTTATGACCCTCCTCCAAGATCTCTCTCCTCAGACTAGGTTCCTCAGGGACACACACCCTTCCACGGAACCGCAGAATACTATCACCAGATAAGCTGAAATCCTCCACTAGCCCGGCAGCCAACCTCTCTCTGATCTGAACTAGACTCGGATCTACCAGCTGCTGATCCCTGATCCTCTGTAGTAAAGCAGACTGAACCCGGAGAAAAGCCACATATCCAGACTGAACTCTGGGAGACACCTCAACCCTGAGCTCTCGGAACTCCTACAGTAACTGCCACTCACTGACCCTCAGTGCGGCTACAGAAGTAACTGGGTGTCTGCTCAATGCGTCAGCTACCACATTGGCTTTCCCGGCCTGATACTGAATAGAGAAATCATAATCCTTTATCAGTTCCATCCACCTTCGCTGCCTCATATTCAACTCCTTCTGAGTGAAAATGTACTTGAGACTCTGATGATCAGTAAATAAGTCAAACTCCTGTCCCAATAGGTAGTGGCGCCATATCTTCAGTGCAAAAACCACTGCCGCCAACTCCAAATCGTGTGTGGGATAGTTTAACTCATACTCCTTCAGTTGCCGTGAAGCATAAGCTACTACGGCCCCTTTTTGCATCAGGACGCAGCCTAATCCTTTGCCTGAGGCATCAGTATACACAGTAAACCTCTCCCCATCAGTAGGAATGATAAGGATGGGTGTACTGGTCAATCTCCTTTTTAGCTCCTGGAAGCTTTCCTCACACTTCTCGTCCCAAACAAACTTAGCCTCTTTCCTGGTCAGTTTGGTTAAGGGACCTGCCAGCTTGGAGAACCCCTCCACAAACCTCCTGTAATAACCTGCTAATCCCAGAAAACTCCGGATCTCTGTGGCACTAGTTGGTCTTCCCCAGTTCAAGATAGCCTGTACCTTCACTGGATCCACAGACACGCCCTGGCCAGATATCACATGCCCCAGAAAGCTGATCTGATCCAACCAAAACTCGCACTTGCTGGCCTTAGCATACAACTGGTGCTTCCTCAGAATTGCTAGTACCCTGCGCAAGTCCCTAGCGTGATCCTGATAAGTACGGGAGTATACAAGTATATCATCTATAAATACCACCACACAAGTGTCTAACAACTCGTGAAACACCCTGTTCATCAGATCCATAAAAACAGCAGGTGCATTGGTCAGTCCAAAAGGCATAACTACAAACTCGTAGTGTCCATACCTGGTCCTGAAAACAGTCTTCAGGATATCCTCATCTCTAACCCTGAGCTGATGGTATCCTGACCTTAGATCGATCTTGGAGAACACAGTGGCACCCTGCAACTGATCGAACAGATCATCTATCCTCGGAAGGGGATACTTATTCTTTACCGTCACCTGATTCAGCTGACGGTAATCTATGCACATCCTCAGCGTTCCGTCCTTCTTTACAAACAAGACTGGCGCTCCCCAGGGTGAAGCACTCGGTCTGATATACCCCTTTTCAAGCAATTCCTCTAACTGCTTCTTCAACTCAGCTAACTCTGAGGTGGCCATACGATAAGGAGCCTTTGATATTGGAGCTGTACCAGGCACCAACTCAATACCAAACTCCACATCCCTGTGGGGAGGCAAACCTGAAAACTCATCCGAGAATACATCAGGAAACTCACAAACTACCTCCATCTGAGCTAAGTCTGGAGCTGAGTCTTCTTGCACTTTAACATGTGCAAGGTATCCTTTGCACCCACTGGCTAGCAACCTGCTGGCGTGCACAAATGATATCATATGTGGCCCTTGATCGGACACCAGGCCCCTTACCAGCAGATGACTCCCATCATGCAGGTGCAGAGTAATAATCTTCTCAAAGCAATCCACTGTAGCGTGGTGAGAAGATAGCCAATCCATGCCTAGGATCAAATCATAATCCTGCATGCCTAGTAGTATCAAATCAACTATAAACTGGTACTGCTCTACGTGAATAACATAGTCAGGGTAGACTATGTCAGTGGATAAACTATCCCCCAGGGGTGTACATACTGAAACTGTGTAATCTAGTACTCTAGGTGAGACAGGCAGTCTAGAAGCAAAGTTAGCAGACACAAAGGACAAATTGGACCCCGGATCAAACAAAATACGAGCTAACTGATCAAAAACATGTAAAGTACCTTCCACGACGGATCGGGAAGCTCGAGTGTCCTTCTCTGCTATAGCGTAGACTCTGGCCTGGACAGTTGGTCTCTCGGTACCCCGGATCTGTGGCCCATGCGCCGTGCAATCTTTGATCCTGTGCCCCACTTTTCCGCACTTGAAGCACGCCCCGGACTTCTTGTGGCAGTCCGCCTTCAGGTGACCCTTGGCCCCACAATGATAACAGACTCTGTCCTCTACCCGGCCATCAGTACCCTGCTGCTGTGGCTGAGATGTCTGCTGCGGTCTCTGAGTTCCCTTCCCCTGGTAAGGTCTGTATCGGCCTCTCTTCTGGTCCTTCCCCTTATGGTATTTCCTACTGCCTCCACCAGTCTGCTGGGAACCTGGTGCCTCAGCTATAGGGGCTACAACTAGGGCCGTCTCGGCCTGCTCCTCCAGGATGTACTTCTCCGCGGTGCGGGCACGATCCAGCATCTCAGCATAAGTCTCCAAGTGCTGCAATCCTACCTTCTGTCTGATATCCCTTCTGAGACCCCTGAGAAATTTCTTAGCTCGTCTATCCTTAGTATTTATCAAGTGTGGAGCATACTTCCCAAGCTTTGAGAACATCAAGTCATATTGATCCACCGTCATGTCCCCTTGTTCCAAGTGGATAAACTCCACCTCCCTATCCTCAACCAGACTGGTGGGGAAGAATTTCTCATTGAACCGGGACAAGAAGTATTGCCACGTCACCGGTTCAGATTTGTCCACCGCGAGTCTCAGCTCACTTTTCCACCACACATCTGCGTCACCATGCATCATATAAGCGGCCAAACATAATCTGTCCTCATCTGAACATCGCATCACTTGGAAGATCTTCTCCAAGCCCAAGAGCCAGTCCTCTGCCGTCCTGTAATCTGGACTCCCATAAAAAAGAGCTAGGGCCCAACCGCTGGAACTCACCCACAAGCAAGGCATAGCGCCTATGGGTGTCCTCCGGCAAGCTAACCCCCTGGCCCGAGTCAGACTCAGACCCCCGCCCCTGCGTCGGTATCTGGGTCTGAGACAGAAGCTGTAGCTGCTCTCTGAACTCGCGTTGCTGTTTGCGATTCTGCTGTAACAGCTGCTGCTGCACCTCCTGGTGCTGGGTCTGCTGCTGCTGCAGCATCTGAGCCTGTTGCTGGATTAGTGCGTTCTGTTGCTGCACCATACCAGTCAAAGACTCCATAGCCCGCAGAAATTCAGCAGTCTGATCACTGCTGCTAGCACTAGCACTCGACCTGGGGCGCACCATACTGGCTCCTAAAATACACACAAATCAAATTTACAATCAAGTCAGTTCTCAAATAAGTTTCCTAGCTGTCTAGCAATACACAAGCAAGGTTTTCCAACTCCTATACAGCTATCATTAGCTAGTTCATCCCTCTGATACCATTCTGTAACATCCCCTCAGAATAAACCCCAATCACAGACAGAAACCGCGGAAGAATAGGGAACGTCACACACAAAACAACAAGACAGATGCTAGGGAATGATAGCTTACGGAAAACGATTCGGAAAATTTCGGCAGCATGTCCCCAGAAAAAGTAAGGAAATTCCTGTACATGCTCCATAAACACAAGCTGAAACATACCATTTCGAAATCAAAACTCTTAATCTTTATCACAACATCAAACTAATAAATCACCATAATCAAATGACACTGAACAAAACAGAATTCACCGAAAACAGGCTTAAGCCTTCGGTTTAACAGTCGTATCAAAACCAAATGCCAACCCGGCAACAATATCACAGTAGTCGAAAACTAACAGCCACATCCGGCTAACATGTCAATGAATAAAATCATAAAAACCTCGGCCACATCCGGCCCTCAAAATAGCACAGGCTCGCAGGCCCCAAAATATCAAGTCAGAAAACTAAACATCCGCTCATGCTGTAGGCTCCTGTCCTGCATCTGGAAATATCGTGGAATGAGCTACACGGCTCAGTGAGTAGATAGTCTCGTTCGACCATCCACTAATATACAATCAAAAATAGATGCAGATATCTTTTCAAAGCTTTTAACGGAATATGTCAAAGTATGATACATAAGAAAATCGAAAATCATAAATCACAATCGTGATCAGAGAACAATACACCCACAACCTCGGGCAACCAGACACAAAACAGCCTATCCGGCTAACAGACTAAGGATCACACAACTAATGTCCAGTGATTCAGAATTGACCCCAAGGGTCCAACCTGGCCCTCGTCAAGGCACTGAGAGTAACTTGCAACAAACAATGGTGAGGCGTAGATTCAAGAGGTGGCCCCCGCCAGGTCACGACGTGGCACTTTGCTCTACGACACTCAACCGCACCCCCTTACCGGGAACACAAACAGAACAGAACAGAAGGTGAATGAATTCAAGAGGTGGCCCCCGTCTGACCAAGACGTGGCACTTTGTTTCAAACACCCAACTCTCAAAAGGTTTATCACTTGGACAAAATATCCTTAACACAAACCGGAAACCTGCACCTCTAACCTGGTCACTAGACTCTAGAACAGTCCCTCCATTACCGGAAACAAATCGGAATAGGTTGGGTGGATTCTCCAACCCCAAATCAGAACGACTGTTCACTGAGTGCTCTAGTTGACCCTTAGGTTCAGTCCACTCAAGTCTATGACCCTTATCGAGTGCATACAACATAAACATTGTCTCGAACATCACATCAATCAAGTTCAGGAAATGTCCTTAAATTTCATGCAAACATGGTTTAACTTTTTCTAAGTTATCATCCAAGGTTATCAATCAATATTTCACATCAATACTTCCTACATACACCATTCAACTAAAAATACATATTAATACCGAAAATTCACCAATTTCATCCACAGCTAACATAAATACAGGAAATCACAAAATCATAGTTTTCTCCTAGTTCTTATAACAAAAGACAGAAATGCCCCTAGTTCAAAGTTTAAGTCATGCAGGAAAACTTATCTAAAAATTTCGTAAAAATAGTCATTACATCCCTCATGATCCTTAGATTCGTAATTTCAAGTTTTCCCCCAATTTAACTAGAAATTTTACCGAATTACCCCTAGGTCAATTTCGGTCAACAGAAATTTTTATTTCTAAAAATTCCCCAAAAATAATGGTAGAGTCCTCATATACCTAATTTCATGAAAATCAGGTTTGCCCCAATTTTTACCCACACATTTGGGAGCAATTTCATGAAGAAGGGGCGAAATTCTCAATTAAGCCCTAATCTTCATGTAATTGAATGTTTAAAGCTACATACATGTTTAATCAAGGTCTAATTGATGATTAGAAGTCTTAGAGATGAAAAGCCCTAAGTTTCATGCAAATTAGGGTTTCGAAATTTTGGGAAAAGCATGGAAACGCATACCACTTTGAAATCAAGAATTCATGTCATATTTATAAGCATCAATCTTCTCTAACTCAAGCAACAATTCCAAAATACAATATACATGAACTAGGTGAAAGAGAAGATCCACTCACTTGATTTCGGTTCTTCCCAAGCCACACTTCCCCACGCCTTCCCTTACGCCACACACGTTGCCGGAAGTGCTCAAGGAGTCGCCGGAAGTCGCCTCCACCACCACTCGCCGCCGGCCACAAGAAGAGGAGAAGGGAGGAGAAAGCAAGCCGCCCAGACATGACCAGGAGGGTCAAGCCGTGATCGCCTCGGCCGAATTCGACGATTACAAACACGGGCGTGAACATGATCACGGGCAAGCCGTGATTACCTCTACAAAAATAAAAAAATCGGTGATTTCAGACGTGAACGCGGTCACGACCGTGAACACCATCACGGCCAGGCCGTGAACGCCTCGGCCGATTTCGACGACCCTAATTGTGATGCAAAGTATGGACACAACCCATTCCCAGATTCCGGTCATAGCTGTGAAGACCATCACGGCCAGGCCGTGATTACTTTGGCGAAATTTCAGAAAACTACGGATCCCAGGCGCGAACAAATCACAGGTATGATCATCATCATGGCCCAGCCGTGAATGCCATGGCAGAGTCCACTATAGCCGATCACGGCTGTGAGCGCCGTCACGGCCAGGCCGTGAACACCCCAGATGGCTCCGTTTCACCCCGATGACCCCGCTTTGACATGCACAACCCTCCATACCACATTCCTCCATCACAAGACGACCCAAGGGAGCCCAACAAAGTGATAATCTGGCAGTCCTAGAGCTAGCTTTGGGAAGAAGATCTATGCCTATGAACTCTCTTTGTTTGCGCCACCTCCAAGATACGCCAAAGAGAATCTTCATCTTGCTCTAATCCTCCATGGACAAGTGCTAAGATGAAGATGAGGGAGATTAGCGGCAAGGAGAGATGAGCTCTATCACTTGCACCAATGATGAATAACCAAGCCTACCTTCTTCAAAACTTGCGCCACCACCAAGGGTTGAGCCAATGAGAAGAACCTGCCCCCCTTCAAGACAAGTGTCAATCCTCCAATAGGATGCTCTAAGGGGGGACAGCCTCTCAAGCTATCTTATGTCACTAGAGAGGAAGCTTGTCGCCACTTAGAGGATGAGCGACAACTTCCAAGCAAGGGCGGCGCCAAGAAGAAGCAAGAGGTGGCTAGAGTTGAGAGGGGAGACATATATCCTAGGCGGCTAGGGTTTCTCCAAGAGAATGCATGGATATATGCGCCCCTAGCCCCCTATTATATAGAGTTTTAAGTCGTGGGTCCCACAACTTACGATGCAAATAAATTTATTAATTTATTCTATTATTTGAATATAAATATTCAAACCATGCGCCTAGCTTGTTGACCCCTTTAGATTATGCTGAATCAAGTCGATAAGCCACCATACTAATCTAATGCTTTTTACGTCACCTGACCTATTGACTAAGACTAGTCAACCAAAGTCAAATATGGTCACCCGAAGGTCAATCGAGGTTAATTGATCTGAAAGTGTAGTCTAACTCTATATGATTTTCTCCAACTCATCCGATGCATTCACGATGCATCAGATTCCCAGTCTGATCCGAATCAACTATTGATTTGATTCATAAGCTATCCAATTAATACGAAATCTCGAGTATCTAGGTGTGCGACCTTATAGGTTCCTTAGACGTTGATAGTGATGACCTCATCATCATAAGCAGTGAGTGGCACCTAGTAGTACATCACTGCTATCTAAGTCATCAGAATGGATGCCATCATGGACACCCCCTAAATTCGAATCAACAAAGTATTTGTTCATTTTAGTTCCTTTGCTAGGCTGATGTCCTAATTGGACAAGCGTGTTATATTTATTTAATTAAATCTGTTGGTCATGACTAAATCAGACTTTCACCTAAGTGTGGTCAACTGGTCATACACTTTTAGTCATACATTGATATGTGGGGCACCCAAGGACATCAAACTTCAAATTAAGGAAGGGGCAAATCCTCTCTTTGCACGTTGTATCTCTCATATAGCTAATGATATACCCAATGACAATCATTATGGCCTTCCTGCTACGGTGAAGTATTAGGTTGTATTAAAGTATATCTCTTACTATATAGAGATACGAACTCTCTCATGTTGAAGGACAAATGCACCTCTGTCACTGTGAGATTTAACTTGAGACGCTAAGCTAAATCCTCACGGCGGATTGATTTAGTATATCTATCTTGATTTACCCATATGTCTGCTTCTAGAACCCCTTGCTAACCGGTGCATAAACTACTCTCACTTACACCATAGTTGTCTTCTATCCACTATGGTACTCGACGAGGGACATAACAATGAGACTAGATAAAATCTATCTCATAAGGACATTATTATGCAAATGTACACTCGACACAAATATACTAAATGTATAACAATGACAATGCCAGAAAATGACATATATCACATCTGTATGTAGTACATATATCGGAACAACTAGTCCTAAGCAGAAAGAAGGTAGAAAACTATTTGGTAATGAAAAACAGAAGCAGAAAAAAATAGTAAAAAGCAAAAATTGAGAAAATTACAATTTAATGTTTTTGCAGCTTCTACTTCTTTTAAAAAATAATTTATATGATTTTATTTTAAATTTTAAATATTATTATTTTAAATAATTTAAATTTTTAATACTAAAAAAATATTATTTTTTAAAATAATTTAAAATAATATATTTATTAATTATTTTAAATTTTGACAGTAGTTAAAAAGTTATTAACCAAAGATCTTATAAATTTTGGCAATGCAATACATTACAACACAATATAGTTTAGCATAACTATAAAACTATTAATAGCAGGGCAAACAGACCCTACATACTCAGCCTTCAATTATAGATATGGTAGTCTGCCTTGAAGGTCTTGCAACTTTCAACACTACCATCATGGTCCGACTAGAACAAGCTATCAATGTAGCCCTACACACTAAGCTTTTCTTATCCTTATAGATAAAAAACAACTCCTTTATTCTTCTCAGAACCACAAGAATGTTCTTTTCAACTATCCAGTGCGGCGCACCTGAATTGGATTAGTATCTGTTGGTTGTATACAACATAAGTCATATCTAGTCTAATACATACCATCGAATACATGATCGATCCTACAGCCAAAACATAAGGAACTCAACTCATGTCTTCTCTTTCAGCATGTGTCAAGAACATGAGGGAATAAGACCATGCCTTTCCATAAGGTAATTTCTCTTAGACTTTTTCAAGTGAAACCTCTCCAGTATCAATGTATGTAATCTGACTTAGGGTTAAGGAGTTTCTTTAAAATCCTCACACCTAATTCATAAGTGGTTTCCCTTAAGTTGTTCATCACGAAATATTTTCCAAACTATGTCTTCACCATATGAAGAATTGGGATGTCGTTTCTGATGATCAGTATATGCCCGACATATAAGACCAGAGATGTTATCAATCTCCCACTAAACTCAGGCATCATACTCTAGGATGAAGATTCACTATGTTGAGTTAGGAGTTACTCATAACTCAAACCGTGATGAATCCTTTTAACTTATATAGTCTGTGTGTTCTGAGCCTAGGTTGTCCCACAACCTGCACAAGTAGCTTAGGTTCCATCTTGACCATTTGTGTCACGTGGCTGATCTTGTACCATATCTAATGATGAATCTTTTTAACTTATATAGCCTGTTGTCACACCCCGACAAATCGTTCTCCGACGAATCTAGAACTGTGTGCCAAATCCCTAGTTTTCCTAATTTATAATTTTGACCGGAGTCAAATTACCGTTGCGCCTCTCGAATTCGAAATCGCTACTCGATCTGTTGACTCCGCCTTGCGTCCTCGAATCGAACGCTCGAAAACTCACCGCCTTCATCTTCTTCGGCGTTCGAACGCACACTGCTGCGTTTCGCCCCGCGTCACCGGAGAAGAGGCGTGCCGGCAGGGAGAGGATGTCCGCCTCACCCTCAGCCATTCGACACCACCGGAAGTAATCGCCGCTGCCGCCGGAAACACATAGAGCAACCCGTCGAGACCCAGAAATAGGGGAAGGAGATGGAGAGGAAAAACTTTGTATTTACTGTTGAAAAGCTACAAAAAACCTCTCTAGCGCCGACGACCCCTTGGCCGCCGACTCCCCTCTTCCCTTCATTTTCAGAATTATAGTAGCACCCAACGACCCCCTGATTGCCGGCTACAATCCCTCAAACTCGCTCACAACTCTCGCTCGTTGATCACTCTCTCAAGCTTCCATAAGCTTGGTCGCGTCGCTCTCCTAAGCTCGCTGCTCGTGGTGATCGCTCTCCTCTGCTCTCCTTCCCATCGGCCCTTTAAAGAGGAGATGCCGACTCTCGCCTCACGCCTCAGTGCATGATTTGCCGCGACCCTCGCTGAAGCCGTTGCCTGCTTCTAAAATAGCGCCAAAGACCCCATCCGCTGCTCCAAATCGGGAAGATGGCGCTGAAGCTTTCCTTCCCACTTCCCCGCGTCGCCCATTGCGCCTGCAACCGTCACTGTCGTCTGCGTTCGAAGAACATGGGGAAGAAGGCGTCGCAGAGCCCACTGAAGACGCTACGTTGGAGTCAAAATCAGAACGGGCCTTCGTTGACCGAAGGATTTGGGCGTAGCTTTGGGCTCCGCCTTCACGTTTGCCGCATGGGCTTGGGCCACCGCCCAGCCCACTCTTCTTTGGTCCGGCCTAGTGGTCCTTGGGCCTAACAATTCTCCCCGCCCAATTTGGACATCGCCCTCGATGTCAGTTATGGGCGTTTCTTTCACAACCATCACCCCGGTAAACCCCATACGACACTGCGAAACCTCCCTGGCAGTGTTTGGAGCTACCTGTATTGCACAAATTCTCTGCTTCTCGGTGTTCTCTTTAGCCTCCTCAGCTGGTTCCTGCAGCACCATTGCTATTATCTTCTGTCTTGTTGGGAAATCCTTCATCTAGTGAGGACCGCCGCACAAGAAACACCCCTGTGGCTTTGGTTCTGTATGTGTCCTTCCAGCAGGTCGATGTGGCTCTTGTCGTCCCGGCGAACCCCTGTCTCACCGGGGAAAGGGTCTATCCCTTTCTGGAGTTCTAGCCTTAGGCGGGGAGCCGCGCTTCGGTGGTGTCCTTGAATTTCTTGGTGGCGCTGATCTGGAAGTTCGAGTGTCCACCAAGGATTCCGCCACTGCCGTAGCCGCCCTCCAGTCTTGTGGCGAGTGTCGTCGGACTTCTGTATCCGCCCATGGTTAAAGGTTGCAGAGGAAAAAGTATTGTCTATCTGCCTCTGACATATCCGGTAGCTCCAACATCAGTGCGGAAAATGCCCTAACGTACTCCTAGATCGAGCCCGTGTGCCTCAGCCGATCCACCTTACCACGAGCCTGGTCCGCCGAATTCCTGGGAAGAAACTGCCGCCACAGTTCCTCACGGAAAGTCTCTCATGACCAATTAGGAGCCTCCGACGTTGAGATAACTTTAGTCCTCCACCAAAGTTTCGCGTCGGCTAGTGCACACCAGCACTCGTTGTTCATCCGGAACATAGCTCGTAGAGAATAGCTGCTCCATGTCCCATATAAAATTCTCTACCTCCCTGGATGATTGGACCCCTCCGAACGTCGTTGGTTTGGGGATGCGCGCATTTGACTTAGGAGCCGCCTACTCTGTCGTCACTGCAGCTCGTGGTGCTTGCACTAAGGCCAGGCGCAGCACGACGATCTTTGCCTGCAACCCTGCCATCTGCTCTGGCAAGTCTACCAGACTCTCCACTGTTTGTTGCAGAACGATGATCTGCAATCGCTGTTGCTCCACTGTCCGCTGTAGATGCTCAACCTGGGAACGACCGCGTTGTCCCCGTCACCGGTTAAGCCGAGCACCTGCTCTAGTCGCACTATGCGATCTGCTTGGTTCACCATCTCGTCAAGTAATTTTACCGTCACCTTGGCTTTGACACTTGTCACATCAAGGCCAAATGTCCTCTGGCTATGTGCGCGATCTTCCAGAACTTACTCTCGAGTTTCAACTTTCCAGGTGACTCAGCCATGTTGGCCGCACAAAGACCTATGGGTAATGGGCCTATAGTCAACCTTGCTGTGATACCAATTGTCACGCCCTAATGAATTGTTCTCCGATGAATCTAGGACTGTGTGCCAAATTCCTAGATTTAGCCCCAATTTACAATTTTGATCGGAGTCAAAGTTATCGTTGCGCCTCTCGAATTTGAAATCGCTACTCGATCTATTGACTCCGCCTCGCGTCCTCGAATCAAATGCCCGAAAACACACCGCCTTCGTCTTCTTCGGTGTTTGATCGCACAATGCTGCGTTCGTCCGTCGTCGCCCCGCGTTGCCGAAGAAGAGGCGTGCCGGCAGAGAGAGGATGTCCGCCTCGCCCTCAGCCGTTCGACACCACTGGAAGTAATCGCTGCCGCCGCCGTCGGAAACACAGAGAGCAACCCGTCGAGATGCGGTAACAGGGGAAAGAGATGGAGAGGAAAAACTTCGTATTTACTGTCGAAAAGCTACAAAAAACCTCTCTAGCGCCGACGACCCCCTGGCCGCCAACTCCCCTCTTCCCCTCCCTCGCCGACGACCCCCTGATCGCCGGCTACAATCGCTCAAACTCGCTCACAACTCTCGCTCGTTGATCACTCTCTCAAGCTTCCCTAAGCTTGGTCGCGTCGCTCTACTAAGCTCGCTGCCTGTGGTGATCGCTCTCCTCTGCTCTCCTTCTTGTCGGCCCTTTAAAGAGAAGGAGATGCCGACTCTCGCCTCATGCCTCAGCGCGTGATTTGTCACAATCCTCGCTGAAGCCGTTGCCTGCTTCCAAAATAGCACTGAAGACCCCGTCTGCTGCTCCAAATCGGGAAGACGGTGCTGAAGCTTTCCTCCCCACTTCCCCGCGTCGCCTGTTGCGCCTGCAATCGTTGCTGTCGTCTATGTTCGAAGAACACGGGGAAGAAGGCGTTGCAAAGTCCGCTTAAGACACCGTGTTGGAGTTAAAATCGGAACGGGCCTTCGTTGACCGAAGGATTTGGGCGTAGCTTTGGGCTCTGCCTTCATGTTTGCCGCATGGGCTTGGGCCACTGCCCAGCCCACTCTTCTTTGGCCCGGCCTGGTGGTCCTTGGGCCTAACACCTATGTATTCTGAGCCTAGGTTGTCCCACAACCTGCACAAGCAGCTTAGGTTCCATCTTGACCATTTGTGTCACATGGCTGATCTTGTACCATATCTAAGTCTGACTTCCTCCCATTAGCTTTTTTCAAGAGAATTTTTTTTCAAGAAAAACAATACCCTGAGCAATAATAACTTGTTTTTTATGGGACTATGGAAGTAGTATCCCTAAGTTTCCTTATGATACCCCACACACTCATATTTATTATATCTTGATTCTAATTTGCTAGAATCCTGATGTATGGTGTAAAGTCCTACATCCCTATTCCCTAGATCCAGATAATATGTCAGGTCGTTTCCCCATCCATAACCCGTATAGAGCCCCGGAGGCACTTAAATGGAACTTCTTTCAGTTTTTAGAAAAGCTATTTTCTTTTGCAAAAACCTTTGACGAGGTAGTCATATGACTTATCATATATCGAATTATGCCAAGAAAGATTCAATTCCTAAGACACACCCTCCCAATGAGGTGTTCTAGAAAGAGTGAGCTATGAGAAAATCTTATACTCATCTAGATAGTCATTTAACTTTGGCTCAAATGCTCTCTCAAATCAAAAAGTTTTGTGGATCTATCAAGCTAGTTTTCTTACTTCATTTATGTCTCATTCAATAGACATATCTATTCTTACTAGAACAATCAGTAATAAAAATGAAGCACCAGTACCCTACCTCTAGCTAACTCATTTGATCTATCCACATACACCATAGTGTATGAGATCTAATAAGTTTCCTACTCTTCCACTAAAATAAGGTGAAGAGTATATATGTTATTTTCCTTAGTAAACAAAGCTCACACAAATCAAACTCCCCGAAAAAGGTTGAAACATCTCATTCTCCTCTAAGGAGGTTAAATCCAAGAATCCATTTGCATGTAGTTCATGGATGAGATTCTTGTTTATAAGGTCTAAATAATAGCGCCAAAGCTATATACTTAACCACTTATTTAATCCATACAATGCTTATGTTATTTATAGAACTTTCTATAAATTCATTGCATGATATATTAAAACATGTTTGCAAATATATTCTTTTATTTCAAAAATATCTATTCCTCTGAAATTGGAACAGATACAATGTCATAAGTATATAACTGTAATAGAAATAATAAGTTATAACAAAAGTTTTAACCCTAAAGAGAGTAAAGTCTCCTATAGCAATGACAACAACCTGTGCTCCAACTCGTAGGTCAATCTCTTCGCTACTCGTCCTATTTCTATTGAGCACATGCATATTTTCATAAATATCAGTCTTGTCATGCGGTATAAAATACTCATAAGTTAGAAATAGATGATTTTAACTTTAGTAACATAATTACCTGAGCCTGAAGATAAAAGAGTTACTTCTCTTCACCTCGTTCAGAATTTACTTACAATCCTTTCTCAAGCACCTAACCTCCTTCACCCTTTTCACCTTCCTTTTCAATATTTTCGTCAAACCCTTAGGTTTACCTATGCACTGAGGGCTGCTTTAAAGATGTCATAGCTTTCTGTTCTAGCCGGTCCCACAAAGAGCTGCTTCAGATTATTAATAATCTCGAATGCATTCTATGTTGGGAAATTCTAGGGAATTTAATTTTTTTTATTATATACAGCGGAAGCAATTCTCTGAAATAGGCCAGTCCTAAAAACCCAGAAGATCGAGTCATATAAGGGGATCGATTGGATGAGAAAGAGATGATACCTTAGAGCAATTGGGAAGAAGCGATGAAAGGCGCCCACACATGCGCCCTTTGTAGTCCCACACACAACAGATCCACCGAGTTCTTTTTTTCCATATCCGGTGCTAGCCTTAGGAAGATCCATGCCTTGGGAGAGTCCTTGCTTACTTCTGCCACCCACAAGAAGGAGGATGAGCCAAGAATAAGGGAGAAGGAGAAGAAGCCACCAAGCCTTCACCTCTTGCGCCAAAGGAAGAAGGAGAAGGTACCTTGCGGTCTTGAAGGAGGAAACCCTTACGCCACTTGATGATTGCTCTCGCCCCTTGTGTTGCTCAGGTCCAAGATCAGAAGACACACAAGGAGGGGTGGCAATCCATCAAAGATATAGGCACAAGCAAGAGGAGAGGGCGGCTAAAGGGAAAAGGAAGGCTTGAGTGATTAGGACATCATGTAAGGAAACTTTTGAATAAATTACCTTGATCATCTTCCCTAATGCCATATGTGCCAAAGTCTTACCAAGCAAGCTTAGAGGCAGCCATATGCGCCTAATGCTTGCCAAAGGAGGTGAGCCTTCCACTCTTGCGCCTAAACCAAGTCAAAAAGCGCCAAGAGGGATGCCAATCAAGGCACAAGGCGCCAATCCTAATGCCATTAGGATTTCATGCGCCCAAGGCTTACCAAAGTAGCGAAGCAATCCTTCCAATCATCTAGTCCAAGTCAATGATGATTAGGAATTGCCTAATGAAGCATTAAACACCAAATCGTATTCCCATTAAGCCTTAGACCCCAAATCATAATCCCATTAGGACTTATGCACCTAGCCCTCTTCTTTCAATTATTGGTAGGCCTCATTACTTAAATATAAGTAATGAACCAGGCTGGACTTCATTAAACAAGCTGATTAAGCCATCGGACTCAATCCGATGCAACCCTAGTCAAATATGGCTAACCATGGTTAACTCGTGGTCAACCTACCAAAAATGAAGTTTAGCTCTAATAAGTTTCCTCCATCTCATCAGGCACATTGGTGCTGTAAGTTCCTTAGACATTGGCAGTGATGAACATATGTCATCACAAGCAGTGAGTAGAACCTAGTAGTGCATCGCTGCTACCTAAATCTTCAGAATGGATATCAATATCGACATCCTCATTATCGCAAAAAAGTATCAATGCATTACAATACCTTTGCCAAACTGACATCCTGATTAGACAAAGTGTGTTACCACTTTATTTATATCCAATCACATGGTCATAACTAAATAAGACTTTCACCTAGGTATGACTATACACTTTCAGTCATGCATTTATACACGCCTCATTGATATCAAGCTTCCCTTAGGAAGGGGCAAATTCTATGTCTGTCCATTGATCTTCTCATATGAGTCGTGACATATCTAATAACAATCGTTATAACCTCCCAACTGCAGTGAGGTATTAGGTTATATCAAAGTATGTTCTTAACCATACAGAAGAGTCAACGAGCTCATATCAAAGGATCAGTGCAACTTTTGTCACTTGTGAGGTTAACTTGTGACACCAAGTTAGAGCCTCATAGTGGGTCGATCCAGTATATCCACTACTGATATACCCATATATCTGTGTTAGCACCATGTGTCTAACCAGCTCATATACCAGTCTCATATGTACCAGGGTTGTCCTCTATCCATTCAGGTACTTGACTAAGGACATAAGTTCGAGACCAGATGAAATCTGTCTCCAAGGATATTTTTATGCAAATGTACAAAAGACGAAGATGTAAACATAGCATAATAACGATAATGCGAGAATGATGTATATAAAATATTAATGTCAAATAATAAAATAGATGGACCAACAACTGAGTCCTAGGGCATAAACACCAACATTCTACTCTTCGCAACATATTGGCTAGCATTACACAAGCTACCTCTGAAGTAGGGGTGTGCAAAAAAATCGTTGAACCGCAGTTAACCGAACCGAATTGAATTGTTTTTTTTTTCAATTAACCGAACTGAGGGGTTCTTAACCGATCAGTTTTTTTACCCGTTGACTAGTTATTGGTTCGGTTTCAGTTTAGGCCTTACCAAACCGTTGGTTAACCGACCGAATCGGTATATATATATAATATTTATTTATATATATAAATAATTATTTTTTATAAAAATAATTGGTTAACCGCTGAAAACCTACAGTTAACTGAAAATATTTATATTTATTTATCTTAAATTATTTTAGAATTTTAATTATTTTTTTATATATAATGAATACGATTAACTGATTTTCAGTTAACTAGTTCAAATGGTTTGGGATTAGTTTTTATTTTCCCCGAACCAATTAGAATAGTTCGGTTTGGAGAACCATGAACACCTCTACTCTGAAGCATCCTTTTGATGCTTCTCAAACGCATCTCGCTAAGCCGCTGAGGCTGTATATGAAATGGGTTCAGGAAGAGACTGCCCAAGGATATATAGCTTTTTCTCGAGCCCGAGGACTATCCTTAAGTTTATATATAGTTTTCAAAGTTTGTTTCAACTAACTTATCCTTTTTAAGTATATATTACAGTGACCATCTGCTATTGTTTATCGTTATCTACAACAAAAGATAAGTAAATCAGTACTACATTCTAATTATTTAATCTAAACGTTTATAAATGATTGGGCTCCCATTATCTTACTCAAATTAATAACTCTCGAAAGTCGATCATGAAATCATAAGATCTCCTTAGTGAGATGAGATCCTTATTTCACATACGGTCTTGCGTCCTAAGAGGGTGGGATGTACTGCATAAGGTGACACATGTTTCCTAAGGTAGACTTGCTGGCTAATTGCATCTTGGCAATTCCTCTTCTTAAGACAATTTCGATACTTTGTGTCAAAGCTGGATCCTGGACAAAACCCTAACCTCTTGTAGCTGCTTTTAGAATTTCATCATGTGGTCCATTTACATATAAAAATTTCAGTTAAGTCTAACCTGACCATTATGCTTTGGCCCAACGATTTTCTTGTGAAGGCGTATCTATGATTTTAACTAGACTGAAAAAATTATTATCATCACACGCCTCCTAAAGATAAATACATATGTCTCACAAGGGTGGGAAATAGTGTACAATACTATCGATTAATAGTTTGACGAGAGCTACGCATCAAAAGGCTATCAACATACTTGATATGATTTATAAGGATTTTTGTGGTTCCACCACTTAGTTTTATCTTTCATTTAACAATATAAGCATGCAATCCTATTGTGAGTAGCATGAAAAATAAAATATTACAGGCATCGGCCAATGCCACTAACTCTTTGGCCCTGCTTTGAAGGCACCAAGGGTACTACTCTAAACCCTAGGTGTGCCGCTTAGGTCTTCAGCTCTAAGGGTCAGCTCAAAAACCTTAGAGGCGGTACCTACGAAATCCTAGGTGCACCAACAAGGTTCAACCAGCCCTACTGCTCCTCGTCGATAGCTCGTAAACCCTGGTTCTCCTTCTAGGGTTCGGCTAACTCATGATGTGCCGCCATCCTTACAAGGTGTGCCACCTAGCAAGGTGCGCCACCTTGCTTGGATGCGCCAATGATGTGCTCCTCTTCCTTAATCTTCAATTCTAACTAATTTTATAATACATGAATGGAAAGAAAGAAGGCGGCACACATTCCTCACAATTACTATATCACAAGCATATAGGGGGTTTGCCTATAACCATATCACAATCCATCAAACAAAGCACCTACTCATGCTTTTCTACATGCATATGAAAAACCAACAAATAAATTTTATTTTTTTCATAAAACCTGTCTATCAACCTCAATAACTCATCGTAAATCTTTTATAGATTTTCGTTTCTCTTAAGATTCTCTACAAGTGGCGCATGTATGCTCTCCGCATGTTTGCTCCTCTTTGTAAGCATCTATAACTTGCAAAGATTAGAGCAATCACCCAGTCTATGCTTCGCATAATCTTTATAAGTCTTACACAATAGGTCTATCCAACATATGTGAGGAAAAATTAATTCTTAAACAGTGGGTCTATCCTTACATGTGAACAAATCAAAAATCACAAAGATACACATGAGAAGTTAGAAAAGATAGACCTACTTTTTTCTAATAAGAAAAATCATGACATAAATTTTTTAAAAAAATTCCATGACGTGATAGGTGCATGTAGAAAATTAAAAAACACCGTGTGGGACACGTAAGTTGCCTCTGGTACTACTACTGGAACCTGAGCAATTTAAAATTTAAAATAAGAGCAAAAGTGTTAGCCCGAAACAGGTTTCACTAAAAACCAGCAAGATTGTTTTACAAGGGAAACCACCGGATGATTTAGAGAAGTATCTCTAATGCGAATTTAAGAGCGGTTAATGCTGATGTTGAGATGCATAAGTGAGCATTCTCTACATGTGCACAAGGATAGAAGTCAAGATATTATTAGTAGCATATTCCCTACGTGGAATTCATTTTGCAATTACAATGATGGTCCCGGTGGCCATGTCTGGTGGCTTTGGGACCCGTTGGCTTATATGATTACCAACATATCCTCAACTGACCAAGTGATGAGCGGATCAGTTGAATCTGTTAAGGGGGAATTCTTGTTTTCCATATTTATTATTTACGGGCACTACTCGGAAGCTACAAGGAGATTAATTTGGGAAACTATAAGTAATATGTTTTGAGGGGGTCCGTGCTTGGTGATGGGGGCTTCAATATGGTTTTTCATACGGACAAAAAATTGGGGGGACAATCGCCTCGTATCCAAGAAATGTTGTATAGCCACTGTATGATAGACTCGCTAGACAAGTGTGAAGGGACGCATACTATACCTGGTCGAACTCAAAAATCGGGGAAAGACGTATATGTTGCAAACTTGATTGTGCGTTGGCTAACAAAGAATGGATTGACAAATTCCATAAAGCTGAAGCTATTTTTGATAATCCTAATATACCTGATCACTCCCTTGGGCTGGTTGTTTTTGGCAATGCTACTAAACCCCGTGGATATAAATTTTGTTTCTTCAACTACTGGGGCACTTATGAATAGATGTTTTCAGTGGTGCGTAATGTGTGGTCTTCTAGCAATATTCACAGCACCCCGATGTTCATCCTTGTTCAGAAGCTGAAGCTAGCTAAGGAGGCATGAAAAAGATGGTCGACTGCTATGCGAAGGAAAAGAACAAACATTACTTGGAGTATTACCAGGAAATGAACCAAGTTCAAGAGGCCTTAAAAGACCAGTCCTATGATGAGAACCTTCATACAAGGGAAAAGGAATCCAAGCACAAACTAGCTAAGTACTGGGAGGATGAGGAGTCAGCCATGAAGCAAAAGGCCAGGGATTAAAAAATGTCCTTAGGCGATTCAAATACCAAGTATTTCTATAATCTCGCAAAGGTCCGACAATCCCGAAGTACCATTTCATCTACAAAGAAGCACAAGGTAACTTTGTTTTTGGGGAAGAAATACCCAAAGCTGCGATTGAGTTTTATAAAAATCTTTTAGCCCCTCAAGTAGCTTAGCAGGAGCAGCCTACAGTTGAAGTTAGCATGTCCATATCTTCGTCGGCTTTTGTGAAACTAAATGTACTGGTTTCCCTCATTGAAATTGAACAAGCTGTCCTATCAGCTGACTCAGCTAAGGCACAAGGGGTCGACGGCTTTAATGCAGAATTTTTCAAGAGGTGTTGGCACATTATCAAAACGGATGTTCTTGCTGCTATTCATGACTTTTTCCAGCATGGGCACCTTCTTAAGCAGGTAAATATCATTTCTTTGACACTTATACCTAAAGTTCCAAACCCTTCCATTCAGGCCAATCTCAATATGCAAACTGATATATAGATTTATTGCAAAGATACTAGCAAATAGTCAAGGTGGTCATTCCTGAAATTATTGACTCTAATCAGCATGCCTTCATCAGCGGGCACTCAATTCAAGAAAATATAATGTTGTGCTATGAACTCATGCGTAACTATAAGGTTAAGACAACTAACCCTGATATGGCGCTGAAAATTGACCTCCATAAGGCCTATGACTCAGTGAGGTGGGATTTCATTAATGGTACGTTGAAAACCTACAATTTCCCTACTTGGTTCATCGATAGGATCATGGCTTGCATCACGTCCCCAACTTTCACCATCAACATTAATGGACAAAAAATCGGATTCTTCAGAAGTACTAGAGATATTAGGCAAGGGTGTCCCATGGCACCATTCCTATTTATTATGATAATGCAACATGGAAATTTTCAACTACATCGTAAATGTAGCCACCCCATTATTACAAACTTGCAATTTGTCGATGATGTGATAATCCTCTCAAAGGCCACTACCAAAGCAGTGATAATCATAAGGAAGGTGATTGACTGTTTTGCTTGTGATGTAAGGCCTCACGATCAATAAAGAGAAATCACAATGTTTCATTGCCAAAAGTAATCAAAGCCCTATGGATGGCATCACACATATTCTTGGAATTTCCTAGGGCAAGTTTTCGTTTAGATATTTGGGGATTCCTATTTCATGCAACAAACCTTCCTTTTGTGATCACCTCCCTTTTGTTGGAGAAAATCTCTAGATGCCTCTCACCATGGAAAAGAACGTTGCTCTTGTATGCAGGAAGAATGGAACTTATCAATTCAGTTTGCTATGGTAATATCATGTATCGGTGCAGTGTCTTTAGACTCGCCATTGGGGTGATTTCTAAATTAAATTCTATGCTCTCTAACTTCTTATGGGGTGTTAGAGATAGAAAAGGGATCACAAAGGTTTCTTGGGCAAAAGTCACTAAACCAATTTATGCAAGGGGCCTAGGGATAAGGGACATTGCCACCATGAATACAGCTTTTATCCTAAGGCACCTTTGGCATCTGGCCAAATCAGAGCCCTCCTTATGGGTTGACTGAATTAAGGGTAACTATTTGAAAACAAACTCTATTTGGACTATTAGAATACCGCAGCGCTGCTCTTGGTGTCTAAAAAGCATCTTGGATACAAGGGAAATTGGGAAATCCTTAATTTATTATCGTATTGCAAATGGTAATTCTATTAAACTCTAGCTCGACCCGTGGTTTAATTCCCAAATCCTATATCATAAGGTTGAAAACTTAAAATTTGAAATCCCCCGGGCAAAGGGACTTTGCTGAGCTCCCTTATTGTTAATGGCCAGTGGAAGATTCTGACTCCTCAATCTCGTGGCTTGGGTCATATTTTCAACCAAATACCATCTATGCCTATTGACGTGTCACAAGACCGGATAAGATTTGTTGGCGGCCCTCTTCAACAGGAAAATTCACTATAGCATCCACATATGATGCTCAAAGACAATTGCCTCAAATCCCTTGGGTGAAAATGGTATGGTTTAAGGGGAGAACTCCCAGATTCTTGTTTGTGACTTGGTTGTTAACAATCCATCGCCTTAGTACCTTAGACAGGCTGAGCAAATAGGGGATAACCAACAATCGCTCTTGCATCTTATGTGATATACAAGATGAGGCAATGAATCATTTGTTTTTTGAATATACAATAATCTCCAATGCTTGGGACATTATTAAAACAATTTATGGCCTACCTAGAAATATTTGCAATTGGAATGACATACTCCTTACTATGAGTAACATACTTCTAGAAGCATACTTACTGTCCAAAACTTTTGTTAACCGGATTCATGTACCATGTTTGGAAGGAACGAAATAGTCGTATATTCAAAAATTCGGGACATGAACAACAAAGACTGTTACAACACTTGTTGGGTAAAGTTCGGTGCAAAGCTACTCACCTCATTTCTACAGCCGGGATAGACCCTGATGTTCTATTCTTTATTGCTGCTTGGGAGGATGATGTTAATGCAGGACTCTAGTATGATGGAAAGATGAAGAATGTGGTGTACATGTCCCTTGTTATGGTCTTTTTGTGTACTTAATTTATCTTTATGATATTTTGAAAACATGATACTAGCTTGTACATAGGGATTCTTAGAATTTCTCGGGGACACTACCGAAAATTCTGGACTTCCTGTAATGCGACCTTCAGTTTGAGTTTTGTAAACCTCTTCGCTGTATAGTTTTTTCTCCTTTCCATTATATTAATAAAATCCCTGCTTGCCCTTGGCAAAAAAAAAAACAAGCTCACCTTCTTCAAGACTTGCGCCACCACCAAGGGTTACGCCAATTAAGAAGAACCTACCCTCCTTCAAGACAAGCGCCAATCCTCCAAGAGGATGCACAAAGGGAGGAATAGTCCCTCAAGCTTTCTTGCGCCACTAGAGAGGAAGCTTGTCGCCACTTAGAGGATGGGCGACAACCTCGAAGCAAGGGCGGTACTAAAGAGAAGCAAGAGGCAGCTAAGATTGAGAGGGGAGAGGTGTATCCTAGGCAGCTATGGTTTCTCCAAGAGAATGCATGCATATATCTACCCCTAGCCTCCCATGATATAGAGTTTAAGTCTCAGGCCCCACAACTTAAGATGTGAATAAATTTATTAATTTATTTTATTATTTAATTATAAATATTCAAACCATGCGCTTAGCTTGTGGACCCCTCTACGTTGAATCAAGTTGACAAGCCACCAAACCAATCCAGTGTTTTTTACGTCACTTGACCGATTGACTAGGACTAGCCAACCGAGGTTAACTTATCTCAATGTGTAATCTAACTCTATATGATTTTCTCCAACTCATCAGATGCATCCATGATGCATCAGACTCCAAATCTGATCTGAATCAACTAATGATTCGATCCAAAAGCTACTCAATCAAAATGAAAGTGTCTAAGTACATAACCCTATAAGTTCCTCAAACAGTAATGATAACCTCATCATCACAAGCAATGAGTGGTATCTAGCAGTACATCACTGCTATCCAAGTCATCGGAATGGATGTTATCATCGACAACCCCTAAATCTGCAATAAAGTATCTGTGCATTTCAGTCCTTTTGCTAGACTGATATCCGAATTGAACAAGAGTGTCACACATGTTTAATCCAATCTAATGATCATGACTAAATGAGGCTTGCACTTGGGTATGGTCATACGCATCCATAGTGGAGCGCCCAAGGATATCAAACTTTCAATTAAGGAAGGGGTAAATTCTCTTTTGGCAAGTTGTATCTGTCATACGGCTACTTATACATCCAATGACAACTGTTATGATCTCCTGCTGTAGCGCGGCATTAGTTATATCAATGTATACCCCTTATTATGTAGAGATACGAACTCCCTCAAGTCAAAGGACAAATGTACCTCTGTCACTGTAAGATTAAACTTGAGACACCAAGCTAAATCCTCACGGCAGATTGGTCCAGTATATCTACATTAATATACCTATATGTCTACATCCAGGGTGCTAACCAATGCTTAAATTACTCTTACCTGTATCATAGCTATCCCCTATCCACTGTGGTACTCGACTAGGGATATAACAATAAAACTAGATAAAATTTATTTCATAGGGACATTGTTATGCAAATGTACACTCAATGTAGATGTACTAAATGCATAATAACGACAATGCTAGGATATGACATATAACACATATATCATATTTATATATAGTATATATATCGGACTAACAATTGCTCCCAAGGGCATATACACCAATAAATATTGCCACCAGACTTGCGTTTTTTACTCGATTCTGCCTCGAATCGAGTCGGATTGGAGTGAAATATGAAGAACTTTCCTAAAAGGTTTCCAGAGAGATTTGATGCCGCCGCAAGTGCACGATTTTATCGAAGTAATAAATAAAAATTATTCCCAATGAGAATCTGGCGGTCAATTAACGATTATATAGTCGATCTATAGCTAGACGATTCAAGAAAACTTCGATGTGTGAGAGAGCAAAAGCAAGCGTTTCAAGTAGAAAACTTACGCAGAGAGAATTAGGACTGGGGTTTCACCACGTTGATAAATCAGAATTTAATAAAATAAATCTATATAAAGAAAATTAAAGCATTGAAAGGGATTTGTCCAAGTATACAGATTACCTCCTCTCGAAGTGTAATCTGGTACCTAATCACGATAATTTCCTACTCGTGATAATTATTGTAATTAGGCCCATTAAGTTCTATGACAAATCATAAAATCCTTCAAGTGAATTCAAACTACTAATTGAATTCACAGGTTTGAAAAGAATAAATCTGACATTGTAATTCACCTCTTGGTCCTTCTTGCGATGTCTCAAACGCAATAAAATTTAACCAGAGTATTATAGCGGAACAAGTACAATTCTAATCAAATCAACTCACTAAAATTCCTAACAAAGATTATTACAAAAGGTTTAATTCATAAAACGTCAACGAGTTACGCCCTAAATCCCAAAAAAGAGGTTTAAGTGATCATGTTCTTCGAATACAACATGTAAAGTTGTGAATTTGACATGAAAACTTAATAAAATTATAAGGAGACACTAGGAGAGTAGTGATAACCCTTCTCTTCGATCAGGAGATAAAAATTGAGCAACAAAATCTGTCCTTTCCATGATCTTCTCGTTGGAATTTCGCCCAGTTACCTAAATTCTCTCTAGCCACTGCTTGTGTCCAAATTCATCCAAAGAAGCCGTCCGAAACCCTTCCAAAATCCTTCCCTTTTATAGTTAAATCAGTATAGGACCCTTCTGGAAAGGTTTCTCCAAAATTTGGCTAAGTTTTGACTCGATTTGAGATTGAATCGAAGAGAAAACTGAGTTGGGTGGAAGTCTTCACGGCCCGTGATGTGTTCATGACTACAACCGTGAATGTTTATGTGAACAAAAATAGCTTCTTGTCGCTATGCGCTGAGTCACACACGGCCCATGAACGGTTCACGGGTGTAGCCGTGAATCTTTTTATGCAAAACTGGGTTTTGGCGCAGAACTATTCCTTTGTGCAGCGCAATTCTCACGGCCCGTGATGGACTCACGGCTGTGACCGTGAATATTTTGTTTGACTTCCGTTTGCTCAAGACTCAACGTGTAGCTTCGTTTTTTCCTCGGGAATCCTTCCGTAGCCTTAAATCTCGTTAAATCCATCGTTTTTATCTACATTTTCATGAAAACCAAGAAAAGTGAAGATTTCATACAATAGGAGATAAAAAAGTTAAAAATTATATAAAATTATTTAATTAAGCACAGAATATCATATAAAAGATAGGAAAAAATATGATATGAATGCAACTCATCAGGATTGAACTATAAAATGAAAAATTTTGGTCAAATTAAGGAGATTTTTTGAATGAATTTAGGAAGAGGTGGCGACTAGGGTGAAAAACTCAATTTTGGCGATTTCTAATGTAGGGATCACACGAAGAGGGCTGGGAATTTGTTCAATTTTCATCTCCTGACCGAATAAAAGAGTGATTCTTGATCTCTGTGTGTACTTGTAATTTGTTTATGTTTTTATGCTAAAATCAAGAGATTACATGTTGTTCTTCGTAAACATGTTAGCTTAAACTCTTATTTTGGGACTCGGGCGTAACCTATATACGATCTTATGAAATGATTCATGAAATTATCTTTGTTTAAAAATTTTACTATGCTGATTGTTAGATCATGCCATAAATCTTGCATTGAAATTGTATGAAAAAAAATCATTATATGAAGACATACCAGATTTTATTAGTTCAGTGGATTTAACCGGAGTGATCTTCTAATTGACTGTGTCGTTCACAAGAGGTGCGGTGGCCAATGCGAACCAAATGAAAATCTCTCGACAACTTGTACACCTTAATTAGGGACGAAACCTGTATATAGGAAAAACTTAATATATATAATTACTTATCAGCCCATCATAAGTAAGATAATTATACCCTCAGGGATTCTACACATAATTAAAAACCCCCTCCATACTTTAATGAATTTGATGATAATAATTAAATTAGAGATTAATTATACACGATTAATTATCTTAACACATGTACGTCTATATGCCCACATGCAATTTATTATACATGTACATATTGCACAGTCCATAGATCCTAATAATTCCCCACTTGAACGAGGCAACCATGTACATACACAATAAAACTTTTAATCACATATAAATCCCTAAAGCAATCTTTATATGTATATAACTATAGAAATATCATCTAAATCAATCTCGTCCATTAGTCTTATTAATACAAGAACCAAAGGGGCGCTCATTGAAGTTATTCGTCAATTAGACCCATAGTGATCACATACATGACTCAATTGAATGGCATAGATCTAGTATATATGTGTAGCATGAAAACAACATAATGTGATAATGTCACGTTTTATTTTCAACTGGTCCAACTTTAACCAAATGAGATAAAGTACAGAGAAAAAAAAATAACATAATTATAAGTATTAGCAAACATACAAGCCAACTCACCGATTAAAAGATATTACTGATAACACCCATATTTTCAACATGTTGATGAAAAGCCTTCGGCGCTAATGCCTTAGTGTGAGTGGGTCTGCAACCACATAATTTGTTCCTATAAGTTCAATGGAAATGTAACTGCTCTGAAATCTTTCTTATACAATGAGGAACTTGATGTCTATATGCTTAGACCTGGAAGAGCTCCTATTATTGTTTGAAAACAAGACTGCAGCAATGTTGTCACAATATAACCTGAGTGGTCTTTCTATACTTTTAATAATTCGCAGTCTTGAAATGAAATTATGTAGCCAAATAACATGATTGGATGTCTCAAAACATCAACGAATTCAACCACCATAGTTGAAGATGCAATTCATGTTTACTTGACATTTTTCCAAGATATTGCACCTCCAGATAAAGTGAATACGTAACTTGATATCAATTTTCGACTGTCTTGGCATCCAACAAAGTCAAAATCAGAAAACCCAATGATCTCAAGTTTATCCGACTTTCTGTATGTGAGCATATGGTCTTTAGTGTTTTTCAAATATCTGAATACCCTTTTGGCTGTAACCCAATATTCTCTTCCTGGATTACTTTGATATCTGTCAAGTATTCCAATAATGTATACAAGGTCAGGACGAGTGCAAACCTATGCATACATTAAACTTCCTACTGCCGACGCATAAGGGATGTTATCCATAAATTTAGAATCAATTTCACCCTTTGGACACTGCTTGAGATTGAATTTATCTCTTTAGCTACAGGGGTTTTAAGTGGTCTATTATTTTGCATGCCAAATCGTTGTAACATTTTTTTTCAACATAACCCTTTTGTGATAATCCTAAGATTCCTCGTGAACGATACGGAGAATTTGGATCCCTAATACAAAAAATGTTTCACCTAGATCTTTCATTTCATATTACTTTAAAAGATATTTCTTAGTATCCTGAAGTAGTTGCATATCGCTACTGACAAGCAAATTGTCATTCATATATAGAACTAGAAAAAATATATCTAGTCCTACTGAATTTATGATACACACAATCTTCAACATTATTCACCTCAAAACCAAATGAGAGAATTACCGGATGAAATTTTTGGTACCACTGATGAGAAGCTTGCTTGAGCCCATAAATGGATTTCTTTAATTTACAAATCAATTGATTAGTTTTGTCTGAATCTAATCTTTCTGGTTGTAATATATAAATTATTTCCTAAATGTCATCATTGAGAAAAGTTGTCTTAATATCTATTTAATGAAGCTCAAGATCAAAATGAGCTATCAAAGCCATAATTATTCTAAAAGTGTCTTTCAATTAAACCGGAGAGAAAGTCTCTTTATGATCAATGTTTTCCCTTTGGGTGAAACCCTTAGAGACAAGATATGCTTTAAATCTTTTCACATTGCCTTGTGAATCCCTTAGGTCTCACTCTTTCAAGCAATGGTATAAGATCTCAAACGTTATTGTCTTTCATAGATTGGATTTCTTCACCCATGATATCAATCCACTTTTGAACATTAGAACAATTAATTGCTTCATGGAAGATGAGTGAATCATCTCCCACTGAATCAATATTATCTTGATGTTTTTGGAGAAACACAACATAATCACTAGAAATTTTCCTTTTCCTATCCCTTGTGGATCTCCTCAAAGGCTCTAGTTCATTTTGAGTTTGAGTTTGTTGAGTTTGATTTTTATGCTCCTCATAAACACTGGATAGAGGAATAGTTAGATATTCTCGATGGGTAGGAAGCTCAATAATGTCTTCTAAATGATGTTGTTAAAGGATATTTGGAATAAAAACTTGACCATTGCTAACAACAGCTATAGAAGGAATATTAACTAAATTCTCTTCTAAGACAGTCATTAGCCTCCCCCACCCCCACCCCAAACTCAATATCCTCAAAAAAATCTAGTATTTTTTGTCTCAAAAAAAAATTCTAGTTTTGGGATTATAGAATTTGGAACCCCTTGACTTTTCAGAGTATCCTAAAAAAAAGCTACTAATTTCCCTTTTTGTTAGTAATTTTAACTTTTATGCATTCAACACATTATCCAAACTTGAATAATCAAGTTTCTCAATAATCCCCTCTAACTCAAACATATCAATTCTCCTTATGGAGATGTGACCCAAACGCTTATGTCATAATAAGAAGAATTTTTTTGTTGATAATTTTCGTTGAGTGTATCTAGTTTCAGTGTCATGAGACTCATCATATGAATTTATTATGTCAGTAAATAAAGATTATTAATGTCAGATAAATAACTAGTTCCAACAAGTTTAGAATTGAGATAAACACTGCATTTTCTGTTACTAAATGAATAAACAAAATCTTTTGTGTCCAATACAGAAACTGAAACCAAATTCTGTCTAAAAGACGGTACAATAAATGTGTTTTGCAATTCTATAAAAGAAAAAAGTATTTAACAACAACCGAAATGCCCCTATGCCTAAAACTTTCATCGGAATTTCGGCCCCCATATAGATGAATTTTTGTTCTTTACTAAGCTTTCTGAAGTTTAGGTAACCTTGCATAAAAACACTTATGTGGGTTGTAACATTAGAATCCAATCACCAAGTGTTTCTAGAAACTGAACTATTAACTTCAGAATTAATGCAAAAAAAAAATTATTTAAATTGGCAAGCGGAAGCATTAATCACATTAATTGTAAAGAGAACCAATTACAAAACACAATAGCTTACATGTGCAAATAACAAGTAGTGAATAATAATATAATTTCATTTAGAAATAAGTAGAGTAACATTAAATCTAGTCCAATCAAATGTTTAGCCTTTCTTTGGGTAAGTATTCACAATGGACACCTAATAATTATCATACACTCATTACCTGATGTGTATATAATTTTTTCTGTCAAACAACCGTCGCCTTTAGGTCGATAAATTGCTCACATGAAAAAGACACACCCTTACTTAATTTTTCATTATCAAAAAATTTTATACAACAGAGGTCACTTTGGTGACAATATTATAAAAAATCAATTGAAATAAAAATTAAATGCAATTTAACTTAATTATTTATAGTTAAAAAAGTTTTTATAGCAGAGGTCACTTTGGTTACTATACTATGAAAATAACTTTAAATAGACTATTAAGTATGTTCAACCAAGATTATCCAAAATTAATCACTACCAGATGAAGTGTATAACATGTATATGAATTGAGCATGATTTATTCAAATAAATAATGATATAGTAAACAAAATTATACTTTTATTTTTAACTCATGATGCTCAGAGAATATGATAATGTTCTAATAACATGCATGAACATTAAAACATATTTAGTTATACACAAAAATCCTACTATCATGAGATAAACAACAAAATTTTATCAATATGCAATAAAATTGGGCAGCACAGCACATCAGACTGCATAGCACAGCAAGCCATCACACAACATAGCAGGCCATCGCACAGCACAGCAGGCTACACAGCACAGCAAGAGCACAGCCTAGGCCCAAGCCGAGCAGAGCAAGGCTAGGTGCTATACCCAAACTGCTAGCCCAGAATTAGACCCAAGCCCACCATATTCGAAATCAAACTGAAAAATTGGATCCAAAATTTGGTTTCGAAATCGGAAATTCCAAATTGGATCCGAAAGTTCGGATTCGAAATTGAAAATTGAAACTCAAAACTTGAAATTGGATATGATTCGAAAACTTAAAATGGATTTGAAATCGGATCCTAAATTTGGATCCGAAATCAGAAAAGGAAGTGTGAAAACTGCCCTAATGTGTCACACGCGAATGCCGCTCGCGAACTCGCCGCACGCGATGCTTTCGTCGTCACTCATAGACTCGCTGCACGAGAATGCCAAACGCCGTTCGTCTTTCCAATGCCAGCTACCTTCGTCCGCTTGGGTTGTTGCCGCAACACGCGACTCATGTAGACTTTAGACGCCATCGACGATTGTCTTTCAAGTCTCGCCGACCCCAGCAAGTCCCTGCCAGCACTAGACAGCTAGAGCTCTGATACCAATTGTTACGACCATCTTAGTAAACAAACTATTTATTAACTTGTTGAGCTGATTTGCAACGTGACCTAATCTATTAAAATGCTTAAGCCTAAGTTAACAATAGTAACCCCCTATTAGTGGTAGACATGTAAATATTAATTAGGTTGTAATTAGCTGTAAGTATATTTTATTGTTTTACCCTTTTGTATTAGCTGTAAGTATATTTTACAATTTCACCCTTTTGTATTAAACTTGTACCCGTTTAGGAATTTGTTTAAAAGGAAATCAAAGCTGTTGAGAGAGGCAGACTTTTAGGTTTCATAATTTTGTCATGGTATCAGAGCCAAGTTGTGATTAATCCTGGCGAGCAATTTTTTTCGTGGAATTTTGGAGGCGGCTTCAAAATTTTCTGTCGCATCAATTTTCCTTTTAGGCGGCAGCGAAATCACGATTTCGGCGTGCAATTCTTCTTCGACAGCAGTGAACAATTGATTTCACTCTTCTTAGATTTTGACAAAAGTTCGGTTTTGTTGATTTCGAAGGCAGCTTTGTTGATTGATTTCGGCTGGATTTCAGCAGCAAACAGAACTTGGTGTCGACAGTAGTGTTCGGCGGAATTTCTCTTCGATGAGGCTTCGTCGGAATTTCCCTTCGGCAAGGAGGCGTAAGGCGTTCGAATTAGGCTGTGAAGAATTCAATTTGGGCACAGGAGGTCTCGGCTGTGAGTTATTTTTTGTTATTGCTTAATTATTTTTTATTAGGCAATTATTCTTAATCTCCATGGTGAGTTCTTTTGGCAAAGCATCGATAGAAACTCTATCTATAAGATTTACGGACAAAAACTATGTTGTATGGGAATTTTAATTTAAGATGTTTTTAAAAGAAAAAGAGCTATGAGGTCACATAAATGGGTCTTCCTCTATTCCTAAAAATGACATTGCATCTAACACATGGGAAGTGAATGATGCTAGGATTATCTCTTGGATTCTGGCATCTATTGAACCTCATATGGTAAATAATCTTTGCTCATTTAGTACTGCTAAGGAGATGTGAGATTATTTGAAACACATATATCATCAGGACAATACAGTAAGACAATTTCAGTTGGAACTTGAAATTAGTAAATTTACTCATGGTAAAATGTCTATTCATAAATTTTATTCAGGTTTTATAAATCTATGGAGTGAATATAGTGGTATTATTTATGCTGGTGTTCCTAAAGAAGCATTAGCTAGTTTGCAACAAGTTCATGAAGTTAGGATGCGTGATCAATTTCTAATGAAATTGAGACTTAAATTTGAGATTGCTCGAGGTGGATTACTTAATAGATATCTTATTCCATCTTTAGACATTTGTCTTGGTGAGTTTATGCATGAAGAGCAACGTTTAGCCACTCAATCAATCATTGGTGAGACTCACGGAAGCTCAGAGGTTGTCAATGTGGCTTATGCAGCACAAGATAAAAATCGGGGCAAAGGACATATGCAATGCTATAGTTGCAAGGAATTTGGTCATCTGGCTAGAAATTGTAGCAAGAAATTCTGTAACTATTATAAACAAAAAGGACATATTATCAAGGATTGTCCAACACATCCAGAAAATAAAAGGGCAAAGGCTTACAAGGTAGTGCACATTATTATGCCAGATTTCACTACTTCTGCGAATGTTTCTGAGGCTACTTCTATTGCTGCAGGTCATAATCAAGTGATTATGACTCCTGAGATGGTCCACCATATGATTCTTTCTGCTTTCTCTACTCTTGGTCTTCAAGGTCGCGGAAAGCAAACTTCATCTACATGGTTTGTTTATTCTGGTGCTTCTAATTATATGACTGGCTTTCCGGATTTCTTATGAAATTTACATCCTTATCCTTATACTGGTCGACAACATATTCAAGTAGTCAATGGTGGTAGCCTTCCGATTACTACTGTTTGTGACATTAGTCACACTTTTAGTTATGTTTTTGTTGCTCCAAACTCATCAACTAATTTGATATCTGTTGGTCAGTTTGTGGAGAATCACTGTGATGCTCATTTTTCTCCTGCTAGCTATGTTGTACAGGATCAGGCTTTGGGGAAGGTGATCTCGAAGGGGCCTAGAGTAGGCAGATTATTTTTATTGCATTTTTTCATTCCCAGATCTTTAGCCTTATCTTCTGTTATCATTAATAATTAAGTTGAGCTTTAGCATAAACGTTTAGGTCATCCGAATTATGTAATTTTATCTAACTTAATACAACATAGTTTTGTTGGCAATAATTTCAATTCTGCTTTGACATTTAATTGTGTTACATGTAAACTTGGAAAGAGTAAAACTGTCTTTTCTTAATTCTGGTAGTCGTGCAAAAGTGTGCTTTGATGTTATACATAGTGATGTTTGGGGTATTACTCTTGTTGTCTCTCATAGTCACTACCGTTATTTTGTAACATTTATTTATGATTATAATCGGTTCATTTGGATATATTTTTTACATACTAAATCTGAGGTCGTCCGGGTATTTCAAAGTTTTGTCGTTCTTATTGAGAATCAGTTTTCTATGCGCATTAAGATTTTGCGCACTGATAATGATGGTGAATACATGTCGCGTGAATTTCAGACTTATTTGCAAGAAAAAGACATTATCTCACAGAGGTCATGCCCTTATACTCCTTAGCAAAATGGGATGGCTGAATGCAAGAATTGTCATTTGTTGGACATAGTTCGTACTCTTCTCTTACAGTCCTCCGTACCATCCAAATTTTGGGTTGAAGCGTTGACTACTGCTGTGTACTTGATTAATCGCTTGCCCTCTCAATACTTGGGATTTGATTCTTCATTTTATAGTCTTTGTGGTATTTATCCTGGCTATCATATGCTCCACACATTTGGATGAGTTTGCTTTATTCATTTACCTCTTCATGAACGACATAAACTTACTACTCAATCTATTCGATGTGCATTTATGGGTTATTGTACAAACAAAAGAGCTATGTTTGTTATGATCCTACTATTAATTGTGTGCGTATCTCTAGAAATATTTTTTTTTTAGGAAGAATATTATTTTCAGCAGCAAGTTTTCTCAACTTTACCGATTCTCCTTTCTAATTTTGAGGAAGCATCATAGTCTACTAGGCGATTTATACCTGATATGGTCTATCAGCGACAACAAATTGTCTCTCCTCATTTTGTTCTTGAAAGTGATCCAGAGGTTCAAGTTCATACTGAGCCTGATATTGTGCATTCCCAGCGTTCCTCTCTCACTATTAAGCCTCCTGATAGGTATGGTTTTTCAGCTATTTTATCTAATACCGTCATATCCACCTCTTATTCTCAGGCCTCTACACAAGCTTGTTGGGTAAATGCTATGCGTGAGGAACTTCAAGCTCTTCAGGAGAATCATACTTGGGGCATTGTTCCTTGTCCCAGTGATGTTAAACCGATTAGCTGTAAGTGGATATATTTTATTAAGCTGAAGGCAGATAGTTCTCTTGATCGGTATAAAGCTCGTTTGGTGGCTCTTGGTAATAGGCAGGAATATGGCATCAATTATGAGGAGACTTTTGTCCCTGTTGTTAAAATGACAATTGCTCACCTTGTACTTGCTATTGCTAGATCTCAAGGGTGGCCTTTACGTCATATAGATGTTAAAAATGCATTTCTATATGGTGATCTAAAGGAGGCGATATATATGACTCCTCCTTCTGGACTATTTTATATATCTTTTTCTGATGTTTATAGGCTGAAACGATTTCTCTATGGATTGAAGCAAGCGCCTTGTGCGTGGTTCGATAAGTTTCGATCCACTCTTCTTGACTTCTCATTTACTCAAAGTCAATATGATTCATCTTTATTTTACAAGACTTCTATTGGTATTGTTCTTTTTCTGGTATATGTTGATGATATTGTTATCACTAGAGCTGACTTATCCTTGATATCAAAACTTCAAAATCATCTTCAACAATGTTTTCATATGAAGGATTTGGGATCTTTGCACTATTTCTTGGGTCTTGAAGTTTCTCGTACCTCAAATGGTCTTTTTCTACATCAACATAAATATATTGAGAACTTACTCACTTTTGCTGCTCTTCCAGAGGGTCGATCAGTGGATACTCTCTTAGAAGTGAATGTTAAATATTGTCAGAATGATGGGACGTTCCTTTCTGATCCTTCTTTATATCGATAACTTGTGGGCAGCCTGAATTATCCAACAATTACACAGCCAGATATTTGTTTTATTGTTCAACAAGTGAGTCAATTTATGCAGGCCCCTACACATATCCATTTAGCTGCGGTTCGTCGTATTTTGTGCTACTTAAAAGGGACTTCTACCACAAGCCTTCACTTTCCAGCTAATTCTTCACTTCGCTTGGTCGCCTATAGTGACGCTGATTGGGTTGGTTATTCTGACACACGATGTTCTGTTACTGATTAGTGTATGTTTCTTGGTGATTCCCTTATTTCTTAGAAAAGTAAGAAACAAGATTGGGTGTCGAAGTCCTTTACCAAGTCTGAATATCGAGCTATGTCTTCCACTTATTCTAAAATCATTTGGCTACGTGGGTTGTTAGGAGAGCTTGGGTTTCCTCGACTCGAGCCTACTTCCTTACACGTTGATAATACTAGTGTCATCTAAATTGCTGTGAATCCTATGTATCATGAGCATACCAAACACATTAAAGTTGATTGTCATTACATTCATGAAGTTTATGATTCTCATCTTTTTATTCTTCCACATATTACTACAGAACTTTAAATTGCTGATATCTTTACTAAAGCCCTCTCCAAGCCTCGTTATCAATTCTTAGCTACCAAATTGATGCTTATTAAGCATGACGCATCAATTTGAGGGGTGATATTAGTGGTAGACATATAAATATTAATGAGGTTGTAATTAGCTGTAAGTATATTTTACTGTTTTACCTTTTTGTATTAGCTGTAAGTATATTTTACTATTTTACCCTTTTGTATTAAACCCGACCCGTTTAAGGATTTGTTTAAAAGGAAATCAAAGTTGCTGAGAGAGGCAGACTTTCAGGTTTCATAATTTTGTCACTCGCTAAGCCTTATATATTAAACTATCGTTTCTCCCACTTCCAATGTGGGACTAAACTCGGTATATTACAATCTCCCCCACTTAAGACTTGACGTCCTCGTCAAGCCTAAACCTTAACGCATGCTCAGGAATCATCCCTTAGTTAGCAACATGTGAGATCAATTCAATGACGGCTCCACCACACTCGATATCCCTTTCCTATTGGTCTCTCACCATGTTTAGGATTAAGTTTTGCTCTGATACCAATTGTTAGATCATGCCATAAATCTTGCATTAAAATTATATAAAATAATCAATATATGAAGACATACTAGATTTCATTAGTTCAGTGGATTTAACCGGAGTGATCTTCTAATTGATTGTGTCGTTCACAAGAGGTGGGGCGGCCAATGGGAACCTAACAAAAATCTTTCAACTACTTATATACCTCAATTAGGGACCACACGTATATATATGAAAAACTTAATGGACATAATTACTTATCAGCCTATCATAGATAAGATAATTATGTCCCAAGGATTCTACACATAATTAAAAGCCCCCTCTATATTTTAATTAATTAGATGACAATAATTAAATTAGAGATTAATTATACGCGATTAATTATCGAACGCATGTATGTCTACATGCCCACATGCAATTTATTATGCATGTACATGTTGCACAGTCCATAGATCCTAACACTGATTTGATCATAATTGCGTTTTAATTTCATATAATTGTTCTAACCAAATATTTATACAATTTAGATATCGCGAGATGAACTGAAAGGTGAATCGTGACATTGGAACTATTATTTTCAAACTTTTGTTTTCAATCATGAGAGTAGATTGAATTTAGTCAAAGGATTTTTATGATTTGTCACCAAATTTAAAGGGCTTAATTACGAAAATTATCACAAGAGTAGAGAATTGTTGCGATTAAGTACTGAATTGCTCTCTGAGAGGAGGCAATCTGTACACATGGATGAATCCCTTTCGATGCAATGATTTTCTTTGCTTAGATTTATTTTTATTTAAATTTTAAATCGTCAATGTGGTGACGCCCTAGTCCTGAATATCTCAATATAGTTTTTTTACTTAAAACACCGCTTTTGTTTTCAATTCTTCTTAAAGCCACCAATCAGAACACCCTCTTGAATCACCTAGCTATAAATTAAATGTGTAATCAATAATTGATAGTCAGACCCTCGTGGGCATGATCTTATTTTATCACTTCAATAAAGTCATGCACTTGCGGTCGCATCACTATCGAATATTGTTGCAACCAAGTTGTCGCCTTCGGGCTCGCTACCAAAGCAAGAGTCCACTGCTGAGCTTGCTTCCATCTACTGCTAGATCTGCTTGCCATCGAGGTCGCCATGGAGATAGAGCTTTGATGCCTTCATCGGGTGGGAACTTGCCAACCAAAACTCAACATTAGTTTTGCCCAGACCATACCACCAAACTCAACATTAGGACAGGATTTTGGCATTGAGATCATCACTGCCGCTGAACTCATCTCGAGTCCACAGCCGAGACTGTCACCGTTGAGTTCATCACTGGGCCTGCAGGCTCGCAGGCAAAAGTTTGCTGCCAGAGTCTGGAGCCATTGGGTTCATCATCGAAGAAAGCTGACGCTGTCAAGCTCGCTACATAAAAGTGAATTCATTGCTGCATCCGTCACAAGGTAGAGATTCGCCAGCCAAATCTTCCATATCGTTTCCAGTCCAGTCCCCTCCGATTTAGAATTTGAGGCAGATCCTAATACTGAGATGAATGCCTTATGAGCCTAGCAACATATCTCTATGTCAGACCATCTTAAGCTAGATTCAAGTTTGGTCAACCTAGACTTAACCCAACATGGATTCAATTTGACTCAAACGCTTGATTCTAGCACTAAGACGTGCATAGTAGACACTATTCAAAGTGTAATGTTAGATTTTAGGGATGGCAGCGGGTAGGGTACCTACATTTTTTGTGCTACCCGTACCCTAACCCGAATAACTATTCTACTACCCGTACCCGAATAACTACCCGTTTATTTTTTAGAACCTCTACCCATACCCTACCCTATTAAAAATTTAACTACCCGTTTAATATCCGAACCCTATAAATACCCGACTTAAATATCTATCCTATTAAATTTCAACCTATATATATATTGTTACCCGATTAATATTCGGGTACCCGACCCTATAATACCCTAATAATAATCAAATTTCGGATAAGATAAAACGGGTACCCATAAACCCGAATAATATATTAAAAAAAATATAGTAAAAAAATAAAATATATATATTTATATACATGTATATAACCGAGTTCGGGTAGTGGGTATCCGTCCTATGCTACCCGAACCCGACTCGGGTAGCATATGCACTACCCATACCCTACCCAAACCCGAATAACAACTACCTGTTTGCCTTTGAACGGGTTCAAGTAGAGCGGGTACCCGCTAAATTGGTACCCAATTGCCATCCCTATTAGATTTGATCTAATTTAAACCAACATTTCAAATTCATTTCAACTTTGTCATGTTAGGCCTAATCAAATTCAACCCAATTCGAACATTTGGCCCAATGGCCCATTCATCCAAATTTTAAACACTTGGCCCAACGGCTCGCTGACTCAAATTTGAATGGTTGGCCCAATAGCCCGTTTACCCAAATTTGAATGTTTGGCCCAATGGCCCGTTCACTCAAATTCGAACATTTGGCCCAATGGCCCATTCACTTAAATTTCAAATATTTCGCCCAATAGCCCATTCACTCAAATTCGAATGTTTGGCCCAATGGCCTATTCACCCAAACTTTGAACGCTTGGCCCAACAGCCTATTCACTCAAATTTGAACGTTTAGTGATGCGTCCGCAAGTGCACGGATTTATCGAAGTAATAAAATAAGATATCATTTCCAACAAGAATCAGGCGGTCAAGTACTGACTATACGACTTGTCTAAATCTAGGCTAATCAAATCGTGGATTGTTTTGGACTCTAAGTGTGAAGAACAACGGAAACAGCATTTTAAAGAAAATCAAGTTTTTAAAGATCGGGATTTAGGGGTTTCACCACGCAGATAATTATGAATGCAATAAAAATAACTCTTTGAACCGATAATTGTGATCATAAAAGGGTTTTTTTCTAAGGTACGGATTACCTCCTCCCTAAGCGTAACTCGGTATCTAACTACACTAACTTCCTACTCTCGTGACAGTTAATGTAGCTAGACCCGTTAAGATTTATGAAAAACCTTGTAATTCCTTCAAACGAATTCAAACTACTCCCGTGATTGGATTCGTAGGTTTGAGTAAAATAGATCCAACGTTGCGATTCACCTCCCGGTTCTTCTCGCAATGTCTTAAACGTAATTAAACTTAGGCCAGAGTAAAATACGAAATTAACACAATTCTAATTAAATCATAATACAATAATCACGTCAAAGAGTGAAAATAAAATAATTAATTCATAATGTCAGCGGGCTACATCCCAAATCCCCAAATAGAAGTTATTAGCTCATGTTCATCGTTAACAACATGTATATCGAATGAACTTGTATTAAAACCTATCTAGATTACAAGATTTCACTAAGAAAACGAATAGAAAAGCTTCCCCTCTATCTGGAGATGAAGAGCAAGTGATCAATCTTCTCTTCTGTGTGAAATCTCGTCGACAATATGCTGTGTAATTGATTTTCGCCTTCACAGCCGCCGCTGATTGGTTTCGTCCTGAAAAGTCTCCCTTTTACCCTCCAAAATTTTTCCTTTTATAGTTTAATCGATCCGGAACCCTTCAAGGAACAAATATGGAGAGTTTGGTTCAAATCCGGTTTGATTTGGAATCGAATTGAGTGAAAAACTCGAAGGGGCAAAAACATTCACGGCCCGTAAACACTTTACGACTGTGGCCGTAAATGTTTCTGTGAATAAGGCTCTTTGTACATAGAAAGAATCATGGACCGTGAAGGATTTACAGCCTCACCCGTGAAAGTTTATGTGAACTTTTTAACTTAGCCGAATTTTCTCCCTTTGAACGCAGAACTCACGGCATGCCGAAAAACTCACGGCCAAGGCCGTGAAAGTCGTGTTCTTCACCATTTTTACTCTAAATTTGACATGTAAACTCGTAATCTCCTTGGGAATCATGTTATGGCTTCAAAACTCGTGAAATCCATTATTTTTGAGTCATTTTACCTGCATTTTCATAAAAATCAAGAAAAGTAAAGATTCTATAACAAGTGAAGTAAAAATGCTAAGAATTGTATAAAATTATTAAAATAAGTCCAAAATATCATATAAAATTCAGGTAAAAATGTGATGTAAATACAACGCATCATTTAGCCTAACGGCCCGTTTACGCAATTCGAACATAGTCATGAATGTTAAATATCTGGGGCATACTATTAATAACATTGTTTGGGAGGTGCATACACCAATACTAAGTATTGGGGGCATGGTTCCTCAACGTTATCAAAACACAACTTAGATTTCTCTAGCCTATGTCAAATGATCAAATCAAGAAAACCAAAATATATGAATTTTTACATGGCCTTCAAATGGCAGAATATTCATCAAATTCTAAAATCCACAAGCCCTCAAAAGGCAAGATGTCGATCCAAACATTCATAAGTCAATCCATTGAACCACTTTTAGAAGGAGTATTCTTGTATCAAGTTGTAAGTCATGTCAAGACATATTATTATAAATTACATTATTCTTTCAATCATTTGTCTTCACTCTATATATATATATATATATATATATATATATATATATATATATATATATATGTCTATTAATATATATATATATATATATATATATATGTCTATTAATATATATATATATATGTCTATTAATATATATATATATATATATATATATATATATATATATATATATATATATATATATATATATGTCTATTAATCGGAGGTATCCTAAGCTATTTATGGGTAATTAATAACGAATATCTGCATTGATTGGAAGCTAGAATGTACTAAAACAAAAAAACCCTTATAATTTATAAGATGAATTTGAAATGATCACACTATAATACCAATTAAAATTTAATTTAATACAGAGGAATACTCTATTTATAGACCTCAAGGGGCTGAAAGGATTTAATGGGCATATTACTTTGACGTTGGGGTTTTTGGTTGACCTAGGTGTAAAGTATTAGTGGGATGTGGTCATTAGCATGTCCCCTAAACGGGCATTTTTAATTGATTGAATTTCCGCGAATAATTAGATTTCATTGAGTGAATTGAATTGAGTGAAACCACTCAATTGGCTAGGTTTGCCTAAGTGAATTTTCTTAATTGATTGAGTTTGCTTAAATGAGTCTACTCAAGTGATTGGGTTCGCCTATGAGAATCTTTCCTGTTGTGGATATGCATAATGCCTTGCTGATTGGATCTCTCCAAATAAGTTTACTAGATTGACTAAGTCTACTTTACTAAGTTTGTTTGAGTAAATCTACTTGACTAATTGGGTTTTCCAAATTTAAGTTGGCTATCTACGCAAATATCGCCATCCGCAAGATAAGCCGTTTGATTTGGTCAAAATATCCCAATATTAGTAGATATTTGTCCTTCATTGCTCAATTAACGGGAGGCTCTTTGTCCAACTATATATATATATATATATTTCTGGAAGTTCAATATTAAATTGCTTTGTTGCTCAAGTCCTTGTAATAAATCCGAACTATCTTAATTGGATGCCAAATTTGCCTTTGTATGCCATCTTTAACTAAGTCAAGATAAAGTTATAAGCTATGAGGCCATTGTATTCAACACATGAACCCAAGTGTTGATCTAAGTCTTAGGTTGTTTTACAGTTATACCATCACAAGCCGTCTTGGTCCAATTATGATATTGTAGGCTGCTAGGCCATTATACACAACCTTTATATAGGGTGAGACTTAGTTACAAACTACTGTATCCCCTAGTATGAGTTGGTACAAACTGATTGTATCCCATGGTATGGACTAGTACAAACTAGTTATACTACTTGGTACGAGCCAGTATACACTGACTATGCATATGGAGTGGTTTCTTAATCTATGATTTGAACTTAGGCTCGGATACTATGTTGAGATTAATTAAGTTATCACTTACTCTACAAGCTTAATTTGTTAGGATATATAACTCGATTTATCTTGTAATTGTTAGATGGTCTTATTATGATATATTTTAAATTTGTACTAGAATTGTGGCAATAATTTGGTGCTGAAACCTAAGCATACAAAATGTAACAATTTGTATCCTCTCATGATGTGCGTCATCAAGTGGATGTGAACGTGATTGGTTGACCTTCTTGTTAGGATGTTAACTATCATTTCAAGAAATTAGTGCATGTTAATTATAATGTGCATGTTAATTATAATATGCATCCCAGATTTAGGATGCTTTTATGGAGAAAAAAGACCCAATGTTGAAAGTTATATTGGACCCTTTCAATACTTTATTTGTTTTGATGACGCTGATTCGATGATAGAAGATCAAGATCGTATTATGGATGAGCTTGGTGCTACACCTTGGTCCTCCTAATATATTATTAAACTAGAAAAAGAGGCAGGCAATTAAATCAATTTAGGGACCCAATCACAAAGAAATGATAACATAGATGATCGGTTAGAACAAAGTATGTTGCTTTGACCAAGTTGAATCCATCGCAGTAGTAATAAAGTCAACAACAATCTCAACTCTTAAGCCAAGGATTAAGAAGAAAAACTTAAGTAACTAAAAATAGGAAAGCTTCAATAGACCCATTATATGCTATTGATGAACAAAAAGATAGAGGGCTCGAAGCAACATCTTCTCCATTAGATGTACAGGAGGTACTAAATGATTCAAGTGACATAGATAGCAAAACAAGCTTGGATTTGTAGTAGTGATGAGACATATGTGCCTGGGATGCAATAAACATGGACTTATGAATAAAGCTACACGCATGCTAATAGCATGGCGATTGTTCAAGTAGACCTAGAAGCAATATGACACATAAATATAAGAGGAGAGGCAAAACTTCAACTCTATTGAAACAAAGAACCTAAGCTTTAGAGGACTATAAAGAAATGAGATCTACTCTTCCATCAAAGTTAGAGAGTGGCTCATCTCAACCGAGTTATGAGGATATGGTTCAATAGGAATTTATATGTATCCACCATATTCTATTTCAGTTCCTATGTCAATTCTAGTCCTAGTTGTGATCCGTGTCAATCCTAGTCCTAGTTGTCACGATATCTATCCCACACGAGGTAGCATGTAAATTCCCAAAACATGCCAATACCACATGGTTTGGGAGGACCTCCAAGCGAAGGATAGATAAGTCATATGTATATGAAGATTGTCTGGCATTAAATAGTAGGAGCTCCTACTTGATGACTTGTCAGAAAAGCTCATTCTCATTAAGTAGGAGCTTCTACTACTTTGCATACAAGGTGTGTATCATAAAATTATCATATTCTTTAGAATATTTGTTGTTTTCATATTATTTTTTATCTAATCACCTTACGATTATTTAAATTCATTGTTTTGTAAGTTGAAATGGATTAAAACACCAAATTGCATTACAAAATATTATTTTTGGAAAAAAGCTCGGGCCAAACCATACCATGTATTGATACAATCAAAGTACTGCTCCTGCCGTGATTAGTTTATGGGAATGAACTGGTATCTTAAACCTTGATCCAAATAATTTAGACATTGTGAGTATATCAACAGTGAGGATTCAACCTTTGTGATGCTATTGATTTCGACATGGTTCAATTTATGCTTCAAACAAAACATAATCAGATAAGCAGTTATTGATGAGTTAGATGAAAATGATTAGGTTTTTCTTTATATTTCTCTTCTACTTTTGCAATTCAAGAAAACAAGTAGGAGTTTATGTGAAGTTTCCATTTCTTTTCTTGTGCGTTTCTTATTGCTGGGCTGTAATTTTGCTTATTGTGGAGCTCTCCTTTGTTTCTCCATCAGAGTTTCTTCTCACGACACTCGCTCCTTGTTCTTGGTACAGTATATGGAATTGCTGAAAGGGAAGGCACACATCCCTCGAATATCAAATCTGCGAGGAGCATCAAAGCTAGCAGCTTATTCCACGTCAATTATTGATGGGAAAAGAGTAAGATGTTTTTGTACTGAATATTTTAGATCGTGTAACGTATTTCCTTTTTTCTCCCATCTGGTTATATAAATTCTCAAGTTTGCTTGTTAAGATAGACTTTTTTTGTTCCAGATATCTGATGGTTGAATGGTTCTGAATATTCTGATCTTCACGTACATCTAATTCGCTGTATTTGAATGCTTCTAATAGTACAAGAGAACTATATGAATGCTAATCCATTACACCAATCATGACAGCAAATTATTTTACCTAGTAGGACTTTTTCATGAAGAATTTTTTGCTAGTAACCGATGGTTAATTATCGAAATGTTACACATGGCATTCAACGTTATTTTTTTCAATGGTTTAAAGACTTAGTGCCTAACAAGGTTCAAAATACCGGTCCGGCGACTCAGTCCAGTACTATACCGGTGAACCGGCGGTAGTGGCAGAAGCTTCCGCTACTGAACGAGCTTCAAAGGCTTGCCCACTGCCTCCCTCTGCTGTTCCACTCGGAGCAGGCTGGTCCGAGACCGGTGAGTCACCAGACCGGTTCCGTACTGGACGGAACGGTTTTACAAACCATGGTGCCTAATACAGGTAATATGTACGAGTTTGCCCTTGCATTGGTATACGGTATAGGGTCAATCCAATACTATATATATGTATATATAATTATATATTTATATAATATAAGTCCGATGGTATTGACTAGTATCATATGTTGATACATATCAATCTGGCATTGGACCACCATGTATACTAGTATATATTGAAATAAAAAACCATACTTTTTTCTCCTTCCCCGTTGAGATATGAGCAAAAGATTCTATCTCTATCTAACGACTTATTTTGTGTTTGACTTCTAATTTTGACATGGAAGAGGGTTAAACTTAGCTATAATTCGCTTGACTGTATAAAGATCAGAAATTGGGTTGTTTAATGATTCATTTTTTTAAGGAGCAGAATAATTAATGGTGTAGAAATCTTGGCCAAATGATGTTGCAGTTGACGGTCAGTGTGATTGATCTCAATCTCAAGACAAAGATTATAATGAGAAAAGTTCAAATTATGAATGGCTATTGGTCACATATTAAAGTACTGTACCTTCTCGATCTCTCTGCTTGATACTGTGAAAGTTGATAGAAGCAGCAAGGGTAGGCTTCTAAAGCTACTTCCAACACCATTTTTGGTGTAGAACAAGCATCAACAGCCTCACGGAGACACCCCGCAGCTCCTGTTCTCATCTACTCCATCAGCTACAGTTGCTGCAACCTCGTGTCAACACACCTATTCTCCCATTTCTCAAGAGCACCTTCTGAGTTTTTTTTGTTCGCCTATGTGCATTACAGCATTAGTGATGTAGCAGATTAATCAGATTCTTGTATGCTGATTAATCTTTCAGGCTCGCATCACAAAGGAGGATCTCGGTGATCATGTTTGAGAATTTCATTTCAGCGAGGTATGCAATGCTGACAGTCATTTGCTCAATTAGGAGCAGATTTAATCTTCGGCGTCATGACTGGAGTAACTAGTAGACAAAACAATTATTTGGCAATGTAGCAAGCAATGGAAGCAAATCTTCTCTTCTCTTCCCCTTTTGGAGGTTGAAGCACTCAATTGTGATGACTGAAAGTAACCAACGCTGATTGCTCTCCTCATCCATTGAAGATATTAATCAGCTCATTCTTTTTATTTTCATTTTCATTCTGATTTTCCTATACATCTGAAGTTGATTTATGCTTGAAAGGCATAACTGTTCAATCGGGAAATTACATTGACTGTCATCAAAATAGTATATCAAGATTGTTTAAGAGAAGAGCTTGCACAATGATATTTGTTACTGGTACAATTGAATTAGTTGCTAGTCACTGTAGCCTTTTCAACCCTTGCTATCTCCGTGCTGCAGAGTGCTCCAGAATTTTGGCGTAACCTTGATCCTTCACTGAAGGGTACTGGTCCACCGATGCACCGGTACTTCCATCCGGACGGCTCCCATACAGCAGACCCTGGCGACGAAGTATGGGGTGGCCATGAATGCACCTACTCGATCATGACAAGCTCTGTGGGTGAGGGACAGATCAGGGAGCATTATGTGAGGATCAATAGGTGGTCTCCAATGGCCATCTCAAGTGTCACGCCCCGGTCGGAACGGTCTAAAAACAGTGCTTATCTGCTTCCTAGAGTCGTCCGGCGGAACACCAGAACGTGATCGCGCTAGGGTTTCCGGACCGAATCTCGTCCCCAAATTTGAAACCCTAGTTCCCCGCTCACTTTTTCTTCCCAAATTACAATTCACTCAAGGAAAACCCTAACCCTAATTAGGAAATCCGAAAAGAATCGAAAAACCCCAAAGAAAGTATACCTCAATCTGGATTTTGACCGAAGTCAAAATCAACTGTCGAATAATTATATCGCTGACGTCACGCCTGACGTCAGCCTTCAATTTCGCCGCACGCGAAGATTATCCTTCTTGCTGACGTTCGCGTTGCGTCAGCGTCCGATCGAAATCGAATTCGATTTTGTTTTACTGCGTTGACCGTTGACTCCTCGTTTCGAACGCCGCCGCGTTTGAAAACTCGTCGCTCGCCTTCGTCTTCCTCGCACGAAACTAACGACGCCGCCTGCGTCGTCGTCTTTGTCGGCCGAGCACCGTTCGCAGCCCTCTACGCTGCCGGAGAAGAGGAAGCTGTTGCAACTCGTCTCTCCCAACCTCGTCGCCTCTGCCTGGCAGCCGCCCGCCGCCAACGCTCTGCCGGAGCCGAGGAGTCGATGGAGAAGCGTCGCCGAGCACAGACACAGGGTGTAGACGGGGAAGATGGAGAAGAAAGCTTCTATTCCTTCGTTAATCAAGCTACAAAACTCCTCCCTCACCTCTCTCTATCCCTCCCGTCGGCGTCACCGCCGCTCACAGTGCTCACTGGTACACGCGATGCTCGTCGTCGTCGTAGGGAAACCTCTCACTCTGGTTCTCTCGATCTGGAACCTCCTTTTAACGTTCCAAGCCGCCGCGCGCGTCCTCCTCTTCAATCTCCGCGCCCGGGTCTCGCGTTTCGCGTGCCGCCTCCACGACTGCGTCTTCTACTCCAAATCGCCGAGACTTTCGCCAGCGTCCGAACTCTTCGCCCGCTGACCACGTTCCAGCCGTCGCCGTCTTGCTCCATGCCCACTTCAGTCGCTGCGTCCCCTCGGCATCCGCACGAAGCGGTCGCCCGAAGAAGACGACGCCGCGTGCGTCGTCCGCGTCCGAATTCATCTCGCCGCTATCCTCTGCATCTCGCGTGCGTGGTGATGAAGACGCCGAAGTCCGCGTCTGAAACCCTGTCCAAGCTCTGCGCCGCAGACTCCGTCCGAAGCGCTCGCGTTCGAGCGGCTTTGCGAGTCAACATCCCATGTTGACTAGGTATTCTCCCTCACGTGTAAGCTTTGTTCCCCCTTCTTGGGCTTGGGTCAGGCCCAATCTTCTCTGGGCTGAACCGGGGAGCCCAGGGCCTAACAATTCTCCCCGGCCCAATTTGGACATCGCCCTCGATGTCCGGCGCGGGCGGCCCGCTCAACGCCGACTGGCGAGCCACCGCTCCTGCTCGGCGCAGTTAGCCTCGTAGCACTCTTTCCAGGTCTGTTCCCTCTTGCGTTGGAGCATCTCGTAGTTCGCACGTTGCCTTGCGTTGTCTTCCGCTTCTATCTCCTCCCAAGACTTCGGTGAAGTCTTTTCCTCCACTGCTTGCTTATACGTCTTTTTCTCCTATGGAGGATTCGTATCTCCGGAGCTCGTCTTCTGCTCGATGTTGCTCTTGCCGACTGCGTCTTTCGGCTCTGCTTCTGCGGGGGTCGGTGATGATCCTCCTGCGACCACTGAGGCAATGCGCACAACTCCTATGTGAGCATCTACTGGTTCCTCGTCATGCACCACCGCCAGTTTCTCCGCTAGCTCCCGATGCACAATCGCTGCAATCGCGTTCACCCTCTGTCGATCCGGACAGTCGCGTATCCGGTGCGGTCCCTTGCACAAGAAGCAGGCAATCGGTCTCAGTTGACCCTGCCCTCTCTCTGCAGGTCGAGCATGCTCCTGCCACGCTGGTTGTCCTCCGTTCCGTCGGGGAGAGAGCCTCTCTCTCTCTGGCGCTCTAGGTCTCGGTGGAGATGGTCGCTTCGGAGGCGACCTCTGTGCTCTCTGAAAGGTCGTCCCCGAAGTCCTCTGGTCCACCAGAGACTCGGCTATAGCTGCAGCCGTCCTCCAGTCCTGCGGCGCATGTCTTCGGACCTCCGTTGCCGCCTAGGGTTGGAGATTCCAGAAGAAGAAGTACCTCCTATCTCCCTCCGCCATCTCAGGTAGCTCCAACATCAGCGCGGAGAACGCCCTGACATACTCCTGGATCGTCCCTGTGTGCTTGAGCCGATCCACCGCCTCTCGCGCTTGGTCCACCGAGTTTCCGGGAAGGAACTGCTGTCGCAGTTCCTCTCGGAACACCTCCCAAGTCCAACTAGCCGCCTCTGATGTTGAATCAACTTTGGTTCTCTACCAGAGTTTTGCATCATCTGAGAGATATGCTGTGCACACTCTCACTTTCTCCTGATCTGTGACATGGTTAGCCTCAAAATATTGTTGCATGTCCCAAAGAAAGTTACCCAACACTTTTGCGGATCTGGCCCCTTTGAACATTGCAGGTTCTGGGGTGCGAACCTTCCCGTTGCCGTTGGGAGCCCCGTACTCCGCCCTGGTTGTTGTAGAGCCACCCCCTTGGGCCTGCGCCAGTGCCATGGGCGTCACCGCAAGATCTGCCAATATCTGCTGTTGCGCTGTAATGGAGTTGGCTAACTGTGTCGTTAAGGTCGCTACTTGTCCTTGCAAGGTTGCCACCTGCTATTGTAGCGCCGCCATCCCTTCAAAATTTTGCTGGGCTTCAGCCATCCCAGCCAAAGTTTGTTGAAGGGCAACAATTTGCAACCTTTGCTCCTCTACCGTGCGATGTATTTCCTCCACCTGAGGAACTACCGCATCTCTGCTATTCCCAGTCAAACCGAGCACCTGCTCGATCCGGGCAATGCGATCTCCTTGATTCACCATGCTGTTGGATCACTTTAACCTCTGATACCTGTTGTCACGCCCCGGTCGGAACGGTCTAAAAACAGTGCTTATCTGCTTCCTAGAGCCGTCCGGCGGAACACCAGAACGTGATCGCGCTAGGGTTTCCGGACCGAATCTCGTCCCCAAATTTGAAACCCTAGTTCCCCGCTCACTTTTTCTTCCCAAATTACAATTCACTCAAGGAAAACCCTAACCCTAATTAGGAAATCCGAAAAGAATCGAAAAACCCCAAAGAAAGTATACCTCAATCTGGATTTTGACCGAAGTCAAAATCAACTGTCGAATAATTATATCACTGACGTCACGCCTGACGTCAGCCTTCAATTTCGCCGCGCGCGAAGATTATCCTTCTTGCTGACGTTCGCGTTGCGTCAGCGTCCGATCGAAATCGAATTCGATTTCGTTTTACTGCGTTGACCGTTGACTCCTCGTTTCGAATGCCGCCGCGTTCGAAAACTCGTCGCTCGCCTTCGTCTTCCTCGCACGAAACTAACGACGCCGCCTGCGTCGTCGTCTTTGTCGGCCGAGCACCGTTCGCAGCCCTCTACGCTGCCGGAGAAGAGGAAGCTGTCGCAACTCGTCTCTCCCAACCTCGTCGCCTCTGCCTGGCAGCCGCCCACCGCCAATGCTCTGCCGGAGCCGAGGAGTCGATGGAGAAGCGTCGCCGAGCACAGACACAGGGTGTAGACGGGGAAAATGGAGAAGAAAGCTTCTATTCCTTCGTTAATCAAGCTACAAAACTCCTCCCTCACCTCTCTCTATCCCTCCCGTCGGCGTCACAGCCGCTCACAGTGCTCACTGGTACACGCGATGCTCGTCGTCGTCGTAGGGAAACCTCTCACTCTGGTTCTCTCGAGCTGGAACCTCCTTTTAACGTTCCAAGCCGCCGCGCGCGTCCTCCTCTTCAAGCTCCGCGCCCGGGTCTCGCGTTTCGCGTGCCGCCTCCACGACTGCGTCTTCTACTCCAAATCGCCGAGACTTTCGCCAACGTCCGAACTCTTCGCCCGCTGACCACATTCCAGCCGTCGCCGTCTTGCTCCATGCCCGCTTCAGTCGCTGCGTCCCCTCGGCATCCGCACGAAGCGGTCGCCCGAAGAAGACGACGCTGCGTGCGTCGTCCGCGTCCGAATTCATCTCGCCGCTATCCTCTGCATCTCGCATGCGTGGTGATGAAGATGCCGAAGTCCGCGTCTGAAGCCCTGTCCAAGCTCTGCGCCGCAGACTCCGTCCGAAGCGCTCGCGTTCGAGCGGCTTTGCGAGTCAACATCCCATGTTGACTAGGTATTCTCCCTCACGCGTAAGCTTTGTTCCTCCTCCTTGGGCTTGGGTCAGGCCCAATCTTCTCTGGGCTGAACCGGGGAGCCCAGGGCCTAACATCAAGGAAGGAGGATTGGAGCTGGGAGATGCGCAACCACATCTGCCGCTACAACAGTGTTCCTGATGCCGCTTCTTAGGTAGGGCTAAGAAGCTACTGTCATTTTCCGCAAAGTCAGTGTAGTTTCTATCGAGTCTGCAACTTTTGATCTGATGGGTTACGGTGGATCGCAGCGTTCTCGAGTTGCCTTGTGCGGTTTGCAAGACTTGTAACTCGTATAGATAGTGATCGTGGAAACTGTTTCATTTATGAAGTAGTTAGTTAGTTTGCTTTCAGCGTCGTTGGCCTCTCCGTACGTCCTTGGAGTTGGATTCCCTGTTCTTCATTTGTCTTCTTGCCACTTACACTCTGATTCCTTGAGAGGAAAATTAGAGGAAAAAAAAAGAAAAATGAGTTTTCTATTGTTTCCTTGGGCGGAAGGAAAAATTTGAGTCGAAAAGTAGATGGAAAAATTTATAATTTTTCCTTTGAAACTAACCCTTTCGAATCAGATGGAAAAATTGGAGAAAACATAATACCAATTCGCTCAATCTTCGAAATTAATTTTTTTTTTCTTTTCCTTCCTCAGAGAAAATGAATAATATACCTTTTTTTCCCTGCAGTTTTCTTTCTTTGTAGTTTTTTTATTCCTTACAGTTTTCCTTCCCTTCAAGGAAACAAGGTGTTTGGAAAAAAAAAGGTGATTATATATGAGAGAGAATAAGAGCGTGTTTTCTAGGTAGGGGCGCCCTACCTATAATTTTCAACAGGGTGGATTTATCACCATCTATTTGGTATGGTGGAGATCTTAAAGTATTTTTTTTATATAGTAGAAATTTATATATGATGGTAGAAATTATGATGAAAAACTACAAATTTAGTGTCATATAATTTTTATCCTTGTTTAATAAAATATTTTTTATATTTTTAAAATTTTTATATAACCATTTTTTATATTTTTTGAATTTTTATATATGGTAGAAATTTATCCAAGAGGGTAGAAATTTACTATTATATATTGCTGAGTAATGGATCTACATGTTTCATATTTTTTTCCTAAATATTTTATTTTTTTATATTTTTTATATATGGTAGAAATTTATCTAAAATGGTAGAAATTTATTCACATCGTTATCATCGCCCAAATGGACGATGATTATGAGATCCTAGCGAAAAAAATTAGGTACGGCGCCCCTACCTATAAAATTTCTCCAAAGAATAACCCTCCAACTTTAGCCCAAATTTAGGCGCAACAGTTCTATAAACAATATTAGTGCACTTCAAGTCGGTATTGAGTTTGGTTGGATTGGATGAGAAAATTCATCATGACATTTACCCCCTGTTTCCTTGATTGAAAGGAATCTATAGAGAAAAGAAAGGAAAATACTTTGAATCTACTAGCAAAATGCAACAAGATTCAATGTGTTTTTCTTTCTTTTCCCTATGAATCCCGTCCAAGGAAACATGACTATAAAGTAGGTAAATTGGGATTACTTTCACTATTATGTTTGGTTTTATTTTAATCTCTTTTTAATTTTCATTCTTATGTTTTGGTTGGTCTAATTTTAACCAAAGGGCTAGTTTTGGTTGGTCCAATTTTAATCAAGGGCTAATTAAGTTTTGAGTTGTCCTTAGGTTGGATTGAGGTTTTACTAGTGATAGGTGTAGACATATTAGAATTTTAATGAAAAGTTTTCTAATTATGTGTTTAAGATCGTATTCAACATTACATGCCCTTTGATAGGTCATTTTTAGTGTTTATAGTATGGAGCATGATTTTCTTGTGAATTTCAAGCCTAATGATGTTCATGAACTTTATCCCTAAGTAGGTCTTCGCTAAGGTTTTACCTAATCAATAGCTTATCGAACTTAATTATATATTTGGTCATTGTGTTATCCCCTTGGATCAAGTTACTTGATCAATAAGATTTTGTCTAAAATAAGGAACAACATACTTTTCTTTTAGCTTGTACTTCACCTCATCTTAATGGTCTATAGGGGTTTGTCTTAACCTTTTTATACTATATTTAACATTCATCTACCGGACTTGGGAAGCACTATCTATGAGCATTCATGCCTTGCAAGTTGATTATACGAGGTGAACACACTATGAATGCTTATTTGATGAAAATCTAACTTTTTTGCACTCAGATTATCATAACATTTAATTCTCTAATTCAAATCATATAAAATCTGATTCATGGTAAAGAGGACTCAAATAGCTTTCGTTTGTGTCTGATATTATATATTTTTAAGATGTTTATCTAATTTATTGATTCAGTTCAAGTCGGCCTTGTAAATCTATTTTCTGTGTCTTGACCTCTTTGTGTTTGAACCCTTAATCTTACAAAAATTATTTCTTTAAATCTAGACTTAGAGCTTTTGAATACAAATTTGACCTTATCTGTTTAATTATCGATTTGATAAGTGCCCTATAATTTGACATATGAATTCTATTCTGTGTTTTGGAAAAATGGTGTGAATCTTTTTGCAAAATCCATATTACAATTGTTTTCTTTTTATTATAGTTGTAATTTAGTTCAAAACTTCAGAATAATCCTTTTTACGGCCGTGATTCATTTTACAACGTCCCTAGTTTTTTCAAGATCATTATTCAACTGATTTGTATATCTTGTTTACTTGATTCTAACCTCATGTTATAAGCTCTAATGCATCATATGGGGTATCCATGGTATGCTCCAAACAAAATATGTATACCTTGTATAAATGGTTTTATTTTTGAATTCTATTGATACAGATGTCCCTTATATTTGGAAGTGGAAGTGAACATATTAGCACTTGTCTTATGTATGAATTTTATAATTTACCTCTGTAAGGGTTTGATATATGTCTCAATAAACTTATTCATCATGAATGCAAGTATGTTTCATTTAATAATGTAACGGAAGCTAGTGTGAATAACTTTATACGCCCAAAAGGAAAAAGACTATAAGCCAACATGGGAAAAGGGAGATAGTTATGGAGCAAAATACTACATGGAATAAAGTGTTATATTAGAAATAATGGAGACCACCACTATCTCATTTGAGGAGCTATGATAACTCCAACTGCCATATGATTGATTACACCATAACGAGGGTGGATTATGCTTCAAGACATGAAAAATTCATTTTATGTGTTATTTTTCATTATGCAATTTGAATAACATGTTTTATTTGATTGACTTTTCTCTATGTTCCTAATGTTTCTTGTTTAAGTATTATGTTTTATTTGATCTTACTTATGGAACCAATTAGAAGATTTAATGCTTCAAAAGATAGATTATAATTTATTTGTATTAAAAATATGACATATATTCCAATGAATTGATATGACCCATCTCATGATTTGGTATCATTTGATATCTAAATTACTTATTGGGCATTCTTGCTCAATCCTTGCATTATAACATTTTTACATGTCAGCATTTGAGCAACAAGTTTTATAGAAGATTAAAAGGATACTAATAAGTTAAAGTTTTAAGTTTTGATCATATAAAATTTAAAGACTAATATATAAAGTTATTTTGTACTTGTAAAATAAGATTGAGTAGATTATTGAGTATAAATCCTGTGTATATATAGCAAATTTTAATCCAGAATAAAAAAATCTATAAATTTTCATTTATCGATTATCATTAATTAATAGTGTGACAATAAGAATAGTTAAGATCTGACTTTTGAGATACCTCCAAATAGTCATCCAAGTTCCTAGCCTAACTCCACTTGGGAGGTGACCAATTGAGCTGAGTTAGAAGGTGCAATGATGCATGCTTATAAGACCATGTAAAATAATAGCAGTTGCCTATTTTCCATGTATACTATACCCTAAACTATTAAGCATATAAGATGTAGTCACTCATGATATTGTGCTTACAGAAAGGATAGATAATCTCGAAAAAAATTCTAAGGGTTACCCATATATCCATGCTCTGAGATTCGTGTGCAATTTTTAAGGTAGAAAGCAATCAAACACGAATCTCAAAGTATATTGGACGGCATGATGAGACCCATTTTTTATTTTTAAGCAAGGTCCCCCTAAGAAATTGCACTCGATAATACCCCACCATAGGCCATGGGTATCGAAGAAAGTTTTATCAAAAAGCTTGCATCCTAATTTAACTCCCCCCATTTTTCTAGAGAAAATGTCCCGTGCCTAGGATTTTTGGCACAATAGCTAATCCACTGTTTAACAAAGCACACATCCCAAAGATACTCACGGTGTTTGTTCTATACAAGTTTCTGTTAAGATTTAAACAAATTCGATGATATATGACGAAGTTCGACAATAAATATAATTGCAAACATTAATGAAAATAATGAAGAAAAAATTTGACAAATTTACTAAAATTCATACCAAGGTATCATACATTATATTCATTGGTTATATGCAAATTTGGATCAAGTTTCAAACAAGTTCGATAATAAAATCATAAGTTTTAGACAAGTTTGACGATATTTGACAAAGTTCGACAATAAATGAAAATGTAAAAAATTATAGAAATAATAAAAAAATTTAACAAATTTACTAAAATTCACAACTAGTATCCTACACTATTTCCATTGATTCTATGCAAGTTTTAGTTTAATTTCGACGATATATAGTAAAATTTGATGATAAAATCATAGATTCGACGATATATAACAAAGTTCGATGATATGTGATAGAGCAACGGCATAAACACTGTGAGTAATTTTGGGATACACACTTGTTGAATGGTAGATTAGCTATTGTGCCGAAGGATCCATCGTGCCTGACATTTTTTTAGCTCATTTTGTATCTCAGACTCTTTCCGGTCAATGTCTGACAATCCTACTCGAGTATTGAGAGATCTCAATAAACTACCACGCTGTCTCTTTTAGAGATAGTTTAAAGCTTCTTTATTTGATACTATAATATCCTTCTTTAGTGACTTAAACTCTGTTTTCTTAGATAGAATACATAAAGAAAAGAATAAAAAACATATTGAATCTAAATGTATTTTTCTTTTTTTCTTTTTTTTTTCTTGTGAAATCCGTCCACTGAACAGGATCCATTGAAGCTAAAATACTATAATGTGTTCTACCCGCAACCACCACTTGAACCGACCGGATTCGGCTTGTGTGGCATACTTGCACACGTGTTTAAAATTAAGGTAAATCAATTAAGGGCTTGTTTGGCCCCCATTTATAAGCTGATTTTAAGTATCTTTTAAATAAAAATTAGATAAAAAATTATTTAGTAATGAAAAGCAAAAGTATAAACAAAACTGGCCCCGTTTGGGAGCAGCTGCCCGCCCGCGTTTGCATTTGCGGGCAGCCAAAATCTGGAAGTCTTCCCGTTTGGCACTGCACTGTTTCGAAGAAGCCGCTCGCCCCTCGCTTTTGCGGACTGAGAAGCCGCTTCCTTCGTCTTCAGCACACATGCTCGAAATGCTCAAACGTCACCTGCGTTCGAGCCGCCTGCACAGCGTCGCCGGAGGAAAGGAAAGGACACCGTGCCTCGTCCCAGCCTCCCGTCGCCGGCGTAGCAGTTGCCGAAACTCTCTAACGCCTGTTCCGCCGATTCTTCCGCTCCAGCTTATCAGTTCTCACCGCGTCTGAGTACTGAGAAGCTGCAGCCGTCGTCGCCCGTCGTCTCTGCCGTCGCCTCCGCCCGTCGTCGCCTCCGCCCGTCGTCGCCTCCAACCGTTGTCACCTCCGCCCGTCGCCGCCTCCGATCGTCGCCGTCGCTGCACCATCGGTCGCCGGTCGCCGGTCACCCATCGCCGCAGGCTGAGAGATGGAATTCCCCCAAATCCCGTCGCCCTTCGCGTGGAGACGAACGGGATTTGGGATTTTAATTTTTTTTTAATATTTTTACTAAGTATTAATAAATAAGAATTTTTAAAATTAAAATAATAAAATATATATATAAGAGAATAAATATTTCTATTTAAAATTAAAATTAAAAAATTAAAAATTAGAGAATTCTTAAAAAAAATTATCTATTTTAAGCTTAAATTCTAGTTAAAAAATATTTAGTGTTATGTTAAAAAATATTTAGTGTTGTGTTGTGGTACGGTTATACATATAGAGAATTATTGTAAAAAAAATTATTTAAGATTAGTCATCTAAAATTCATATATATACATATATAAATATAAATATAATAATTAAAAAAATATTTATTATTGTATTAAATAGTTATGTAAAGTGACAATTGGTGTCTTAAAAAATTAAATTTATTGTTGTGTAAAGTAATTTTAAATTTTAAGAATAAATTAAAAAAATTAATAGACCTGAACAGCACAGCAGCTCACAGTTACTTATCAAACCAGCTAATACATCCAAATAGTCTCAGCTTTTCAGACCAGCTCTACTCAGACCAGCCACCAGCTAGAAACTCCAGCCACTCCAAACTGACCCAGAATTTGGAAAAACTACAATTTGATACTTTTCCATCTTCTGGTTCTTTAAAAAAATAATTCACATAATTTTATTTAAAATTTTAAGTATTATTATTTTAAATAATTTAAATCTTTAATACTAAAAAATATATATTATTATTTTAAATAATTTAAAATAATTTATTTATTTATTATTTTAAATTTTTTTTACCAGTTAAAAAGTTATTAACTAAACAGCTTATACATTTTGACAATGAAGCACAGTATAACACAACACAATTACAAAATCTATTAACAGGCCAAATAAATCCTAAATGTCTCCGGAAAATCTCAATGAGTGAAGACGCATCAAACCCATGTATAAAGGCAAGGCTCCTTTTCTTTTCCTTATGAGACAATCACAAAAATCGTAATCATTTTTACGGCATATTACCTTTTTTTACTGTTTAGAAGGAGGTGAATTGCTCCTGAGGCCAGGACGAGGCCACAATTGACAATGTACAAAAGCTCCAGGAAATCACAAGGTGCGACCATCGGACGTAGCATTAAATCGTTAAAAGACCCCAATCAGATGCTATGCTTTGCAATGACGACCTATCCAACAAACAGCGTAGGCGAAGTACGAAAATGAATATGAAACTGGAAACAGATTTTTTTTTTTTTTTTTTTTTTTTGAATGGAAACAAATTTTGCTTCATAGCCATTATGTCGGGTAATGCAAGGCGCTGAAAACCGCACCCAAGAAAAACAAACAAGATGACCAAACAAAGAACAACAGAAAATAAGAAGTGACCATGAGCAACTAAAAGGTCCAGCATAACAATCTTGAGCTCTATGAATAGACGAAACTCCTCATCTTCTCTCATTCACTAATGATAAGGGAAACATACTTGAAAAACTCAGAAATTTGCATCTTTTACACTGACAACAAAAATCAAAGTTGAACACGATGAAAGCAATGCAAGTAAAAGAGGTCAAAAAGTGACTCCAACACATCAACAGATATATTCGGAATGTCGGATCATCTTTAATCACTGAGCAAAGAGTATTATTACATATAACAAGATGACTAACCTCCATTTACATGCTACTGTACAGCAATATAAATAAACTCACCCATCTCCAGGAAGCATCAACAAGGCCGTACAATCTCAAAAAATACGCTATACAAATACACAATCTCACCTCACTGAAAAGGAATAATACAAAAAGACATTAGTGGTTAGCATCGAGTGAAGCACCAGATCTTGCCTGTGAAATTCGGTTTGCGTAGATGGTCACCAGCCTTAGCTGTGTACTACTAAGACCCTCCAAGTAAGGTAAAAAGGATTTACCGAGTATGATGTAGATCTCCACCAAACAGAAAACAACAGTCTGAAAAGTTTCAAATAGAGAGACGGGTAAAGTCGCAATGTAACAGAATTGGAATATCTCAACACAGAAGGTAACAGCAGATAAACGACCTATTTACTGAAGAGGTAGTATACGCCCCACCAAAAGTGGAACCTACCATATTCTTGCATTCTTTTATTCTAAGCCCTCTCATATTGTGCTAAAGAAAATAAAAAATTTGAGCATCAGTAGGCCGAGCGTCTGGAACCAAGTAGGCAGCAACCTCAATCCTATCTATCTAAGAAAAGTCGAGACTAGGAAATCCTGTCTCTGAATTCTCAAATGTTCTGGATAAATTGTGATTCAATATCCATTGAAATGTGCTTGTTCTTATACTATCCAATCTGATTTTTTTTCTTTCAATCTCATTGTCTTCTTGGTCTGTTATATTGTTGGTCTAAAAATATATATAGCAAAATATTCTAACCATCAGTAAGTCAAACGTCTGAAACCAAGTAGAAAGCAACTTCAATCCTACTTATCCAAAAAAAATCAAGGCTAAGAAATTTTCTCTCAGAATTTTAGAATGTCTTGGATAGATTGTGTTTTAATATCCATTAAGTATGCTTTGTTCTCTTATATTATTTAATCTAATTGTTTTTCTTTCAATGTGTCAGATTTGTAGGTCTAAAAATATATAGCAAAATATTATCTCAGTATTCACATTTGGAGACTGATGTTCCGCTGTTTCATTTGCATAAATTAATTCTTCACCTATGCATTGCTTCACTCTGAGTACAAATAGTCATAAAATGCCACGTGAATACACAACAAGAACAAGCATCCACGCACGGGACTTACTGAACACCTAATTCAAGTTTTCAGGTGATCCTCATCAGATCAGGTGTTCTCAGCCCAGGAGATTCATACTTCATGGTTCAGTAAGTACCCTAAACAAAACTTTATAGACGCTGTATTTCGTGGTCATTCACAAAAATCCACATTAGAAAATTACAAGTATCAGCTACAGTTGACAGTAGTATTACTTTAAATGTTTGAACTTTAACCAGCTAAATATTGTGTTTGAGGAATTACTTAAAGAAACTAATGTCAATTAAAGCATCAACATACGGAAATTTCCAAATATGCCTATATTTATGCAAATTCTATTGTCAATTATCAAGTGTTAAGTGGAAGCAAGATAATCACCAAAATTTCCCATGATACCTAGTCGTACTTCTATGGTTCTACTTTCAAATGCTCATATTAGAAACAATCTATCACCACATGTGTAGTAAATAGTAATTATTATTCTTGTATTCAACACCTCTATATATATAGGTTTTATGTACTATATAATTTGATGGAATCTATTCTCAATATATATCATTGATTCTCATCCAATTTTCCCTCTCTTCTCTTCAAACATGATTTATTTTCTTCAAACCCTAGCTGCTTATTTTTACAACATGCAAGAGCCTTCTCTAGCACGGTATTAGTTAGGTTTTCTTCAAACCCTAGCTGCTATTATTCATCACCGTAGTTACTATTTATTGTAGTGGCTATTGTTCATCACGATAAGCAATGTTCACAATAATCTCTTTTTTAATTATCTTCAATATATTCTGTTAACACAAAGTATTAAGCCTCTCCAATTGAAGAGTTTTTTTCTCTCTAAATGGAAAGATATTCTTTTGAGAAGTAGTGTCATGTGATATCTAATTCTAAAAATTAGTTGCTACTGCTCGTTATTAAGATTGGTGCTCAACTTATATCTTGTAAGGTTTAAAAAGAAAAAAAAAGTGATATAGTCTTTTGCATTTCTCTAGCATGCTCTCAACCAACATCAATGCTCTCAAATTTTTCAACAAGCTCTCATGCAATATTGCTGTCATTACTCTCAACAAAATATTGCGGACCTGTGTCTACAACCTCTCTACTAGCTTCATTGTCTTCCCTGTTGCTTCTCTTTTGTATAGTGTTTCTCAACGTGTTTACCACTTCTTTTAACACAATTGTCATGTATGCTTCAGTTTGAGGGGAAGTATTAGAAATAGTTATATTGGGATGAATCAAATTAGATATAATTACGTATACAGTAAATAATAATCACTATTTTGTATTCAAGATCTTTATATATATATATATAGGTTTCATCTACTCTATAAATCTATTCTCAATCTAATATCAATATAATTCTTAATCTATATTTCTCCTCTCTTCTCTTCTAATGGTTCCCTCTCTTTTTGCTTGGACAGCTAGCGTATTCAAGCAAAGTAGTCATAGGTTTAGGGTTTGATTTCTATTAGTGGCATCTTAGCACATTATGGTTCTTGCAATATTTATATATAATTTTTTTTAAAAAAAAAAAGTTTCACATGGCATTCATTTCTTGACATTCTTTTTAATACATGATTGCAAGGTGAACAAAGGTCAATCATATAAAACTAGAGAGATAAGATACATTGTAAAGATATAATAGGCCTACGTGAAAACATTACCTTCCTCACATCTGGACTTTGATTTCCAAATGCATCAAACAATGCTGGCAAAAATGAAGGCAAATGCTTCATCAAATCTTCCTGTGGAAGTCGACCAACAAGCTGGGAAAGAAATAACAGGAGTTATATTCTCAGAAATATCAATTGCACAATACAGATGGAAGAATTCTGATCGATGCAAAATTGTTTGTTTAAGGTAACAAGACATGCAATTATAAGAATTCCAAGTTCAGATTTAAGGTCATATTAGGTCTAGCATGTTAGGTATTGTAGAAATATAAGATATTATAAGTATAGAGATATTCTTTTACTGGATGTTTGTACAAATATTAGTGACATGTACCAGTCAGACCGATACAATCGATACCAACAATTTTTATATATAGTATATTATACCAATATGGCGGGTACCAACCATGTACCGGAACCCATCAGACCAGTATGTACTATCTAGTACGGAATGGTACCTTAAACCCTGTTAGTGACTATTCTCCATTTACTTAAAAGGAGAAAGTTTTTAGTAAATTATGTTTTCAAAACTACTCTTGGTTCAAAGCTTATTGCGGTTTGTTTTCAAAGGAGGCAGAGGTATTGCCAGTAGTAGGAAAATATGTCCCTTTCTGAAAAAATATAAACTTGGAAGCTGAGCGTCTTCTTTTTTACTTTTAAGAAACTAGCCCCAACACGAGCTGAGACATTATCCACCGAGAACTTATGAGTTGTGAAAAGCATTTGATCTGAACAAAAGGAAAGCAGATTTGAGCCATGGATATACGAAAGAAATTAGATTTTAAATGAATGGTCCTAACGAAACCTATCAACCAACGAATCAGAATGGTGATCTACATTCCTATGATAGTTAAAACAATATATTGCACAGACAGCAGGAAAAACGTTGTCCACTGAACTGAAAGTAGCAAACTTTAAGTTTGGAAATCAAGACCCTGGACAAAAGGGAGAAGAAACAAAAAAGCCACAAACCTCTTTCTTGGATGAGATAAAATAAAAAATATATATAAAGTTCTGTAGTATAAGTGATAAAGAGAAGATCTACAAGTAACGATGCAGATAAAACTTCGTTACATTATGTTCTGTAAGAAAAGAGAATCCTAATTGTTTGAGGATCCAACTGATGCGGATAACATAGGTTATATTGACAAACAGCACCAGCTTGCAATATTATTTCCTCCTAGCAGTCTTGCAACTTCTGATATTCAGTGATATCAGAATGTATCCAAGCAGAATACTCAGGAGCAGATCCTTGTAATCCAATTCTGTTGTTAGATTGGAATGTTTGCAAGATTATTGTTTCATCCTAGCAGTCTAAATCTTCCAATAATTAGCGTTATCAGAATGCATCTGTTCACCACCCCCACCAAACGAGAAAAGGCCGTGCAGCACTTCCCTGCCTCCTGCACCTCCACCCTCTTGCTTCAATGCCTTCCTCACCAGCTTTCCACTTCCCCCACGCTGACAAAGGTAATGACTGTGATCCTCTTCGTTCAATCGCCTTGACTAGGAAGCTTGTTCTCAATGTTTCACCTAAAGAGCTTTAGAAAAGGGCGGATCTTTGAGCCCACTCACTAAGTAAAACAGAATGTTCATAGATCTAAGGTCACATAAATAGTAGGAAAAGAAGAGGAACATAAGAAATAATAATATTAGAAAGTAGATATATTTTTTCCATTGATCATTAAACTTATTATTGACCCACTACTGTGATCCAACCTAAGGGCTTATTTGAGAAACCAGAAAATAGAAATTTCGTGCATTTCTTGTTGTTCCAATATTGTGGATTCTGATAGCCTGTATTGAGTGAAATAATTTAATGAAACAAAAGGCCATTAAATAAATTTATGTTAGAATAGTTAAAGGACAACATTTGAATTTGAATTTGGCAAGCTTAGAACCACATCTTTGAGGAAAAAGTAATGACATAAATACCTTGGTTAAGCAGTTGATGCAAATAACAAGAGTTCTTTCGTCATCACTGACTAACAAGGGCACAATAACCTGAAATTACCAACGCAAAAATAGAGCTCCAGTCAACGTGTCTTATATCGTTACTTAATTTGAATGTTGTATAATCAGCAATCTGTTTGAAGATTGGCATACATTAAGGAATCTGAATGGATCAAACTGCGATAAGACAATATTCAAACAATTGTTTGCTTCGTTTGAGACCTACAAGAGAATGACAAGTAATATAGAAATGTTAGAATAAGAAGCATTTACAGAACAAAAGTAGCTCTGATACCTTTACAACCACATCTTTAGTTACATGCAGCAACTTTTCAGTGACAATTTCGATAGAATCTTCCATCTGATTTTTCTGGAGTCAAACCAGCATTTAAGAAAAGAATGCCACTATGAATACATTGATAAAAAAAAAAGTGAAAGATATAAAATTTGAGGAAGAAAACCTGATTGCTAAGCATTCTAACAATTACAGAAACAGCAAGCTCCCTTGTAGAAGGAACAGAATCATCCAATGCCTCAAGAACAGCTGTCAAGATCTGATTGAAATACTGCAGGAGTAACATATTTCATTAGACTTACATAAGTTACAACCACGTCATTCCTATCAATTATAGATAGATTAACCATACTAATTTAACATAAAAGATCAGAAGCAGTTCAGAATCAGTGACTTGTTGAATGCATCCATGGTGCTGAATTGGCCCACATGTGTCTTTGACCATGCTCATCTCCACACGAGCCTAACCATACTCTGTTCACTGTCATGTGTGTCTTTGGCGTATCACCTCCCCATAGCATTGAGTGAGAGGGTAGGCTCATCCTGTGCCCCACTCGTATACGTACATCCTCAAATATGCCATGTTAGAAGAGTCCTCACACTTAGTTCAAAGAAAACCTAGAGCAACGTGTGGCTGTCCTTGGTGCTGGGACTTTGAGTTTCGAGAATTGTTTCTAAACTCTCACGTTCACCACTATTTTAGTTCACGTTTGCTCATAGCTACTTGCCACTCCGTTTATGTTAAACTATAATAGCGGGTAGATATCCCAAGCAGAAATGGATTTCTGGAACAAGGTGATATTATAATGTTCACTTATTTATGTGAATGCAATGTTTTATTAAGTATCATCTCATACATATCTCATTGTAAGCATGGCCAATATTTGAGCAGAATTTTGACACCGCAAAAATGACAACCAACAGTTGCACACATGATTTGTACAGCTATGGTGAAGAAGTAGAAGGAACACATGGAACGAAAATTCAGCATTGAGAACAAGGGTTTGCACCTTGGTCCAGACAGAGCTCTCGTTCTTCAAAGAAAATTCAACCAATTGCTGCAATGCATCACGTTTCTCAGAATCTGAGTTTCCATCATTTGAATTGGATAGCTATAAACAAAAAGAAAAAGATAGTTAATCATGCACGTCAACAGAAATTTGACAATTGTAATATCTTGTATACATACCTGATGAAGAAGTTGTGGAATGCTAGGACCGTTATATCTTTGGAGGTCAGATTTTATAGAAATAAGCTTCTCATGATTAAATTCAGAGTCTACATTAGTTTCACTAACATAATTCATATCAACGACCTTATGTTCACCAGCACTGACAAGCCCAGCGATATCTAGACGTGGAGTTAATACAGAACCATCTTCCTGACTGTTATAAGTAGTTTTCTGTAGACAATTAGCAGCAGACACAGTACCCTGAGATATGGGGTCAGAATTGCGTCCACTAAGATTCTGAAACAAATGATGAGTTTCATCAGAAGATGCATGACTAATGGAAACATCAGGGAGGATTGATTCCTGAATTGAACTCCACTTCCTCCCTCCATCATCATCAACTGAGCTTGATGAATAACGGCCAAACTGGTAGCCTTTCTTTGACGCACCAAGATAACCCTCATCAAAAGAAGTTCCAACTTCTAATGGATCATAAAAGGATTTTGAACGTTGTCGTTCCTTCTTGGTTTGCAAAAAGTTCATGAGATCAACTTCTATCCGAGGAGTGTACTGCTTAAGTGCCCGTCTTAGTAAGTTTTGTTCTTCCACAGAAAGACTCACAATAAAATTCAAGACTGTTGTTGAATCAAAATGGGAATAAACTGATATGATGCCAGATATGGATGCTTCCTTTAGCCTAACATTTTTATCAGTGACCAAAGGTGTTAACTTAGCAAGCCATAGCTTTAGAAATCCATTGTTACTGTAACCCTCAGAGTTTACAGTATGTTTATTGAAGGAATTGTTTGCAAACTGAATTACAGCTAACTTGGCTTTAGGAGATCTCTGCTCATCCAAAGAACGGAGAAGAGCTGGAAGAAGAGAATCAATATTGTATGTCTTTAGAATTATCTTCAGTGTTGCTGAACATGGCTGCCTTACCAGTTCCTTTGGATCAATTAATCTAGAAAACACATGTGGTAAGGTTCTTTCAAGATAACTCTCAAAAGGTTTTTTACATGATGGGATAATTTCTGCAAGGGTGGAAAAAGCTGCCTGGGCAACTTTATGGTGAGGATCATCCAAATAACGAAAAAACAATTTCATCACCTTTTCAAAGTTCTGTGTCACTTCCAAAATACCTTTTGGACCTTGCTGCAACAAACTCCATAGGTAATTAAAAGCAGAAACCCTAGCTACCCAATCTGAGCTTGGGCTTAGTCCCTCAGTTAGTACATCATTTAGTGTCGCTTGACCATCCATATAACTAGTTATTTCACTTGCTGGAACTTGACAATCATCGAAACTGTTTCTACTATTTGTAATGGTCCTTCCTGCCACCTGCTTCCTTAGAGGCCGCTGAAAGTTGGGAATATAACTCTGAGAATCCCTATAACCAGAATCCTTATAAGGTGTCTCCAGATAATGCTTATCAATTTGGAGATGTGGGAGTCGCCTAGTTAAACTGAGATCAACATTATCTTCACTACCACTTCCTTCTTGCAATCTTTCAGAGGAACGTTTCATGTAAGTCAGTGACAAAGATGACAGGGTATCTGATGTTTCATGACTGAGATGAGACGATTTTGAAGGATCTCTAAATGATTGAACCTCATAAGTTCCAAGTTCAGACATGCTTGCACTGCCATTCCGATGACTGCCTTTCATGATGTTGGCATTAGCTGAATCATCCAATAGTGAAGTTGGTACAGAGAAAAGATTCGAAGAAGAAACACTAGTAGAGAGTGGTGGATCACGACTTGATGGAGCATCAACTCCTGCACTAGGAGCAAAATGAGGTAAGAAAGCGTAGATCTCGTAGGCTAGATACCTATAGCGCACTCAGTGAAGATGGCAACTGTACTAACTAAATATAAGCAAACATGTAAACATTAAGAGATTAATTAGACTGAAAACAGTGTAGAATGTAATGTAGCATCTCATAGATACCTAGATTTGTGCTGGTTGGCTGAGCACTTGAAAAGTTTTGCTTCTCAGGTGCACTCACACCTTTTAATAAACTTTCAATAGCAGACACCTTCTGTTTGCTTGCATGTAGCACGCTCTCAAGGCTTCTTTCTGAACTTTTTCCTTGTGTTTTGGACTGTGATACAAGATTAGCTGAAGCATGAGATGTCCCAGTAGAAATAGTTGCACTCTTGTCCATTGCAACAATAGCAGAGGTACTATATCCAGGTATGTTGGTACTATTGGCCAGAGAAGAAGCACGGGACAACTGTACTCCCTTATCACGGAGAGAAGGAGAAGCATATCTTTTGTGCATACCTCCATCTTCTTCATTTATGATCTGCAAATAGTTACATCTCATCATACGTTCGTTACTTTGTATGCCAAGTTGGTAGGTCGAAATAAGTTTCCTTAAACCAGAAACTATGACTCCATACCCTCTGTATGACAGGATCAAATGATAAAAAAAGACGCCGTGCACGCTCCGGCCAAGTTTTTGTGAACATCCTATAGCAAGTTCGAGCAGCTGAACGCACCTATAAAAATATAAATATTTGAAACAAGATGTCGAACTACATCAAGAAAACAAAGAAATATTTGCCTGTTGCTGCAAACTAATTTCAACAAACATGAAAACTGAAGCTTGCAGTAGGTTTTAACTTCAGGATCCTGGTTCACAGTTTATCCAATCCATCAACATAAGAAGGCTTCAAAAATAGATCAAATAAAACATTTCTAAATGACTGGCAATAGGATTTAGATTTAAGAACTTTCTGTCACTGAATCAACTAATGGACCGAGTTACAACTGGAAATGGATGAGAGAAATACTTTCTGCATGCAGATGCAACTATCATCTTTACAAATAGAAAAGCCAACTGGAAGATCAATCACAACCCATTACCTCACTCATTGCATCTGCTACACAACACTTGATTAGATCCTCATAGAGATCAGCTGAACGCTGAATTTCTGGAGCATCTGCCCAGTACTCCAATATTAGAAGTGCGTACTCGCAACACCTGAATCAGCAAATAATTAAGTGTTTAACAAAATTAGAGGATATATGTTGTCTGACAGTGAGCACACTCACCTAGCACGAAGAACTGCACTCTTGTCATTCTTTGCGGCATCAGCTATCCGAGAGAGCACACGAGCAACTTTGCAGTTACGCAACATCTAGACAATGACAGGTTTGCAACAGAATAAGTAGACAATAAAACTAAACAATTTACATGCTTAGATTGAAATATTTTTGTCATGCATCATACAGTTTTTATGCAGTTATCTGCAGATTCTGCAATCACAAGGACAGTTATCACAACAAGCTTCAAAAGTACCTGATGCAAAAATCATTATAGTATTGTCATAATGTCATTTGATTAAGACATAAAGCTAATTCAATGGTAAACAGAGGTACTACCGGAATGCATATCTCAGCACAAGCTTCAAAGTCCCCCAATAGTTCCTTCGACAGTAAACTCAATAAATGACAGGCCTGATGGAGGAAAAACAATCTCGAAAATAAAAGTGCTATCCCAATTCATGTTAGCTATGCAACTTATGTAAGGAAACTAGAATCAACATAATATGATGCACTTGAAAACTGATCCAAACAAAGTGAAGAAATACATAAAAAAAGAGAAAAGAATAAGAAAGTAAAATCACCAAAAATATATAATAATATGTTCTCATACCTTTTTTTTAACATAGAAGTTATTATAAACGGAGAAACATCGTAAAGACAAGGAATTTTTACATCCAAAGTTTCACGCTAGCATTTGGAAGAAGTATATTTAAGATTACCAATTTGATCAAGTGCGTAACTACTAAGAACCAAGAATCTTCTCGAAAGAGCATGTCAATCAAAATCAAATATGTGCAGTGTCAAATGGAATAATTGTCCCGATCATTTTTGTCATCTATCATGTGAAATCTTAAGTGCTAATCGCAGTTCAAGCTCAGCGGATTCAAGTCCCAAGGCGTGTTTAAAACACACTTTACAATATCAGGATATTAAACAGACTGGGTAATTGCTAAGTAGCAAGTAAATAAGTTCCCATAGAACTGTATATAATTCATCTTTAGAAGACTAAGGCAAAATATACCTGTTTCACAATGCTAGAGCGTCGATCCAATAGCTGAGTATTGATAGGAGTAACTAGTTGCTTTAGGAGTGCGGAAAAGGATGCATAATTCGTAGCACCTGGGTGAATAATAAAAACATACACATTTCTTAACAGGTAAATAACAAAATTGAAAGCTTCCTTGAGCATTTATTTCTAAGTTACAAAGTGGGAAATATAGATTAAACATGCAAAAGGACCATGCAAATGCTTCCAGCAAGAAAATGTTCATATGATTCAGCTTGCAAATGTTACCTAATAAAATTGTTTCAGGAAGAAATAGCTCTAAGAATGGTCAAACAGGTCAATCACGAGTACTAAGATAGTAAAAAGCATCACTTGAAATTTAAAAGACCATATTATGCAAAACAAACTAAATGACAATTATTGTTGTGTCAGGACTCAGGACGATTCAGCTTAAAACTTAGCTAACCTTCAGTTGGATGAGGTGAATTGATTAGAGATAGTGCAAAATCATAGATGATAGTTCAATCTCTACCTAGCAAATATTATATTAAGATCATGAGTTTGACTATCTTTTGCCAAGATAACTTTTCTCAAGTCATAGCATCAAGTATCTTCTTCGTTTGTTATTGTATTATTTCCTGTCCATTTAACGGCAATATATTTGTCTCCCATATTCTGTATGTATTGTTGTAATTTTGCAATAAAGTATTCAATCATTACAAACTAATTCCAGAAAATTCAAAGAAGTATTCAGATCAAAATTTCAAAGTAATTATAGCTATTATTTTCAATGTTTTACTACATAAATGACTAATATTTTTTTGTCATGATATTCATAATTATTTTCTGGATTATATCGGCCAACATATAAATATGAATAAGGAGTTAACTTAAACAATCTAATCAACACAAGCAAATGTGGAAATAATGCCAAGCATCAACAACCAATAAAATCAATCCTGAACTAGAATACAAAGATCTCTTGTACGGATGGAGATTACTATTATCAGAATCAGTCAGATGTCAACTAAGACTTGTCAAACAAGAAAGTGCAGAGACGCTTTTATGCCAATGCAATTAGGCGCTAGTAAGGGGGGAAGTAAGTGCATAGAATAAGATTAATTATCAGAGTCAGTTTATTCATCAAATGTTCCGAGAATAGATGATGTTAACACACACGGGACATCATTAGAAAGTTCTAAACAATGCAAATTTTGGTTAAATAGAATTACAAAACAAAATATTTAGTGCCTAAGCATTCAAATACTTGCAAGAAAATTGACCCTACAGTAATAGGACCAGAAGTTAAAGAAATCTGAGCATGCATATACTTCAACCTCCATAGACGAGGCCTTCAACTCTTTGCATGGCAGCAATGCGAAGTGACCAATCTTTGTCTGGCACAAGTGTAGACACAATCTTTTCCATTTCCTTAATCAGTTCCTTCTCAGAGTACACGTTAATAGGGGCCACAGGCTTTTCAGCATCAAAGTCACCTACAATCCACCAAATTAAAGAATTTAATAACTTGGTCCCTCTATGGGTATAATATAAGCTTTAGGTAGTACCGTTAGTACCATATTGTGGTATCAGTATAAGCCGATCTAACATTCGTATCTCTATATGCCAAAATCTAACATTGACTGGTCCATTGGTATGAACCAAAATTAAAAACCTTACAACGGCCAAAAGAAAATAAAGAATCTTGAAGTACGGCACAGAAAGCTATCTTTCACCTTCTCCGTGCAGTAAAAACATATATTCTGTCCAGTAATATCTAAGCTATGCAATCTGCAAGTAAGTGTTTATGGATTCTACTCATAGATTTAGTGACTAAAATGGTTATATAATCTTTAAAAAATGTAAGTAACAGATGGGAAAGCATATACACATTTTCAAGTTATAGATGAAGATTTAGAATAGTAGTCAAGCAATCTACATTTATATCAATAATTTCAGTATCGCCTGGAATTCTAGTTACCAGAAAGCATGTCTTAAGCTTTTCAACAAACAAAAAAACCAGTAATGTCATAATGATATATCAAACATCAAAATGGTACGTGTACTATATAACAGCCCAAGACAAAATATGATACAACTAGAACTAGAAGTACTATTTTTAACTTGGACCTAAGAAATAAGGCATGTGTCATGGGAAATGGCAATCCTGATCAAGGTTTTGAATCACACATGTAGGTCCTTGCGTATGGTTCACCATAAAGCACACAGAATATGCAGACAAATAAGCAGCCCTATGTAGGATATTTCAGATTATTTTTGGTTGCGAAAAATTTAGTGGATGCAATTGTACAGAAAAGGCTATCATCTGGTAGTTAGATGGCAATCATGATTTTATATTCAATAGTAATAGCGATATGAATGTGAAGACACAAAGAAGATAGTCTTGAATCAATCACATGATTAATATCAAGGTCAACATCTCAAGAATTTGGTGGTAAAAGAACTCAGATTATGTGGGCCTAAATGAATCAAGCTTGATACAGTTAAACTCCAATACAAGAAAATTGGGGTCTAATATTACAGCCACAAATTCAGTGGGTGAACTGCATCAGTTGAGAACATATATTTTCACCATTACAATACAACTAATGCAGTTTAGGTCACATCCCCTCATTGAACATATTATAAACAGTCTGGTCTAGGTTTAAATGACTAAATTGGCCGCACAAATAATTTTTAGAAACCTTGATCTCAGTGCTCGATGCTCCTACTGCCAAAGTTGGATTTGACATAATCAACATGTACAGCCTTACCCATGTACACGAGGAAGTTGTTTTTTTCACTCAAATCATCTCTCCTTCAAGTAGGTATATCTCATACGCCGCAAGGGGAAAAAAGATGAATAGTAAACTGTCAATCTTATACAACTTCAGCCCTCGTACTCACCGAAAGCCAAATGCTATGTTTGATTTATTACCACCATTTCGCAATCGTCTTCCCCCCAATCACTTAAATACCTCAAAAAACCCTAACTAAAGACAAAGCCTGAGCTTTGGATAAAAGGATTTAAACTGTAAATCAAGAAAGCAAATGGAAGAAGATCACTGCAGATTAAGGCAGTCGTCAAAAATAATGATAGATCATGTCCCAGATGTATGCTTAAACCGATTGCATACAACAAAGATCAAGTGGTGATCATAATAGCTGAACATGTTACAGTGCAAAAGTTACCAAAAACATAATGTGCATTGGTTCTCATTGAACAGCATCATCACTGCACTTAACATCTGAAGCAAATTCATTACATATGGCAAAGAGTGAGACTAACCACTGGAAAAAGGTGTTTCTCTTGGAGCTATCTTGGCTTTTGGACTGCTTTTCTTATGGTTTGCAGATGGTGGTTTAATTTCAGTTGAAATATAAGAATTTCCAACTCCATCTCCAAGCTTAATCTTTGGTTCAATTTTTTCTAACCTCGCATTGATTTCCTTTATCTGCATTATAAATAATTATTTCAATAGAAGATAATTCGATATCAAGAATATATAGAAGCTTCTAACAAGGTTGTCCTTCTACAAAGTTGTCACTAGCCAACCTCAGAAGACTTAGTTACAGTGTCCGAAGCAAAACTAACATATTCAAAATCCTATGAGACTTACCATGGAAGAAGGAAGATGATGCCGTTGTAATTCCTCACGAAATTGGGATCCAACTTGTGCATACATCTCCTACAGAAGAGTAACAACAGTGAAGTATTGAACGGTTCCTATCATAATCATATATCTCATACTAATCATGCATAGCTGTGCATTTTTCTAGCATTCAGTGAATATGACCAACAAGAACTTAATACATCACATTTCTAATTAAGATTGTAAATATCACTCTCTATTGTATGCTAATCCAGTGTCATGCTAATATGGTGAATTACAGTACACTGGTGGAAGAATGCTGTAACCTGGAAAAATTAAAAAAAAAAAAAGAAAACAACAAATCAGTCTTGTCCCGTAGGCATGTGAGCAAACAGTAATGGGACAAAGAAACAAAGGAAAAAATAGACTGATGGGCTGGAGACAGCTCTCGTCTCCCTCTCTCCCTTATTTCCTCCGGTGCTCTCACCGAAGCTCTCTCTACACTCTCTCTAGTCTCGCCCTCTGGCTCTCCCTCATTGTGCTCTCACTCTCTCTAGTCTCGCCCTCTGGCTCTCCCTCGCCGTGCTCTCTCACTCTCTTTGCCCTCTCATCTAAGAACGGGCTCAAGTGACGGGGATGCGCAGTTCTCCCCTCCCTTGTCGTGTCGTGCTTGATTTTGCTGCTTTCGACGAATCGACACCGCAACCCTAACTATATCGGCATCTCCTGACGACCTTCCCTATTTCTGAAAGCTCCCCCATGTCCGATGAGCTAGCGTGACCACCTAACTCCTCTATCTAGCAACCAGCGTCTCCAACTCCAATGAGATGCTGAAGTTGAGACATGATGTTTTCTTTGACTCCGGTGAGTTCCAATGTAGAAGCACACTGGTGATGGGTTTCCTTGCCCTGAAGAAGTCTTCTGCACTTGTGACTCGCAATCGTTGCTCCGGTGATCACTATTCTAGCGAACTTCTACTTACAAGACCTGTTGCTTCAATTTTTGTTCATGGACTCTATTTCAACATTTGTTCGGTTGGGTTTCCTCCATTAAGTACCAGGTTAGAACTAAACCCATGTGGTACTTATTATTCCTATGTTCAATTTATATAATGTATCTGCTCTGAACCCTAAGGCTATCTAGAGACACCATATAATTCCCAAGTTTCAAAATGTCATGTCCAACTTTAAGGTTAATTAAATCCTTTAATTAGAATAATTTCATATGAACTTCCATATTACTTTAGTTGTGCTAATGTTTATGTCTTGATTCAAATGGTAATTCGAGTAATACAGACCCACTGTCAAATACCACGTTGTGGGGATAATTTAAACTTCAAAGGTGTAATAATGTTCCTGAAATCTATTTAAATGAGGCAATGTGAGATTGAAATTTATGAACCTAAAGGAAGAATTTCTGTTACAAAAAGCACAATCGTATGAACTTATAAGGAGACTGGAGACTAACCACATCACTTTTGTTTTTCTTGTTTAAGAACTGAAATTAAGAAATGACTTCAGTAGTCAAGAAAAACACGTAGTCAGATTTCAAATGTTGCATGCCTCACACAAAAAACCGTCATCTAATGTGTCACATATTCCCTCTCATCTTGTGTGCATTTAAACTTAAATCAGGTGATCATAATAAGCCCTCACAAAGGAGGATCTAAAACTCATAACTATTTTACTTGAATCATGCATGATGATAGATGATGCAAAGGTCTACAAAGCACCAAAGTCAATAAAGTATTGAATAACAATGTTCTGACCTCAATACATGAAGTAGCAGCTTCTCTTACGCTGTGGTTAGAATCAGTTAACAACTGCAAAACCTGCAAAAAATTAAGTTTGTGAAAACAATTTAATTCCTGCAATTCCATGTCAAGGTGAATTTGATTGAGACTAAAGTAAGCCTTTCAAAGTTCAAACTATAAAGCGAGCCTCACACATACAGGAGGAAGAATAACTCTTTGAAGAGGGAGCTCAGTTGAAGCAAAAAGAGAAGTAGCTGTAGTAACTGTCCGCGCAAATTCTTCCCGCACTCTCCAGCTTCTGTGCGTCCATGCATAAATACCAGCTCTTTCAACAATGATTGTCGGGGAGGATACCTAACTTAGAGGTGAACATTAACTTGTTAGTTATATCATCCTTTGGATCCACAAAATTATTCTACACCAAGAATTAAGTACCAGGATATAATAAGCAAAGTATAGAATAGAAATACAACAAACTGCCAGCAAAAGTAAACCAGATATTGCATTCTAAGTTTAGCCCGTTAGTCATAGCAACTGCTCTGAAGCAGATTCAGAGGCTTTAAAATTACCTGAGTTAATCGGTTAGTTACATTACATGCACACTGAGCTCCCGTAAAAGTCATCAACATCTCTAATAGTAAAACATAAGACCGCCATCTTGTGTTATTAATATAGAAGCAAATAGCCAAACCGATCAGATAAGAATATTCATCCCAAGAAGACAAATATCTAATCAACCTACTAGAGTTCGTAATTCCCAGCAATCTAAGAACAGATTCATTTTTTTCTCTAATGGAGAAACAGATCCAATGGCATTCGGTGGATTATTTTGGCTAGTCAAACACGAAAACCAGCATACACGTAGCGAACAACCAAGACAGCGCACACCAAGGCATCAAAACTGCACTTAACAACCAAACGAACCAAGAAATTTTCAACAGCAGAAAAATGCACTTGAATGCGTAGAAACCCAACCTCCATGAGAGTGATCAGAAGCTGCCTGGCAGCGTCCCGCACGGGCTGCTTCCCGTCCCCGAACCTCTCAACGACCGCTGGCACGAGGCCATTGAAGTGGAGTTTGAGGTGCTCCCCAGACAGCACAGCGGCGGCCGACAGGGCCTGAAGCGCACCCTGGGAGACGCGGAAGTTACTGTCCTTTAGGAGATCCATGCAGGCGTCGACGAGATTGGTGACCTCGTTCGCGGCGAGGCACTTGGTGGTGGACTCCAGTACCTGGTGGAGCCACTCCACCCCGGCCATCCGCTCCTTGGTGTCCTTAGCCCGCGCCATCTCCAGCGCCGCCTCCATCGGAGCACCGACGAGATGAGCGACGATTCCCAGCGGAAGCGAACGAAATCAGGGTTTCACCGCCGGCCGACGGTGACAAGCGACCGGATCTGGTGGGAAATTTGGGCAAATTTCTTCCAGCGGGGCGATAGATCGCGCCTACAGTGAGAGAGTGCGATTAAAGCAAGGCAGTAAAAGGGGACGCTCGGTTCTCCTCAGAGCGAGAGGGGCAAACCGAGAATGGCTTCCGCTCCACTAACATATGCCACTACCCATCAAACAATCCACAAGATTGCCACTACCTCCCTTCGTTCTCACGTTGGCGATTATGCGCCGATCTTAATTCGAGACAAATCCAACGGTACAAATAAGCCGCATGCAAGGTACTGTGCGGACGCAAAGATGCTCAATTGGAAGGTTCTCAATTATGAATAAAAGTATACGGAAAATCGGAAATAGGCCTCTCTTTATATCAGATCTTGTTCTTTTACATCAGCATAATCCTACGTGGCAATGATCTCATTTAGTGTCACGCGCATAATTTTTCATTAAATAAAAAATAGCTGGTGCGGCTTGACCTAGCCATCAGTTTGTCAACCCCTAATTTATCATGCTTCCTATTTTTTTACAAAAAAATAGCACAATTATAAAATAAGTATAATCAATATAGCATGTCACTCAACTTAGATTAGTTGGTGTCGCCATTAATATCATAGTCAAAATGTTAAAGTTAAATATCTTAAGGGTGATTATTCGATAAAAATCAAAATATAAATTATTAAATAATATTTATCAAAATTTATTTATTTATTTATTATTGAACTGATTAAAAAATACTGATACTTATTTTTATCGGTAATTTTGATAAATTACTTATTTACCAATTTAAGATTACTTACCTACGTGAATATATTAATATTTCTCTCTTTAATGTGCTTTTAAAAAAATTTACTAATTCGTTGTGAATTTCTTCCAAGGAAGCACAGCCTTAGTGCATATGATTTAAGCTATACATGATAACTCGTGATGTCGATGAGTTAAAATTCCACCGTATAGATTTTTCAAAGGATTTCATATACAAAGAGTATCCAAATAGTTATTGGCTTGCGAGTATCTAAATAGACCTTATATAGTATACTATGTGCTTGACGAGAATATCAAGTCTTAAATTGATAATATATGTACGTATATATCGAACACACAAAATCCTATGCAGGCCAGGAGAGAACAAGCTGCCAAAAGAGAAGCTAATGGTAAAGGTTAGGTTTGTTGAGAAGTAAGCATCGATTTTTGGTTGGTGAAGGGACGCCCATCCAAGTGGTTTTCAGGTCTCTCATCCAACTGTAATCACTCCTTTTTTTTCCAAACAGACTGCAAATTAGCCATTTTCCTGTGGTTAATTAGACGTGTGACAGAGAGATCAATTCGTTTAAATGCTTGCTTCGTGTGAAACCATTACAAAACAATATCGTATGAGGATTAGTATATGAAGATTAGCATGTTATATTGTGTAATGAGAAACTTCAACGACAATGAAACAAATGTCTCTCTGAATAAACTAATCAGAAGACTAAGTTTAGCTTTCTGATGGGTTAAAATATACTGATGACGTTCACCGAACCCTACAAAATGATTGAATCGGCTCACCAAACCCCGTGATCGAGTTGCACACCTTATCTGATTGTTTTGGATTGTGTGTTGGTGTGTTTGGAGACTTGAGGATGCTGCTGTAATCATTGTGGTGAGTTGCAGAGAAAGGAAAGGGCTGAGGTTTGGGGCTTATCGGATTGGGATTTGATATTTTGGAGCTGGAATGAGATGTTGTCTTGAAGCTACAGCAGCAGTGGACTGTGCGCTGGGGAATGCCAGCGGCTTTTTGTTTCTACCTTCTTTTTTTTATTGATAAAAGTTATTTCTCTAATTTATTTTTAATGCCAATAGTCTTGATATAGTTTTAATGCAGACTGTGGATAAGGTTGATTTTGAAGATGTTTTACTATCTTGTAGTGTTAATGAGTGATGATGAGGATTCCGTAAATTTGATCAGTGAAATTACTGAAAAAATTTTGGTTTTTTTACCATATATTTATAAATTATAAAGTTTTGACCATGACGAATTATACGAAAACAATAGTTTGTAATATTAGTTCTTGGGTCCATAGTGTCATGCTCCGGCCTAAGGTCCTCCGGCAAAACATTAGACCTGCGTAAAACCCTAGGTTTCCCAGTACAAAATCGCTCCCAAATTGAAAAACTCTAATTGCCATCCAAAATTCCTTCCCAAATCAGAAATCGAAAACCCTAACCCTAAATTAAATTTTACCTCTGATTTTGACCGAAGTCAAAAATAACTGCGCTGCTCGATTGTTCGGATGTTGACATCAGCGTGACATCAGCCGCTCCAATTCGTCGTGCCGCTCAAAATCGAATTCGCTCTTGCTGATGTCACCTTGCGTCAACGCCCCAAATTGGTTTCCGCCGAGATCTTAATTCACTGCTTCGATTTTGACCCAGTCAAAATCGAAACTGCGTCGTCTTCTTCGTTCGCCCGACGCTGCTTGCGTCTGGGTGTCGGCCGCGTTGCTGCTTTTCGCCGGAGGAGAGCGTGCCGGCAGGGTGAGGAGGTTCACCTCGTCCTCGCCCTCAGCCTTACGCCGCCGTGAGCCATCGTCGTCGCCCGAGACATGCCGGAAACATTGAAAACACACAGAACAGGGGAAGGAGAGATTGGAGAGGAAAGCTTCTGTTTATTCCCTTAATAGCTACAAAACCTCTCACAAACTCTTGTCGTCGACCCCCTGGCCACCGACGACCCCTTTCCCTCCCTCGCTGATGACTCCCCAATCGCCGGTTACAAACTCTCGGATCTCACACGATCCCTCGCAAAACACCCGCCGACGTCTCCCTAGACGTCGGAGTCACTCTCCTCGCCGCTAGTGGCAAGGTCGATTTTCGCCGTTGTCGATCAATCGCTCGTGTTTGCTTCCTCCTTTGCTTGTCCGCCCATTAGTCGCTTTTAAAGAAGAGGGGAGCGTCCGCCACTGCTCCGGTCTTCCTCGGTAAAGACTACGTTTACACCTCCGAAACCTTCGCGTCGCCCGCAGCCGCCATCGCTGTCGTCTCCGTCTGAAGCGCTCGCGCATGACGAAGATGCTGCTGTTGACAAGGACAAAAGCCGCGTGCCGCCACTCAAATCACTGCGTCTTCCGTTCGATTCAAGGTCAACCTTAGGCGTTGACCTCGTGCTCCCCTTACGCGAACAGGCTTCGCATTGTGGGCGTAGGTTTGGATTTGGGCCACCACCCGGCCCATATGAAGCCGACCCATTATTCCAGGGCCTGACAATTCTCCCCCGCCCAATTTGGACATCGCCCTCGATGTCTGTCACGAGCGGATCTTTCGCAACCATCGCCCCCATGTACCCGATCCGATACTGCTGAAACCCCATGGCAGTGTTCGGAGCTATCTAGATCGCACCGACCCTTACCTCCTCGGTGTTGACTTCAGCTTCCTCAGCTAGTTCCTACACCACCAAAGCCATAATCTTTTGTTTGGTAGGGCAATCCTTTACCCAGTGAGGACTGCCGCACAAGAAACAACCCTGTGGCTTTGGTTCTGCATGTGTCCTTCTCACAGGATGATGTGGCTCTCGTTGTCCCGGTGAACCTCTGTCCTGCCGGGGAAAGGGTCTATCCCTTTCTAGAACTCTAGCCCTCGGCGGGGAGCCACGCTTTGGTGGTGACCGCGATTTCCTTGGTGGTGCTGATATGGAATTATGATTATCTACCAAGGACTCAGCCACCGCCGCAGCCGCCCTCCAATCTGGTGGTGAGTGTCGTTGGACCTCTGTCTCTGCCCATGGTTGAAGGTTCCGGAGGAAGAAGTACCTCCAGTCTGCCTCTGCCATGTCCGGTAGCTCCAACATCAATGCAGAGAATGTCCTGACGTACTCCTAGATCGACCCAGTGTGCCTCAGCCGATCCACTTTGCCACGAGCCTGATCCGCTGAGTTTCCGGGAAGAAACTGTCGCCGCAGTTCCTCACGAAAGGTCTTCCATGGCCAACTAAAAGCCCCCGACGTCGAGCTAACTTTGGTCCTCCACCAAAGCTTCGTGTCGGCTGTGAGATATGTGATGCATACCCGCACCCGATCTTCCTCTAGAACATGGCTCGCAGAGAACAACTGCTTCATGTGCCATATGAAAATTTTCACTTCTCTGGACGATCGCCCCCCCCCCCCCCCCCGAACGTTGATGGCTCAGGTACACGTTCCTTTGGTTTGGGAGCCTCCTGCTCCGCCATCGCTGTCGATCGTAATACTTGCATTAGGGCCAAACGCAGTACGACGATCTCTATCTGCATCTCCTCTCGCATCCTTGTCATCTGCTCTGGCAAGTTGATCACACACTCCAAGGTCTGCTGCAGGACCTCGATCTGCAACCTCTGTTGCTCCATGGTGTGTTGAAGATGCTCAACTTGGGGAATCACCATGTTGTCCCCATCACTAGTTAGACCGAGCACCTTCTCGATCTGTTCTATGCGATCACCCTGGTTCACCATCTCGTTAGGTAGTTTAGCCATTGCTTTGGCTTTACCACCCTGGGGCAAACATCCTCTGATGACCCTCTGGCTGTGTGCGTGATCTTTTAGAACTTCCAACTGATCTTCACTTTCACGAGTAAAGCAGCTGTGTTGTCTCCTCGAAGATCTGTGGGTTATGGGACCACAGTCTGGCTCTGATACCAATTGTCACGCCCCGGCCTAAGGTCCTCTAGCAGAACATTAGACTGGCGTGAAACCTTAGGTTTCCGGGGGCAAAATCGCCCCTAAATTGGGAAACCCTAATTACCGTCCAAAATTCCTTCCCAAATCAAAAATTGGAAACCCTAACCCTAAATTAAATTTTACCTCTGATTTTTACCGAAGTCAAAAGTAACCGCGCCGCTCGATTATTCGGATGCTGATGTCAGTGTGACATCAGCTGCTCCAATTCGTCGTGCCGCTCGAAATCGAATTTGATTTTGCTAATGTCACCTTGCATCAGCGCCCCAAATTGGTTTCCGTCGAGATCTTAATTTGCTGCTTCGATTTTGATCCAGTCAAAATCGGAATAGCGTCGTCTTCTTCGTTCGCCCGATGCCGCCTGCGTTTGGGTGTCGGCCGCGTTGCTGCTTTCCACCGGAGGAGAGTGTGCCGGCAGGGTGAGGAGGTTCACCTTGTCCTTGCCCTCAGCCTTACTCCGCCCGTCCGCCGTGAGCCATCGTCGTCGCCCGAGACATGCCAGAAACGCTGAAAACACACGGAACAGGGGAAGGAGAGATTAGAGAGGAAAGCATCTGTTTATTCCTTTAATAGCTACAAAACCTCTCCCAGACTCTTGCCGCCGACCCCCTGGCCGCCGACGACCCCTGTCCCTCCCTCGCCGATGACTCCCCAGTCGCCGGTTACAAACTCTTGGATCTCCCACGATCCCTCGCAAACACCCATCGACGTCTCCCTAGACGTCGGAGTCACTCTCCTCGCCGCTGGTGGTGAGGTCGATTTTTGCCGCTGCCGATCGATCGCTCGTGTTGCTTCCCCCTTTGCTCATCCGCTCGTTGGTCGCTTTTAAAGAAGAGGGGAGCGTCTGCCGCTGCTCCGGTCTTCCTCGCCGAAGACCATGTCTGCACCTCCGAAACCTTCGCGTCGCCCGCAGCCAACAATGTTGTCGTCTCCGTCTGAAGCGCTCGCGCGTGATGAAGACACTGCTGTCGACGCAGAAGAAAGCCACGTGCCGCCGCTCAAATCACCGCGTCTTCCATTCGATTCGGGGTCAACCTTGGGCATTGACCTCGTGCTCCCCTTACGCGAACGGGCTCCGCATTGTGGGGATAGGTTTGGGTTTGGACCACCACCCGGCCCATATGAAGCCAACCCATTATTCCAGAGCCTGACACATGGTAAGCGAAGAGATGGTCAATGGGCCATGTGTTCTACAATAGGCTTGACATAGCATAGGCCAAGCATGGCATGGTCAGCCCATTGACCAATCAATGGGTCACGGCCAGTACGAGGCACACATGTGGGTTAAGCTAGGGTAAGGTGCCTAAGCACGTGGACTGGGTTAAGCATGATACATTTGCATGTTTGGCCAAACACAACACATTTGTGTGTTCAGCCAAGCACGATATATTTTGTGTCAAGTCACACATGACATATTAGCATGTTGGGCCAAGCACATCTCGCAAGCAGTGGCGAAGCCAGTACCCGAACATAAGTGGGGCAATATTAAAAAATAATTATATAATAACTAATTAATTATAATATATATAATATTAATATATTTAAACTCACTTATAAAAATATACAATTGGAGTAAAAAAATTTATGATTAAATAATAAAAAATTATATATAACAATAAAAAATATTTTATTAAATACTAAAAATAATCATAAAATTATATATATCAAGGATTCATTTTAAATAAAAATGTTTCAAAGTACAAAAGTATAGAACAATATAAGGCAAAAGTGGCTTTAGATATTTATATATTCGATTAGTAATTATAAAATTGTGGTTTGTAAAATTTGAACTGTGCTAATGAATTATACTTTTGGGCATGTTTCTTTAGAGAGAATCCAAACCGGAGAGAAGAGAAAATACAATGAATTTGAATGCAAAAGCTATCAGATTCATTATATTTTTTCTTCTCTCCGCTGTGGATTCTTTCTTCAAAGAAACATGCCCTAAGGGCTGTATGGCCCCACTTCGAAGCTCCTTTTAAATCGAAAGTTATTTAAAAAAGTGTTTGATAATAAAAAGTAGAAATAGAAAAAACAGTAAAAAAGTAGAAATTAGAAAAGTTACAGTTTGATATTTTTGCTCATTCTACTTCTCTAAAAAAAGTAATTCATATTATTTTAATTAAAATTTTAAGTATTATAATTTTAAATAATTTAAAATTTTAATAATATATATATTATTTTAAAATTTTAAAATAATATATTTATTTATTATTTTAAATTTTGACATCAGTTAAAAAATTATTTACTAGATATCTTATAAAATTTGGCAGCACAATAAAGAATAAAGTAAAGTATAATATAGTTTAGCACAATTATAAAACAATTGGCAGTGGTGCCAAATAAGCCCTACGTCTACTCATTCCTTTGGTGAGATAACATGTAGCTCCTAAAGACATTGAATAAGGTGCTTAAGCCATTATAGGCTCCAAGTTTGAGGCAAGCTAGGAGAACGACACATGGTGAAAAGTATAGAACAATATAAGGCAAAAGTGGTTTTAGATATTTATGTATTCAATTAGTAAATATATTGTGGTTTGTAAAATTTGAACTGTGCTAATCAATCATACTTTTGGGCATGTTTCTTTAGAGAGAATGCAAACTGAAGAGAAGAGAAAATACAATGAATTTGGATGCAAAAGCTATCAGATTCATTATATTTTCTCTTCTCTCTGCTATGGATTCTCTCTTCAAAGAAACATGCCCTAAGGGCTGTATGGCCCCGCTTCGAAGCTCCTTTTAAGTAGAAAATTATTTAAAAAAGTGTTTGATAATAAAAAATAGAAATAGAAAAAAATAGTAAAAAAGTAGTAATTAGAAAAGTTACAATTTGATATTTTTGCTGGTTCTACTTCTAAAAAAAAGTAATTCATATTATTTTAATTAAAATTTTAAGTATTAAAATTTTAAATAATTTAAAATTTTAATAATATATATATTATTTTAAAATTTTAAAATAATATATTTATTTATTATTTTAAATTTTGACATCAGTTAAAAAGTTATTTACTAGATATCTTATAAATTTTGGCAATACAATAAAGTAAAATATAATACAGTTTAGCATAATTATAAAGCAATTCAGCGATGCCAAATAAACTCTAAGTCTACTCATTCCTTTGTGAGATAACATGTAGCGCTTAAAGACATTGAATAAGGTGCTTAAGCCATTATAATAGACTCCAAGTTTGAGGCAGATCGGGCTCATTTTCTAAGCAGGGGACGGCTAATACCATCCGAACGGGTAAGAACAGGAGAACGACACGTGGTAAAAAAAAATCGAACGTTCATGAGAGCGACTTTCTCTCCTCGTCAACTTTGTCTGGGGAAGAGAGTCAGGAGAGCCAGAGGCGTCGATCTTCGAGCTCGGCGATGAGGACGCCGGGGAGGCGGAAGGACGTTTGGGGGTCAGGGCTACGAATGGATCCTCATCGATCTCGAGGCGCAGGACGCCGCCGCGGTAGACGGAGAGGCGGAGAAGGAGAGGCCGGGCGTTCTGTGAGAAATGGTCACCGCCTCCTCTATGAACGCTGCCCGTGCCCTCACCGGCCTCTCCATATCCAGCCACAGCTCCTCCTCCGCCGCCAACGTTGACCGTTTCGTTGTCCCCGCCGGTGGATTCACCCTCAGCTCCCTCGCTGGCCGATCTCTCATGGCCTCCCCCTCCTCCCGCTTCCTGCAACCTCATACGTCCGCCCCTCGCCGTCCGATCTCGGCCAGGGCTTCCGCCGTGGAGACTCTTGTGGCCATCGCCACGGAGGCCCTCGTAGAGAAGTCCGTCAACACCATCCGGTTCCTCGCCATCGACGCCGTTGAGAAGGCTAACTCCGGCCACCAGGGGCTTCCTATGGGGTGCGCGCCCATGGGCCACATCTTGTACGATGAGGTGATGAAGTACAACCCTAATAATCCGTACTGGTTCAACCGTAACCGCTTTGTGCTCTCTGCTGGCCACAGATGCATGCTCTAGTATGCCCTGCTTCTCCTTGCTGGCTACAAGCCTACAATAGCGTCACGGTCTGGAAGTTACAGTGGCGGCTAAGCACGCGACCGTCGCCACTGCCACCATCTCCGTGTCCCCCGGCAGCAGATGTCTTGTCGTGGTAGACAGAGACGTAGATAGTGTTGTCGGCGGCGGGCGGGGTCGGATACGTTGAAGACGAACGGTGAGAACGGCGAGAACAAGCGCTCAACCGTTGGATTTTTTTGCACCACGTGTCGCTCTCCTGTTCTCACCCGTTCGGATGGTATTAGCCGCCGCCCTCGGCTTAGAAAACACGCCCCATATTCATGGCTTGGCCTTGAAGGCAAGATTGAATGGGTTATTAGTATGAACAAGACCCTTTGGGTTTACTAAGTAAAGCTCGAGCTGATAAGAGTGAGAGACCATATGTTATGAAAACCGGGGCTCACACCATATTTTAATTTATTTGCAGAAACAAAATTAAATCAGCTAGATTATTAGGGGTCGTTCATCCTAATTTACCAATCTCGATTAATTCTGATATCTGATCCACAATTAGAGATCGGATCTGAAAAGATCAAACTCGATTTGGTAGAATTTGACACTATATCATCTTCATAGTCGTCTGATTTTTTTAGATCTATGTAAATTAATATCAGCTGTTGATTTAATAATATAGCGTAAATTTGTTGCCCTTTTATTATGAACTATTGCATATGATGATGGACAAATCTGGACCGTGAACTATGGTTGAATTTTACCCATAACTTCTTTGGATTAGATATAGATCGCTGGATCTCACGGATTAGATCAAAACTGTTGAGATGTATGATCAGATTTTGAGCAATGGATCTGGGCTGTCAGATGATGAAGCCTATTCTTCTTCTTTGTCTGCTCGTGTAAGGTAAGGGACAATCAAAGTTCATTGCTGCTTAACCTTAGGTGCTCGGCCATCAGAACTGCTTTGACCGAATGTCCTTTGCGCCAAGACAGATTGGCAGTCAGGTATGGAGCTGGTTGGTGGTCGTTCAAAGCTGATCATGCTTAAACAAAAGAGTTATGAACATAACAGGGGTCATCGAAGAATCTTTCGATTCCAGCGATTCGAGCATCGAATGGTTGGATCCTCCTACTTTTTAGTTCGCCAAGCTGCAGCTTCATTATGATTGTAGCATTTATTGTTACTATATTTTAAGAGTGTTTATTAGAATAGTTGTGTTGTTTTATTAATGTTAGTATTATTTCAAGTTTTAAATATTATAATTAAATAATAGTGGCACATGAATGAGTCACACATATTTCTTACACATAATTAAAATTTAATTTTTTAAAATAATTAAATTCACAAAATTATTATTTAATATATAATTAGTATAATTAAATAATAAATATTTATTTATTTATTTAATAAAATATTAATTAATTAACTTATAGTATATATTTAATTAATCAAAATATTAATTATTTAAAATTATTTTATAGTATATATATATATATATATATATATATATATATATATTAGTTCTGCCGTTACACTATTATGTAATAATAAAGACATAGGAACTTATGTTTATGAAAATAATGGAAATCTACTATTTCACATCTTGACAAGTGCGCTAAACATATGCATAGTATGCACTTCAGTTGGCCGCCATAGTGCAGCAGGAAATACAATCCCGCTAAACAAGGCCTCAGAAGGCCCGATGGGGAGTTCAACTACAATTAGGGTAGTGGGTTGCAGATTCCAAACGAGGATTATGAGTATGAACCTAACACTTAAGCCTTTCTAAGAGCAAACTTAAACTAAGACTAGTGGAGGAGATGATTAGTATAAATAAGATGCTTAGTGCTAACCAATAGCAAATTTGATTTGAGGTTGCATGGAAGAGATGTTCAATTTGGAGGAGAGGCTCAAAGGACTTATGGATGTGAAAATGACACTTTGGAGTTATTGAGAATAAGCTCAACCTAAGGTCACGAAGGTACTTGGCCTTGAGTTGGGGGGCTCGAAAGATTGTGAATGAACCATGACCATTGGGACTTGTATTAACAATCTCATCTTAAGGTCATAGGCGGTGAGCTTGATGTGACATCCTCGAGTTTGAGATGACCTTCAACACTTGATGTGATAGTTTCAAGCCTAGTTTACAATCATTTAGATTGAGCCTTTTGTTAATACATGCTTTGTTTGAATTTAATAGGTGAATAAGAGGTAATTGTTTGAGTTTATAACTTATCTTTGTCTTACTAGGATAGTAAACATATTTATAATATATAGTCTTAGTTTTGTTGCTACGATTTTTGTTTCTAAGGTTAGAGGAGAAGGTGCATCCCTTCCATAAGTCTTACAAATAAGACTAATGATAATTATAGCACTTTCTTAGGGTCAATCATAGTCTTAATGCTTTCAATTAAACTTGATTGCATAGGTTTAGTTCCCACATTGCGATTAACTATGCGATATGCCGCATTTATTGTCTTGCTTTAGTTTCTCGTCTTTATCGGGATATGTTGACCAATCTTTGTTGAAGCTCGACTTAGATAACCTTTTCTTGGTTAGAGTTTATGAATGAATTTATATGTAAAGATTGTCTAATGGACCTCCTCTTTACACTAGGTCTTTTAAGTGAGTTTGAAGATGTACGATGCTAGTGATGAATGATTATGTGAACGACATAATGTCTTCCAAATTAGCATATTTAAAAGACATTACCAACTAGTCGAAAGAGCTAACAAGGGCTCTCGCGAGTCAAGAGAATCACCTCTAGGCATTTTAAGTAAGATGAGTAGAAAAGCTTTATGCATGTTAATAGGCATAATTATTGCTTCTATTTTAAATATTTAATATTTAGAGAAAATTTTTTAGACAGAGACACTACAACAATCTTAAATTACTATGTTTTAAGATTCTTATTTTCACTAGATCCAATGGTTAGTAAGGGATCTTGTCTCAAATTTTTGTAAAATTTTTAAAAGTATAAATCTTAAAATAGTATTAAAATGATTCTGCTTTAAGATTCGTATTTTAAACGGATGGAAGGATTAACAGGGACTGGATAGGATTCTTTTTCTAATTTCTTAGCTTGTCTTTCAAATGCATCAAAATTCGTGTGAATAAAAAAATTTGAAACTACCACATTGCAATTTGCATGGACTCCAGGCTATGCCTCTCCAATTTGACCAGAGTTGACCTAGTCGTCTAAGGACCGAACAGTTGGTGGGCATCGAGGCGTCCCGCCTGTTCCCCAAACTTAGCCGGGAACCAAAACGATCCTTGCGTCTTCCCTCGCCCCATTTCCCCGACGCAAACAGCAACCGCACCTGAGTTCCATGCCATACCAATTTCATTGACGTGGTGGCGGCGGTGGCAACGGCGGCCATGAACAGTGGCTTGATTCCCACCGGTTCGAAGCGGAGGATCATGGTGGTGGCCGACCCCTGCCGGGAGTCGGTCGGGGCCCTCGAGTGGGCGCTCTACCACGCCGTCGTCGAGCAGGACGACATCATACTCTTCCACGTCGAGTCGGGGGTCGCTCGGCGCCCCTCCCCTTTCTCCGCCTTCCTCTGCCGCCCTCCCTCGGTGGCGGCGTCCCCGGGCCTGACCGCCTCTGCCTCCCTCGGCAGCGGACCCAGCGACGGCAGCTGCGATGAGTACGAGTTCCTGGACGCGATGAGGATGAGGTGCGCGACCGTCCAGCCGAAGGTGAAGGTGCAGGTGGAGAGGGTGGGGATGGAGAACAAGGACAAGGCGACTGCCATCCTCACGCAGACGAAGGTGCTCCAGGTCGACCTCCTCGTCATCGGCCAGCGCCGGACCCCCACTTCCTTCCTAGGGTAAGTGTGAGATAGAAATTGGACGAGCATTCCTATTGTCGTCTCTAATTCTTTTGTCTTGAAATTTTGGTAAATTTATCTCCAAACTATACCCCAATTGCTATCGATTTGAAAGATTCAAACACAAGTAATTAATATTTTCAAACTAAAATTGTACGATCATATGGGAGAATTTACATCAAAATAATTGTAATTGCCAAACTAGTAGGGGCTAACTACAATGAGAAAGGAGTCAAGGACAATATGCTCCTCGGGACCATTATGCCTTGTCTTCCAATTCTTGTAAAACCTAGGTAGGTAGCTGGCCTAATGGGCTAACTCTATTTTGACCTCTAACTCGGTTCTTTTATTTTGGGTTGTGTTAAAAAAAAAAAAGAAGCCTAATTTGAAAATGTATTAGTTTGTTTCAATGGAAATTCATCTTACTCAACCTTCTTTAAAAGTTAATCCATCCTATAAATTGTGTATTTTTAGCATTTCATATCTCTTCATATGTTGACCCTTAAATACTTTTACTTCGGATTCTTACTGTTTCATGTTGTATATTATGAATTGCTCCATAGAAGCCACAATCATTCATGAGAAAAGAACATCTACTTTTTACATTAGAAAGTTGCGCTTGCCATACTTAAGATAGGTCAATTACCTTGAAGCGCTCTTCTTTTTGCCTATTTATTAAATATACCTTTTGTTTTCATTATGTACGACAAAAACACATAATAAATAACATTGGTAAAGAGTTCATAAATTAGTGATCGTCCTTATTCTGTAATAAGAGTAAGGAATGAATGCACTTCGTAGAGAAGTAATCAAGAAAATTTAATGCTTCTATGTACTAGTCATGCATGTTAAAAATTTTTATATGGTAGAGATGAAACTGAACGTTATCAATCCAGTTTTCCTTCCTTGCCATATTATTTTAAAGCCAGGAAGCAATTGTGAGAGGCTTACTTTTCATTCTTGTAGGCGCAAGCTTACTGGAAGCATGTCAAATAAAGGAATTGACGTAGCAGAATTCCTGATCGAGAACAGCAGTTGCCTTTGCGTCGGTGTTCAAAAAAAGGGCCAAAACGCAGGCTATCTCCTCAACACTAAGACTCACAAGAACTTCTGGCTCCTTGCTTAGGCATGTTATCTATTACTTCATCTACGCCGTTTTGGCTAAAGATAGATGCCATGGTGTAATGATGTCGTTTGGCATATATATTAATCAAATAGAAGTTTCTATGTGTGTGGAACAATTAGCATGTGAGAACTATTCAGTGAATCTATATTTCATGAAAATGTAATGTGTAATTGTGTATTAATCTTGTTCCTTTTTAGCTGGACATATATCCTTTTGCAAGTGTTTATCTTTATCTATTCAATTTAGATCGTAGAACCAAGTTTTCCCCTTAGGTCATTACTGAATTAATTGTTGGTATTCAAATTTCACAATTCATTCAGAGTTGCTAAGATCATGGGAGGTATTCTCCAACCAAAACATCTCCATTTTTTTTCTCTATATTAAGTGTAATTTACTTGTATCATCAAGATGTTATTTTTAGTTGTATCTCTGCTTTTGTTTTCTCCTGAAAAATAAAGCTCCTTGTGTTCCACTATAAGATGATCTTCAGCGTGCTGAAATGATCGAAGTGCTCCAAAACCAAGTGATCTTAAAGGACAAGAGCAAAAGAACATTGAAGCCATTTTATCTTTTGAAGGGAAAAGAGCATGGAATACCTGAACAACTCGACAACACTAAAATCAGAGGTAACGTTGAAATTTCAAAGTTTTGTAGGAGACTTAATCATCTAAGGAACTAAAATGCATTTACTGCTAAGAGTATTTATTTCCAAATTATGATTGATCTTTTGTTTAGTTATACAATGAAGATCTAACATTATGTGTTCTACCCATCTGAGGAAGGAAAATTAGACTACTAATTCAAAGCAAGACGCGAAACAAAATGCCTTGTCTTCTAATACCTGAACAGAACTTTGTGGCTCTTTTTTTTCCATTATATTATTTTGCACTAACTTAGATTCATTGCATATTTGTAGATGACGTAATCCAAGATCTTGCACTCCTAACTGCAGCAAAATTGAATCAGAAAAGTCAGTATCTTCTCGTCATCTTCTTCTACTGTTGGCAGGAAACTAATGTGAGTTCTCTTCTTGCCATCTCATGTCCAGAGCAGCGTGGTTGATCACCATGGCCACTTAGAACAGCTTGCCGTCTCTACCTTTGTCCTCTGCTTCGTTCATGAGTTCAGGTATCTCACATACTTCTTGATCTTGTAGAGTACTCGGAGACAAGCCTATGAAACATTGATGACTTGTCTTCCAATAAATTACGCGGGCTGTCAAACTCAGCAACTTTCCCTGAGATGCATATATAAACAATTGGTAAAGATCTTTAAGAAATGTAATAAGCATATCATGAGCTTCACTAAGTTCAATTCACTATGAATTATAGGTTATTGCAGATTGCCAGAAATCATTAAGATAGATGGATACCACAATGACGCGGATATGCATAGTTTTTTCAGTATCACCATGTTATAAAAGTTACTCCTAGTAGAGGTATCCTTCTCTTGTTCTCTTTGTTGGTATTTTTTTGAAGGCCCAGTGAAGCAAAGTATTCAAAGCATATAACAATATGTATCGGTAAATTCAATAACTAAATCAGCTAGAGATTGACTTGCTTAGTGACCTACCGTCAGTAAGAACCAAAACCAGATCACTGTCAATAACAGTAGGGATACGGTGTGCAATGGTGCATACGGTACAATCCTTGAACTCCCTTCGAATAATCTTCTGAATAAGATTATCGGTAGCCGTGTCAACTGAGGCTGTCGCCTCATCGAGCACCAAGACGCGGGCCTGCTTAAGCAATGCCCTACCCAGTGAAACGAGCTGGCGCTGTCCAACACTCCAGTTTTCTCCATTTTCCAAAACTGGAGAGTTGAGAAACAAAAAAAGTTTATTAACAAAGTGCATGAGTGTTGCTGATTTCAAAAGAAAAAACAAACTTTAGCAACCATTTTTCATCTGAGCTGATAATTCGGAATTTTCAGTTTTTTTTAATTGCAGATATCAGAGTTTACAAATAGACAACAAAATCAACCATTTTGCAAACGAACAGTAACAAACCTAGAGAATCAAGCTTTTCTGCTTTCTGGCGGATCAGGTCTCCAAGCTGACATTTGTCGAGTGCCTATGGAAAAAAAGAAGGCTTTCAGAACATATGATGTCATAAAAAGCAACTTTTGCAGTTCTCTAAGCTACAATTACCTGCCATATTTCATGATCAGAATACTGTTCAAGAGGATCGAGATTGACCCTGATTGTACCCTCGAATAGCGTCGGATCTTGAGGTATGATGCTAAGCTGAGAACGAAGGCTGTGGAGGCCAATGATGGATATATCTATATTATCAATGATGATTTTTCCTTCTACAGGTTCAATTAGTCGAAACAAAGCTTGTATAAGAGTTGATTTCCCACTTCCAGTGCGCCCAACGATTCCTATCTTTTTGCCACCAGGAAATGTGCAGGTTATACCGTGAAGGACCAAAGGTAAGGAATCCTTATATCGTACCTTTTTTGTCATTGAGAGGAAAATCAAATTAGTTATTATCACAAGCTAATGATTTCAAGAAACTAAGTTTCACGCACAAGAAAGATAAAATTTGAGGACAAACCTTCAGATCAATCAATTCAATCTTCCCAGTCTCTGGCCATGAAGATGCAGGGCAACAATCCTCAATTACAGCTGGTGCCTCGCTTGGAATTTGACAATACTGATATATACGTTCAATAGAAATTATTTTATTCTCGAGTTTACAAAAACTCAATATCCACCTTGATAACCGAGCATTCATGTTTAAACCATAGGTTACAGCTAGACCGGCCATACCTACAGCATGAACCAATTTTCGGTAAAAACAAAACTCCGAACTGAAGAATCATACAAAGATGAAAGTGAAGATCATTCAGCAAAGAAATGCATCAGGAAAGCATTAAAAGTTTAAAATTGAAGAAGCACACATACTAGGATCAATAGACCCATGAGGGAAGCTGATGAGGAGAGCCATGCAGAAAGCGAATACAAAAGTTGAAAGCAATTCCATCCGTAAGCAAAGCCATTCAATTGCTGCAAGACTGCAGAAGGATGGACGGGCAAAACAATCGAGCAGGTATAGATTCCTCTTCAGAAAACGTTTTTCTTGACTGAAGCCTCTAATAGTAGCAGCTCCAGCAATGGACTCCCCGAAAAGATGAATTACTGGGGATTTTTGTATGCTTACAATCCGCACTAGTTCCCTCGATGAAGCCATGTAATATTTCTGCATAGTAACAAGTACGTCAACAAGCAAACTTAACTACACATATCATTAATAAATATTTGATACAATGAAAAAAAACCCCACAAAAGTTGTAGTTGGATGAGTTGAATTGACCGGGATAGATGGTGCTAGGTGGTATAGAGACCTACTTAAAACAACAATATTTTGAAACAGGGTTGATATATCGATCTGAGCTGGTGTTCCAATCCAAGCTCAGATTAATATGTACTAACTGAATCGGACAAAACTAATGTAGCAACAAAAGCAAGTGGAAGCAATAGCGAGTGACATGATTGCATCTTGAGCAAAAGCCTCGTCTACAGCTTCTGCTCGTCACAAGTAGCTTCCATCGAGCTTCCACCTGGCACTAGTTTCTCTCCCCCTTTTCTCCTCCCCTTCTTCCTCTCCTCTATTCTTTCTCTTTTCTTCTCTTCTTTCCTCTTCTCTCTGTTACACCGGTCCATGTACCAATCCCTAATTGGCTAATTTTTTAATCCTTGATTGAAATTCTAAATGACCACATGACTTGTGGTTACGTTATCCAAGAACACACAGTATAATGCACTTGTAATTTGTAACTAGACAAAAAGATCCGATATAATAAATAAACATAAGTATAAAGATATTAATTAGTCATTCCATTGGTAAATCTAGTAATACACGATGCATCATAAAGCCAATTACCTGCATCCATAAGCAAGCAAGTGCCATGGGGAAAAATAGAAGTAGAACTTGCCAAGTGACTTTGGACATAACGCCAACTATACCAAGAAGTTGTATAGTTGTTGCAGCAAACCCTCCCAGTCTGAAAGGTATATCAAGGTCCATAACACTCTGATCAACTGAAACCTGGATTCTCAGGACCAAACAAAGATGAGAAGTGGATTTCATACAGTGTACCAATAGGTTTAGTATTTATTAGTAACACCAAAAGTTACTTACCCTATTCAGGACCCGTCCAGATGGAGTAGTATCAAAGAATGACATTGGAGCTCGAAAAACAGTCCTAAGCATCCTTAAAAAGAACTTTTGTGAAGCTGCTAACCCAAACGTAGCTACCAGAACAGCTCTAATAAAAACAAACAGTGAACTCCCAAAAGCAAGGCTCATATAAACGACCAAAAGGACCATGCTATCTGTTTTCGGCGCGCCACCTCTACTTTGAGGATTTGCCCATGCCATCCACCAGTTGCTTGCAATTTGGAGTACCTGAAATATAGTTTGAGCAAGGATGATCAATGGTATTAATGTTCCTTTATATGCTGCGGCCATGTATGACAGGTATACTTTCAAGCTAACTCTTCCTTTCTCACGCTCCTCTTCTTGAGCCATTTGTTTCTTCCATTTGTGCTTCACTTTCTTTTTTTCTTGTTCTGCTTTATCCTCAGAAGATAGTGCATCTTGTGGTCTTTCTCTTTTCAAATTATCTATATTTGTTGCACTTGATGTTAACTTTTTACTTGATATAGGAGAAGAACAAATATTAGTGGTTCCACATGAATCCTCAAAAGTATCAATTGTTTCAATTGCTTCATGATGAGCTGAAACTAGCGCATTGAAGTCAGTTCCTGACTGCAAGAGATCTTCATATTTTCCAGCCTGTACAATTCGTCCGTCTTTCAGAACCTGCGGCAGTGATGAGTAATGAGCAAAGTTTCATACTTCAAAGTTCTATGCACGGATCTAACTGCTCCTGGTAAGGCTATCTATATTCAACTTTGTCCTCATCTGTGATAAAGTGATCATTATTTTTAATGGGCATAAATTTCAACAATTTGCAATGACAGTAATATTAAGCCAATCAAGTGAGTATCATGTGAATATACTTATTTCTAGCTGTAGATCTTAAATGCCAGTTTTTGCATAAGCTACTTTTGCTGAATCATCCATTCTGCAATGAAAATATTCTTGACAGCAGCAAGAATTCGATGATAAAATTCATTAAGGGAGGAAACATAAGCAAATACTGAGGGGAAAATAAATAAATGATGGCAGAGTCCAGAAACTCAACCTCCTTGCATAGGTAACAAGGTCAAACATTGGCTTGGTGGCCACTGATACATGGAAGATCTTGATGTTTGAAGATCAGGTGAGGAAAATGCCGGGGAATAAGAATTTGGGAGACGTTAATCCTAGATTTGCATAAATTTTAGCAGAAAAGCAGAATGTTGATATAATCAACAGAGGGTAAATTAAGCTATATAAATTATCAGTGAAAAATTCAATAGCTTTCCTATCAAGAAATCAACCAGAACATAAATTTGTTGAATAAAACAAAAACAATAAATGATTTCCCTTTCCATGAATAGATCAAAATCACACGCATAAAAGCTTGCCATACCAGAATTTTGTCAGCCGCCGGTAGAAACTCAACCTGATGAGTGACATAGATCACAGTCTTGCCTGATAATGCCTTTAATATGTATTCCTGCAGAAGAACAGAAAAAAGTCAAAGGGAGACATAGCTACATGAGAGAGGACAGATAGAACTGCACATTCTAACCTTAAATAGCTCACTTCCTGTGTGAGCATCGAGTGCACTGAAAGGATCATCAAGCAAATAAATATCTGCATCTTGGTAAAGTGCTCTAGCAAGCTGAACCCTTTGTTTCTGGCCACCACTCAGGTTAATACCTCTATCACCAATGATAGTTTGATCTCCATGCAATAGCAGTTCCAAATCCTTCTTCAGGCAACAAGCATGAAGAACACTTTTATATTTTGGCTTATGCATTGGGCTACCAAATAGAACATTTTCCTCTATATTTCCAGACTGTATCCAAGCTGACTGAGGAACATAAGCAGTAGATCCACTTATCCTGACCTAAAAAAATAATAGTTTAAAAATATATATCTTAGGATGTTAAAAAGTCACATGATTGATTGTAGGAATCTGAAAATTACTTACTTCTCCTGAAATTTTTGGTATCTCACCCAGTATGCAAGATAGGAAACTAGACTTCCCAGAACCAACTACACCACAGATTGCAACACGCATACCCTTTTCAACTTTCAGATGTATCTCAGTGAGTGTAGGTGTTGTGCAGCAGGTGTCCCAACAAAATTCGCCTTCAATAATTTCGATAGCATAGTTTGTAATGCTCCGTGGAACAAGAATGGTAGCATCTTCTGGTATCTCTTCCTCTTGCAAGAAACCAGATATCCTGTCCAACGAAACCTTTGTCTGAGCAATCATGGAGACCAGATCGGGAAAGTTCCTGAGAGGCTCTTGCAGAATCCTAAAGGTAGCTAAAGCTGAGAGCACGCCACCAGCTGTAAGCTCTGCACCCATCAATATAGATGTACCAAAAGTTATGACCGAGACAAATATAGGAGATCCCCAAAAGATAAAGGTGATGGTAGACTGCGTATATAACGCTTTCCTGAGCCACTTGAATTCAGAATTCCTCAACTCCTCTAACTTCAACCGGTACTTGTCTTCCCAAGCCTGGAGCTTCAGTATTCTCATGTTCCTCAAACATTCCGTGGTCTTTCTCATTCTTTCATCCTTGGCGGCCATTAGATTGTCCTGATAAGTTTCCTGTCTGTGGGAAAGAGGAAGTGTTACAATAATGGAGAAAATAGTAGCTACTAGTGTTGCAACTGTGGCAAATCCGACGTTCTTATACAAGATTGCTAAAGAAAGAATGATTTGCAGTGGAAGCATCCATATATCATGGAGGTACCATGAGTAATCACCCACTCTCTGCACATCCACTGCCATGTAGTTGACTATTTCACCACTCGAATGACTTTGCCGGGCTGTGCTCGATAGCCTGAGCCCTTTCCTGTACACCATTGCTGTTAAAGCTGATCTAACATGCATACCCAATATGTCTACTCCTAAATACCATTGCCGGGCCGTAATAGTCTCTATCAACTTTGCTGCAAAGAATATAGAGGCTAAAATGAAACCTTCATGGGGAAATGTAACATTGCCACTCAGGTAATCAACAAAGTAGCTGATGAGATAAGGCCCAACATAGGAAACTGCAGTGTTTAAACCAGCAAAGACAGCATTCAGAGCAGCTTCTTTCCAAAATGACCGGATGATAGCCAAGGCCAATGACCGCTGCCTTTCAGGGCTCTCAGGTTTCAGTTTCTCCCAATTTGAACTCAATTTCTTGTAACATGTTTTTGAGCGATCTTGTTTTGCTAGAAGGGGTATGTCCTGCAGCTCTAACGGGCACTTCGCACCCATTGACAGGAGTGGATCAAGCCAGGACAAGGTAAGAAGGCTGAAGAGGCCTGCCTCACTGTAAGGGGTGACTCTAAGACGACCCACTTCTTCATTGAGCAATGGTTCCCTGAGGTCTTGACTGTCCCTGTAAGGCTCTACAGACGTAACACCCCTAATTGAGGCAACGAAGAGGAAGGAAAGGGCAGGTAGTGAAGAATAATTTGCTAGCATGTGGGCGTTAAGGCTTATTGACTTGGCTACCAATTGCTTCATGTCGGCGTAAGCAATGTAGAGACAGAGGCTAAAGGAAACGAGCCACCAAATCCTAACTAAGAAAGGGAACTCAGGCAATGCCTTGAATTTACAATGGAATGCCAAGGAACCCAACACAAGCCAAGCCAATGCTTGCACGAAGGGCAGGTAAAGAAGAGCATAATGTCTGGAACCGGATTCTCCTCTAATCAAGTTCAGGCTTTCGTACCCCAATGTCAATATCTGGATGAAGAAAATGAAGCAGCAGCATAAAGCTGTGACCTTGAACCAGTAGCGGACCGTCGCAGATCGATTGCAGTCCGAATCACCCCGAACGGTGGGCGGGGCCTGGCTGCCATTCTTGGGGGCCGGGGCTTGACGGATGGCGAAGGAGAGGACTCGCCGCGCGGAGGCAAAGAAGAGGAAGAAGAGAAGCAGCAATGCATGGATAGCGGCCGCAATCTGCTCGGGGAAAGGGAGGTGGCCGAGCGGGCTGAGAAAGAGAGAGGAATCCATCGACCTCCCCAAGATTGGATTTTGGAGAGAAGCAGGATCCAGCTTTGGCACCTCACCACCGAGGTCACGGAGATTTAAAGAGATAACACGAAGCAAGAAGCGGCACCAGGTTGCAGACGACACATTGCACATGGAAACAAAGGGGCCTTCCTCCAAGCCAGCCTGCGCATGAGAAAGATGAGATTCGTGCATCCAGACAAAAAAGAAACGAAAAAAAAAAAAAAAAAATTACCAACCCGATCAACGGCCCTGCTCTCCCGCAGCCTCTGCCCCCCGAGTTCGATGATTCCAAGAATGAGATTTGGGGAAGTGTGAGCGAGTGCCAAGGATGCAGAGGAGGGAAAAGGGGGGTTTGGACTGGTGCTGTAGAACCGATTCCTCGGCCTGGCCCTTCTCCGACAGAGACCAATGCTGCCGCCGGGGTACTCTGAGGGCGGAGATCTGCTCAGGGGATGCGGGGGTGCAGCGCCATTGCCATGCGGGGAATGGAGATGGAGATGGCCATGGAAGGGTTTATGGAGGACTGATGGCTGCTGCTACATGTGGCGGGAGGTGGTGAGCTTGTTATATATGAGATTGCATGGGGAATAATGTTATGCCTCCAAAGCTGAGCAACTTCTTTTTGTGGATTTTTTAAATCCAATTCCAATCCCTAACCAACCAGAATGAAAATGGCGTGGATGATAGAATATTACAAGGCAGTTGGACTAAGATGCGCACGTGAAACAATTTTAATTAACTATAATTTATCAAATGTGCTACATAAAAGGGAGAAAAATTTCTAGGAGGATGGTACCTAGGAATCTCAAGCATAATCCCTTCCTTCTCAAGCATGATCACTTGCTTACTATTGAAGCAGAATTATTTTAATATTGTTTTAAAATTTGTGTTTTTAATAGATCTAATGTTAAGTAGGTAACTCTCCTTGATATTCCTAAGTATAACTTTGTCTAGAAATTTTTTTTAAGAAAAATAAATATATAGTAGCAATTGCTAAAATTATAGTTGGAGCTAAAAATAACAAGAGACGAGGTAAATACTCATTTTTTATTTGACACTCCATTCACCTAATTATACAAATTTAATACTAGAATTCAACTAAAAACTCGAGTTAGTGCCCAAATTTTTTTATTTTAAAATTTTTTTATAAAATATTATTTTAATTTATTTATATAATAATTATTTTAAATTTTTTAATAATAAAAAATATTTTTATTTTATTTTAAAAATCAGATATTTTAACCCGATGAAAACTCCAAATTATCAAAATTTAAATCCATCTCATTTAGCAAATTAGACTTGGAATCCACCGTAGACCGCATTAAATACTCAATGGTGTCTAGTTAAACTACTATCCCTAGTTGGAAGTAGCTAATAGTATTGCACCGGAAAGAAACGCAAAACGCATCTTAATAATTAGAGGATAAGAAAGAATAATAAAAGGATATCTGAATTCAAAGAAGAAACTAAAGACATATTCTCTATATATCCATCCAATATTAAATATTCTAATATTTCTTGGGGTGCAAATTAGAAAAACATTTGGATATCCGTGAGCCTATATTTTATTCTACAGCTAGACAACTCCACGTAATTGCAACTACTATTAATGCTACAGGAATCAAGGACACGTACCCACGCATCTCTCTGGAATCTCGAATCCACGTGTGCTTGCTTTCTCGCGAACATGCGCCAACTGGCTACATTCTACTAATTATTATTTATTGAAGGACGGATGACGTGGATATTACATGTGCATTAATTAAAGCTCCCTTTGGCGGCGCAGTGGGGCATCGATTCCATGGATGTTGGAGGGGGCGAATCTATTGAAAGCGCACGGCCGACTTCGGAAAGAATATATAAAAGAGGCGGCAAACTAAGTGAGTTGATCCATCATCCTTGAGAATATTCTACACGAATAAAGTGAAAGGGTTCATCGCAAGCACAAGTAGAGAGAGAGAGAGGGAGAGAGAGAGAGAGAGCAGCTTCGATGAATATCCAAGTGCGTGTGTGGAGTAGAGGTAGGGCCGTAATAGGAATGATACCGCCAAGATTGGGCAGAAAAAAACCATATCTATTCTCCTCCTAGTAATATGGAGAAATGAAGTGCGAGTGTCATGTATATTGTTAATTTAGGAAGCATGTCTTTTTAGTTGAGACTTGAGCACTTACGGATTTAAATGGATCATTAGGGTTTGTAAGAGTAAACTCTCCTTTATAAGAGTGCATAAGCAAAATGAGAAAAAAATTTAGCCGTGAAATGAGACTCCTAGGCTTATGAATATAGATTAGTGGTGCTAGTGCTTGATGCTAGGGAAGCACGTAGAGAGAGAGAGAGAGAGATGCTTAGTTTTGGCGGAGATTTAATAGTTTATGATATAAGTGAGTTACACTAGGGTAGCTTATTGAGAGAGCTCATATTATGACTCATTGTGGTAGTTTTGATGTTAGGAGCAGATATTTGTTGCCTTGTGTTCAAGTGCTTTAGAGCTTAGTCTCATTTATACCTCTTTTTGCTGATTCTATTGTGATATTGTTTATATATATATGAGGCACATTGATATCTTTTTCTATAAATTTTATGCTTAACAAAGTTAGTGTCAGCAAAGTAATGTCGATAATAATCTATCTCCATGAGCTCAACCACATAGGCTTGATGTTTTGCTCCATAGCCCAAGAGATGTAGCATACAATGTAGCCACGAGGGATAAAGTGGTGATAAATATCTTTAGGCAAATTATGCTAGGGAGGAAGGAAAATAAGATTGTTTTTTATGACTTCAGTGGTTTTTATATACATTAGCTTGAATTGGATAGTTTAATTATATGAATGTGGATTCATCACATATAGCAAGATGTGTCCAATGCATCTTTATTAAATATCACTTATGGAAAATACTTAACTCACTTCACATTTTATATATGTCAAATGAGAAAAAAAAATCTATTTATAAGGCAAATGCACTCATTCTCAACACCTCTTTCATATTAACTAAATTATTTTTTTTTAAAAAAATAAATAAATAAGATAATTATTGAAAAGAATAAATTAAATATAAATTAAATAATGCTTGAAAAGATATTCTTCCATTAGCATTGAGACACTGACCTATAAGTGGTCCAAACATACAAATTGATTTCATCGTCGCCACCTGCTAACAAACCAAAAAGAAAGCCAATTAGGTTTGTAACTCCCGAATTCTTGATGTGCATAAGGAGAATATTGTAAAAGCACTTATTGTTGCAATAAGTGTCCTAAAAGATATCTCAAGATTACAATCAGACAATAAGAATCTTCCAACGCTTGTCTTACAGTTCTCATATGCCTCCGCCCACTTAAAAAATCTTCTCTAGGCCTCTTCATATCATTTTTCCTACGTTGGACGAATCATACACTAGTTTTTGCTACATTTTTACATTTTTTTTAATCTAAATTTCACGCAGATTGTTCTTTGATTTCTAAAATAGTAGAAGAAAAATATGACTAGCAACAAAAAAGATGTTCATGGCCACCTGGACGTCATCAGGAGAGGGCAAGGAGGATTGCGAAGTTGAATGAGCGTAAAAGAGCGAGTCGAGGAAATCTCTGAAAAGCCCAAGTCACTGTTTCCTACCACCCATAGAAAGCAAAGAGGGGAAAAAAAAAGAATGAAAAGAAATATAAGGGGATGGAAAAAAGATTACATGTCATACTCACTGGGAAGTAAGGCAAGCTAAGTGGCGGACGGCAAGCAGCAAGGCGTGGGGCAAGCAAGTTGTGAGAGACAGAGGCACAGTGTAGGCGAGTGACAAGCGGCAAAAGGGGCAGGTGAGCAATAGGGCGAGTGACTGTGGCGGGGCATATAGCGACAATGGGCATAGAGTAGGTGAGCAGTGACACTTTACGTTCTTTTCAGCCGAAAGTAAAAAAAAAAAAAATAGAGTATATTTTTTTTATCCTTTTTTTTCTTTTCTTTTAAGGAAACAGAAAAATGATAAACTTTAGAGGGAAATGAAAAGCTTCCATCCTTTCCTTTTATGCGTCCCTAGTAGAAACAGTAGGCAAAAGAAGAAAAAAAAAATAAGGAGATGGAAAACTAGTTAAAGAAAAGTTGAAAAGACAAAAAAAAAATTGTCACGCCATATGAGGGAGGATTTGAGCCAAAATAAGTAGACATTAACAATTTTTTGTAAAAAGTAGGGTAATTTATTAAGTTTTTCTTCCGAGAAAAAAAGGATCATCTAAAAATACTTTCAACATGCCTAAAAGGGTCCTATGTCATTTGTCAAACATGCAAACTAATGAATTCAATAAGAGATTTAAATATGAAAAGAAGGAAAAAAATATAAGAAACATAGACCTCCTAGAACGATGGCCCAACTGAATCATCATGATCAGAATGAATGGCTCGCTATATGTTTAACTTACCGGTGAAACCTGTAAATAATAAAACAAAAACAAATAAGAGAGATATCCTAATTTGTGGTCATTTGCAAGTAAAAACTACAAAATCAAGATTTGAAACATAGACCTCCTAGAACGATGGCCCAACTGAATCATCATGATCAGAATGAATGGCTCGCTATATGTTTAACTTACCGGTGAAACCTGTAAATAATAAAACAAAAACAAATAAGAGAGATATCCTAATTTGTGGTCATTTGCAAGTAAAAACTACAAAATCAAGATTTGAAACATAGACCTCCTAGAACGATGGCCCAACTGAATCATCATGATCAGAATGAATGGCTCGCTATATGTTTAACTTACCGGTGAAACCTGTAAATAATAAAACAAAAACAAATAAGAGAGATATCCTAATTTGTGGTCATTTGCAAGTAAAAACTACAAAATCAAGATTTGAAGATCTAATCTAACTAGAGGTACTAGTCACTAATCGAACTGGTATATATCAGTCGTATCAGGTGAACACCCAATAGAATCAAGCAGAGCAATCGACAAAGCAACTCAAGAAAAAAAAAAAAAAAAAAAAAAAAGAAAGAAGAACCACCTTGCATCAATAGCTCACCCATTAAAAGACAAAAATTATGGACGCGACATCCACTCGCCGCCCACCACTGCCCAGGAACAAGCCGCCGGATAAACCCCCCCAGCGTGGACACACTGCTCCCGCCCCTGATTGTCCCTCCTCCCGTGAGCCTCCCTTATCCAAATCGCCTCAGCCAGGCATTCCCCGCTCATGGACCGAGCTCTTCAGAGGTACTGTTGGCGGACCTTCCCGCATCTCTCGCCATTTTGAAGAAACCCTACATTCTATCTCCAGCAACTACTCTGATCGTGTTGTCTTTGATCCTATCAAACTTACTGCTGCCCGTGCTCAATGCGAGACATGCCTCATCGGCAGATTCCTATCCAAGACCCCTCCCCTCCATGTGCTCCGACTTGCCCTATCCAAAATCTGGGGCGCTCGCTCACCTACGGCTGTCATTGATATGGTTAATGGGTATTATCTTCTCCGCTTCTCCTCCCCCGACACTGCTATGGATATTCTGGTTGGCGGCCCTTGGACGGTTCTCGGGGAGGCCCTCTTCCTTGTTCCGTGGGAGCCGAACTTCCAGCCCCTTCTCCACAAAATTCAGCGAGCTCCTATCTGGGTCCGGCTCCCCGGTCTCCCTCCTGAATACTGGCAAGACGACTTCATATTCGCCATAGCTGCCAAATTGGGGAAACCACTGAAGCTTGATGATCGGGCAGCCACTCTAAATCGCGGGAAGTTCATCCGCGTCTGTGTTGAATTGGATCTTCACCAACCCCTTAAGGAGGGCATCTGGATAGGGCCTGAAGGCGGCGATTTCTTCCAAGTTTGCTCCTACGAGAATCTTCCTGCGTATTGTTCTGGATGTGGGCGGCTGGGCCATGCACGGAGGGACTGCCTGGAAGAACAGGAAGTCCCGTCGCACGCTACCTCGACCTCTTCTGCGCCGGCCGCAGGGGTTATGGACAAACCCCCCTGCCCATGGATCAGGGTTGAACGCCGGAAACCCAACAACCGGCGTCTGACCCAACCAGCGACCTCAGATCGACAGGGATTGTCCACGGAGAACATACCTATTTCTTCTACTACTCGGCCGGCGGAACTGCCTGTCTACACTCAGCAGCGCCAATCAGCCACCGAAGCCCCTATACTTCACCCTTCATCCGCTCCTCCTCCTGATGATCCTCCCTTTCCTTCTCCAGCCTCCCCCGACGAGACCTTAGCGAGTTGGCTTCGCTCTTCCCGGAATTCTCGCCGTGCTCAATTAGATTGGCGGCCTCCGGACCAGGCTGATATTGCCTTAGCTTTGGTGCCCGCTCCTACTCTAGCTCGTCACACTTCTCCAAGACCTCAGGAGGATGACCCGCCTCTGCGGCCTGGTGTTCGGCAGCTCCGTGACCGTTTCGTTGCGGTTTTTGGGGGACGGATGGAGGACGTTCACATGGTACGCCCCTCTCCTTCCCAAGCGGATGTTCCCTCTCCCACCCAAGCTGATGCTATGCATGATGTCCTGATGGATTCTCACACCTCTGGTTCTAAGCGGGCTAGAGGAGAAGGGGACCTGCCCCCTCCTCTCTGAGCTTCGGCTCTATTCTCCAATTCCTCTTGTCATTGCTTGTTCATGCATTGCCTCAGCTGGAATTGTCGGGGAGCTGCTCGCAAGCTCCCCAAACAAATGATCAGCCTTTGGCGGAGGACTCACGACTTGACTCTTATCATGCTTCAAGAGACGCACCTAGATGATAATGGCGCTTCTGCTTTCACTCGAGCTTTGGGGCGGTCGTGGTGTTGCTTTTCTGTGCCCGCTATTGCTGCTTCTGGTGGCCTCCTCCTAGCCTGGAATTCCACCAAATGTGCTGTTGATCTTATTGCTTCCGCTCCTCAATACATAAGTGCCCTGGTAACTGATGGCTCGATAACTTGGCTGCTTTCCTCCTTCTACGCTAGCCACCATTCTCCCGCTCGTAATCGCATGTTTGCGGACTTCAAGCTTCACTCTTTCCAGGATACCCCTTGGCTTGTCTGTGGCGATTTCAACTGTGTTCTTCGTGCTGAGGAAAAACGAGGCGGTGCTCCCTTCCGGGTTACTCCTTCTATCACCTCCTTCACTGAATTTATTCTGGCGCAAGGGCTCATTGACCTTAATTACGTCGGCTCTCCTTTCACTTGGTCCAACAATCGCAGTGGTCGCGACCGCATTCTCTGCCGCCTTGATCGTGCCATGGCTAACGGATTATGGCTGAACCTATATGGCCACTCTGAAGTTGTCCATTTACCTCGGGGAACCTCTGATCACTCACCTCTCCTCCTGCATCTGCGCCCCACTCCCAGACGTTCTCCTCCGCCTTTCCGGTATCGCTCTATCTGGAATAACTACACTGTTACGGATAAAATTGTCGCCGAACATTGGATCAGGCCTCTCCAAGAAGACCCTTCCTTCCACTGTCGCATGAGAGAACTGCAGATTGCTCTCACCTCCTGGAACAGACATAATGTTGGTCACTTAGATAAAAAGCTTACTGCTACTCAGGCTGAGCTCGCTGCCCTGGAGGCTCTCGAGGCTACTCGCCCTCTAAATACTTGGGAGGAAATGCAGCACCGCAGCCTAATCAATAAGGCTCAGGCGCTTGCTACTCAGGTTAGCATCAAATGGCACACTCTTGCTAAGTGCCACTGGATAAATCATGGGGATGCCAACACCAAATTCTTCCAGAACTATTGCCGTCTCAGACGCCGCATCAACCATGTTGGACACCTTGTTGACTATGACGGGTCCATCATAAGAGGTGATGGCCCTATTCTCCAGCGCTTTCAGCACCATTACCTCTCGCTCTGGCGTTCTCAGCATCCTGCTGGCGCTTCTACTGTTCATCAGATTCACAACTTGAAAGCCCATCTTCCCTCCCTTGCTGATGCGGAGCATGCTTCTCTCATTGGTGCGTTTACCAAGGATGAGCTTACTAGCGCTATTCGCACTTTTCGCAATGGAAAGAGCCCGGGCCCGGACGGATACACTGCTGAGTTTTTCAAACATCACTGGAACCTCATTGGGGATGACATTCTCACCTCACTCTTGCACTTCCAAGCTAGCAGTATTGTTCCTAGAGAGTGGGGGCGTACCCACATGATATTCATACCTAAGCATTGCAACCCAGCCTCTGTCACCGACTTCCGCCCCCTTGCTATGTGCAATGTTATCTATAAACTTCTTGCTAAGTTGCTTGCTAATCGTCTTACTAACCTCCTGCCTAAGCTTGTCCTGGAAGCGCAGTCTGCTTTTGTCCAGGGGAGAAGTATTCATGACAATATATACACGGTGAAGGAGATTGTCCACAGTATGTTTCGAAAGAAAAGCAAGAACCCGCTCATTCTCCTAAAGATTGATTTGGCCAAAGCCTTCGACACGGTCAGTCGTGAGGCTATTCTCATGGTTATGCGCGCTATGAACCTCCCAGAAACCTATGTGGGCTGGATCCATGCCTGTATCAACTCCCCAACCTTCTCCTGCTGCATCAACGGTTCCTTTTCTACCTACTTTGAAGCTTCCCGCGGTATTCGGCAGGGTGACCCCCTCTCCCCTTATCTTTATGCTCTTAGTACTAATGTGCTTAGTGCTCTTATACACCAGGGTGTTCAGGCTGGCCACTTAGTTCCATTTAACGACAAAGGCTGCCAAATCTCGCACCTAATGTATGCCGATGACTTAATTATTTGCGTGCGGGCTACCAGACGCACTTGTACTCACCTCCGAGCTATTATGGATAGATACCACACCATTACTGGACAGCGGGTCAACCTGGACAAATCCTATATCTACTACCCCCGCACTTGCAGGGCGGTCACGAGGAGACAGATTGCTGAAGTGCTTGGCATGCGACAAGGGCAGTTCCCTTTCACATATCTCGGCGTTAGCATATCTCCCTCTGGAAACAATCTTCATTCTTACCGTCATTGTCTGAAACTTATTCAAAGTAAATTGGACAACTGGCAAGGGCGATGGTTCTCCCAGGCAGGCCGAGTTACTCTAGCGCAGAGCGTTCTCACCTCCACTCCAATCCATCATCTCATCACGGGCGGCCTCACCCGCACGCAGCTTATTCAGCTCAACATACCTATTCGGCGATTCCTTTGGGCCAAAGCTGATCATACCCAAGGTCTTCATCTTATCAAATGGGAACACATTATTCAGCCTAGACATCATGGAGGACTTAATGTCAAAGATCTTTCTATCTTCAGGACGGCCTTAAATGGGAACCGCATCTTAAGCCTCCTCAACCACGAGGACAAACCATGGATCCGCCTTTGCCTTGCTAAGTATGGAGCTCTCACTCCTTGGCACAACCTTAAAGCTCGATCTGCTAGTGCCTCATGGCGCGCCATCCAATTTGATCTGGATATTCTCACCCCTTACCTCACCAAAGTTATTAGGGATGGGCGGCACACCCATATCTTGGAGGATCCTTGGTGTTCCGATGTCCCTCTTGCTCTTAAACCCTCCTTCTTTGATCCTGCTAAGCTTGGAGCTGGTGCGGTTGCTGATTTGATTGTAGGCTCACATTGGAACATGACTGAACTCTCCCAGTGGGTGAGTATTGACCTCCTTCATCACATCCGGCGTCATAATATTCATTTGATGGACGGTGGTGACACTTGGATTTGGAAAGATGGGTCTGCGGGGCTTCACATAACTAAATCTATCTATCGAACCCTCTTGACGGCACGCCATCCGCTCTCGGCATTCGGCGGACACTGGCGGGCTCTGTGGCATCTTGCTGTTCCTCCGAAGCTTAAACTGTTTGGCTGGAAATTACTGCATCGGAAATTGCCCACTACCGATCGGCTCCATAGATTGGGGATTTTAAACAGCTCCTCATGCTGCTTCTGTGATGTCTGTACCGAGAGCCTTGAGCATCTCTTTTTTGACTGTCGGTTTGCCCACGAGGTATGGAAACAATGCGTTGCTTATCACAACTGTGATCCACAGATCTGGCAACTCTTGGCTTCTGGCAGTTGGCTGCATGCTGGACAGCTTCTTGGTCCGGGAGGTACTGAACTCATCCTCAATATAATCTGGCAAATCTGGTTGGCCCGCAATGCTTGCCTTCACCGGAATGCCCAGCCTTCACCCTCCCGTATTTTCTTTCTTTCTCTCGCTGATTTGCAACTTCAGCAAACCGCCCTCCACCGGCGCAAGCGCAGTGATGGAGTGGATGAGACGGTCAGTAGTAAATGGACACCCCCTGCCCCTGGTTCCCTCAAAGCTAACACTGATGGCTCTTGGAATCCGCTCACTCATGAGGCTGGAATGGGATATATCATTAGGGATCATGAAGGGAGGGTTCTCATTGCTACTGGGGCCTATGGCCACTGTGGCTCTGCTCTCTTCACTGAATTACTGGCCATCCGTGAAGCTCTTGGCTATATCCGATCCCATGTTGCGTATGCATCAACTGAGATAACAATTGAGACTGATTCGCTGGAAGCTCACCACCTTATAACAAGTGCTCACGCTCACCCGGCTATTGATTTCCTCGGTATCCTCACTGAAATCAAACATCACCTGAGCCAGCGGCCTATTTGGATTAATCACACTCGGAGACACCTCAATGAACCTGCTCACTGGCTGGCCAATTTCGCGCGTCGTCAGCATGATTTTGTTATGTTTTTGGCGGACCTGCCTCCCACTTTGGCTAATCTTATTCGAGCTGATGTAACCTAGTTGTTTCCTTTCTTATTTATATAAAAAAAAAAAAAAAAAAAATAGCTCACCCATTCGCTGGATGTGGTTTCTTCTTCTCTTCTCCTCCTTTCATTCTCTTTCTTTTTCTTCTCCTTTGTGCCCTTATGGTCTAGTCCGAACATTCATTGAACCGGTCAAAAGCACAACAATCGGCCGAATCAAATCGGTTTTAAAAACTTGCATAATATATTATGTTAATTACAGCAAGATCCCTATTGCTCAGGACACTCGGTTCAACTTGCAAGGTATATCTTTGCATATGTAATGGATTACCATAATCAGGCAACTCTTTATTACACTGGACAAGAGTTCTATAACATGCTAGTTAAACAAATACTACGAATTGAACAATCTGAAAATAAGTTGATTACCACGACATCAAAGGAGTAATCAGAAAATAAATTAAGTACACATACCAAAACACACAATCAAACTCTAGTGAATTAAATCTCTTCAATCTTCGCTCAGGTACTCCTTGACACACCTGATGCTTCGTCTGCGGGTGCGCCTAAGCAACATCTGAAGAAAAAAGCTGCCACGGGCTACGCTACGCTTCCCTCATCTTGAGTATCTAGCCAAACGCCCAAAATACTTTGAACAACACTAAAATATTGTTTAAACAAGCTGTTCGAACAACAATGAAGCATTGTTAAAACTTCACATAATGCAAACCTAATTGTCCTTCAGAAGAGAGTTAGCCTGATCCTGCAACACCTTCCATGCTGTCAGGATATGCCCATCTTCTGTAAGTGGCGCTCCAACTGAAAAACGCAAGATGAACTTCCCTGACAGAACCTGCTCATCAAAGAGTTAGAGCTACACTATCACGGTAACACCATAAATAAAATATGGAAGGAGACAGTCCGAAGAACTCACGGTGTGTGATATGAAGATTTTCCCACTTGCATTGACAGCATCCAATAAACTGCGGTTCAGCTTATAGCCATTATCTGGGTCATTTATTGGCGGAATAAGGCGGAAACAAAGTAATGAAAACGTCCGAGGGGCCACAATCTGTGAATTCCCATGGAGAAAAAGAAAATCTGAGGATGCTTTGAGGGCGTTCAAAGAACTAAAACGAAGACCTTGAAACAGAAAAGACAGAATTCAAGGTGCATTACTAGTTGTTTGCCTTCCAAAACAAGTTTCTCAATTTTTTAGCTAATTAACAAAAAAAAGTTGACTTCAAAGAAAAGCCAACACTACTAGATTGCAACCTCAGTTTATGTTAAATGCAAATCAGAGCAGTACAAAAAGAATCATGCACAGGCAACAAATTAGAAAAAAAAAAATGTCATGCAACCCTCAACCTCTCCTATTATCTTATAGAAAAAATTCTTATACACTCAAAATCAAATAGTTTTACTATAGACGTAATTATGTATTCCGTTACCTATAGAGTATTACGGTTCATGGTTTTTTAGAGGCATGTAAGTCTCTCCTAATGTTTTTTGTCGTAATCAAAGTTCCAGTCAGGAAAACGCCCTTCTACTTTGCAAGGGTAAGCTTGCACAATTTACGGACTGCCAAGTGCAAACCCAACATTGACAGAATGCACTCATGGAAGGAAAGCATCATGGAATTTTTGTTTTAAAGGTCCCAGTATATATTGAATTATTGATACCTATAACTGTAAAGACTTAATGATATTTCACCATGCAAAATATACATTATAACTTTAGAAAGGACTCCGGAAATGCCAGTTAGGTATTATCTGAAGAAAATCTTCAGTATTTGAATGCAAAGCTTGGGAAAATGACAGAACAACGCATAGCTATATGGATGGAACTTAAAGAGGAAACATACATGTAAAATCATATTATGCATCCAACCAGTAGACTAGGACAAAAAAACGCTATTTCAAATAATTATTAGGCTGCTGGGAAAAAGTTTTTCAAGTTCAAGTACTTCCTGTCTTCCTGATAGAAACTACAGCAAAATACAATACTTTAAGATCAAACACCATGCAATTTTGCAAATATATAACAACAGCTAGGGCATAAAGTAATGTGGAATATTTAACCACTCTGTCTTACCTCAAACCTTGAGTCCGAATTGATAAGTTGTTCAAAATTTTCAGCTAACCGTATATGATTTCTAATGTAGCTTTGTAGATTTTCTACACCATAGAGTCTCAAAACCAACCATAGCTTTAAAGACCTGCCATTTTAATTTGAGTAGAATAAATTGGTCTGTTTAATAAACCAGTTCTGTCCCTATTCTCACATCATTTGCATAAAGAAATTAAAGAATGGTAGTAAAGCAATGCCCATCAGGTAAGTGTCATATGTAGATATATGTGCGTGTGGCAAAACGAGCCATGCCGCATCACATCACACACACATATATATTTGCATCACATCACACACATATATATTTGTGAACATATAATACAATGCAGTACCTGAATCTGCGCCCTAGAGGAATCTGCCAATCTTTAAAATCCACAACAGCATTTGATTCTGAGGCCTGGTCAAATTCAGTAACCATTTTCAATATAAATATTATATATATACAGCAACTTGAATTCAGTTCATCAAAAACACTCTTCTCATGATAGCCTTACTAAGAAATAACCTAAATGTGAACCACTCATTAATTGCTGAAAGTAACACTCTTATGATCTTAAATGTTATCTACTTTCCAAGTCTCAATGGAATACCACATATCAAAGAACACCATGATGAAACCCATCTTTCCCATCAACCAAAGGACATGAAATATAATAACATGTTCAATTTAAATGTACCCAAGCAAAACATAAAAATATCCATCTGAATCACGAGAATAACAGGTTTGCAGTAGCATAAGTATGATCTTTTAAATTTTCGGTAGGAGTTAGAGTACGTGGATTAATATATGCTAAGTTTTCTTCTTTGTAACAGTTGAAGGAAAGAGATCAAAATTCATTATTGAGATAGTCAATACAAGATATACATACAAAGAAAAAACAATAACCCTTCACGAAAGAAACGCAATGAGTTTCTACATGCATGTCCTATCTATTCAACCTACCCGAACTGGGTGGATTATTAGCGAGTATCCAACCGACCCAAACCCAATTATAAGTAATCAGATACCTATTAATCAGGTTCAGTTCGGGTAGTATAGGTCGGATCAGTGTTGGAAAAGCTGGTCCGAAACTGGCCGATACGGCCGGTTTGTATCGGTCCGGTGGAGGAGCGGTCGCGGAGCGACCATCGGAGCATGGTTGCAGTGGACGACGGGCGGACAGCATGTGGAAGCGGCGGAAGCTTCGATTGAAGATTGAAGCTTCCGCCGCCTGCGTTCCGCCACTTCCGCTCTTCTGCTGCCTTCTACGCCTCAGCGCCGCTGCCGTCGGTTCACCAGTACTGTACCGGACCGAGCCGCCGGACCAGATTTTAAAACCCTGGGTCGGATACCCACTACTCGAACCCAAATATATATATTGTACTTCTTCCAAGATGTAATACACTCTTCCATTCAACTTATTGTTAGAGTGGATTCCTCCAAACCATAGCCATCCTTTTCTCTCCTCTCCAAGCTCTAGTTCCAGTCCTTTGCAGCAACTCCTCCCTCCTTCCTTGACTGTCCGATTGTTTTCTTAATCATTTGTCTACCTTTTCAGTCTTATTATTCACCTACCTTTCTCATGCAGTTGAGTCCTATAACCCACCCACATTTTCAATCCGCATAACGCTGTTGTCCACCTGTAGGAACTAGAATCCCTCATCCCACAAGGCCTGTTATAATTTAATTTAAACTAACTTTCTATTTTATTTTTTTTATTTTGCAGGACCTAGTTGTAATTAGTAGAAACTTATAAGCTTTGTATAAAATTCCTTTTTAAAACCCCTCTTTCCTCTCTTACCGAGGGTTTTCTTTTCCCTTCCCTTTCGTGAGCAGCAGCGATGGTGAGTCCTCCTCCTCCCTCTCCTTCTTCGAATAAGATTTTCTCATTTCTCTTCTATTGAATTCTAAAATTTGTGCTGGGAAGGTTTGATTGGTGGCGTCTCCACCCTGGGTTTGCTTCAAGAGCTCGATCGGCGACGTCTCCACCTTGAATTTGCATCAAGAGGTGTACCAGAATAATTCTTGAGTTTTCTTTTGCTTGCGGATTTTGGAATTAGGTAAATTCCTTTGCATATTCTTGGAACTGTGGCAAGGACTTCCTCCTCTTTTCTTTCGATTTTGCGATGTTAGCGTTTCTGGATTTCTTGGATGAAATTGTTATAATTAACTCTCGTTTTCTTCTGAAGATCCATTGTCAGGATATTTCAAATTCACTTGCAAGGGATGAACATTATTTCTTCAAAGATTTTCACAAAACTCTCCTGTTTCGCTCAAAAAAAAAAAAGAACCCAAAATGTCTCTCCACATAATTCTCCTGCCATTGATAGATTCCCTGTTTATTTTAATGTTCACTACCTTGACCTTGTTTCTTCTTTTCCTTTGCTAATCTATATTGATTAGATGTATATAAATCTTAGTTTTACTTGGCTAACATTAATTTCTTTATGTTAGTATTTCTTATAACTTTCATTTTTTTTTTCTAGAAGATAGATGTTTTGAGTATTGTGTATAATTAATTACACTTGCCTTCTTATGCAGCATATGTGCCTTCATTAATATATATATATCTATCTATATATATATATATATATATATATATATATATTGTTTTGAGTGATTTTAATTATTAAAAGCAGAAGTATTTTTGTTAATGGTGAGTGTAAAGATTTTGTGGAAATTTTATATGCTTTTGGCTTTGTCAATGTAGTAATCGATTTGGATCCATAAAAGCTTCACTTAAATCATCATTTACTTGTTGCTAATTTTGATGAAATTTTACGTGGAAGACTTGTTGGAAGCTTTTGGTAATGCTGATTTGATTTATTTTGCTTAAGTGAATGTATTGATTAGAGTTGGGATGCAGATGTATTTTGTTAATTCATTTCAATTACATATGTACTATCTTGTGTTGAATCTGTTAATTAGGGCTTAGAAATTAAATAATTTCAATTTAACTTTTGAAAGTGTGAAGCTCTTGATTGAGGATTTGATGTTGTTGACGTGTCTTATTAGATTTACTTTAGGGAACAACGACGCATGTATAAACATTAGAACTCAATTACCTACTGTTTGGATTTGATTTCCTTTATATTTATGCTTATGTGTACAGTGAGTTAGAGTTATAAGGAAAGAATTTGGATTCTTTTATTAATGATATAAAATATCAAATGCATGTTTATGTAACCAAATAGACTAGTGAATGGACACAAACAGAATTGTTTCTGGTAGAACCAGACAACAATTAATATGCAAATATAACTAAAGCATGTATAGAATGAATCTTGTGAAATAACATTAAGATCTATGTCATAAAGGAATAATTGAATGCATGCATAACCTTGTCTTGGAAGAATTAATAAAAGCAATTTTAATTATGTGCACACAATAATCCTATCTCTTTGAAATGATTAGAAAAAGAGGACGCTAAGATTTGATAAGTTAGAGAGTTAAGACTGGAAACTAAAGTGATTCAAAGACCGTGACAATTGGTAAACGTTTGGCAAAGAAGAAAAATCAACCATTGAGGTAGAAATCTAATCCTTCTCCTTTCATCATAGCATTTTGAGGTTTATTTAAAATCTGTGATATCTTATCGTTCGTTTCCTTTGATTATTGTTTCTTTACCGTTGATCTCAATAACATTCATTTAATGATCATTGTGATGAGTATGACATAGTTTGATAACTACATTAGTTAGTTTGTAAAACACATGTGATGATATTTTTAGTACTTTTGAAGATTGCTTGATGTCGTGACATTGATTGATTTTATGCTGGGTTATATTTTACCAGCTAGACCACTATAGACTCTATAGTGCAGAGTATGGATCGGCTATAGAGGTGCTAGCTAGAGGTCACCTGACGGAAAGTCATTAGACTAACCGAGGTCCTGGATGTTGAACAATATCCTCCAAGCTGTCTGAGAGTAGTTGTTCCATCAGTTGAGCAACGGTGGAAACACTCTAGCAAAGAGTGCGGACTCGAGAGTGAGGATATATTGCGGTTATACTCTTGATTTACATGACCGTATGTATATGATGTTTACATGTAAATTAGTAAAATTACTTTAATAATCTTTCCTTGTTGCATGCATTTTGTGATTCCTACTTGGCTCTTCTTGCTAACTCCCTTGTTTTGCCTCCAGGTTCAGATATAGTTCAACCTTAAAATGAATAGCTAGATAAAAGTTGTGGTCTTGGAAAAATAAGCAGCTAAGCTTTGTTTTTGTTGAATTGTTACATTTGTAACTAGGCATTGTTGCCAAACTATGAGTTTGTTGAAAGATTTGTAATATGCATACTTGGGTTTGTTTTGACATGGTTTGTAGGTTTGGAAAACTTGATTCAAACTTTTGAGAACAAAATTATGTTGTGGTTTAGTATGTAAATTGTATATGTGTTGGCTTGTATCTTTTAAACTCTTATGTCCTTGGTAAAGTCTTTCACCGGGCCATAACAAGACCTCTCTGCGGGAAACCACATCACATCCCCTCCCTGCTTTCGATTACAACAGACCCACCCCCTCTCTTCTGTCTTGCACTTATAGTAGCATTTTTTCTCGTTCCTTCTCAAGCACAGTAGTAGATCACAATCTGTATATAAAGTATGAACAACTAGTGGCACTAGAACAAGGTCACATAATAGTGGCAGATTGCATAACAACACATGAGGAGATAGTTTCACATATTCCAAATCTTCCTATGCAATATGTGGGATTTTTCTTGATGGGGATAAAAAAAATAGGGAAAGAGTTCGAGCCTTCCTTCCTACCAATGTTATGAGAGCTATGATGCTTGCTTGCATCATTGAAAGAGATGAGGAGGTAGCTGGAGTAGGAGGACTAACAAGTAACAGTTTTTTAGGTCTTGGAAGCTATTCATCAGATAAGAACTCACCAACACAACCGGCAATTTTTTATGCATCTTCAAGGGTTTTTCTTGACTTCTTGATCAAAGTGTTTTTAAGCTAGAAGACAGTATCTAGTTAAACCATGACTCAGGGAGGAGTATGAGAGGGTGCCACTTGCACAATGTCACGCACCTGGAAAGGGGGAAATAATCGAGCTTCCTCAAGTGGATAAAACCCAAGTGATTGAATAATGGGGCAGAATCCTGTCCTACTAAGAATATATTAACACAAGAAAAAAAGGGTTGTGATCAACCCTACCACCTAATGCACTAATGTGGGAATAAGAGTCTCCACTTGATCTTACTCATAGAGGATAATGACATGAAAAGGACTGAAGAAAAGGCGGTGCATGAGATTGGGGAGGGTTGGGGTTCCGAGCAATGGAAACTCATGTGCAAAATAATGGAACTCTCTTTGTTCTCGGTAGGGGGCATCTCAGGCCCTCATACAATGAAATTAAGGGGCAAACTCAATGGAATTTTTGTAACAATCCTAATAGATAATGGAGCTAGTTATAATTTCATCTCAAAGGCTAGTCACAAAGCAGAGGGGAGCATATCACTCCTACCCTAGCTGACGGGGTCAGAGGACGAGTTGTGGCATAGGGTATATGCAAGGGTTTGGAGTTATCGTTGAAAGATTATACCTCAGTGTTGGATGACTATATGTTCAGTATAGGAGCCAATATGGTTTTAGGTATGCCTTGGCTAGAGGGCCTTGGAGAGGTATAAGTCTGCTGGGGATAGAAATATATGAAAATATAGCATGAAGAGGAAGAGTTCACTATCAAGGGGATCCAACCTGGCTCACGCAAGACAAAGCCATTTTAACGGAGCTTCCCATGTGGTGCGCTAATCTACTATGATACCAGGAACATTGCAAGAGGAGAGGAGCCTGTGGAGCAATGGCTAATCCATAGGTCTACAAAGAAGGAAGAGGAGGCCACATGGGGGATCTCACAGTCATACATTCTTGGGATAAGTCTACAGTTTGAGAAGGGTAATGTTAAGGGCCTAGACTGTGGCCAAGGCTACAGTTTGAGGGGGCTAATGTTAAGGGCCTAGACTATGGCCCAACCTAGCTGCTGATTCTAAAGGATTGAATCACACTGAATCGGGTCTGGCTTGGCAAAATTAGGTACAGTTAACGGGAAGAGAGAGCAATGATAGTTGTATTAGCGTTAGGAATAATCAGGGGGGTTTTACGATTATTTTTTCTTCTACTTTCTCTTTTGATGTATCCAGCAAGAGGCAACATAAGGCGAGAATGGTGTAAGGTGTCGCCACTAGCAAAGGGCATCGCCCACAGGAGTACAGGAAATATCTTCTTCTGATGGATGATTAGATGCTAGATCTAAAAAGATCAGGTCTAATTTGCAAGGGCATACTTGGATCATCAAGATCTCCTTTCGATTGACTTAGATCTAACAGGAATCACATGAATAATAGAAATTATAATAAATAGAATTAAAAATAATTTACCCAAATCAGGATTGGGCCTAGAGCTGGGCTCAAATTAGATTTGGTAAAGGCAAAAAATGGGGAGGCACACAAGGCGTTAGGCCCATGGAATTCCGGCTGAGCTGAAGCCCACCGAGCCGAGAGGCGGCCCAAACCCAGGCAACGCACGCGCACGCAAAGCACGAATTTGGGGCAGGTCAGCGCCCGCAAAATCGGAAAGCCCCGATTTTGACCACGCGAGTGCGGCGTCTGCTTCTGCCCAGACGCGACATCAGCGAGAGATTTGTAACTCGCTTCGGAGGCAGACGTGGACTTCGACGGACGACGTGGGAAGGCGGTAGCAAAGGGATCCGGCGGTAGACTTCCCGATTTGGGGAAACAGCTGGCGGAAGACTCGGTCTGACGCCGCTAAAAATGCCTCTACCTTTGCCCTATAAAGCCGACGGGAGAGCGGCGACGGGAGGAGGGCAGCAAGCGCGACCATCCCTTCACCATCACAGAGCGCAGGGAGCTTTGAGAGGAGAGGTTTCCAGCGTCTAGGGAGACGTCGACAAGCAAGGTTTGTAAGCAAGCTTGGAGTGACTGTAACCGGCTACTGGGGAGTCGTTGGCGAGGGAGGGGAAGAGGGCATCAGCGAGATCAGAGAGGTGTTGTAGCTGTTAAAGGAGTTAATACGAGCTTTACTCTCCATCCTTGATTCTTCCCCTGTTTTGCGTGTTAACAGCAGTTTCGGCGAGAGCTTTCTGTCAGCAACGAGAGGCTGAGGGCGAAGCGGACATCCTCTCTCTGCCATCATGCCCATCCGGAGTACGTTCTTCTCCGGCGAACCCACGAGCACAGGCGACGCGTGGCGAAGGCAGACGTCGCAGTAGCGAGAAGACGAATGCTCGGCGTTCGCTTTGAGATAGCGACATTCGGATTTTGATCGGATCAAAATCCAGAATGAAATTCGAGCTCGCGGCGTTCAGACGGCTGACGTGCGGTGACATCAGCACAAACGAAATCCGCGAATTTCGGCGAGCTGCGCGATGGAAAATTTTGACTCCGGTCAAAATTAAGGTAAGGTTTTGAATTGGGGATAAAAATTGGACTGGAAATCTAGGGTTTCACGCCGGTATAAAGGTCCATCAGAGAACCTTAAGGCCGGGGTGTCACGCCCCGGTCGGATCAGCCCTAAACTGGTATATTTTTGCCTATGTTTTTGATAAGTGATTTTTACACCATGTTTTTGCCTGTGTTTTAGATCATATTTTGGGCTTATTTGCATGATTTTGTGCTACTTTTAGTGTCTTTATCTTACTTTGCACAGAATCTTCACTTTTCTTGGTTTTTATGAAAATGTAGATAAAATGGCCTAAAAATGATGGATTTTAAGGGTTTTGAAGCCAAAGCATGATTCCCGAGGAGATCACGAGCTCACACGTCCAATTTGGGGCGAAAACAGTGAAGAACGAGACATTTACGGCCTTGGCCGTAATTGCTGATTCGGCCGTAAAAGCGACGACGAACGGAGGACGAATAAACAGAAACTTTCAAGGGCAAGGCCGTAATTCCATCACAGGCCGTAAAAGTTTCTGTGACCAAAAGCATTATACACCGAAATAATTACGGCCAAAGCCGTAAACTCATCACAGACCGTAAAAGTTTTCGCCCTTTCGTGTTTCTCACTCGATTCGACTCCAAACTGAACCAAAATTGAATCAAACTCTCCAGAAACCTTCCTAGACCGGTTCTATACTAATTAGACTATAAAAGGAAAGCTTTTGGAAGGGTTTCAGGGGCTTCTAGGCACGAAAATGAGAGGAGGCGGCGTCGACGGCGAGAATTGATTCCAGGGCAGAAAACGAACAAGAAAGCCGCGCAAAGGAAGAATTAGAGGGTTGATCTTCGTCTCCACGTTGAGGGGAAGCCTTTCTACTATCTTGTCTAGCGATTTCTTGTATTTTTATTGAGTTTTCATGCGATTTTCATCAATGAACATGCTGTTTGTTATGAACATGAACGTGTAAACCCTTATTTCGGGATTTGGGGAATAGCCCGTTGACAATTTATGGATTAAATACATAGTTTTAAATCTTTGACATGATCTTTTATAGATTTGATTTGATTAGAATTGTGCTTATTTTGTGAATTACCCTGATCAAGTAATTTTACGTCTTAGACGTTGCGAGAAGGACCGGGAGGTGAATCGCAACGTCAGATCTATTCTTTTCAAACCTGTGAATCCGATCACGGGAGTAGTTCGGATTCGCTTGAAGGATTACCATGGTTTTTCACAGAACTTAATGAGTTTATTTATGTTAATTGCCACGGGAGTAGAGAATTAATGTAAATAAATACCGAGTTACGCTTCGGGAGGAGGTAATATGTACCTTAGGAAAAATCCCTTTCAAAATTATAATTTTCTGATCAAAAGATTTATTTGCAAATTTTATTCATAATCATCAACATGGTGAAATCCTAGATTCTGAATTTATCCGAATTAATTTTTATCCGAACGCTCGCATTTGCTTCTTTTTGTACTTAGAAGTTGCCAAAACAAAAACCACATATTGATTCGTCTAGATATAGATCAAACGTGTAATCGGTACTTGACTGCCAGATCCTCGTTGAGAACAATAATCTTTTTATTACTTCGATAAATCCGTGCACTTGCGGATACCTATCAAGTTTTTGACGCCGTTGCCGGGGATCAGGCCAATCAATATTGATTTAATCGTGAGATTTATAGACTAGACATTTTTTTTATTATTTATTTATTTTTATTTTTATTTTTGTTTTTATTTTATTTGTTTTATTTGTTTTTGTTTTCATTTTTTATTTTTATTTATTTTTCACATTTTTTTTTATATAGGTAATTTTTTTTTATTTTTCTCTTTTTGGATTAACACGTTGTATGTGCAGGAGAACTGAAAAATCACTTGTCTACATATTTTGCATTTCCTATTCTACATTATATATTTTTGAATTTATTGCATAAATTGAAAAGAATAATGTTTAACCAATGTCAATGGTCAAATCAGGGATATGTGCCATCTGTAAAGACTAGAGAATATGTGCCGCCAGTTGCATTTCAATCACCTGCAGCAAGGGTAAATTCTTTTTCTCAACACACTGAATATTTAAGAATGAAATCTTATGTTACTTGTGATATTTGTAGAAGCTATTATCATTATCCTTCTGAGTGTCAATTTGGAAATCCTGCCAGTTCTAATTTATCACGGTACCAAGATTATCAGTATAATTCTAAATGGAAAAATTAGCAAACTTCTTTTGATGAGGATTTCTCAAATAATATTTCAGAACCACACTTTGTGGAATCTGAAGAATCTATGCTAGAATCCATGCTTGAAAAAATTATAATAAATCAGAGTAAGGAACTTGAAGATCTTAGTGAGATGATTGCGCAGGTTACTTCTCAAGTAGAATCTATATGTGCTAATACTAAAATACTAGAAACACAGATAGCATAACAAAGTTGTATACTTGAGTTTGATTTGGAAAGTGAAGATATTCATAGTATAATTGATGGCACTGATAAAAATGACATAAAGGAAAAAATCCATGATGAATCTAAGAATTTTGTAGAGTTAGATCAATCATTAGTCATGACTCCTGATTGTAATTTACTTTCTGCAAATTTTGAGGATTCTGCAAATTTTGATGATTGTGATTTACCTTATTCGAATTTTGATAATTTTAAAATTTTGGATGATTATGATTTACCTTCCTCTGCAATTCACCAGCCATCTAGTCCCCTCTCACATAATGAAGTGTCTTGCAACACAAATACTTGGGACATGTTTGAAGAGATATATGAATTTTTTGAGTCTTGTGAGAAGAAGGATGATGAATTTAAAGATCCTCAAGAAAGAACTAATGATATAGATGGGGATGAAATTGACAGTGTTAAGATGAAATGCCCCATTGGAGAAAAAGAAATTGAGGAAAATTATGAGGAAGAGGATCTTATGCATATTGTACCATCAATTCTTATTCTCCAGGAAAATCCATTAGAAATTTGCATGATTAATGATGAAGATGATAATTTTAAGGATAATGATGATGAAGTGATTGAAATATTATTTGATGCAAATTTAGCTACAGGTACTCAAGAGAAGATAGCGCATGAGATTCTTGATTTCATTGGCATTGAGGTAAATGAAAAACCAAATTTGAAATTTGAAAACTTTTTGATCAATCCAAGGTATGAATTCTTTGATTTTAATTTTAATCTTCTTCCAATTGCTAATATAAATCTAAAGGAAGAATGCATGATATTACTCTTGGATAAATATAGGAAAATTATTGATTATTCTTTGCATGATTTTAATTCTTATTTTTCTATGCATGTACTGGCTACTGCAACATGGATCCACCTGTTTAACTGGATATATTTGGTAGATATACTCATGAGGCGAAGAAAAAGCAGAAGATTATTTGCTCTCTATTATGGCACAGATTCACCAACTCCGCCAAGACATGAAGCATTGGTCAAACTAATGACCTTAAACAAGCGCTTTTTGTGAGGCAACCCAAATTTTTGACTTTTACCACTCTTAGTTTTAGTTTTTAATTTTCTTTAAATTTTAATAAATTTTTACAGCATGTATTGATGAATTTTTATTGATAGAAAATATTTTAATAAGTTATTTTATGTGCAGGGATTTTTGAAAATTTTTTACATGAAGAAAAGGTATTTAACGAGATATTCACGGGCGTGGCCATGAGTCACTCACGGCCGTAAATTTAATTTTTGCAGATGGATTTAAGTCACAGAAACTTTTATGGCCGCAGCCGTGAACGGCTCATGGACCATAAAAACCCGATTTCTCGTTGATTCCTTCCACCTCAAGCGACGGACCTCTGTTCTCGACCTTCCTTCATCGCCGGTGACCCTTTCCGTTGATCCTCCGACGAGATTTCAGCCGGAATTTCTTGGAAATCGCCGGACGACCACGGGAGCACAACTTTACCGTCGACGCTCAACTCTAGCCTGATTTCTTCATGACTTTTGACAAATCTTTGCTCTGCTTTAGTGCTTTTGATTCTCTATCAGATTGTCATGCTTTTGTTTCAATTTTGAAACTGGTTTTCATTGATTTACAGAGATTTCTTTTGACTCATGGACGAGTTCCTTCCTATTCATTCGAGTTTTCAAGTGAAAATTTTGAAAATTTGTGTATTTTACAATCATGGCTCTAAAAAGAACAATGAGAACTGGAGCATATAGGACCGTTAGAAAATAATTGGAAGACCCTTTCCTCCATGGTATCCGAGCTACTACACCAAGATCGATTGATATTCTTTGTGAGTATTGTCATTATTTTATATCTTTTTATACGTTGAGTATGATGCCTCTCACTTTCTCGTGATATCTCATTTGCATTTTCCCTTTTGAGCAGAAGCTGATAGTTGTTTGATGTTGATTTCAACGCACATATGTTTTTTTTGTGTTTTATTTTTATTTTAGTACTCTATGATGTATTTCTAGATTTGTACTTGGTATTGGATATTTTGAGCTAGTATTAAGATTTTAGATGTGGTACATGGTCAAATGTGATGGTATTGTATATATTAGATGCTTATCATGTACCTGTAATATTCTGTGATGATTTGTGATGCTGTGATGATGATTTGGAAAAATTTTTAGAAGATTTTGATACTGGTTTTGATATTAAGATGAATAGAGTTTTTGAAATGGTAAATGCTTATTTGACAATGAAACATGATGGTATTTGATGTTTGAAACTTGTATACATTGTAAAAATTGATTATCATTAATGTGATACAGTTTCAAGATTTTTCTAGGTCATGTTCTCATATTTTGATATAATTGCATAGGGAATCATAATATATTTTAAAAGGAACTCTTGAAAAATTTTTTTCTGAAATTCATCATGACTTGAGTTAATCTTTATATATGTGCAACAATTTAAGTCTAGGGTGTCCTTCATGATATGCTTATTCTTCAGAGCTTTATAAATATGTATTTTGAATGTTTATAATTGTTAAGGATGATCAAATTTGTTTTACCGTTGATTTTGGACTTATGAAACATTTTGAGTGATTGATATGATAACTTAGGGAATTTTTGAAATTTCATGTAGACTTAAATTGTTGAGTAAATTCAATTCTGATATTGATAAAATACATATGTGAATTGTTATATATTCAAACGACACGTGTATAGTATCTTTATACTTGAAGTTTAATTTATCTATTTTTTTTGCTTGATGAAAATTTTTATGAATAGAAATTTGGTGATTTATCTTTTTAAATTGAGATTTGCTTCAACTCCTCTAGTTGAGAAATCTAAAGTCATGAGTTATATTATACCACGAGTTGGTATAGTTTAAATCTGTTGCGATTAAGTATCAACAACGATTTAAGTATCATGCCACTGACCGGCTTTCTCCAGAAAAAGAAAAAGAAAAAAAAAAAAGGGAAAAGACTCCTCTACTTGGCACTGTTAAATTTGACAGTGGTACCTATGACATGAGTTGAAGTCTAATAAAAAAAAAGAGGATGAAAATGAAGAAAAAGAGAAAGTTATAGGCCATGTGGACAACTCCGCTGACTTTCATGATTGAGACAATGAGTTAAATTATACTACTTTGTAGTATACTTTAAACATGTTATGATGCTAACAGTAAATAGCATTTAACAATTTAAAGACCAAATTGCATTAAAAATCTCTTGTCTTTAACATCACTGAAATTCTTGAAGTAGAAATTTTATCTGTTAAGTGAAATGGATTTATTAAGATGAAAGTATTTGATGCTTAGTGTGTGTTGAATGGAAGTTATGACATGAATTGTGAATTTTATCTTTCTTGGATTGTAACCTCTTGGGAATTTATTTCTATTATGATTTTTCTTGAATTATTTGAGTTTGAAATATTGATTGCTTAATTTGTATACTGAGGATATTAATAGGGGCAAAAACAATTGAAAAATCCTTTTCTTTACATTCTTTATACATGTTAAGGTATTGCTTGAGGACAAGCAAAATTCTAAGTCTAGGGTTATTTGATAAGTGATTTTTACACCATGTTTTTGCCTATGTTTTAGATCATATTTTGGGCTTATTTGCATGATTTTGTGCTACTTTTAGTGTTTTTATCTTACTTTGCACATAATCTTCACTTTTCTTGGTTTTTGTGAAAATGTAGATAAAATGGCCTAAAAATGATGGATTTTGAGGGTTTTGAAGCCAAAGCATGATTCCCGAGGAGATCATGAGCTCACACGTCCAATTTGGGGCGAAAACGGTGAAGAACGAGACATTTACGGCCTTGGCCGTAATTGCTGATTCGGCCGTAAAAGCGACGACGAACGGAGGACGAATAAACAGAAACTTTCACGGGCAAGGCCGTAATTCCATCACGGGCCGTAAAAGTTTCTGTGACCAAAAGCATTATACACTGAAATAATTACGGCCGAAGCCGTAAACTCATCACCGACCGTAAAAGTTTCCGCCCCTTCGTGTTTCTCACTCGATTCGACTCCAAACTAAACCAAAATTGAACCAAACTCTCCAGAAACCTTCCTAGACCGGTTCTATACTAATTAGACTATAAAAGGAAAGCTTTTGGAAGGGTTTCAGGGGCTTCTAGGCATGAAAATGAGAGGAGGCGGCGGCGACGGCGAGAATTGATTCCAGGGCAGAAAACGAACAAGAAAGCCGCGCAAAGGAAGAATTAGAGGGTTGATCTTCGTCTCCACGTTGAGGGGAAGCCTTTCTACTATCTTGTCTAGCGATTTCTTATATTTTTATTGAGTTTCCATACGATTTTCATCAATGAACATGCTGTTTTGTTATGAACATGAACGTGTAAACCCTTATTTCGGCATTTGGGGAATAGCCCGTTGACAATTTATGGATTAAATACATAGTTTTAAATCTTTGACATGATCTTTTATAGATTTGATTTGATTAGAATTGTGCTTATTTCGTGAATTACTCTGATCAAGTAATTTTACGTCTTAGACGTTGAGAGAAGGACCGGGAGGTGAATCGCAACGTCGGATCTATTCTTTTCAAATATGTGAATCCGATCACGGGAGTAGTTCGGATTCGCTTGAAGGATTACCATGGTTTTTCACAGAACTTAATGAGTCTATTTATGTAAATTGCCACGGGAGTAGGGAATTAATATAAATAGATACTGGGTTACGCTTCAGGAGGAGGTAATAATCTGTACCTTAGGAAAAATCCCTTTCAAAATTATAATTTTCTGATCAAAAGATTTATTTGCAAATTTTATTCATAATCATCAACGTGGTGAAACCCTAGATTCTGAATTTATCCGAATTGATTTTTATCCGAACGCTCGCTTTTGCTTCTTTTTGTACTTAGAAGTTGCCAAAACAAAAAACCACATATTGATTCGTCTAGATATAGATCAAACGTGTAATCGGTACTTGATCGCCAGATTCTCGTTGGGAACGATAATCTTTTTATTACTTCGATAAATCCGTGCACTTGCGGATACCTATCATCTAACGCACTGGATTGTGCTTATCAGCAACCTGCATCACAAAACTAGTCAGTAACCTCCAACCTGTGGGTCATGGGCCCACAACAGTCTTGCTTCACCATCTTGGCTGAACTTAGCTGAACCTTGCACCCCCATGCTCGGTTGAAACCTCCCTCTGATACCAATTGTCATGCCCCAGTCGGATCAGCCCTAAACTGGTATCTTAGGGTCGTCCAGCGGAACACCAGAGTGTGAACTCCCTAGGGTTTCCGACTCAAAATCTCAACCCAAATAGAAAACTCTAATTTCCATTGAATTTTATCCCCAAATTACAAGGTCGCTCAAAACCCTAACCCTAATTAGAAAATCCAAACCCTAAAATTAGGATTACCTCTCGGTCCACCTGGTCAAAATCAGGTTACTGTGCGCAACCGGATTTTGCCGCTCGCTGATTCAATCCGCTTACTGACGTCACGCCTGACGTCAACCGTTGATCGAAAACTCGCCGCGCGAAGATTCCATTGACCGCGCTGGTTGACTTCCTTGCCACGTCCGCCCGTTACCCGAGCTTTGTTTCGAGCGCTGTGCTTCGTCTCGCTTGCGAAGGCTCGCTTGCCTTCGTCCTCGTTTCGACGCCGCTGCGTCGTTCGGCTAGCGGCCATCCACTACCGGAAAAGTGTCGTGCCGAGAGGAGAAAGGCTGCCTGCCTCCCCTTTACTTGTTGACGCCAGTTAGAGTCATCGACGACGTCGGAACTGATGGAGATAAGCGCCGCCGTGGAAGAACAGAAACAGGGAAGGAGATTTGAAGAGGAAGAAAGCTCTTATTCACCAAAGGAAAGCTTACAAAAACCTCTTCTTGGCCTGACGACGCCCGTCGCCGGTGCCCTCGTCCCTCCCCCGCCGGTCGTCGCCGGTTACAAGCTCTCACTGAACTCTCTCGTCGCTAATCCATCGACGCTCCCTAGTGTCGGCATCGGTGCCCCCTGGCACCGGCATCAGCGCCCGTGGGCACTGGCATCAGAGCCTCTGCTCTGGTAAGGGCGACAGCGCTGGTGGAGTTGCGCTCCCTAGCGCTTGCACCTTGGTGTCGCCCTCTGCGCCCCCCTGATGCTGCTCCAGGTCATGCTTCTTAAAGGGGAAGCCGCCGCTTCCCTTCTCCGCGTCTGCCACCTGCAAACGCGTCCTCAGCCCTAATTAGGGCATCGAGCATCCGTTCTTCTCGCATCTGCCGAGTCGTCCGCCATGCTCGCCTTCCGCGTCTTTAGGCGAAGAGCTCGCGCCCGAGCTCTGTGAAAAAGACAGAATCACAGCACCGCATTCCGCACGTTTTGCTACGTGCGTGGCCGGGTCAAGATCCCTGCCAAATTTAGGTGTTGACTGCCCCAAATTGATTCCGTCGCCGCATGTGTTTGGGCCGCTTCTCGGCCCAGCAAACTTCAGCCCAAACTTGTTCCTCTTTGGTTCAGGCCCGCTGATCCAGGGCCTGACACAAGGCAAGGGGATAAAATGGAGATGCTCAAACCGAAGGCAAACACCTCCAGTCAAGTAGATAGTGGTGGACAGAAGCGGAACATGGCAAATGTGCATGATGCATAATTGCAAAGGAGTTAATTTCTTGGTTGTTGATTTCGACCATGCAATAGCAGGACGAGAAAGGCAGTAGCATAGTGGTGATGCAAACTAGGAAGTTGTAGGAAAATATTGGGTGGACATGTGGCTATGGTTTAGAAAATCTGCTCTAGGTAGAGTCGAGAGAAAAAGATAGAGAGAGAGGAGATGAGAAGAGACCGGATAAAATTAAAGACTATATTGTAGTGATTCCAAGGATTGAAAAATCGTTTAATACCGAATGGTACATGGTTTATACCAATCACTGGTACATGAAGCTATAGCAATCAGCCGAAAAGAATGAGAAGAAAAAGAAAGGAGGAGGAGAAGAAGAACGAGACTCAACCACGTGCACTGGAAGTGGCACTTCCGCCATCTCAAGTGGAAGTAGAGTCTACTGTGCTCTTATTCTTCTTCCTCCTCTTCCCCTTCTTTTTTTTCATCTTCCTCCTCCTTCCTCCTCTTCTTCCGCTGCTCTTGCAGCTCCCACCTAGTTTGCCAATCAGTCTGGTACACTACGTCCTCTTCATCTACTACTCCCACCTGATCCCACTGATTTTGTCCAATACAAACCAGTCCGAACTTGCTTTTAAAACCTTGAGTGATTCTTAAATACTGGTCTAACCATGAATCAAAAACATACCCAAGCATATTGACTTGCACAAAATATTAGAAAACGATTATGATACCTCTATTAATCACTACTTTTGGCAGTAGATCTTAAAAAATAGAATATGCTAATAAATGTTATAGAACACTTTAAATAGCAAGTTAAATTACTATTGGACAAAAGATTAACATGAATGTTTAGTATATAAAGTACATAATCTTAAAAAGTAACTAAAGAAGTGTGAACAACAAAATAACAATATATAGAACAAAGGGGATATTGTGTTAGGTTTCAAAGATGAATCCTCCCTCAAACCGTCACCGGCGAAATATCGTGCAAGCACGCCTTAACAAGATGAATAAGAAAACACTCAATGACCTAACCCTAAACCCAGGACCCTTATTTATAATACTATCGTACTCAGCGGGCCGGGTATAACATACTAACTCGAATCCGCTTTATTACATATCCACTACTATTATTGGGTCCGTAACAGATCCTCCCTCCCTAAAGAAGCCTTGTCCTCAAGGCTGCTCAAAATTTATTTAAGAAAACTATAGCTTGTGCCTCCTCCAGGGTCCCAAGTTGCTCGAGCTTCTCCGTCTAGTTCCTCCTCAGCAGGGTCTTTCTCCTCATCTTCTGCTAGGATAATGAGTCTCAAGCCTTTGTTTGTGCAGCGATGCATTGCATAATAAGGCTGATCGCATCCAAAACATAATCCTATTTCTTGTTTGGATTTCAAATCTTGGTATGAAAGATATCCACCTCCTCGGGTCTCATTGGATGCTTGATTTCCCTTTGAAGCTTTACGAATGATCTCCTCGCTAATGGGTGGTTGAGGTTGGCTGTCCACAACAATACTGGTCTTGAGCGAAGTCGTGCCTCCTAACTTATCTTCCACATTGGTTTTAGCTCCTCCTAGATTATGCATGCCTTCTAACTTATCTTCCACATTGGTTTTAGCTTCTCCTGGATTATGCCACTCTGTTCTGGTTGTTGTCGGTTGTAAAAATATATCTGATGTATGTGTGGACATACTAGTCATTTCTCCTGTTGTTACTGTGGTGGGCCGACTGTGCTCTCGTAGAAGTGGGGGGAAAGGATCAATGTTCCTCTCCACCATTTTTCCTTTCATGAATATGGCAAACATTTCCTTCAACTCGCGCATGTCTTCCTTTAATATTCTTCCATCCTCTTCGACTGCTCGCAGCCTCTCTTCATTCGTCGCCTGTTCGTCCTTGCGCTTCTCCTCCATCGCTATAATCTCGGCTACACTTTTCTCTAATGCTTCTAACCTTGTCTCAAATCGAGTGGATGTCATGGTGAATCACAGCCAATGCCTAAGCTATAGCCCGCGTCCGCACGCACAGGCTTCACCAACAGCCGCTCCCGTCGCTGGCTAGGGTTCCGATGGAGGAAGCAATGGACTTTATCTTCGCCAGTCAACCGCTCCCGTCGCCAGCTAGGGTTCCGGGAGAAGAGACGTCTCGTAAAGTCCGCTACAGTACTTGCTACAGTACTTTCGCCAAAAAACCTAGCGCGCTACAGTACTTGCCGTGCGCACAGGAATTTTTCCGGGATGAGAACTTTGTTGCGTACTGAACTTCTTTTGCCCTAAGTTTTCTTCAACGGCTTGATCAACGATAATAGACCCGCCGTTCAGATCTACTATCAACAACGGAATTTCTTCCGCCTTTATCCTTCACCGGACCACCGGTTCCCCGGCGATCGATCCCGGCAGGTCGGACCACTGTTAGGATTCAAAGATGAATCCTCCCTCAAACCGTCACCAGCGAGATATCGTGCAAGCACGCCCTAACAAGATGAATAACAAAACACTCAATGATCCAACCCTAAACCCAGGACCCTTATTTATAATACTATCGTACTCAGCGGGCCGAGTATAACATACTAACCCCGATCCGCTTTATTACATATCCACTACTATTATTGGGTCCGTAACATATTGACAATAGATGCAAGAGTAGTGAAGAGATACTATAAAGCAAGCTACGAGTGCCTATTAAATGAAGAAGAGGCAAATAATAAAAAACCAAGAAGATATTAATGATACCAAGAAAGCTACATTGTACTAATACAATGTTGAGACGGCAATGAATGAAGAAGAAACAACATTCAACTTAAGTTATTCGTATATAATGGCAAGAAAGGTAATAATAGAACTAGTGCTTTTAGAAGGTTATGAGGATTTGGTCGCTGGTGGATTATTGGGCTACCCACAATAAAACATGTTGCTTAACAGCCATAACCATGAAAAAGCACCTCCATGTTAGTTAGAATTGCTTATGGATGCCGACATCATGGCTACACCATTACGATTAGGCAACATGGATGAGCACATGAAGTTGTCGAGAGAACATTCTCTAGACCTAGAACAATGGCATCTACAAGAAACTAAGTGCAAGTGGCATTCTAGTTATCATTGAATTCAAATAGAAACATAACATAAAGGAAGTCTTATAATTGTTTGAGTTCATATTGTTGACGGTAGGATGATAAACATTATGCTCATCTCACATGGAGCATGGAATAATGTACTAGGAGGGATTAACCTCCTTGCTTTAGGTTGAAGAATTCTTCAAAAAGAATATAAATTTGTAATGCATTTATGTCGAGAAAGCGAATCTTATAAAGGGTCTTTTACAAATCTTCTTTGTAGCAGCGAAGAACAGTGCTACAAAGAACAGACGGTGCATTAAATGTGCGGATCCATATTATTAATGAGCCAAGGGCAACATATTTTGAGGTTTCCATAATAGGCAGTTTTCCATGCCATAAAGTTTAGGTTTGATGTGTCTAAAGGAAAATTAAGATATTACAGTTTTTTTGTGTGAAATGAGAAAGAACCAATTTGCTTTTGCCCACAAGAATTCCATCCTGGTTGTGACTTGTGAGAGAGACAATAAAATAATACGATAGAGAGAAAATTTACATACACTAAATTCTAGGGTTAGGGAGAAGTGTTGTCATATGAGAATAACTAAAACTAAAAGAGGATGACCTACTACTGTGCTTGACAAGAAATGAGAAAAAAGGTGCTACTATAAGTGCAAGACAGAAGAGAGGGGGTGGGTCTGTTGTAACCAAAAGCAGGGAGGGGACGTGATGTGGTTTCATGCAGAGGTGGACAACAGGGTTATGCAAGTTGGCGGCAAGCTGAAAATGTGGGTGGGTTGCAGGGCTCAACTGCATGAGAAAGGTAGGTGAATAATCGAAATGTAGACAAATGATTGGGCTGCAAGAAAAAGGTAGGCTGACAATGGGTCTGCAGTCGGATGGCCCAGGGAGGAGCTTGGAGAGGAGAGAAAAGGATGGCTACAGTTTGGAGGAATCCACTCTAACAATAAGTTGAATGGAAGAGAGTGAATTTTTTCTTGGTGCAAATATATATATATATATATATATATATATATATATATAGTGACATACACCTGAATAACTCTAAAAGGATCCATGTAATCGATGTTATTTATAACACAACGCAATGGTGTGTGCAATATAGCAGAAAGGAAGATGTCTAATCAGGCATTTAGCTATAATTATATTGTTCATATACATCATATCATTTATAAGGAGCACGTGCATCTAACATAGCATCCATTAAACTATTAAATCTCACAATTAAGCAATTCTAACCTTGTAAGAAGAGATGTGCCAAGTTTCGAACTCTTGACACATGAGCCTAGGCAGGTCAACCATGCCAATTTTAGCATGACTTATTTTACATTAAAATTTGACTAATTTTGAAGGCTTGAATTTGTTATGATAAAGCCAATTCCATTGAAATGCAACAACTTAAATGTTTACGAACCACATCAACATCATATCAAAAAGCTCCTTGAGCGATTCACATAATTTTAACATGTTCCTTAGTGCCCTGTGATTTAGCCCACAATCAGATGAAGCATCTCTCTACCTTAGTCTCCTAACAATTCAAAACCCATTCTCAAGAAATCAACATTAGTTCACCTGTAAAGACTGAAAAAGCACTTGAAAGTCATGCAATATAATTCCAAGTCACAAATGATCACTAATGTCTTGTGGCCATGACTAATTAAGAGCATACACAAAATTCTAATTTGCTCATATAAATCCCACCTAACGCCAATTCTTAAACAGGAATTGAACTTATTGATCTCATATTTTGCATATTATTTTTCCAGCATGACTGAATCTAGAAATTTCTATATAAAGCTAAAATTTCAAAATGTACCAATAAGTGCTACAAAAACAAATTTTAATATATTGAGCAAAAGAAAATGTTCTAAAAGCTAGGAAGAACAACTTTCCAGGAGTGCAAAATACAGTTTCAGCGTACTATCAAGAGATTAATGCAAACTAAAACCAGTGCATCCTAATGATTGAGTGTAAATTCATTACTCATTATAGATTAATCCAAGAAAAGAAGGTTGGGTATGGAAAGACAGGGAATTAACTTCCATAACCTAATATTTGCGTGAGCTTTGTGGCAATCCTTAATAAATGTGCTTGTCCTGAAGTGCAAAACCAAAAGACTAAGAACAAAAAAGCCCATAAAAAGTTAAACAAGCCTAACCTTATTCTTCAGGAACTCAGGATTCGTAGAAAGGGATTGGATCAAAGCACTTCTATCCTGCAGACAAGTAAATCTAACAGCAATATTAGAAACAACCTCAGAACACTATCTGTCCTCAAAGAAATAGACCAATAGAACCAGGCAGGCTTTAAAGTAATCTCCAAAAGAATGCCATTCTAAAAGTGACTTTAACTGCATAAATAATTAAAATATCAACTCTTTGGTGTATACTCCTGTAATTTTTTTATGATAAAAAGGGACGTTATTTAATAACTTAGTTAATTAACTCCAAGATAGTTTGCTTGCCTTGGTGAAAAAAAACTACGACAAAGTTAATACAATTGAAAGAAGCTAATTGTGGTCCAACTGCACAAGATAACGACAAAAGGAATTGAGTCTATGAAAGGAATGTAATGTTGTAGCTAATTAGTCATAAATTTTTGTAGCTTACAAGTTCTGGAAAAATGAATTCAATATCTACATGATTTTTAATAATCACTTTAAGAATATTTCCTTAGAAAAATTGACATGAATTCAAGCCCAGCTACAATAAGTGTCACGCCCCGGTCGGATCGGCCTGAAAACAGCGCTTATCCGTTGTCTCAGGGCCGTCCGGCGGAACACCGGAACGTGATCGCGCTAGGGTTTCCGGACCGAATCTTGTCCCCAAATTCGAAACCCTAGTTCCCGCTCACTTTTTATTCCCCAAGTTACAATTCTCTCGAGAAACCCTAACCCTAATTAAGGAATCCGGAAAAGAATCGAAAACCCCAAATCAAAATACCTCAAATCAGATTTTGACCGAAGTCAAAATCAACCCTTGCTGACGTCGGCATGACGTCAGCCTTCCGATCGCAATCTCGCCGTGCCGAATTTCACTGTTTCCGTTTCGATTTTGCGCGCTGACGTCCGCCTGACGTCAGCGTCCGAATTCGATTTCGCCGAATCGAAATCGATCGTTGATTGACCGTTTCAATTGACTCGTGCCTCGAATGCCGAGTCATCTTCTTCCTCTCGACGCACGACGCCGCCGCGTCGTTGTTTTGGCCGAGCGCCGCCGCGCTCGCGATCTCGCCTCCGGCCACTCGTCGCCGACCTGGCAGCCGCCGCTGCCGGAGTTCAGAAGTAGGGAAGAGGAGTACGTGGAAGAAAGAAGCTTTATTCCGGTGAAAGCTTACAACTTCTGAACCGACCTCGTCGGCGCCCTCTTCCCCTCCCTCACCGGTCATCGCCGGTTACATATCACTCACAATCTTCTCGCCTCGACGCTCATCGTCGCCGGCTCTCTCTTAAGCTCACCGTTTGGTAAAGGGCTCTCGCCCTGGAGGGGCGTCCTCCCCGACCCGTCGGGAGGAGCCGCTTTCCTTCGCGCGCTCCTCCTCCTGTGGTGTCGCCTCCGCGCACCCCGAGTTCCGTCCACCTCGTCGGCTTTATAGGGAAGCTCCCCTGCTTCACTCATTCGCACCTTCGTCCGCGTCCGGGTCTTCCGCCGAAGACCTTGTCGCCACGCCGCAAGCTTCGTTGACGCCTTGAGCTCGGTCGCCATCCTCATCCGAGCTTCGCGCGTCCGCTATCGCGGCACGCCGTCATCTCGCACGACGCCGATTCCGCAACTCTCGCGAAGACAACGCGCTGCTCGCTTCTATCGCCTGTCCAAGAAGCCTGCTGCTTCCCTTCCTCGCATCCGCGAGATCATCCGCACGACCCGGTCGTCGCCTCGTCGACGCCGCCACGCGCTTCTGTGTCCGCGTCTACCGCCGAGGGATTCGCCTGAGGTTCCGCGTCCGTCGGAGAAGGAGTCCTCGATGCCGCGTCCCTTCCGCGTTCGAAGTCCCGAAGACTCGAAGCCGTCGCTCTCCACTTCTTCCGCTTCGCTCGCGACCGCCGTCGTCGAGCTCGTTCGAAGCCCCGAATCCTCCGTCGTCGTCCACTGAAGACGCCACCCACGCTCGCGTCTTCGTCGTCCGCGTCTTCAGTTGGAGACATCGTCCATCTCCTCTGCTCGACGCCGCCCGCGCCGCTCGCGTCCGCAGCGTTCGCGAAGACGCGTTCGCACGCTGCAACGCGCACGCGTGGTTGCGTTGCTCCGCGTGATTTGCTTGGTCAACCTCCTTAGTTGACCGGGCTTCTCCTTATGGGCCTGGGTTTGGGTTGGGCCGAACCGGCCTGACCCAGGCCTGACACTAAGCATATACGCCATGATTATCCATAAAACTATCAAAAGCTGATATAAATATAGTTATCTGTTAATAAATCAATCACAGAATGTAACCATCTAAGCTACCAACACTATGTGATGTAATGCAATTAATATTTATTTAATTATATTACTAGTATTAGTGGATGTGTGTTAGTGAGTAGTTAGCATCTAGTGTATTAGTGGGTGGTTGTAAATAGGGTTTAAAATACCAGTCCATGCTAGTATACTGGTTCAAGCTCCAAACTAGTCCGTACTAGACCAAACTAGACAGAACCACACAAAAGAAGAAGAGGAAGTTTGCACTTGCGGCGGAACCGCAAAAGCTCGCATGCCTCCTCCCCCTTCTTCTTCCACCCTGCTGCTGCTAAGTGCGAAAGCTTGCATGCCTACTCTGTTGTCGCCCTTCGCCCGCTCTTCTCTTGCTTCATTTGCAAGAGCAAGTGATGGTTCGTCTTCGTGCTCCCGTTGCTGCATTGAGAGCAAGAGCGGAAGAAGCATTGCTTCATCCTCCTTTTTCTTATTTTCGTCCTCTTCTGCTTAGTACAGACAATTTCTTAATCCTTGTTTATAAACATATAATACCGTTAAAGGATGTCATGTGTTGAGTAAAAGCATATACAAAGGCTTGGATTAAAAGCTTATACAGAGTCTTGGATTGTAATGTGTAGGTTAGATTTATAGAATGAATTATTAAATATCATAGGCTCTTGTATCCCTCCAGCCTCCTCTTTCTTTTTTTCTTTTTTTCTTTTTTTTTTGCCAAGGCAAGAAGTTGAATATATTGCTTCCAAAAATAAATTTACAAGTTATTTACATCCACCACCACCCTAACCTTCCACAGGATCTAGAAAATTTCGACAGAGTCTCCCTTGTACTTCATGCGCATGAATCCTACGCCACAGGTGAGAAACATGCATACTACTCAAAAAAAGAAAACAAACACCAAGAGGAAAGACACAAAACAACAGTGCATATACAGATCTTCGGACATCACCATTGCTCTTCCACATGGAAGGGACCCAAAACACAACCCACGCACAGCTCTCACATCAGCGAGGGGAGATCCTAATGCAAAATACATTGCGCTTGCAACCCTTTCCATAGCCAGGTTATGGTAGCCTGCTGCTCCGTGTAAGTGTCAGCCCCCCAAATTTCACGTAAATAGTCTCCCTTCAGAGAGCGCGACATTTGAGAAGCCCTCCCCCCTTAGAACACCAGTTCCGCAAGAGCTCGCGAAGGCAACCACGGTCATGGACACCTACAAATGGCTGCGGTCCCCCAATGAGGCGCCCCCAGATTATCCAGAATGAGAGAATAAGAATAAACCAGGGAGAATTGAAAGCCAGCATACATCTAGGCCCATGCTTCAGCATGAGGCCTCCCAGGTTTGTACCACCGATGTGATTTGAGAGTTGATTTCCCTATATTTTACATGGCTCTTGACTTTTGCATATACATCAGCAATCAGGCGTTTGAATAATGTGCTAGTGTTAGTGCCCGAGCCTCCAAATAACTTATTGTTCCTGAGCCTCCAAATATAATATATTGAACCAGAAAAGAGAAGCTTATACATGTAGATCCGGGATACATCGCCCGTAGTCCACGCATGACCCAAGTAGTCTAGCAGGGCCTCCCATGTATTTCCTTCATGTCGAATCCCACACCCTTTCTTAGTTAGTTTTCAAAAATCTGCCATAACTTCGCATTGGAAAAAAAGGTGGTCATGTGTCTCTGGGTGAACATTGCATAGACCGCATCTAGGCTCTTGAGTGATTCCCATTGAATGAAGTCTAGCACGGGTACTAAGCCTCCTTAAGCAAAATAGCCACAAAGCAAATGAATGCCTTGGAATGCGCCATTTAAACCAAACCATATCCTTCCATGACACCGCAACCTCCTGAAATTGTCCCTCATAAGTCGACTTTATAGAGAAATTCCCGGTAGTGCTTGTTTTCCAGAATATGCGGTCTTTATGAAGATTTATATATAACGGAACTAGTGAGAAAGCCACATAGATATCAATTAGCTTAACTGATCTGGGTTTTGGGACCTTCCAATTGTTGTTAACAATCAAGGAAGCTAACCGTGCATCCTTCCCCGGCGGCTTTTCAAACCTAACATCCTCTACCAATTCAAACAGAATCCGTGACTCATACCATGGCTCTAACCAGAATTTAGTATCCACACCATTTGCAATCTGATACCCAATCTGTCGGATACAAGCTCCCCTAGTCGACCCGGCCATTCTTCCTGTAACTTTAACTGACCAAATAGAGTCAGATTTTAAATACCGTTCATGGACCCATTTGATCCAAAGAGAATTTTTATTTTGAACAATATTCCAAAGGTGCCGCATAAGAAAAGCCTTATTCAGCATACCAATATCTCGCAACCCCAGCCCTCCGAAATCTGTAGGTTTTGTTATGTTATCCCATGCCACCTTAGCCAAACCCCTACTGTTTCCATTTGACCATAAGAATGCCGCCAGAATAGAGTTAAGCCTCGTGACCACTCCCTGTGGCAGAATGCATGCGCTGCACCAGAAACTTATGTTACCATAGCATATCGACTTTATTAACTCCACCCGTCCAGCATATGATAAGTACCTTGCCTTCCATGCCGAGAGATACCTCATAATTTTCTCAAGCAGGGGCAAGCAGTATTTCATTTTCACCGGCTTACTTGAGATAGGAAGCCCCAGATATTTGAATGGCATAGAACCTTTAGGGATCCCCAGCGTCAAAGTAATCGTTTCTACCACATCGGGCCTGCACCCAACTGAGTAGAACACCCAGCTGAGTAGAACACCCAGGATTTATCTTTGTTAATCCGCAGCCCCGTGTTCTGATAAAATGTATGCAGCACCCTCAAGACAGCCTGAGCAGACTCCTCAGACACGTCACAAAAAATGATCATGTCATCTGCAAATTGCAGATTAGTGATGCCCGATTTCTTACACTTACTATGCGGATGAAGGTGGCCGGCCAGATATTGTTCTTGCATTAAGTCAGAAAGGTGTTGCACCCGGATAAATAAGTACGGTGACATAGGGCACCCTTGGCGTAGCCCCCCGTGTTCCTTTGAAGAACCCAACATCCTGCCCATTCAAATTTATAGTGTAAGTGGGGGTAGTGATACACGTCATGACTCTCATCACTAGCCATTGGGGGAACCGGTAGGCCGTGAGCATATGTTCAACGAACTCCCATCTGACCGAGTCATAAGCTTTGTAGAGATCCACTTTAATTGTTATCCGCGGGGCGCCGGTCTTCTTATTAAAATCATGCATTATCTCCTGGCATAACATAATATTTTCATGAATAGATCTACCCTGGATAAACGCATGTTGATTGTCCTCAATAAGCTCGGGGAGAATAGCCCTAATGCGATTCGCCAACAGTTTTGCAATGAACTTGTTCATCATTTGGCATACCGAAATAGGTCTAAACTCTGCAAAACAAGAAGGGTTAGGGACCTTTGGAATAAGTGATAGTGAGGTTATATTAACCCTTCTAAGAAGGTGGCCCTTTTCTAGGAAATCCATAATCGCACGGATTACATCTTCCTTGATAGTGCCCCAACTCGTTTTAAAAAACATAGCGTTGAAGCCATCCACTCCAGGGGCTTTTGATGTATTTGCTGCCAAGATAACACACTCTATATCCTCCCTAGTAAAGTTTGCATCAAGGAAACTAGTAGCTGAGAGGGATAAAGTTCTCCGCACCTGCGCCACAATCACCTCGGGATTATGCTTGGGCCAAGAATGCTCTTGAAATAATTCATAGCTTCATTGCCAACAAGATCTCCTGCCACAAACACCCCCTGGGAATCTTTAATAGTATGAATTGTATTTTTTACCCTCCGCGCCTTCATCAAGTTGTAGAAGTAAGTTGTGTTGGAGTCTCCCAAAGAGATGTAATGGTCTCTGGACTTTTGTTTTAGAGCACACTCCTCCTCCTCCCAATACACCTTGAGTTCATTCTGGATGTCCCTCTCTACGGCTCTCAAGGTGGTGTCCGAATTGTTTGTTTGAAGCGCCCGCTGGACTCCCTCGAGCCTCCGGTGAATATCCCTCAAATTTGCCTCTTTAGCCATTCTCATTTCGCTCGACCACTACTTAAGGCCCTTCTTCACCCTGGTTAGCTTATGATAAACTATAAACATTGGAGTTCCCCGAACATTACTTGTCTGCCAAATCTCCCTGACCACTTGGGACATACGCGGGTAATTCTGCCAGAAGTTGAAGAACCGAAATCTCAGCCCTTTGTTGGGGCTCTCACCAAACCAAAGAAGAGCCGGAGAGTGGTCGGAGATCCCGGGGTTTAGGAAAACAGCTTCAGCCTGCGGGAACATGTCCTTCCACGCCTTCGTGGCCATCACCCTGTCCAACTTGCATGAAATCCTATTGTCGCCTCCCTGAGAGTTTGACCATGTATAGAAATCGCCGCGATACTTTACATCATAGATATCCATGGCAGTACTCGAATTTAAGTTATCCAGAATTTCCTGCTCATTATGCATGGATCCACCATTTTTTTCAGTGTGGGAAAACAGCATGTTAAAGTCACCCATAATGAGCATCGGGCCTTGATCCCGCCACCCCTCAAGAATACCCCAAATGGGGCGTCGCTCACTACTGGTATAAAGCCCGTACACAATTCCCAAAGTGAACAAAACCTCCCCTTTCCCATTTAAAATTTTCCCCAGCAGAATCTGGTCTGACGGCTCCAAATCCACCACATTAAAGACATCCGGATCCCAAACCAGCCATATTCTACCTCCAGGGATGCTAGCATAATTAGTTGAATAACGCCAACCTGGGAACAAAGACTGTGTAATATCCCTACACTTACTTTTGCGCACACGAGTTTCCAAAATGGCCAGTAACTTGAGCTTATACCTCTTAACCAAAAAATCTATCTCCCTCCTCTTGGCTACTGAGTTGAACCCTCGCACACTCCAACTCAGCATATTCCCCAGAGAACATGTCATTGAGACTCAGCATTGTCCGTTAGCCGGGTTAAACGTTTTTTGTTCATCTTGATCTTAGCTAAGTGATGACATGTAAAAATATGATATTTCGTGACTCAGTTTCATTCTTATTTTAGAGCATAATGCATGTTTCATCTCATTTATTTACCCAAATGCTTCATATCCTTCAGAACCTTCACTTTTCCTCTGTTTTATGAAAATGCAGGTATTTGACTTCAAAATCAATGGAATTTGGAGAATCTGAAGGTATGGGACGATTTCCCATGATGAGATGGAGCTACACGCCAAATTTCAGCCCAAACGGAGCCTTCTACATCATACACAGCCATGGGTGTGCATCCATGCACGACCGTGCATCATAAGTCGTCAAAATCCGTTTCACCGAGCCATACACCGGCATGGCCATATGCACGGTCGTGTATCGTTACGAACAAATTGGCAGGCATCCGGTATTTTGGCGATAACTTTCTATTCTGGGCTCGGAATTGGACGAAATTTTAGGGAGACCTTCCCAACTTAGCCACGAACGATTTGGGACCGAAATCATCGGATTTGGGCAAGCAACGGGGGAGAACGAAGCGAAACGGCGATAACTTAGGGTTTTGGGCGATTTTCCGATCGGCGACACTGTTCCGGCGGGTTTCTCTCTTCGTTCCGACGTGGAGGATCACGCTGAGCCATCTCCAATCAAAGATCTACCATTCCCCTTGGTTTGATTCAATTTTCATGAGAGATTCTATGTATTTAACGATGTATACCATAGCGTAATCTTATTTTCGGGGTTTGGGCGTAGCCCACTGTAAAAATGCTTGATATTATGACTTGATCTATATATTTCTTCATTTACCTTCGTTCTTATTCATGTCTAGGATGATTTACTTCGTGTTTATGTACTAGCCATACGTATACATGCTTTAGATGCTGTGGGAAGGACCGAGAGGAGAACCACAGTCATTGGAAACCCTTAGACTGGACTGGCGATTTCGTGTTGCGAGGGCACTCGAAAATACCCGAGGAACCCTAATCTTTCACATATCCCATTGGATTCGACTTAATCTGGGTAAGCCACGAGAGTAGGAGACTCGGGTTAAGTCGAATACCGGACCGTGTCCTGAGAGGGAGCGCGTCTGTACCCTAGGAAAGATTACCTTGAGAACTTAGGTGAAACTTCATTTTAAAACTTCAAGCTTTAATTTTCATGCGTTCTTCGGTGTGCTGAAACCTAAAACCCCGATCTTCTCTCATAATCTTAAAACCCGTTTGCTTGTTTCCTGCATTGTTTACTTTTAGTCCGCATTAGTTTAATTACTTGCTTTAGGATTAGTGACACTTCTACACCCTTTCGATCACCTAGCTATTGATTAACCGATCAGTTAGTACTTGACACTAGTCCCTATGGGTTTGATCTTTTTATTACGCGATAGACTGTGCACTTGCGGTAGCAGCCGTCTAGGCCCTATCAAGTTTTTGGCGCCGTTGCCGGGGACTAGGTTGCCAATATTAACACGATCAAAAGATCGATAGACTAGGTTTAGTTAGATTTTATTTGCCTTTTATTTTGTTTATTTGCTTTTTGTTTTTAGCTGTATTTTTTTTTATTGGTGCGGTGCTACTAATCTTTTCTATCTAGGTACTTGTTTATGCCCAGGAACACTGCGCGAACAGGGAAACTTGTACCTTGAGATCCGGAGATAGAGCGCACTTTCCGTCAAGTCAGAAAAAATTTAAAAAAGCTTAAGCTTGAAGGCAACTTTTCTGACAGTCAAACGATGGAAGCCACTCGCTCCTTGAAAGATTATGCAGCCCCCACCATCTCTGGTGTGCACTCGAGCATATCGCAGCCTGCTATCGAAGCCAACAACTTCGAGATCAAGCCATCACTTGTACAGATGGTGCAGCAGAACCAATTCAGTGGAGCAGCCACTGAAGATCTAAATCTCCATTTATCTATTTTTCTAGAATGCTGCGATACTCTTAAGATTAACGGTGCTCATCCTGATGCTATTAAACTGAGACTCTTCCCTTTTTCTCTCAGGGATCGAGCTAGGGCGTGGTTGCAATCTTTACTGCAAGCATCAATCACAACGTGGGAATAGCTATCATAAGCTTTTCTGTCAAAGTACTTCCCACCAAGCAAGACCGCCCAGCTCAGGAATCAAATCACCAACTTTGCCCAAAGAGAAGGAGAGTCCCTGTATGAAGCATGAGACCGTTTCAAAGAACTGTTGAGAATGTGCCCGCACCATGGTCTACAGAAATGGGTGATCATCCACACCTTCTACAGTGGATTGCTATACCAGACCAGACTTTCTGTAGATGTTGCTGCTGGTGGGACATTAATGAACAAGAATTATGATGATGCGATGCAATTGATAGAGGACATGGCCCTCAATCATTGTCAGTGGTCAGGAGAGAGGACCCAGCACACTCGAAACTCAGGGAAGTTTGATGCTAACTCAATCGATTCTTTAATGGAAAAAGTAGACTCTCTTTCATCAAAGATAGATTCTATTAATGTCTCTGCTGCTAATTCTTTGACTTGTGATGTTTGTGGAGTGACAGGACATTCTGCTGATAGCTGCCACATCTTGAGCGCCCCTTCTGAACAAGTCAATGCCATTAGGAACTTTAGGAATCAGAACGACCCCTACTCAAACACCTACAATCCGGGATGGAGAAATCATTCAAATTTTTCCTACAGGTTAAATCAAGGGCAAGTTCCTCCTACTAATTTTTCTAATCAGAATTTCTCTTCTAATTTCAGGCCTCCTGGGATACAGCATCCATCAGCTAATCAGAGACAACAAGATCCCCCGTAGAAGTCCAGACTGGAACTAATGATAGAGAACCTCATGGTGAGTCAGACAAAGCACGACAAGACCATGAATACCATGAGTGAACAGATTCGCCAGCTAAACATGAAAGTAGACTCTGTTGCAACCCACCAGAAAATGATGGAGAACCGAATCACAGAACTGGACCAACGAACCAGCGCACTATCTAGACATCCAGGAATGCTTCCAGCTCAACCTGAAGCGAATCCAAGAGATCAGTGCAATGCTGTCATGACAAGTGGCACTAAGCAATTGGAGGAATCTGAAGCTGAACACGTGGGAGATGAAGAGAAAGAATCCACTAGCCAGGATGAGGGACCTCGTCATGAGACTCTCAACACACCCCACACTGAAAAAGTGATAGTGGCTGCTGAGAATCCTAAAGATGCCATATACAAGCAGCTGCTTCCCAAAGTTGAGGACCCTGGTAGTTTTGATATACCATGCAAGATTGGGAACACTGCATTCGATAGAGCACTTTTGGATCTAGGCTCTGGAGTCAGCATCATGTCGGTAATTACTTTTGAGAAGCTAAACTTGGGAACTCTTATTTCAACATCTCAACTTCTGCAGTTCGGAAACGGGTCTAGACTTCAACTGCTCGGGATCGCCAAGGATGTACCGCTGCAGTTTAAAGGAATATTTATCTCGATAGACTTTGTGATCCTAGACATAGCCGAGAACTCATTCTTCCCTCTTATATTGGGCAGGTCATTCCTTACTGCGATCAGAGCTATAATCAATGTCCCACATAGAACGATGACCTTTGGCATTGAAGGAAACAATATGTCGTTTGATTTTGCTGCTACTGACAACCGATTCTATTTTTTAGGTTCCAGGGAGAATGGAGAGGTGGTGAAGGAGAGTACTGCTCAGTCGGGGAGCAAGATGGAGCTCTTCCCACAAGCCTTTCCCGAACACTTTGGAGATAGACCCAATGACTCAATTAGTCTAGAAGGAGACAAGATGGTGGCAATGATGACGCATACTAAAGACGCCACAAGGGCCTTTCTACAGAAAGAGGGATTGGGATTGCTTAACGATGAAATTCTAGTTGATTTAGGGACAGCCTATGTGTTTTGTCATTTTGTTATTCCATGTTCTGTGAAAACCGTTAGAGAGAAACTTTTATATCCCATGATCATTTTAATAGGTATACTTCATGGGAGACAACGAAGGCAGAGGCTCCATACCATCTACTTAGCCTCTCCACCTCCAGACCCACCATGAGCACCATTCTGGTCAAGCTAGTGACCCTAAAGAAGCGCTTGTTGGGAGGCAACCCAACCTCTTTTGCATTCTTACTCTCTTTTGCATTCATACACTTTCTTATTTATTCTCACTATTTAGACATTGTTATTTTTCAGTTTTTCTTTCATATTCATACTCTCTAGGCTGTACCATGCTGATAGAAATTTTTCTGGATTTTTCAGGCATCACCGAGCCATGCACGGTCGTACCCGTGCATCCATGCACGGCCGTGCACGGCTCGGTTATCTCTTCCCAGTGCACGGCCGTGAACAGCTGAGGCGACTTTCACCCGAGACATGCACGGGCATGCCCGTGCACCGATGCATGACCGTGCATCATAAGTGACTTCAGTTGGCCCGATCTGACTGAGAGCTACACAGGCTAGGCCATGTATCCATACATGGCCGTGCACGATAAGTGATAAAAAGAGGAGGATGCACAGGCTCGTGCGGTGTGCACGAAACCCTAGCGCCGCCGCAGCCGCCTCCGGTGCCCGATCGACCGCCGGCGACCCTCCATCGTCTACCCCACCTTCCGGCGACCCTCCATCGTCTTCCCCACCTTCCAGCGACTCTTTCCCCCAACTTTCCGGCGTCGATTCGTGCCTCACGACGCCGTTCGACGCTGCCCTAGTTTCGGTCGCCGTCCGCGATTCCGCCGCTGACCGTCTTTCATCGTCGCCGACGCCTCTGAAGCTTCTTCCACAACACAAGCTATCTTCCTATCACTTTCCTACACTTCCGGGATGTCTCGACGCAAGCAAGCCACGTCCAAGCACCGCGCCTCCTCTTCTCACGACGCCGGCGAACCTCATCCGCCTCTGCCTTGCCGCCTACATCTTATGGGATCATCTGCCGTGATCCAGAGCAACTTGCCAAGCTTACTGCCCTCGCACGCCGCCCAGTGATCACCACCAAATTCCTCGATCATGGTACTCTCAACACTCTTGGCTTCTATGAAGATGTACAATGGTTGTTTCAACGCATAGGATGGGAACAATTCTTCACCATCTGCTACCCCACCTACATCCTCATTGTATTGGAGTTCCTGTCTTCTATGGAGTTCCATGCTAGCATCCACACTGACGACGACGACGGCAGTCTATCCTTCAGACTCAACAACACTGAGTATGTGCTGACACTGACAGAGCTGAACTCTATATATGGTTTTCCTACAGACGGGACAAGGCTCACACCTACCGCATTCAATGATAGCAATTTCTGGGCTGAACTGACCGACCTGAGACCCTTTGACACCAGGACAGCTAGAGCCACCTGCCTCAGGAATCCTGTTTTGAAGTATGTGCATCGTGTCATGGCACATACTATCTTTGGACGAGGAGAGTCTGATGGCTTAGTCATAGCATCTGAGCTTCAATTTCTTTGGGCTATGCTGTATGGGGTCCGCCTCAACACTGCTTTTCACTTTGCCTGACAACTCCAGAAAGTATCAAGGGCACCGAAAGGTGCAATAGCTCTCGGGGGACTTCTCACCCCTATCGCTCGCGCAGTAGGGATTCATCCCTACCAAATGGAGCAAGCCCGGGGCAACTGCCGACTTGATCTCGATTCCTGCGTTTCGATGCGGATGATAGTAAAGCAAGATGAACTTTATAGCTTGATCTTCCCGGGGAGCGATGTGAAGTTGCCGCTGCCAAACCCTGCACGCACCACTATTCGTGAGCGGCGGAACTGGAGAGTAGAAGCAGTTGAAGATGTGGATGTGCCTCTTGCCACTGAACCACCACAACTTGCTTAGCAACGCCCTTCTACCCAGCTCGACCACATTGAGGCCTATGTCCGCTTTATCCGGGACGCACAGGAAGAGACTCATCTGTCTGTCTCTAAAGGCAATTACCAGATCCAACAACTTGAGACAAAAGTGGAGCGCCAAGGACGAACACAGTCCTCTATTTTAGAGTCTGTGCATGAGCTTCAGGCAAGACTGCGTCGGCGCTGGGGATGAGCTTCTTTGGTTTCACCCGTCACTTGGTCAGCTTTCTGTTTTTCTAGTAGTTTATTTTAGTTATTAGTTTTCATCTGTCTACTTTTAGTTTATTATATTCTTAGTTGCATGTTTTAGTTTTCTTAGTTGTGTCAACATCTATAGTGTCTTACCCAACCCCACTCTATTCATTCATGATATTTGCTTTGTCTTTTAGTATTGCATTGTTCTATGCCTACTTGATTACTTGGGATAGGAATCTTGACTTTTATCTGCCAATGGTCTATAATGGTTATGCTTTACACATATGATTCTTTGATTTACTGTAGTTGATTGACGTAATTAACCCAATTCATTGTTGGTAGAATCTTGATGAGTATGCTTGTTATTTCACCTTAGCCTTGATATGCATCTCATGGGTAGAAAGTGATTGTATCTAGTTTCTGTCTCTACTTTATTTGTGCACTTTGTCATGGGGGTTAGAAATAATAATGGTGGTACCGAAGTGTTCTTGTACATTACACTTTGTACTTCCACTTGGCACTATTTATAGCATCTCTGTAGCAAAAGGGTAAGTGGTACCTAAGTTCCTTGTTCATCATACTTGGCACTACCCCATGGTTTTCAATAATAACAGTGGTACCGAAGTAGTACCGAAGCAAAGCTTGGCACTTGGCACTGTTTGTTATTATTCTAAAAAAAAAAGGCACCACATAGGGACTATGTGGTACTGATGTTATTCTCCCATGACTTAGTACACAATGTTATGCCTTCTGAAAGCTTGATCAATCATATCATGTGTGTGAGATGCATTGTAGAGGTTTTTGGTTATGTAACTTTGCATGTTCTATAGATTGTATTCATGATAATTGGTTTAATTTACTTTCCATACTGCATTATAACCTGAAGAATTGTTGTGTTTAACCATTAACCTCATGAAACCTACTTAAGCTACTTTGAGATTCCTTATTCCATGTCATCATTGTATTCTAGACAATTCAATTGCTTGAGGATAAGCAAAACTTTAAGTCCGATGTATTTTGATGACATGTAAAAATATGATATTTTGTGACTCAATTTCATGCTTATTTTAGAGCATAATGCATGTTTCATCTCATTTATTTACTCAAATGTTTAATATCTTTAAGAACCTTCACTTTTCCTCTATTTTATGAAAATGCAAGTATTTGACCTCAAAATCGATGGAATTTGGAGAATCTGAAGGTATGAGATGATTTCCCATGATGAGATGGAGCTACACGCCAAATTTCAGCCCAAACGGAGCCTTCTACATCATACACGGCCATGGGTGTGCATCCATGCACGGCCGTGCATCATAAGTCGTCAAAATCCGCTTCACCGAGCCATACACGGGCATGGCCGTGCATCCGTGTATCGTTACGAACAGATTGATAGGCGTCCGGTATTTTGGCGATAACTTTCTATTCTGGGCTCGGAATTGGACGAAATTTTAGGGAGACCTTCCCAACTTAGCCACGAACGATTTGGGACCGAAATCATCGGATTTGGGCAAGCAATGGGGGAGAACGAAGCGAAACGGCGACAACTTAGGGTTTTGGGCGATTTTTCGATCGGCGACACTGTTCCGGCTGGTTTCTCTCTTCGTTCCAACGTGGAGGATCACGCTGAGCCGTCTCCAATCAAAGATCTACCATTCCCCTTGGTTTGATTCAATTTTTATGAGAGATTCTATGTATTTAACGATGTATATCATAGCGTAATCTTATTTTCGGGGTTTAGGCGTAGCCCACTGTAAGAATGCTTGATATTATGACTTGATCTATATATTTCTTCATTTACCTTCGTTCTTATTCATGTCTAGGATGTTTTACTTTGTGTTTATGTACTAGTCATACGTATACATGCTTTAGATGATGTGGGAAGGACCGAGAGGAGAACCACAGTCTTCGGAAACCCTTAGACTGGACTGGCAATTTCGTGTTGCGAGAGCACTCGAAAACACCCGAGGAACCCTAATCTTTCACATATCCCATTGGATTCGAATTAATCTGGGTAAGCCATGAGAGTAGGAGACTCGGGTTAAGTCGAATACCGGACCGTGTCCTGAGAGGGAGCGCGTCTGTACCCTAGGAAAGATTACCTTGAGAACTTAGGTGAAACTTTATTTTAAAACTTTCAAGCTTTAATTTTCATGCGTTCTTCAGTGTGGTGAAACCTAAAACCCCGATCTTCTCTCATAATCTTAAAACCCGTTTGCTTATTTCCTGCATTGTTTACTTTTAGTCCGCATTAGTTTAATTACTTGCTTTAGGATTAGTAACACTTCTACACCCTTTCGATCACCTAGCTATTGATTAACCGATCAATTAGTACTTGACCCTAGTCCCTGTGGGTTCGATCTTTTTATTACGCGATAGACCGTGCACTTGCGGTAGCAGCCGTCTAGGCCCTATCACTGAGCTTTTTTTATTCTTCTTGTTCTTCTTCCTGCCTGAAGGAACGGCAATGACGCCTTGGGAGTCCGCAAAGCTGGCACCTTCCTCCCCATCCTCCGCCTGGCTCATGCCCCCCCACTCGCTTTCATACAAAGCCTCTTGGCCGCATAACAATTCACCGGCCTCCACAGGAAATTCTAGTGAGTCCAGGTGCTGCTCCTCTATTATACCCATGTCCAGGTTCCTATCTTTCCTGGCTATCTCCAAGATAGTTTGTTCATTTGCATGTTGGTCCCCGGCTACTGTCTCCTTGCACCCTTTTCCTTTATCACTTGATGACCCCTCCGGTAGTATAGACTTAGATGATTCCGCCCTTGTAGAACCCTATATTTTATTTGACTTTTCCTTCCAGATTGTCTTCGTCCCCCCTTCTCCAATTTTGGGCAGACTTTTGAACTGTGCCCAAAACTTTTGCATTCGCCGCATCTTTGTGGGATAGATTCATACTCGAAAAACAACTCGGAACCAGCGTCCCCATTTACCATCACCGTTAGGGAATCAGGATACTCAGCGCGCGCCTCCATCTCAACACAGACCCTAGTGAATCCCAACTGAGATTTTGTGGCAGTGGCCTTGTCCATAAAGAGTGGTTTACCAAGGGCACTAGCCACCTGCCCAATGATTCCCGCCGACCATCATTTTAATGGAAGATTTTTTATACGCACCCAGACCGGAACTGTCGACAAGTCCACCCGAACCAAGTCATCTTTGGGGTCCCACGGTTTTAAGAAAAGAATCTTTCCAAAAAAGAACCAAGGGCCCCCTTCGAGGACCTTCAATTTATCCTCCTCGCTACTGAATTTGAAAAGAATGAACCCCGCCGGAAGAGTGAACAGTTCCACCCCTCCTTTTGGACTCCAGAGCTGATTCGCCTTCTGCTCCAAGCTCAGGAAATTGGGTCTATACCCTAAGAAGTAGCCCACAAGTGTATTTTCCCAATATGCAATATTACTCGAAAGCTCCTCTTCTGGCGCCTTGATATCGAGGATTCCCTCATTTACTGTAACCTCCGAACTGGACAAGGAGCACAGTGATTCGTTCCCTGAAGACTTCGCAAACAGGGATCGCCACGAGCAGGACACAATCGGGGCAGTCTTCAGCGGGGGAAGTGAAGCTAGAGTACCCCCGGGTAACGGCATCCGTACTACCCTACCGCCTTGGCTACTCGGTTTTGCGCCTGCCATGTCCGCAGCAAGCCCTAGCGCAACCGGAACGCCAGAAGACCCAGCGGACTAGGACGACGACAGAGGATGAAACCCAACCTCCCCGAGACCCACCCCGCACCACAGACTTGTGAATGGGGTGGATGGGGAGAAGCCGAACCCGGGGGGAGGCCCCAAAAACACAAACGTGCCGAACTCCGACCCACTAGTATATAGTAACCCAACCAGAAATATAGTTATAGCGCAGGAAGCAAGCACATGGGCAACGAAAACACCGGCCAAAGCTGAAACGGGGAACTCAGAGGTATACCCGGCATGGAGGAGGAGAAGATCCTGGACGCTGGCCGAATTCGCCCCTTCAGATCGACGCTGCGATGTCCCCGCCCCTCCCACCAGAACCAGGGCACCAAGGATGGCCCACCCAGGACCGCCGCCGGCCAGACGGACAGCGCCGGCGCGCCGGGACGAGGCCCTAAGATCGCCCAAACAGTCACTAGTTAAGAGCATATATTATCGACATATACAACAAGAATGACAGTGCCATAATTTGAGTAATAAATAAAAATAGAATGATCTACTCTACTTTGTCATAAACCAACAAATTCCATCACCTAAGAGAATTTGTAGAACCACGAGCGAGGACTCAATTTTTTGCCATATATAGCTTTGTGCAGCGTAAAAACCAACTCCCCCTAAGCAAGCGTTAAAACCAACTCCCCCTAAGCAACGGACCAAGGAGGTTACTCCATGTAGTCATCCTCATGAAGATTGCCATGCAGAAATGCATTAGTAACATACATCTAATGGGGTTTCCATTGACGATTATAATAGCAAGTGAAAAAATAGCCAAACAAAATTAAGACAACCCACCAGCAAGAAGATATCACAATAGTCAATGCCATAGATAAGAGAAAATCCTTTGGCTGTAAGACATGCATTACAATAGGCAACTGAACCATCGAGATTGTATTTCCTTGCAAATATCCGATGGCAAAGAACAAGGTTTAAAATCTCGATTTGAGCCGTCCAAAATTTTCGGTTTGTATCAATCCATGATGAGTTCGATTTTACTGTAGCACTATGTTAATACAATCAATTTCACTATAGCATACCAAACAGTCTAGACTGATACACCAATTTTGTACTAGTTTTTCAAACCTTGGCAAGGAACAATGTGTGTGCCAGGTGGACGAAAACCTAGAGACCATATGTGACGAGAATGCAAGATAAACAACCTGGCATCCATAGCATCTTTCCATTCGGAATAAGTATAGCCTGAGAGTAAGATTTAGGCATAGCAACAAAGGAGAGGCAAATGGAGAAAACACATAACATGGAGATAAATAAAGAAATAAAACATAATTAGAAATAGGATAAGAGAATAAAGAGAGGAAATGAAACATAGTTAGAAATAGGATAAAAGGATAATGAATGCTTGCCTTTGCATAAAGCGATGGGTAGATCAAGATGGGATTGCCAAAGGGTGAGCTCAAGTGCAACGATGATAAACCTATAAAAGGAGAACGGGAGGTGGGGAGGGTGAATCGCATGGGATTGGTGCAGGAAGAGGAAGTGAAAAGGAGGGTGCGCTAGGAGAACTTGGAGGCTAAGTAAAAAGGTTCAAGTTTCATCAAAGGTAACATAAGGACTTGCATCGAACAAGGTCAAAATATTGATGCCCTTTTTTACTCCAAGAATACCCAAGGAATACACAACTAGTCGCCCTTGGACTCGATTTATATGATTCAAGACCTAGAACTGAACATAGTGGTGCATCCAAAGATTCAAGTAAGTGGCAAAGGATTATATGATAGAAATAGAACTGACAATGAAGACTTGCCATCAAGTGAGAATAGAATCAAGCCAAAAGCAATGAGGGACCTGCATTTGAATAGTATAGTACAAGCAACATTTAATACATGTTTATTTATATGCTCAGCATCACCATTTTGAGCAGAAGTATAAGCACATATATTTTGATATAAAATTCCATGAGAATGACATAACAAAGTAAATTTAGAGTGAAGAAACTCAAGTGCATAACCAGTATGTAATATTGGTAATGAACTACCAAATTTAGTTTTAATTTCAGCATACAAGTTTTGGAGTACATGAAAGGTTTTAGACTAATGTTTCTAGCATATAACACAAATACGTGAAAGTAGTTATTGAGAAAACTAATAAAATAACAATAACCATCTCGACGTTGAATGAACCAAGTGAAGGAGGTGCTTACTCTTGATAGTAGCCCTAGCTAGGAGAGAAGCCTGATGATGTTTACCAAATTGACAACCTCATAGGTGAATGACGTACAAGACTTCAAAGACAAAGGGTATTGAACACAAATAAAAGACGGATGACCAAAAAGGTAATGCCACTAAAGCAGTAAGATGTAGATGGAAGACAAGGCGTGAGGAAAATGGGAGATGGTGTTTAGGTGATTAGGACATAGATGTCATCGCAACTAGGTCCCCCACCAATCATTGTCTTCATTCTGAGGTCCTGAAACAAGCAATGAGATCAAGGTTGTCAAACACATTTTTCTACCTAGGGGTGGTAGAGGTGGGCCTGTAAGATCCTACTATTTTATGAAATAAATATTATTTTATATAATTATCATATCCAAAGAAAAAAATAGTAGCTTATATCACATCTAAATTCAAGAGATAGTACAAGGACATTAACAAGTTTATTTTTTACTATTATTAAAATACCATATAAACCATGGTTTTAGGTACTAATTCATATGGGGCAATACTCCTTGTCTTTATCAGTTAGAGATATAATGAATGCAAGTACAGTATGTGTTAGTATGATTGTTATCAGTACGTTTGTGCTAGTACACCTATTATATACTAGTTTTACACTAGACCGATACACTAGTATGAATTAAGATTGAAAATCCTAATATAAACCAAGTATTAATAAATAGTTATTATTAAAGTACATATGAAATAAGATGAAAGATACTAATTTCATATGAAATGAAATCATTCATTAGTGAGGATATAGCCTGCTAATAATAAAGATCGAGAAAAACATGATTATTTTTAGTGGTTCTGAAAATAGAAAAAGAACCAATAAAACCAATGATAATATTACCGTGGAGAGAATAGAGAGTGGGAGAGCAAAGAATGTGTCGTTAAACTATAACAATTGTAAGCAACTGATGTTGGAGTATTACATATATGCTATTGACTCAGTGAACTCGGGTAAACTAACATGGGTTAACTCGAGAGTTTAGCTAAGTTTACTAAATATTTGATCCTAAACTTGAGTTAACTCGCTGGAGCTATTTAAGAATGTAGAATCATAGGATTATATGAGTTCACTCACTAGTTTGACATTATGAGAAGGGAAAAAGATTTCACTGGCATTATATTTGCTTGTAAATGCACAATTGAAAATAGGTTGATAGGAAATTGAGAAATGTAGAGGATATCATGATGTATAAGGGTTGAATTAAGTTGAATAGTGCCACCATCCATAACATGAACAAGGAAACCATTAGTAATGAAAATTAGGGAGCACTAACCTTGATTAAACAAGATGAAACAAAGAACATTTACATGTCATATCAAAGGGGACATGAAAATAAATTATCCATATTGTTCCAAAAAAGCAAGAGAAGCTATACCCAATGCAATAGTAGATGCCATAAGAGTCATGGAGGATGTCATCCCCGATGAGGTAAACTGAAGAAAGAGCTCATGCTCAAAAGTTAGCATAGTTACAATCATAGGCTCTGTTTGGCATAACTGGTCAGCTGCTTTTGCTCGTTAAAAATAGTAGATTTTTGAAAAGTTAGAGTGTTTGCAAGCTGCTTGAGCATGGGTTTGGAAAAGCTAGGAAGGAGCTGCTTTCTAACTATTTTTCTTTTTTATCCCATGTTCACACCTACATTCATGTCTTTTTTATGATAAAATTATTTTTTAAAATTATTAAATCTAAAATTATTTTCTATTATTATTTAAAATTTTCTCTTTCATAAAAAATTAATCAAAAATTAATATTATTTTAATAAAAATTATTAAAATTATTATTATTAAATTTAATTTTAAATTAAAAATTATTTATTACTATTATTTTAGTTTTACTTTTAAAATTTTTTTATTTTTAAAATATTATATTTTAAAAAAAAAAGTTGACCAGCAAAACAGTTTAGCCAAACACCTATCAACTTTTCAACTAGTACTTTTTCAAACAGCAAAAGCTAAAAGTTTCAGCTATGCCAAATGAAGCCATAATCTTCAGCACGGCTTTATCGGAGTAATAAAAAATATCAATCCCATGCTAATCATAATTTCTCTAACTAGGCAAACCGAATAAATTAAAGTTGAACAAATAACTACTAAGGCTCTGTTTACTTCAAGGGAAAGAAAAATAGAGGGAAAAGAAAATAGGAAAGAAAGGACAAGAGGAAGAAGGGAAAAGGTAAATTACATGATTCGCCTGTGATTCAAAAAGAAGAAGAAAGAAGGGAAAGGAGAGGAGAAAAAGTGGGTGAATGGCAAGGGCGGTAGGCAACTGGCGGCAGGCCGCATGCGGCAGGTTGTGAGGCAAGTGGGGAAGGCATGTAGTGGACGACGTGGCAGGTGGGGCAGGCAAGAGAGGAGGGAGGGGGTGAGCTCCATGTGGAGAGGAGGGAGGAGAGGGAGAGGAGAGGGATGGGGTGAGGTCGCCGAGGGGGTTGAGCTCCAGGTGGAGAGGAGGGAAGGCGAGGCGGGTGGGCGGAGAGGGAGAGGAGAGGGACGGGGCGAGGACGAGGTCGCTTGAAGGACACGAGCTCCGGATGGAGAGGAGAGAAGGCGAGGCAGGCAGGTGTAGAGGAGGGAGGAGAGGGACGGGGTGAGGTCACCGGAGGGAGGCATGCAGTGGCAAGGGGGGCGATGGGTAGACAATGCAGTTTTTCCTTCCCCTTTCTGCCCAAATTGGGAGTTAGAATAATGAACCAGCAAAAACTAGGTATTCCATCAGGGTAACACCCTTTTACATATGAGTTATAGGGTTAACGGGTAAAGTAAGTAGAGACCCTAAAACCATTAACCTAATAACAATTGTTACACCAACACTCCCCCTCAAGCTGGAGAGAAGATATTGATTAGACCCAGCTTGTTACACAAATTCTTAATTCTGGTTGACCCCAAAGCCTTGGTGAAAATATCGGCAACCTGATCCTCGGATTTCAAATATGGAGTAGTGACGAGTTTGTTTTTGATAGCTTCCTTGATGAAATGACAATCCACTTCTATGTGCTTCGTTCGTTCGTGGAAAACTGGATTGTTGGCAATAAAGATAGCGGCCTGATTATCACAAAACATGTTCATTGGGCTAGGACAAATTATCCCACATTCTTGCAAGAAATTTCTTAACCAAAGCATTTCGCAAACAGTGTGAGCCATGGCTCTATATTCTGCTTCGCAACTTGATCTTGCCACAACACTTTGTTTCTTGCTTCGCCACGTGACCAAGTTACCATCTAAGTAGGTGCAGTAACCAGAAATGGATTTCCTATCATCAATATTGCCAGCATAATCAGCATCAGAATAAGCCTCAATTCGAGTGTGTCCATTTTTACAATACTTCAATCCTTGACCAGGAGCACCTTTGATATACTGAACTACAAGCGTAGCTGCGTCCCAGTGACACTGTTTGGGATTTTGCATAAACTGGCTAATGATGCCCACAGCATGAGAAATATCAGGTCGTGTAACAGTGAGATAGTTAAGTTTGCCTACCAGGCGACGATACCGAGTTGCATCAATGTATTCAGATTCTTCATTATCACTATGCTTCTGGTTTGGAATTAAGGGGGTATCAACTGGCTTGCAGTCACTCATACCAATCTCATCCAGAAGATCTAAGACATATTTCCTTTGTGATAGAAATACACAACCACGCTGATATGCTACTTCAATGCCCAAGAAGTATTTTGGTGTCCCTAAATTCTTAATCGAAAAATGGGACTGTAAGTGATTCTTAGTTTCCTCAATTCCCTGTCGATCATTCCCTGTAAGGAGCATGTCATCGACATAGACTGCCAAAATAGTGACACCACTCTTTGAACGACGAATGAAAATAGAGTGATCAGCTTGACTATGCCAAAACCCAAATGAGGTCATTATCTGTGAAAGTTTGTGAAACCATGCTCGTGGACTTTGCTTGAGGCCATATATGGATTTATGCAATTTGCACACCATCTCCCCCTGAGCAACATAACCAGGAGGTTGCTCCATAAAAACTTCCTCAGTTAAATCACCATAAAGAAAGGCACTGGTAACATCCATTTGATGAAGAGACCACTGACCATTAACCGCAAGAGAAAACAAGGCGCGGACAGAGTTGAGACGTGCCACAGGAGAGAAGGTATCATGATAATCCAGACCATGAATTTGAGAGAAGCCCTTAGCAACTAAGCGAGCTTTGTGGCGAGCAAGAGAACCATCAGAATTAAACTTGACGGCAAACACCCAACGGCAGGGTACAACACGAGCACCAGGCGGGAGAGGAACCAAGGTCCAGGTGTGTCTGGCCTGAAGGACAGTCATCTCAGCATCCATAGCCTGCTTCCAGTGAGGTAATGACATAGCCTGCAAGGGAGAAGTAGGCAACGAGACCGAGGACAAGGCAACAGAAAAACCACGAAAAGAAGATGACAAATGATCGTAAGAAACATAATGAGAAACAGAGTAATGAGAAGCATGGCGCTTGCCTTTACGCAGGGCAATAGGTAGGCTATCGTCAGGAACCGCCGACGAAGGAGGCGCGGCAGGAGGAGGCCGGGGGCGTCGATGATAAACCTGCAAGGTACCAACAGAAGGACCGGGAGGAGAGGAAGTAGAAACTGGAGGTGAAGTTGGGAGGATGACAGGAACAGGAAGAAGACCGGAAGAAGAGGAGGGCGAAGAAACAGGAGACGTATCAGAAGAGAAAAAAGAGCGAGACTCATCAAAGGTAACATCGATGCTGGTAAAGAGGCGGCCACTGGAAGGATCAAAACAACGATAGCCCTTCTGAGTCCGAGAATACCCAAGAAAAACACACCGAGTAGCACGGGGGCTTAGCTTGTCAACACCCGGACCAAGAGCGTGGACATAACACAGACACCCAAACACCCGAGGAGGGAGAGGAAAAGGAGTCTGAGCAGGAAATAAAAGAGAGAAAGGGGAACTCCCATTTAAAACCGGAGTAGGAACACGATTAATCAGAAACGAGGCAGTCAGAACCGCATCAGCCCAATAGGAGCGAGGTACCTTCATGTGAAACAATAAGGTACGAGCAACGTCGAGAAGATGACGGTTCTTACGCTCAGCAACACCATTTTGGGAAGAAGTATAACTACAAGTAGTTTGGTGGACAATGCCATGGGAACGACAAAAAGACTGAAAGAAAGTACTAGTGTATTCCAAAGCATTATCAGAACGCAAAACTTTAACAGGAACACCAAACTGAGTTTTAATTTCAGCACAAAAGTTGCAAAAGACATCAAACAGTTCAGACCGCTTAGACAAAATATAACACCAACAGACTCTAGAGAAATCGTCTATAAAAGTAACAAAGTACTTGTGGCCATCACGGCCAGGTACAGGACTCGGACCCCAGATGTCGGAGTGAACAAGATGAAACGGGTGGAGACTGCGAGAGGTGGAAGCGGACGGCAAGGAGGTCCGATGATGTTTACCCAGTTCACACGCATCACAACGAAGAGACGGCCGTGATGGTAGGGATAGAACATGTTGTAGACGTGCAGCAGAAGGATGGCCAAGACGGTAGTGCCAGAGCAGAGGAGAAACAGCAGCGGAAGATAGAGCCTGAGGTACCGCAGATGGAAGAAGAGTGTAGATACCACCCCGCCTAGGCCCCCCACCAATCGTCTGCTTCGTTCGGAGGTCCTGAAACAAACAGTGAGAGGGTAAGAAAGTGACACTGCAATTGCAAGTTGCTGTGAAAGCACGAACTGAAAAAAGATTGACAGGAAAAGAAGGAATATATAACACATGAGAAAGGAGAATAGTGGAGGAGAAAAGAACAGTCCCAATTCCCATGACAGGTACTAAGGATCCGTCAGCAATAGCTACTGGGGAATAAACTCCCCCTGTGGAAAGGGAAGTGAAAAGGCTACGATTACCTGTCATGTGAGAGGACGCACCAGAATCAACTATCCAAGTAGAATCAGAAGAAGCAAGAGTGGCTATACCGAAAGCGTGACTGGAAGAGGCTATGAAGGTGGAAGGCCCCGCAGTAGACTCGGATGTGGCCTGGAGGAAGCGGGCATACTCGGCTGCCGAAATGGTAACAGTATCAGTAGCGGACGGAGTAGGAAGAACGGTAGGCACCGAGAGAGCACTAGGCAAGAGGGTATCAGATACAGCAGCAGCCCGAGCAGAGGGAAGCCCAAATTTCTGCCAACACCGGTCTGGAGTGTGATTAGTGCGACCACAATGCGTGCAAGGCGGGAACTGACGACCACGGCCACGGCCCCGTCCCCGTCCATGAGAGCGGCCACGTCCATAAGAAGGGGGAACGGGAGAAGAAGCAAGAGCACTAGGTGTGTCCGGGTGTGATGAGGGGGTCGTCACACGTAGAAGCCGAGAGAAAGCCCCTTGAAGAGTAGTCACCGTAGAGTCCAATAACAACTGAGATCCCAAGGTAGAATATTTTGGATTGAGGCATGATAGATACTTGGCCACTAAGAATTCTTGCCGCTGTTGGAGAGTGACCTCAATGTCAGGAGAGGCAGGATGGTGCTGACAAAGTTCGTCCCACTTCCCTTGTAATAAAGCATATGTCTCCTGGAAGGATCGATCTTCCTGTTGTAAATTAATGATTTCTTCATATAGACGAAGGACATGACTTAGGTTCTGTCTAGAAGCATAAGTGCCGGTAAGAAACTCCCAAGCAGACTTAGTGGTTTGCTGATACATAATAGTAGAGGCAACCTTGGTGTCCATACTGTGAAGAAGTAAATTAAGGACAGCCATGTCTGAGCGGCGCCACGAGTCATAAGTGGGATCAGTAGGGAGAGGAGCAGGCTGAGTGAGATGATGCTCCTTCCCATGAGATCCCAGAAAAAGTCGAACTGATTGAGACCATAACTGAAAGTTTGTACCGTCAAACTTAATAATATTTGTACCAAATGTTGTTCCAGGTTTCATATCCATAAGGGAGGATCCGGACTCCATAAGTGAGCAAGAATAGAAATCTACGGAGAACGATAATAAAGAAGGGGCAACTCATATAATAATAGATCAAATGAGGGCAGAACGTTGTTCACGTGAGTTCATATCCATCAGAAGAGCGGAATGCCGAAAAAGACGCCAAGCTGCAGCTGAAATGTCTGTTTGCTGTCGATTTCTGCTCGCCGAAAACCAAAGACTGCTGTTGGTAGCGTTCCGAAGACCAAAGACGAAAGAGGCGCTGGGCAGCAGCGAACCGCGGCTTTGGTGGCTAGTCTGCGGAATTACTGTCGACGTCGTAGCAGCATGGGAGGCGGACGAAAGGAAGGGAGCGCCGAAGTGTTCTTACAGGCGGACGCAGCCGAACGTCATCTTGGTTCGGCGTCGCCTGGATTTGGACGAAAAAGAGAACCGGCGGAGCTCACACAGGCGGAAGGAGGCGGCGGTCCATCTGGCTCGAAGAAGACGTCACGTCGCAAGGGAATAATAAGGCGGACGAAGGAGGCGCTTTGCGCGGCGACGCCACAGCCGCGCGTCACGGCGCCATGCGCCAAGGGCGCTTCGCTCGGTCGTCCGCCAAGCGCTGTTCTCCTTCAACGTACGAGCAGGGACGTGAGAAGATAAAAGCGGCGGTGGCGAGAGAAGAAAAAAAACGGAGACGATGAAGAAGCGGCGGCGGAAGTGATGAACCTGGCTCTGATACCAAGTTAGAATAATGAACCAGCAAAAACTAGGTATTCCATCAGGGTAACACCCTTTTACATATGAGTTATAGGGTTAACGGGTAAAGTAAATAGAGACCCTAAAACCATTAACTTAATAACAATTGTTACACCAACATTGGGCAAATAGCATTTAGAAGGAAAACTACCTCATTTTTCCTTCCTTATGTTTTCTTTCCTTCCAAGTAAAGGAAAAAACTTTCCTTCCTTCTTTCCCTCCAAGTAAATAGGGTAAAAGCACACAAGAGAGATTTTAATAGCAAGAAAACAAGCTTTCAAAGAAAGAGCAATTTAATTAAGTTTTGGACTTTGGATTTCACTATATTGGTCTTTTATAATAATACAAATTATCTATCTCTTTTATGGAAATCAATCGAGTTAAAGGGAATTTATCCTACTGTGACATAGCTATATATTCAGCTTCAAAACTTGACCAAGTCACAACTACTTGATTCTTACTCCTCCAGATCACTAAGTTCCCTCCTAGGTAGGTATAGAACCCGATATAGATTTTATATCATTAATATCTCCACCATAATCGATAATTATGTAAGCTTCAACTTTGATACATCCATTGTTTTTATGTCACAATAGGATACGTCCTTTTCTTGAAGAAGCTTTAATATGTTGTAGAATTTTTCTAGCAACATCCAAATGACATTGTTGGGGTTTTTGCATAAATCAACCTTCCCATCTATATCTTGTGACATCTGCATATAGAGAATGCCTATGGACTTTGTATTTCTGATTTAGAATTATTGGTGTATCAACATGTTTGCAATCCTGTATTCCTATTTCATTTAGTAAGTCTAAAATATATTTCTATTGTGATAATGAAATACAATCATCTTTGTATACAATTTCAATCCCTAAACATATTTTGATTTTCCAAGATCTTCGAGGGTGAACTGGGATTTCAAGAAATTTTTGTTTAAGTTATGCTAATATATCACTTCTAGTGAATAGTATGTCATCCACATGTAATGCTAGAGTCACTACTCCATTTTATTTATAACGTGCGAATATTGAAGGGTCCGTTTTACTTTATTTAAACTATGCTAAGACCATTACTAGAGAGAATTTATAAAACTAATGGTAGTAGTGCATAGCAAATGCTTCTTCTTGTGACTCAACTCTTTTTGCTGAACTCATGGCTATCCGAAGTGCTCTAGTCTTCATAAATGATAAACCTGTCTTTCATAACAAATCTATCATTTTCGAATCAGATAGTAAAGAAGTGATGGGATTTCTAAATGGTGTCTCTCGGCATTTGTCCCAGGAACTTGCCACAGTTATTAAAGAAATTGATTACTTGAAATAGAACAAAAATTATACTTTTGTCCATGTTGATCGGTCATGTAATGAAACAGCAGATTGGCTCTGCAAATATGCAAAGTGTACTAGTTTATCTAATTTTTGGGATACTGTTTGGCCTGATGAATTGGCCACTATTTTGTGCAATGATGCCCACGGGCAGTAATTTGTCATAGTAGTAATCTTTTATTAAAAAAAAAAATGCTTCTTCTTGTGCAATAGTCTGCACAAACAATAGGCACGGAAAAATGCTACACTTGTAGGGGGATCAGGGCACCTACTAAGGAGATAGCGCGATGAACAAAAGAGCAGCAAGGCCAACCACAAAAAAAAAATCCAGCGCAGGCTGAGAGGTGGCAGGGTAAGTGGCTGCTAGCAAACCCAGACATAAGGTGTCTGTTTGGTTTTTCCTCCTCTAATACCAAGTTGACTTGCAATAAAATAACTTTATTATGTTATTTGTTAATTAAGAACATGGGCATATGTATAAATATATAGCAAAGTAAATGGGTATAGTGTTAACTGGTTCAACAACACTTAACTATCTAAATTTAACACTAAGAACATTGTCACGTACATTGCAAAATTCTCAGGAGAAAGAAAATAAGATAAGATGAAACGTGATAGGCTGCTAAGGTTTTCCATTGCAATTGCTTCAAGACTGCTGCTCAGTCTTTCGTTAATGTATAGTTACTCTTCCTTCTTCCATGCTTCCAGAGCTCTTGATTTCCTCCTTAGTTCCGCTTAGTAGCCTCCAAATAGGTCTAGGACAAAATCTTCAACACCCTAATAGGATTTGGTTGCTTCCTTTATATTGGAGTTGCTATTTTTAGAAGGGAAACAAAAGCCAGGTAAAAGCTACTCGAATGGCGTTAAAGCGGAAAGATTATCGGCCATGAAGTAAACTATGTAGAAGTTTATACGAAATTGCAAAGGAGTTACGAAAGCATGATGGTCACGGCTTGGGCTATGATCTCCTTGGTGCATATCATCCTTTACGCTAGTGATGCTTTCACAACCATGAACTCCGTCACGGGTGAGAGTGTGAACTCTTCTATGGAAAACTTATTTCGTGGTTCTTTCATGGGTGTGACGACGATCACTACCCTTATCATGAACCTTTTTGTGCTATTTGATAAAGTGATCATGGTTGTTACTAGCATCACCAGTGAAACCATGATCTTGTCAGAAGCTCTAACTTACACCAAAAACCAGAGGTAGATTCATCTTTTCGTGTAGGGATGTATTGTGGCTTCAAACTATAGATTCCGAATAAATATAAGTAATGAAGTCAAAACTGTGAAACCTCTCTTTATAAAGTTGATATATACTGCAATCATTTTATTGTGGTGCATATGTGGAACTGAGAAATTCCCAATCAGTCGATTTTTTATACATAACAACAGAGGCAATATTGGGCCTTATACTGTTAATTAAAGGGCATCATAACTGATATAATAGATCAAATGTAAGCAATTGTGCTTGAATCAAATAATGTCCTTTTCCTTATGAGCCCAAGAATAAGCACATTGACTGAGCCCATAAAGGGTAGTTTGTAACACAGATGTACCAACGGTGGCTGTAGGTTTTAGCTCTCTAGCTTATACGAAAGCATCCATAGATCAAGAGATGTCAGCTGAACTTCCCAAAGGATAATAACCAAATTACCGATAGAAGAAACAAGACTTCATCGGCTAAATGTAGGATTTGTAGTGGGTGTTGAGAGGAGCAACGCTCTTATGCACTGTCCAACAGGAATTTGTGTTCTGCACAAGAGAGGAAGTGGAGCTATGTTCTACCAATAAAGACTAGAGAGCTACCCTGCCTAGAGATGAAGAGATGGAGGCAAGCAACACTGTCCAAAGCTGAGAAAGGTGTGCACCCCGCCTACATCAACAAGGCAACGCTCCTGTTTTTTTTCCCTTCTACTTTCCCTAATGGGTGACGACAACACGGTAGCACGAATGAAAGAAGAGGAAAAAAGTGGAAACGGTGAAGGAGAAGAGGAGGGGGGCCAGGCAAAGAGGTGGATACGGCGGAAGCAGAAGTGGAGATGACCAGGCTACAATACCAAGTTGAGAAGGGAGAAGATAGAAAAACCAGAATCACTATTCATTTAAGGTTAGGGTACAACAAAATACACAACACTTGACCTGAACCGTTAACTCATTTACACAATAACAATGACCCAACATGTCAGTGTGATCGGCACACCAATATGGACCAAGATTGAAAATCTTGGTAAAACTATAAATGATCGATGCAATTACTTAATCAAAAGTTGCTAGGCTAGAATTAAACCGTTATTCTTTGATCCTTGTGTTGATTTTCAGATTTTTGTCCCTTATTTTGACCTTCATCACCAATCATCATTTCCTATAACTTGCTCCAAAACCAACAACATTTGTAACAGTCAGCCACCTCTCACTCATAATTACCTAGTCTTTCAATGTCCCACCACATCATATAAAAAAGAGGGAGAGAGATACAAGAAGTCACTCTTACAATCATCCTCCACCATCTCACAAGTCACAAGCCACCACAATCAAAGAGAAAGGAGGAACGTCAAAAACGAATCATTAGAGAAAGGAAGGGGAGCACCCATACTTCTTCAGTCATCTCAGGTAACATTGTTGCTGCCTTTAGCCAACTCTGCCGAATTGTCAATTAGCACCAATTAGCTATGATGATGTTGTTGACCTTAGTATCCATGAAGCTCCTCACTGTCTGCTTCCCGTGCTTGTCGTGCTACCTGAAGCCGCCACCATCCCTACAATACCTCACAACCTCCACCAAACTCAAGAAACGCCAGATCCAGTCGCAAATCATAACTCTTTTGCTCATCAGACAAGCACCAAAGTTGAATGGTTGTCCCTTTATCTTTCATCTTTATATGCACTGCTACTACACATGCTCTGCGTTTATTACTCTCATCTGTTAAATCCTGCTTTCCACCAACCAATCCTGCTATAAGAGCCTTTGCTAAACCATCACTTCCTCTACCACAACTCCCTCAATATTGACATTTCGTCTTGCAAACCCTTTGTCTTCCGTCATCTCACACCACCTATCATGTTGAACCATGACCCAGTAATACCATAGGAGTGTTCGATTTGGTAAGGATTAAAACCACCCTCTATCTCCCTATTCTCCACTCAATTCTCTGACCTGCGTCACCATATCTTACCCTTTAGCAGTAATATCTGATGTTCCCAAAGGAAAATGTTCTATGAATGCCAACATAAAGGAACAGATTGGAATTAACTTCTTCCTAGAATATAAAAGGACATGAAGGGATCAGATAAGACAATGGATTAGTTAAACGCTTAGACATCTTCACTAGAATAAAACACGAGGAAGTAGCGGGATTTTGCTTAACAGAACTCTCCATATTTTCCTTTAACTTCCATAAAATAACTCCATTGAGTCATTATTTGTACAAATTAGTATAAAAAAATTATTTAATTATAAGTTCCATGACAAATACTAGCTTCTTCAAAGCAGAGTCAGCAATTAACTCTCGTCAGATATATCAATGCTCCATACCCTAAAAGGAGAAAATAATAAATAGCTTTGCATGTCTATCACTAAGACCTAGTAGATAAATTTAGAATCATACATGATGGAAAAGTAAATCGTCACGGTTACCGATATATTTGGCACTGAACAAAGCGCCTAGAATACTTGATTTGGAAAATTTTGCCAGTATTCTTCAGTAGTAGTATTGTAAGAGAGCACGACAAAAGTTTATTTGAAGCAAACGGCCATGAATTCTGCTAATTGCATGACGTACCTGTAACCAGAGCACCGAACAATCAAAATTTGTAAGAAACCACTTGTGTGCATTCACACAAAAAGAATCTGCTTCTTCCACACCATCAATATGATGACGATACTCTGGGCAAATACAAGCACTGCCAGCATATGCAGCATCTACATGAAACCACATGTCAAAGGCCTACAATAGAGAAGAAATTAAAAAAATAGTATTGGTACATCAATGATCTAAGATTGGAAAGAACATGTTACTAAACAAGAGCACGTAGTTTTAAGATTTAAAAGTAAAGAAATAATCAAGCCATGAGAATCCGCTTTAGTACCTTTGCTACTTTACCCAGCTCAGATATTGGATCCACCGCTGCTGAGGATGTGGTGCCAACCTGACGCAATAAAAACACATAATTCAAAGCAGTGTGAGTATAACAACTGCATTTTTTGAGACAAATATGAGAAAAGCTAACATATCTTTTCAAGGTTTGAAGAGCCAGACCATGCTCGGACCGGTATGCCATACCATACTAGAGCTGGTAGAACCGGGCAAGCGGCGAGCAGAGCAAGAGCAGCGGAAGAAGAAAAAAGAAGAAGATGAAAAGAAAGAAGAAGAGAGGTATGCTTGCCCTCTTCCTCTCCTTCTTCTCCCTCTCTTTCCTCCCCTCTTCTCCTTCTCCTTCCTTTTCCTCTTTTGCTACATCCTGCTGGCTCCACCATTTGGTCCGATTTGAACCACCACTAGACCGGTATAAACCGAAAAAAACTGGTTCAGACTGATTCTTTAAACCTTGTATCTTTTTAACCTTAGTTTCCTACTAATTAAAATTATTTTCTTTCATGATTCAATCAAGAATACCATATGTTTGTCATTTAACTAGTATCCAAACCAAGGTTCAAGAAACTCAGTCCACGACCAAACCAATATATTGGCTGGTATCAAACAACACCAACACATGATACCAATACTAGTACAAGTTGGACTGGTTTTTTATTCCTTGCTGCAAACTAGCTTAAGGCAAAAATGAAACATCCACAGTCCACTTCTCACAAGGGTCAAAGGCCAACATGAAGTCATGAACCAGCCAACGCAACCAATTATGTGCTTATAAACTTGTGCACTGTCCTGCTGGCCATTTTATATGACGAAATCACAAGAATTAACAACAAATGTTCTTGATCTTAAAACCGAGCTACCGTATTTTTTATAAAAAAAAAATAATAATATGACAAATACAAAAAATGAATGAGCATAAAGAAAGGTAGAGTAGCAAGAAAGCAAATCAGTTCTTACTGTGCCACATATAAAAAAGGGTATCAATCCTGCTGATAAGTCGTTATAAATTGCTTTAGATAGTACTTCAGGGGAAAGAGCATAATTTGAAGTCAAGTCAGCCTTGAGAATTCTGAGATTTTCAAGAAAAATCCCTGCAATCTGATATAGATATTTCTGAATAATTTAATAAGGATAACCACAAAAAAGACGGCTACCAAAACTTAGAAGAGGTATATTATGGAATAGAACATATACAAATCATAGCATTTATCTCAAAAAAAAAAGCCAGCCACTTGCCATGTATAAAGAGCAAACATATATCTTGTCAAGAATTCAGTGGCTATTTTCATGTAACACCATAATGCAGCTGCTTTTCATGTGATACTAGAATGAAATTACTTATACAGTTATACCATTATCACGACAGCTAGGTGAGCCTTTGCTATTCTATGAGATATATGAGAATGGTGACAAGTGTATCTACAAGATTCCAGTAGCAACAAGTGCTTATACCATTAGCATAATAGCTAGGTGAGTCTTTTCATATATGTATTTGTATCTGGTCCTAATATACATGCATGACAATGTTTGTCATGCTCATCCTATTGCCAATTTTCATGGTTTCTATCCCATAAGAGGTAGACACCCATGCAAATTTATTATGTGAACTTTAACATACCAACACCATATGTATTGAGAAGATTTCCAAACATGGACACTGCAAAACTTTTAAGCTAGTCATCATTCCTTCTATATATAGTAGGAGCTCCTAGTAGATGTCTTTAGTAGAGATGCTCCTACGAGCAAGGTAATATATTACAATTCAATTTTTATGTACTTTTAGTTTTAAAATCTATGTAAAGATCTCAACAATGATTATTTATATATCTATATATATATTTCAAGGATATTTAGGATGGAACTAGAGGGGCAGCCAGTGCAAAATCAAGTCAAAAGGTACTAGTAAGGTAAGAAATCATGATTCAATTTATATATACTCACATTCCAATTTTAATCAAATATATAAGAATAATGATTAATTTTAATTTTTAAGTTTCTTAAGCATGTGAGATTGAACCGAAGAGTGGAGCTGATATTAAAACAATGCCAATAGGCAGTTCTTGCAAGGATAAGACATCAAAATTCAAGAATTTCATAATTTCATTTATTATAAACTTATGCACCAATTTCATTTTAATCTAAAGTTACGGTATTTCTTACATGTAAGTCAACTTCAATTTAGTTTAACCTTAAATACCTCAAAACTGGTTTACTTTAAACTCATCCAGATTTCCTTCTATCTTTGACATTTGCACCATCAACAGTTCCTAGAACCCTTACGTGAACCAAAACTTCTCTAGTGAAGAGATTTGAGATTTGAGGCTCTATAAACTCCCCTGGCCTTGCCAAGACTCTAAGCCCAATGTGTTCATTTTTTATTTTTTTTTAAAAAAACTTGATGGCCTAACTCTTCCCCTCTCTTATTAAAAATATGAATAAGCACTCTATCCTTCCCCCTAAGTGGGAACCAGATCATTCTCACTCTTGTCCGTGTAAAGCAGCTCCCCTCCCACATTAAGGATTTTAGATCTACAGCTCTTTACAACTTCATACAAAAAATTCTCTCAAGATTATTGATAACTGTAATTGTCAAGAAACAAGTTGCGTTAGATGGATACAATTTGCATGACAACTTCTTTATTGCCTAGGAATCTTTCTGATGCAGAAAAAGACCCTTCAATTTGCATGACAACTTCTTTATTGCCTAGGAATCTTTCTAATGCTTCCCTAGAAAAAAATTTTGCTCATCATGGCCTGATCACAGGCGTGATCACGGTCTGGCTATGAAGCCTTCGGTGAAGTTCAAAGAAAAATCTGAAAACCATCATGGTCGTGAACTGCATCATGGTTTGCCCATGAAGTGTTATGTGGATTGGCGACTTCCCATCACGGCTGTGAAGCTCATCATGGCCTACCCATGATGACCCCAAAAGAAGATTACAGTTGTAATCATGATCACAGCCAGCCTGTGAAGTTCTCGAACCAGATGGGCGAGGATGAGTCACCTGACGCGAATGACATCACAGCCATGACCCAAATAATGGCCAAGCTGTGACACCTTCGAAGGTAGAAAAACAGCTGCATCGAGAATATCATAGCCATGATGCACCTAAGAAAGCCATAATAGCTCATTTCGAAGGTCCTTCAATGCTCCCAACGTCCCTGCATACCTCCAGAACGTTATATGGGAGTTATCAGCCCCTCCTCAGCTCAAATAGAGCTCATTCAGCCCATGTGCTTGCTCCCACAGAGAAACGAAGAGCAACACCCTGCTCGGTACAACAACATGCTACCAATTCAGCACGGGAGTAGGCCAACACCACTATGAATCAGCTGACCATCAGCAAGTTTTTCTGCTTCATCGAGGCCTACTCAGAGATGGCATAAGCAGCCCATTTGGCCCAACAAGGCCCAGCCTAGTCAAGCCTGTGCAGCCCCCTTCAGTTGTTAGGATTTGATTCTCTTTCAGTTTTTCCAGCATTTAACTTTTAGCTTTTAAGTTGTTAAGGTAGTTAGCATATTCTAACTACCCTATCATGTATATGTTGTGAACCTCAACCTCTTCACTTATAAAAGGTTGGCTTAGGGAGAGCAGTTCTCAGCTTGCTTAGAGAGAAAGCTCACTTTGGAGAGTTGTCAGAGATCGTAACCGAAGGCGTGGATAACCTCCGGGGCCCGTTCTTGTAACTTCTCGTTTCCCTTACTTGAAAGAATAAAATCGTGCATCCTGCGTCAAGGTAACTCTTGTTTTCTATGTTTTGCGTCTCAATTCGCGTTTTTCTTTTTTCAATGTAACCCCTTGCCAGTCCGAACACCGGAAGCAGCGAAGGTCTTTGTTGTTTTCTTTGTTCAGGGCTAAAGCACCGAGCTATTTGCTGGACCCTATGGCTGCCCTAACGTGTGTGCTATGAGTGAAAGTGGCTTGCTTGCTTGAGGTTAGTATATTGATTTTAGTAGTTTGGGTGTCATTGTTTCGTCGTTTATCTAGTGTTGCTTACATATGCATCTTGACATAATTTCTACATTGCTTCTCTCCGGTTTTTCCTCCGAATGTATTTTCACTTCCCTCGTCTAAAGACCCTTTCACGACTTCTATCGCTACATTATCACCTAAAGCCTAGAGTCGGAACAAAGGACCTTCATCCCATTACTTTGTCCACGTCACTTTCACTCCATGTTTGAGACTAAAGGCAAGAATTTCTACATATTTGAAAAGATTGACTTGGTGCAATTATGCGGTACACTAATCAAATATGATAACTATATATTATAAAGTCCTATCTAAACTCACATACTCCCCTCCTTTTAATCATGTTGATCATGTATACATTATAAGGTACTATCTCAAAACTTACATGCTCCTTCCTCTTAATCATGTTGATCGTGGATATGTGCATAAGACATCAATGTTATACTAATCCATTTTGCATTATAACATTATTTAAGATCCTATTCCAACCGATGAACAAGTCTTTAGATCTCAAGTTTTCCATGAGAATATCATTAAGTATTTTAACTTTCCTTCGTACATCTGAAATTACTAGTTATTGCCAGACTAGTATGATTGGTTAAGTATTGCTTTAGCATAGGCCCAACAGCATCTTTTCACTCATAATTGATAAATTGTTGGAATTGATCAATAGCTTCTTCATCATGATAAGATTATTTTTCCACAAGATTCTTCTAATTTATGGCTCAAAAGTATGTCATCCACCTCCAACTAACACAAGTCAGAATATAATAGTATAGACTATAGACTATTGACCTACATATCATAGACAAGTAGAGGAAGGTAAAGAATATGTACTGCTTTCATCACACATAATAGCTTCATTTGTATAATTGATGTCTCTTATTTTTATTGGATTTAAAATTCTAATCTTATACACTTTTCAGACTAAATTTCTTGCTTTCTGCTTTATATTGGATCATTCCCCCTCCATTGTACAGAATCTTCACTATTTTCAATTTTTGGTGAAACACAGGATATTTTTCCCTTTTTCTTGAAGATCTTTGGGATATTTAAGATCATGAGAAAATTTCTCAAAATGTTAGGAGGTCACATGTCAAATTTAAGGCGAAATAGAGCTCTCCGCAGAGAACACGGCCTGCCCGTGTTCTTATACATGGTCATGATCTTCTTGGTAAACGTCTTGATCAAACATCACCAAGCAAAACACGATCAGGGCGTGATTCTATGCACAGTCGTGAAGAGCTCCAGACGGCATCATCAATTCTACGCCGAGAGAAGCACGGCCAGCCCATGTCTTCCTTCATGCCCATGCCAATTTGCGCCAGATTCGACCTTATGGTGGTTTCTTGCCATATTTGGGTGATTTCGAAGGGAAATTTTGGGGAAACTACAAGGGAACATTCCTAACCGGTATGTTCCTAACTGGCTGGGGAAGAGATTGGGGTATAAAAGGAGGATTTTTGGAAGGTTTTAGGGTTCGAACTTTTCATCAGCAATTACTAGGGCGAAAGTTGGGCAATGCTGCGATCTTGAGCTCGTTTGGACAGATTTCTTCGTGGTTTTTGAGAGGAGACCAGAGATTTATCTTCTCTTGTCAAGGATCTGTAACTTCCCTATCTTTTGAATTTATTTACTTAGGGTTTTCATGTTTTACACCATGAAATCTGTAGCGTAAACCCTTTTTTGAGACTCAGGCGTAGCCCGTTGAATAGACTTTTGTTTTAAACGTTTTATAACTCTTTGTGTTGAATATTTAAGATTGCTTATTCAAACTTTGTTGCGCATATTCCGTGTAACTGCTTTGGCCGAGTTTTCTACGTGTGTTAGACGTTACGAGAAAAACCGAGAGGTAAATCATAACATTTGATCTACTTAATTTGAATTTGTGACCTTAACCACAAAAGTAGGTTGGGGTCACTCGAGGGTTTAGTAATATTTCATAGAGCTCATTGGGTCTGCCTCAAGTCAATAAGCCACGAGAGTAGGTGATTGACTTAGGTAGATACCAGATTATGCTGCTGAGAGGGGGCAATCTGTAGAAGTGGATAGATCGCCTTAAGCGGTTAAAGTTTTTGACTTTGTTTGTTTAACGTTTTATCCTAATCTTTCAAGGCGGTAAAACTCGACATCCCAATCTTTCTAGAATTGTTTTTTTCCGTAATAGTTGTTGATCATTCGAACTAATCTTGCTAGTTTAAGTAGAATTCAAAACCCATTTCGAGCTGTCTGCTAACAATTGCACGATAAATCGGTACTTAACGCTTAGTCTCTGTGTGGAATAATAACTTTTATTACTTCGATAGAAATTGTGCACTTACGGTACACTTATTAATAATGTCACAAGAGGGTATTTTCTATGAAATTATATATAAGTGAAGATAGAGAATGTTGTACATTCTGTTTATACTAGATCGCGCAAGTTTTCCATCAAAAAATCATTAAGCATCTTAAATTGAAGACAAAAGTGAGTAGGTTTCAGCCTTTCAGGTACAAACCCATGAGTATAGACTAGTCATGAAAATACTTTGATCGCGGGAACATAGAATTGATGACATCATTTGCATTATTCATATAGACTCTAGTCTCTAAAAGGAAGAGAATATGAGTAGAATTTGAGTAGAATGTTTGTGCAATGAACCTTCAATATTGCTTGTTTGCTTAGAATTTAATTTCCCAAGCATTCTACCATGCTAGATTTTTCATCATACAATTAGTCTGTTTAGAAGGATTTAGGTTATTAGGATCCTTATTTCAAGTAACACTGACTATATCATTAGAAATTATATCAAACTTGTTAAACCTTTCCATGGATTAAGTACCTTTGGAATACACAAACTGAGTAGTGAGCATACTTTAACAATTTGTCTAAGGGCCTAGAAAGCTCAGCTAAAACCATCACTATTTATCACATCCAACTCTGCTAAGAAAATATGATGATTACCCTCATATTCTCACATGATTGCTTACTTTTGTAGTGTAAGAAGTTCCTTTGTGAGACCCGACCCACAACTTTACATGTTAGGGTTAAGTGTCTTCAATAAAAATGGTGAAGGCTTATTAAGACGATGTGAAAAAATATTTCCAATGTTATGTTTCAACATGGTACCAAAGGGCACCGACTCCCATCTCACTCACCTCAATCTCGCCAGGGAGTCGACAACAGCTACTCCAAGCCCTAGCTCATCTTCTTCTCATGCATGGCGGACGTCTTCGTTTGTTTGGGATGGTTGTAGCAGGAGCACCATCCAGGGTTTTTGCCTATTGATCCAAAGCTGCCGCCGCCACTCTTCACCCCCTGACGATCAACGATTAGCCTATCTTTCCATCTTGGAGCATAAGTTTTCTATCTTGAAGAAGAACTGAAAGTATCGGTTCTTTATCCTCTTGGCTTTGTCTCGTAAGGTACCTTTGCTGGGTTGGTTCTACTTGTGGTTTTATCTTGATACTTTGGTTTTTCCTATGGATACTCAAATATCTAATCTCGAAGTCAAATTCACCACCAATCTTGGTACTACTATAAAATTGGATGGTACAAACTATTTACTATAGGCTAGGAATATGTTGCTCTTTCTTGGATGCCATGAGAAGAGACACCATGTAAAAATGAATTCACCAACAATATCTGACCCACAATACCGCAAAGGAAGTGTGGGATGTCCTAGCTAGCACATATACTCCTCAATACAACATTAGTCACATTTATTAATTATATGAAAAAATCTTTCTCATGGGACAAGATGGCCAACCTTTACAAGAACACTATACTCAGTTAAAGGCGGAGTGAGAAGAATTGTATCAATATCACCCTTCTGTTGCTGATATCTTTATCATTCTCAAACAACAATAAGATTTCATTATTGCTAAGTCCCTCTCAGGTCTAGATGAGAATCTTTCTACAGCTCGAAATCAACTGCTTGTATAGCCTATTGTACCTATATTTCAAAATATCTTTTATAGACTTCTTCGTGTTCCAACTACTTCATCATCCTTTGAACCCCGGAGTGCTCTTTTAGCGCCATAGTTGATTGGTTGATCTCAAGGTATGATGGGTCTTGGCTCCGCTCGTGGATGAGGACGTGGTTGCCGGCCTTTGTCTTGTAGTCACTATGGCTGCACCAATCACTCATTTGATCAGTGCTTGGCAAGGTTTGGAAGACCCATACTCGAATTATTGTTAACTCCTCAAGTACTACAGAACTGCAAGCCAATGCACCATCTACTATGCCCTCCACTAGCCTGGCAACTACATCTACTGAGACACCTTCTGGTCTAGCCTCTCTTGCTGGTTTTTATAACTTATGGATTCTTAACTCAGAAGTCACATCTCATATGTTAGGTAATAGACTTATTTTCATCTATCATCTTTAGTAAACACCACCCTCCTATTCATATAGCCGATGGTTCGTTTGTATTTGTTTCTAAGTTGGGTCCATTAACATTAATAATACTCTTGTTTTTTCTGATGTTTTCTACATTCCTCAGTTTTCAAATAACTTATTATCAATATGTGCTCTCACTAAAATCCTAAATTGTGTTGTCACCTTCTTTCTTTCTCATTACACTTTCCATGACCTATAGATGAGGAAAATGATTGGTGGGGGACCTAAAGATAGGAGCATGTACATGCTGTCTAACTCCTTTCGTGCATCTACACCAACTTGCCTATTTGCTGCCATATCTCCCTTCCAGTGGCATTTGGAAGTTCAGCATTTTTTTCTTTACCTTATCATGTGTTTCAGTGTGATGCCTGTTAGCTAGGAAAACATCATCACGTGTCTTTTTCTCCTAACTATAATACTCATAGTGAAAACCCCTTTAGTCTTGTTCACTCAGATATATGGGGTCCATGTCATGTTTCAATTAAAAAGGGTTATCGTTATTTTGTCACCTTTTTCAATGATTACTAATGTATGTGTTGTTGTTTTTGTTACAAAATCATTCTAAACTCTTTGCTGTATTTCATATTTTCTAATACTCAGTTTGGTAAACTCTTAAAAGTTATTCGATTTGATAATGTTTTGGAATATACTAATACTCAATTCAGTTTTTCTATCATAAGAGGGGTCTACACCAAACTAATTGTCCATATACATCCCAACGGAATGGTATTGCTAGACAAAAATCATCACCTTCTCGCAGGTCTCTTCTATTTCACATGAATGTCCCTCGTCAATTTTGGGGTGATGTTCTCACCGCTGCTTTTCTTATTAATCAGGTTCAAGTCCCCCTTCTCCATCCACTATCCTCATCATTCGGCTTTTTCTGTTGTCCCTCAAGTTTTTGGTTACGTGTGTTATGTACATATTCATAGCCCCCACCAAGATAAGTTGCAACCTCGGGACACTCGTTGTGTTTTTGGACTATTGTCCTACTTAGAAAGGATATCGATGTTATGATCTCATCACTCATCAGACCTTTGTTAATGCTAATGTCACCTTTAATGAAACTACTTCCTAGTTCACTAGTCCTACTCTCAACCGCGCTTCTTATTCTAACATTCCTCTTCCTACCCTAGGTCCTCTGCCTCTTATCTCTGGACATGACCAGAGAGTTACATGCTTCCAATATGCAGGCCTACAGGTAACATCCGTGGGTTCTTGTTAGCTCACCCCCCTCAGATTCATCACACTTGCCTGATGGTCCTCTTTCAGATGACTTGCATCTTCTCATTGCTTTACACAAAGATAAATACCACACAAGCTCTCATCCTATCAGTCACTATGTTTTATATCATCGCTTATCTCTTTTGCATCATGTCTTTCTTGTTAGCATCTCGTCTACCTTGATTCCTAAATCTCATAAGAAGTAAAGCTATTCCTTGAGTAGCATGTAGACAAGGATGATGAGATGAGTGCTTTTCACTCTCACATATATGGTCTTTGGTTCCACCTCCTCCAAGTGTTCAACCGCTGGTGTATAAGTGGGTCAACACTGTTAAACATAATCCGAATGGCTCGGTTGATCGATACAAAGCATGCCTTATAGCAAAAGCATTTCCCCAAACCTTTTTTATTGATTACTTTGAGATTTTTTCTCCTATGGCTTGTCTTAACTCTGTTCGGTTCTCTTTTCCTTGGCTACTAATCTTGACTGGCAACTTCATTAGATGGATGTTCGCAATGCTTTTCTATATGGTGACCATGGTTTGAGGATCCAGTCTGGCGAACCACTGGATCGGTACAGTACCGGCGAACTGTCGGAGAATCGATGGCAGCAGGCAAGAGCGGAAGATGGCGACAGAGGAAGAGTAGCAGCGAAAGCTTCGTTCCGTCACTGGAAGCTTCCGCATGCTGCAGCTGCCACCCGCTCCGCCCGCTGTCGCCTCGCCGTCGTCCGTGCTCCTAAGCCGGACCCTCACCAGACTGGTACAAACCAGCCGTACCGACCGGTTTCGGATCGGCTTTTTGAACGCTGATGGTGACCTTACTAAAAATGTCTATATAGAGCAATCTCTTGGGTATGTTGCTCAAGGGCTGTTGGTATGGAAGTTGCATAAAGCTATTTATGGGTTAAAACTAGTTCCAAAAATTCTCTTAAATCATAGCATCAGTTGGTTTTCGAGGTAACAAAGTTGATCATTATATCTTTATTCTACACTTGGTGAAGGTCCAATAATACTTGTGGTATATGTGGATGATATACTTTTAACTGATAGTGATTCCAAAGCTATAGTAGAGATAAAGACTTAGTTGCATTACAAGTTAGCACTTAAAGATTTAGGCAAGCCTAAATATCAATATTGTCAAAAATGCATTCTGGGTCTTACGATCTTCTGATCCTATGACTCAAATTAGCTAAACTGTTTCAAAACGAATATAGGATCTGAAATATGGTAGGATCTTACGATCTCACAATCTGGGTCTTAGGCTCAGATAGGATCTTACGATCCCACGATCCTACTCGATCGTGAGTTAATAGGTAAAATGAGTTTATAGTTGATTATTATTATACCAAAACTTAATAATCTATTATTCCAAAAGCCTTAAATTGATATGTTATATAATTTTGTCTTTAATTGTCATCATTTGTTATTTCGTTAACAAGTATTCATCAACTTAAACTCGTTATCATCTACAACTATATTTAACTACTTCAACTATTTATTAGAATCAACTTTGTAATTTTTTTCATTGTCATTTTTATTGTCATTGTCATGTATACCTTTACCTTCATCATTTTTTATGTTTTTATCTTGTTGTCTTTATTTTATTGCATGCACTTTTGTTTTTAGCTTTATTATATACCTTTGTTGTATTCATCTTCTATTAACTTATCTCAATCATCATTACCTCACAAACATATAACTAATACATCTGAATAATAGTATAAAATGTTGTGCATATATATATATATAATACAGGATACTAGATAGATATATATTAATTTTTTAATTAGTTATTATTTATTAGAATATTTATCATACTCTTAAGTCTACATAAATGAATATATTTTAGGTAATTTGGTAGGATCCTACGATCTTACGGTTCGATCCTATGTTCTAATCCTACAAAGCTTTCATCGTTCCTGACAACCTTACTAAATATTTCCTAGAGTCCCTACCCAATCAGAGATATTCTCGCGAAATGGACTCTATTCCCGTGGATGAAACTAATTATCATTGCCTTGTTGGGAAGCTAATCTATTTGACTGTAACGAGGCCTGATATTTCTCACTATATTGGGATTGTCACTCAATCCATGGACAAGCCAAGAAAGGTGCAGTAGGAAGTCATAATGAGAATACTTTAACACATTAAGGCCTTGTTTCTTTGGAGGGAAGCCATAGGGGAAAGAAGGAAAAACACATTGAATCTACCCTTCTTTCCTACAGATTCAATGTATTTTCCTTTCTTTCCTCTATGGATTCCCTCAAATAAAAAACAGGGTCTAAAGGAGCCCCAGGGAAGGGTATTTTGTATAAGAAAAATAGGCATTATAGTTAGGTACTACGCATATATTGGGGGAACTTTAGTTACTTGGAAGAGTAAGAAACAAAATATTGTTTCAAAATCTAGTTGTAAGGCAACAATGACACATTCAGCTTCTGAAATAATATGCTCAGGAATCTATTAATTTACTTTGGAATTAAGTGTGAAGACTCGATGCCTATATTATGTGACAATCAGGCTGCGATCTTTATTATAAACAATCCAATTTTTCATAAAAAGACAAAACACATTGAGATAGATTGTTAGTTTGAAGAGAGTTAGCCGACATTTTCATATAGTCCTTAGGACTATCTAAGTTTTCCACTTTATGTAAAGAATGATCGATATTCATGCTCCTGCTTGAGGGGGAGTGTAAGAAGCAAGAATTGGTGTGAGACCCGACCCGCCTTAATCCATCAAGGTTAAAAAAATGGTGAAGGCTTACTAAGACAGTGTGAAAAAATTGTTTTCAATGTTATATTTCAACACATAGTATTACTCAACGCATCAACATGCTATCCTTCTCCTTCACCTTCATTATCCCATCCTATGTATGCACTCTCTCATGAGCTTTCTTTAGAGCCCAAATAATCTTAGTTTGTATTTGGAAATTTTTGGGCAATTCATATCCACAATTCCACATGACTAAAAGTAATAAAATAAGAACACTTGCCTGATTTTCAATCATATTTAAGCCTGGCCACAACATCATCCTCTCCATTTGAAGAAACTAAAAGCTCATAAAGAGTCCACAGATGCATCCACCTCCACAAACACATGGGCATATCCAATTCTAGTCTTAGTTCTAGCTGCTTAAACCATATAAAACGGCTTCCAAATGGCACTAGATGATTTTCCAATGACCTTAGGTGTCCACCAATTGAGTGGTAGATCAGAAATCTTCTTTTATAGTGGAATGGTTGTGAAATTTACTCTTTCGACTTGAATTCCAAGGCTACACATCTTGAGTATTTATTTTCTATTGTGTATGAACTAAGGGCTTCCGTCTAATATGTGAACTTTGCCCTCTTCAAGTGAGAATTGAAATAACATAAACCCATACACTAGTGAAAACATCTGCAATTGATCCTTAAGGTTCCACAAAACCTTAGCTTCTCTTTGGTAGTTGAGAATGCAGGTTGAGCATCAATAAAGAACCCAAAAAGAGAGTTTTTCCATGGTTCTTCTCCTTCTTTCATTTTCTCCTTTGATGCTTGGATGATTAGCTTCCCTTCAATAATATTTGGCTCCTATGTCATAATGCACATTTCTAGATGTATTGCAAGATAAGAATAATATACTCCCCGATTTTCCAAGGACAACTGCCATCAAACGTTATGGAGCCATACCTCCAACAAAGATGATTCCATTTATTCCCCCATATCCTTCTATAGCATCAACCAAGATGAGGAAGAGGAACTCTAGATTGTCCCTCTCCATGCAAGAATAGCGGATGCTCTTAGAGCTAGAGGAATTCCTTGAATTTGTCTTTATAGGGGACTTTGCAATTCCCTTTGAAATTGCGAAGGCAATAGTCCCAGTTGGTGCATCCTTGCCCACTGTCGATGCTGAATCATCCACCACAGCAGTTACCATCCCTTTTGGACCTCATCATGCTCCTTTGATTCTTCCTCTTCCCCTCAGCTTCTCTAGCCATGAGAGTGTCTTATGGTTCACTGAATAAATACAAGCAGTAGTGAGCCTGGGAGTGGATCAGCATCTCTTCCCACTTCTTCAGAATTAATAATCAACTCTCTGGATCTTGTAACAAGTCTTGGGGGATTAGACAGAGGGACCCCTTATTTCCTACCGTTGTCTCTCAAATTCTCTTTTCCATGATCTTTGTAGCCATTACGCTAGGGACTTTCCTTTCAAGATCATAAACTCATAGTTGAGACAAAAAAGAGAGATTCGTTAAATAAATGATAGAGATTATAGATATATAAAGGCCTTAATGGATATCAACCCATTAAGGTGACCATCCAATAAGACCCTGAATACACAATAGCACACATAAAAACATTATTCTAAATTGAAAGTTCTAACAATGACTACTCTATATCATAGGTGTCAACCAATTCTAGTCTTAATTCTGGTTGCTTGAATCATGAATCTTTCCCCTTGAAGACTATATATCTTTTAGAAGAAATCCCTCCTAGGTTCAAGACTCTTTTTCTAGTACCCTTAGAAATAGCTAGGCCTTGCAAGCAAATTACCTTCCATAAGTGGGAAGAACTACGCATATGAATTATATCGCTAACGTCATTCTCATTTGTTCTATCTCTTGGATGTTCAAAATACCACTTCATTTTGAATCAATCTAGGAGCACCGAAAAGCTTTATCTTGTTACTGGGACATAGTTACTCTTTTTAAAACCGTTGGAATTGGAGGGTTATGTATCAAGACATACTTTTCCTTTCCTTGTCTACTAAAAAGGACAATGCCCTACTTAATAGACAATATTCTATTTGGTAACATTATCATTGCTAAATATAGATTTCCTCACCATTATAGCAATAATTCTTTTAACAAATGAGTTGGACTGGGCACCACTATCGATCTCTTCAATGTTGGCCACATTGAGATTGTGGGTTCTATCTTACTTACAAGTATCACAAAGGATAATTGGCTTTTTGATATCCGTCTCAGTCACATGGCTACTTCTATTAATGTTAATTATGAGATTCAAGATCATATTGTCTTCACCTTATCAAAGAGTAATAGGGCTTCAACTCAATATCCTGCTCTTGTTGATCCTTTACCTAAGTTGGATCTGTCTTCCACACTTGATGGTGATGTATGGATCTAGAAGGATAGCAATTGGGGTTTTGTTACCAAGGTAGTTGTAGATTCCTAGACTTGCCAGACGTGCTACTGAAAGTACCTTTGGCCCTTGGTTAGTGCCCTTGGTCCACTCAACTAATTAACATAGTTTTAAAAAACCTTTCTGTACCACCCAATATGGGTGGCTTTACCAAGCCAACAATAAAACTGTACTAGTATGTCCAATACACACGATAACATACCAACACAAGATTGGCCCAACACTAGTGCAGACTAAGATTGAAAACCTAGCTATATAGTATTATGGAATATAAACTCTTTACCCCTTTTGACCATAAAAAGATTGGGCTACTAAACGCTGTATCACTGAATGCAACCAAGGATTCTTTGAACTTCTTACCATTAGGCTTCTTTCTAACTCCTAGATTATTTAGGCCACTAGGAATTCTGTTAAGAACATGGGCAACCTTGCTAACTCCTATTTTGTCATCCTTAAAAATGTTTATCATATTTTCATTTTTGCCATAATTGTGTTCCTGATGCAATTTGGATTGCTTACCAATCTCAATCACATGGAAAGCATCTTTTCTCTATCGTTCCAATAAATGGTGGCATTGGTTTTACTAGTAAGGCAATGTGGGGAATACTAATGTGGATTATAAAGTCTTGGATCATCAATCTGTATTACATTGCAACTTAAACCTTTACGGATCATAGTTAAATCTAATTGTTCCAAAATAACAGACATCTTTAACAATCACTGTCATCCTTTTGCTTCTTATGCAATGTGTACAAAGATATCATATCTGTTTTTGTATCAAACCCCGTATTTGTAATAGGGTTATGGGTTGGGCTTCCCGTAAAGCTAGGATCACTGAAATCAATCACTCCTAATTTCATGATTGGTGGGATGACCTAGCTCATATTTTTAGTTCAGGCAATTTACATGTAACTTTATTTGAGGTAGCATATCTTTCGGCATCAATAAAAGATGATATGGGCATATGAAATTCAGGCTACTAGAAAGGTGTTGATTAATATTTATAGATGAATAGAAAATTTCGAGATCATAGTGAAAAATTATGTCCACTTGGAAACAATATATCACTAGAGAAAAACTAGAGGAACACATAGAAAAGAGATGAGAACAGAGAAAAGATTTTCAATGAGAAACAAACTTCCGACCACTACACTCCCAACTCTTCTATCTAGAGGTGAGCATTCGGTAATTCTGATTTACTGATTTAGCAATTTTACCAAGCTAAAATTTTTATTACCATTACCCTGAACAAAAATAAGTAAAAATAGGTAAATTACTGATTTTACCAATTTTATATTATTTTTTTATATAAATAATTTTTATATTTTTTTATCAAAACCTTTGTGAATTTGCAACTTTACCCATTTGTTTATAATAATAATCTAATTATATTTATTATTTTTATATAATAATTTTATTATATTTGATTATATTTATTATTTATATACAATAATTTCTGTAAATTGGTAAATTACCAAATCAAAAATATTTTTATCGTTACCAAGTTACCAAATTTACTGAACCTTCGATAAGTTACCAAATTTACTGAACCTTTGATAAAATCGGTAATTACCGATTAATGCTCACCCCACCCCTATTTCTATTAGTTTTGAACCAAGATCACTGGACAAAGAAACAAATTCATTTACAAATCTAAGAATATTATAATATAAGAAAAATTCAAGCTAGGACAAAAAGGCATTGTCTTTAGAATAAAAATATATCATGACCAGAATAAAAGAAAAGAAACCACTGTGGGGCTCTTAAATCATTAACAGCTTTATCCTGAGCTAAATTTCCCAATAAAAAATAAATTAAGGCTTACAACTTTCAAATATATTCAGTCAATAGAGTTTCTTTTAAGTTGCAGTCTAATTTTATTTCAAACTCTAAAGTGGATTATTTGATATAAGCATGCATTAACATATTGGTTCATATTGCACATATCTGTCCAAAGACTAGATTGGTATGGTACATATAATATTGATACATCCGGTACTAGAACATTACAATGTCAGTATCATTACAATGTCAGTATGTCTAGTACGTACCGGTCGAAGACTAGACTGGTAATCCTGGACTAAGATTTGAATCCTTGAATATAAGGCGTACAAGAATTCGCTGCAGTGGATAACCAAATGCAAGGGATGACTAAATAGTGCAAAGTTCATAGAAAACGTCTCAGTAGAATATCAGGCATTTAGGCTTAATGCTTTCATTGGATCCGTCAACCTTCCAGCTGCCTTCACATTTCTATTTACAGTCGCAGAGTGAGAACAATACCCGTCTGTTCAATCTAATATACCACCACGTAGAAGGTGGTTCTATGCATTTACAGATCGATAACAGTGAGGTTTCTAAACTAACAAAAAATTGTTATATTAAATTATTAATACTTGATAACTAGAAGAGTTGAGCCAAAGTTTACAAGTGGAATAGTTTGTCATCTTTCACATTGAGCAGTGCTATACGAACTTCCAATGTTGAGCTAAATACGTACCTGGCATGCTTTCTGCAAAGCAGAATGTGTCTGATCAGATGCATAGACCACTAGTTTTTCCAGGGACTTTTTCCCAACCTTCCGCAAGATCTTATCACGGGCTGCCACTAAAACAACCAGAAATGCTTCACTTGCAGTACCCTGGATTACCCCACCACCCTTCCCTGCAGATGCTTCTATTTGTCAAAATTTTACATTGAAGAGTGCTGAAGGAAGCTTCATAGGCATCATACAGGTTTTTAAAACTATTCCTTGTTACTGGACCAGTGGTACAATCTGGCATAGTTTAAAAAATCAGTTCGGTTCAGTTTGCCAGTCCAACGGTACTAGTCATAACCCATTCAAATTGATCTAGTCGAAGTTCATATTAATACAAATTAGAAATACCAGTCGGTTTGGAGCAAAATTTCATTCCTTGCAATCTCGTACAAACCACCACATATGTACCAACCATACTAGTGTACTGGAATATATATTAGTCTACAGTCTATACCAGCTTGGTCCATGAATTATTACCAAATCTAGACAAATATGCACTGGATGGTGAGCCTAGTATAGAACAATTTTAAAAAAGTAGGTATCATAACAATTAATAGTAGAAGATGAAAAAAATAGATTTCTATTTTCCAAAATGAGACATGAATAAATTTTCATAATGTTCATAAAATTGACATTCCATATCCGTAACGTTACTCCTAGAAGAAAACAATTGGAAATAGTTAAAAACCACGTACTTTAGTATTGTTCTTATTGGATTAATGGAACATTTCTTATTGGAACCTCCCTCACTGTATATATATGTACTAATAATTATCATGTCAATCAGTTGGGATTTTCTCTTCAACTAGATGTCAAAACAGCCTTCCCAAGTTCCCATCCCATCCTCTCCTCTCTCCCACTTATCGCTCCCCCATTCATCATCGTTGATCAATACCATCCCTCTCTCTTCTCTTTCTCAAATCTCACCTATTCTGTTGTCATGAAATTTGTCCCATCATCCCTCTCTTTGCTGTCGTCATCAAGCCTCCTTGTTTATCTGTTCCACCATCCCCATCTTTTCACCGCCTCTACCCCTCTCCCCTTTTCCATTTCATCATTGCCCCCCACCAACCTTTTTTCCTCTCCCTTCTCTTTTCTTTAGGAGCATTTTACTATGAAGCACTTATGGAAATATGAAATGTACTTAAAGGCAATTACTAATATTAGGGGATGACTGTTACACAAGCAATAACCATTAGTTAGATAAATATTTAAAGTTTCAAAGTGATCTCATAAACAATGGGGCTCCGAAACATGTGACCATGCCCGTAAAGAAGATTGCCAAGTGCATCTGTTGGTCAATGATCATAAAAGATACAGTGCAGCATGGCACAGGATACTGCTGCATATGACAGTAGATAGAGTTAGAAACAATATATGAAGCCCATGAAGACGTGCCAAATTATTCGTACTCAAATAATCTGTGCCCCAAAACAAAGCATATTAAGCAAACAATGATTAAAGAATGAAATGGACTTCACATTGGGTAATATGAACAAAAGCAAAGCACATGACCCAAAAACAAATGTGAAAGAGATATTTCCAAGTAAGCCTAACTATAGTAGCAATGCAAGACATCCATGCTATTCATCTACTAAGCATCCCAAGTTCCCGACACTTACCAGTTGAAACGAACTGATTGGGCAGGTTAAGGATTTTAGCAAGCCAGTCAAGAACAATTACTTCAAGTTCCGTGGCAGCAGGAGAAGTGATCCAACTGAAACCCACAATGTTGAACCCAGCACTAAGCATTTCTCCCAGGAAGCCAGCAGTGCTGCTGTTAGAAGGATAGTATGCAAAGTAATTTGGGCTTTGCCAATGGGTTATACCAGGTATAACTTTTTGTAAGATATCTGCGTATGAAAGTGTTTTCAGTTTTGCAGATTATATTCAATACAAAAATGATGTGATAAAAAAACATTAGAAAATGAATAGGGAAAGTAGTTGTAGGAAATAGGAGTAGAAATAACATTGTGCATTAAAAAAAATAGCTTAGGAAAAGCATTACCATCAAAAACATCTTTCAAACTTTCAGGATCCTGGGGAGCAGAATCTGGCAGAAGTTCTCTAAGGTATCCAGGCTGCAGAAAGTTTTGCTATGACATCACAAATTCATGAAAAGTTTAAGAATAGAATGTTCATTAAGATAGAAAAATGAAGAAATAATCTAGTCACCTTGTATTTCTGAACTAAGAACATGAAATTATAGAATTCTGCCGTGACCCAAAAGCAAACTCATGCAGGCATTGTGCAAAAATAAAAAGATATCACAATTCACAAAATGGTGGTAACAATTTTACGCAACCTTAAGATATAGCATAAATGCTTTCTAGTATCAAAAGCTCCTCATCCATCAAAACATTGCACATTCATCAAGTCTATTTTTCCCTTGGAGGATTAGATTCCAGCTACACGAAGTTTCAAAGGTGCACGGATCTACTACATTATCCATGGTTTGGCCATGCGTGCTGTCATGCATGGTTATATAGGGAGTAGACAAGTCGGGGTATAGGCCCATTCAGGTTAGTTGGATTGGTACAGAGAATGGATGCGTAGACTATATTTAAGTTGCTCTCTTATTTGACCTTTGGCATCCTAAAACTTTCTCTCCTCTCATATTTCTAAAAAAATGTATTCCTAATTTGTTACTCACATATGCTGAAGAGTCTCCAAACAGCCCTTCCACCATTGTGCTAAAAAAAAAGGGTATATCATTTGTATCTGCACGTGTTCAATATAGTTAACCTAGATTTTCACCCAAAGACAGCAACCATACATCTTTGGTTCTATTTATAAACTTCCCCTCTTAATTTATACAGAATTGCACTTTTTATTTTTTAAATTAATTATCGGACATATAAAGCCCACACTACCACTAATGTTAGCTTAAACATTTCGGGTTATGTGATTTTAGCCTATGAAGTTAACTCACCGACCAGGTCATACAATACTAACCTTCGCACCCAAACATGATTAATAGGTATAATATATGGTTTAAGTGGGTAGGGTGGACAAGGGTACAGAGTAAACCTGAGTTTTTGTTATCCATTAGAGATATGTGAAGAGTAGTAAGGCCGTTCGTATACTTGTGGACACCTGAACTGTTTAAGACAGATTAGGCTTATCATGAGTTGGATACAGAATAGCCAGTGAAATTCGTGGATACTTGACTCTCTCCAATTCTTAGTCAAGAGAACGAAGACATATTCGCGTTACCCATCCAATTTAGTCTTGATTGTCGAATGTTCAAGGGCGATACTAAATGGCATTATAGCAGAAACGTGAACAGAGTCATAAGTAATGTAAACAGAATTCGAGCCATGGAGATCCAATTTCCAATGTTTCAGCACTGTAGCATGTCGGTTTCTCTGAAATTTATTCTAGAATTTTAGATCTCTAAAGAAAATGCTACCCTATCAATATAGAAACATCCAACATTTTCAACAGGGCGATCCCACATAACACTTTTGCGCTTTTCTTTTCTCCAAAGAAGAGCTTACGAATCCGTACCTTAACCTGGCTGAGAACAGGGAACGATTCGATACTCTTGTAGTAATCTGCAATGAAATCGACCATCCTGTGGCCGCACTCCCTCAGCTGCTCCGCGTCCATCGGCTTCAAAGAACCCTCCCTGCAACCCGCAAAACCCACACACCAACCTCCGTCACAGCGAAACAGCAAAAGTGAGCGTAAATCAGCCCAAGAAGAGAACACTTACATCGGGTGAAAGAATCCGATCGCCGGCGGAGATGGCGAAGAAAACGAGGAAGGGATGGATGTGGTGAGCGTTAAATAATGAGCGGACACTAGAGTCCGACGGTTTTGATACAAAAAGTACCCGCCGGAATATTAAAAAGAAGTTCATTAAAAAAATGCTGAGATTCTTGTTTTAAATAAATGTCTCAATTACAGATATTTTGAGATAGCATGGCAAAATTTGATACGACTCACTTATCTCATTCGATTTAACACGAAGTTAGATGAATTTAGATCAGCCATAATTATATTTAGATCATAAATAGGTTAACTCATTTATGATCCGAAAATAATCAGGTTGTGTCGGGTTGTAAACGGGTTGACCCGCTTAACCCGATTATAATATATATATTTATATATAAAAAATTTAACTCTCATTGGTAGCCCATAAGCCCAAATATCTTCTAACTATCTTTTTAACCTAGATTTTGGCCCCCTCATAGGCCCAAATTTTTATTAATTTTAATATAATTTTTTATTAATTTATTATTTATATTTAAAATATGAATGATAAACGGATTATTCGGGTCGTGTCAGGTTGACCCAATTATATTTGGGTCGTGTTCAGGTTACACAGTTTGACACAATTAATTAAACGGGTCGTATTCGAATTGGCTTAATCGGATCATGAGTCACAGCTGACACGACCCATTTATGATCCGCTTACCAGGTCTTTAAGAGAAAGGAACGAATGAGGGAAAAAATTTCTAAAAATTCTTCGAATTCATATCTTCTCTGCACATTTTTGGGAAAAAATTTATAGGCACAACACACTGCCAAATTTTATAGACCGTGTTGCCAACCTAAGTTCTAAACTCGATTGACAAATCTGAACTCAACTCAAACCCGAATCAAGTATCCTATCATATAATCGGACCTAGGTTAAGTATTTAAACATGCACTCAAGGTACCCGATTAAATAAAATATGAATTATTTATATTTTATATTTTCTAAAATATAATTTAAAAATTATAATAATAATAAATATATTTATATAATAACTATTTATTATTATTTTATATTTACTAATAATAAATATTTATATAATAGTTATTTTATTATTATTTATATTTAAATAATAAAAATTTATATTTATTATTAAAATCAAAGTATTGATACAGGTACCCATTCCTAAACCCGAATCTAATACCCGATCTATCAAATCTGAACTTATCCCATTAGGTAAACAGGTGCTCATGGCTTAAATTATCAGCCCTATAAAAGAGTATAGTATAATTCTAGATCTAAGATCTCTAAGCCAAGACTAGGGTTGTCAACTATACGGGTCAACTTGAACGTCCTACTTGGTTTGGTTTAGATTATTTTATATATATATATATATATATATATATATAATTGGCTTGATTTTCATTCAACATCAAAATTTTTAATTAAACTAATTAAATCAAAATTTAAATAATTATTTTTTAAAAAATATATTATAATATTTCTATTTTAAAAATATAAAATATAAAAAATCAATTTAGTTGAGTCAAGCCAAGTCAAACTAAAAATTTATGATTTAACTAAAATCAATTTTGTAGAAAGTCATTTTGTAGCAAATTGGTTCGAGTTCAGGTTTAAAAATTTTATAAAAAAGATTGAGTTGACTTGAATCGATTGAGTTTAGGTCGGGTTGACCTAATTAGACACCTCTAACCAAGACAAGCTATATAAAAGCTAAGTCAACTAGATCTAAAAAAGTTATTTATTGAAATCAAAGTCAAAGAAAATATGATACACGAAATCCTAGTCATAATACATTATAAATCATTCCGCCACTCTAACATTCCCTGTTTAATTATCTCATTTATTTATTTTTCTATTTTAAATAATAACTTGGCCCTTCTTCTATTTTCTATTTTTTTTCAATTATTATTATTAATTATTATTATTATTATTATCACTTTTGAATACCATATTTAGCCTTTTTCAAATATTTTACATCTCATTATTTAACTATTATTATTACTTCTTCCGCGTTTAATTGTATTAAATATTATTTTTCTATAACACTATCTAATATTAGCCACCCAATAAAAATATATATATTTTCATGTAATATTGCTAAATTTATCCTAAAGTATTGTTTAAAAACAAATCTATATACATTTTGAATAACACTATCTAATATTAGCCACTCAACAAATCTGTATACATTTTAAGAAGAATTTTGTTGCCGACCCTTAATTTAGGGTAAACTAAGTTATTGACCCATTAAAAATGTTAAGTTATCAAATAAACACTTTACTTATACCTAAATTAAGTTTCATGCAAATTTTGTTTTTTTTTATTTTAAAACAAAAATATATTCATTTAAACTTACTAATGATTAAATATTTAATATTTTAAAATGTTAAATTAGCTTTTATTAAAATCATTAATTTAATTTAAGTGATATTAAAGCGTTTTTTTTTTAAAAGCTACGGTTCTTTCCCAAATTAATATATAATATAAAAAAAAACCCTAAAAAGCTGGCTAAGACCACAGGATTCAACACGTGGACGGTTTACAAAGTCTTGGAATGATTTCGATCCAGTATATTTTGCATATGATCGGCATTCACGCGTTGTGTGTTGTCGCTTGCTTCCCCTATAAAAACGAGTCCATCCCTCGTTCGTGGACTCAATTTTGCACCCTTCCCCTTCCAAAGCGGTCAAACTCTTCGCCTCAGCCTCCAGCCGAGAGGTCGCCGGGATGTCGTCGTGCTCGTCGGATCTGGCGCCGCTACTGGGCGGCGCCGTAAACTCCACGGCGGCAGCCGACTACATATGCAACCAGTTCACCGATGCCGGTCTCGCCATCGACACCACTTACCTCCTCTTCTCCGCCTACCTCGTCTTTGCTATGCAGTTGGGCTTCGCCATGCTCTGCGCCGGCTCCGTGCGAGCCAAGAACACCATGAACATCATGCTCACCAACGTCATAGACGCGGCCGCCGGCGGTCTCTTCTACTACCTTTTCGGTTTCGCGTTCGCCTTCGGCGGCCCCTCAAACGGCTTCATCGGCAAGCATTTCTTCGGGCTTCAGAAGGTTCCTCTGCCCGGCTTCGACTACTCCAACTTCCTCTACCAGTGGGCCTTCGCCATCGCCGCCGCCGGCATCACCTCAGGCTCTATTGCTGAGCGCACCCAGTTCGTCGCCTACCTCATCTACTCCTCCTTCCTCACCGGATTCGTCTATCCCATCGTCTCCCACTGGTGCGGAATCAATCTTTCATATTGATTTTTTTTTCTTTTCGTCTCCATTGTTTTCAATTGGGGAGAAGGATGAATCCTTAGGAGATTGAAGATTAGTAGAAGGTGAGGGAGAAAGCAGGGAAACTACAACCCTCGTACATCCAAACGAGGCCCTAATTTGGCTGATTACTGCAGGTTTTGGTCCGGCGATGGATGGGCAGCGGCCGCGAGGAACGAAGGCGAGCCGCTGCTGTTTAGATCAGGAGTAATCGACTTCGCGGGGTCCGGCGTGGTCCACATGGTGGGAGGAATCGCGGGGTTTTGGGGAGCTCTCATGGAAGGGCCCCGTATCGGACGATTCGACCACGCTGGTCGATCCGTGTCCCTCCGCGGTCACTCCGCCACCCTCGTCGTTCTGGGCACATTCCTCCTCTGGTTCGGCTGGTACGGCTTCAACCCCGGCTCTTTCACCATCATCTCCAAGACCTACGGCCCCAGCGGTTCCATCCACGGCCAGTGGTCCGCCGTCGGCCGAACCGCCGTCACCACCACCCTCGCCGGCTGCGCCGCCGCGCTCACCACCCTCTTCGGCAAGCGCCTCCAGACGGGGCACTGGAGCGTGGTCGACGTCTGCAACGGCCTCCTCGGGGGCTTCGCGGCCATCACCTCCGGCTGCTCCGTCGTCGACCCGTGGGCGGCCATCATCTGCGGCTTCGTGTCCGCCTGGGTGCTCATCGGGCTCAACAAGCTCTCCGCCAAGCTCAAGTTCGACGACCCGCTCGAGGCCGCGCAGCTCCACGGCGGGTGCGGCGCCTGGGGGATAGTGTTCACCGCCCTCTTCGCGCGGGAGAAGTACGTCGACGAGGTGTACCCCGGGCGGCCAGGGCGGCCGTACGGGCTATTCATGGGCGGCGGCTGGCGGCTGCTGGCCGCGCACGTGGTGCAGATCCTGGTGATCACCGGCTGGGTGAGCTGCACCATGGGGCCGCTCTTCTGGGCTCTGCGTAAGCTCGGCCTGCTCCGGATCTCTTCCGAGGACGAGATGGCGGGGATGGACCTCACTCGCCACGGTGGCTTCGCTTACGTCTACCACGACGAAGACGGCAGCACTCACAACAGAGGCGGCTTCATAGTCAAGGAAACGGCGGGGCCGGCTCGGGTGGATCCACACACCACTCCGCCGTTGCCATCGGCGGCGGCGGCCAACCAGGTGTAGATCTATACTCTAACGCTGTCAAGTCTTCGTTCGCAGAATTAATTGTGACTAGTCTTTTTTTCCCCTTTCATTATTTCCCTTTTTTTTTTTTTCATTAGGGTTTTATAGCTTTCCTTTGCTGCCCTTAGTAGTAGTATTCATTGTTTTTGTCTCCCTTTCTTTCTGGTGTTGGAATTGGGAGGTGGAAAACAAAAGTCACATGTATAGGGCGCTAGGACCGGTGTGGTGAATCCGCTTGCACTAAAGTGTGGCATGGGATTGGTTGGGTCCCATCCCAACCTTTCCCTTTCCTCTTATGCTATTGGTTGAGAATGATCGGGGTTCCATGAGGCAGTGGATGTTATTATTAAGCCACGTACTGGTTGTAAAATAGTATGGCGATACCTTATTTTGTTTCTGTGATGGAGATTGTTCCTGCTGCTTAGCCAATCTGGGTGAGTTTGTTTCTATCCATGATGTGGAAGATGAGGCAAGAAACAAGTGACGGGGAAGCGCAAGAAAGTGGCCGCCACAGGGTAGTGATTGCCGCCGTTTAACTTAACGTGATGAGCGCCTTTTCTTTCGTTTTTTTAAAAAATTAACAAAATATTTTATATATATTAGATACTAGGAAAGTATACTAAAAAAAATTCTCATATAAAAAAAATTATAGAAAAAGACTTATTTAAACTTAGGGTGACCCATGAACCAATTAAGCTAACCCAAATATAATTTGTTTAATTAATTAAATCAAAATATCTTAACTTGAATACAATCGGATTAACCCAACATAATCCAAATGATCTGTTTATTAAATGGATCATATATTAACCTCAGCACTACCTGAATAATCTATTTAATAATTATTTATTAACTTGATCTCTTTAACCTGATATGACCAAATTATAAATTTATCATTTATACTTTAAATTTATCGTTCATATTTTATACATAAATAATAAATTAATAAAAAAATTTATTAAAATATAATTAAAAAATAGATTGTGCGCTAAAATTTAGCTTAAAAGAGGGTTAAAAAAAAATTTAGGCTTGTCGGCTAACACTAGGGGATGCTAATAACCCAATATAATCAGATTATTTTTAGGTCATAAATAGTTTTGATCCGTTTATAATTTGAACACGATTATGATTGATTCGAACCCACCTAATTATGTGTTAAGTCAGGTCAAAATTTGGCATTACAATACGTTTGGACTTAGTTTGGTCAGATGCACGTTTGCGTGTGTTCGTATAGTTAAGGTTAAAAATCAATTGAATACTCTTAGAATCCCTAAACAATTGGGACAATATGGGACTAAAGTTACATTATTCCACTTTAGCAATAGACTAAAATTGGAGCACTTTGTTTTATTGATTAAACACTATCAATATTAGAGGTGTTGAGCTATTTCACTTGGCACTTCAATTAGGATCAAATAAAAGAGAAAGAGATTAGTAATTCAAACTTAACTGGCCTATTGTCAGGCCCAAAGGTCGATTGGACCTGGCTTGGTCAACTAGGCTATTGAGCCCGGACCCAATCCACATAGACAAAATTGGAAAAACCGATTTGGGGAAAATGTTGTGTGACACTTTTGATCATCGCCCCGCATGCAAGCAACGACAGCGGTGCCTACCGGCAGTCGGAGACCACTGGGATGCCGGCGGAGAGAATCGTTGCCTAGTAAGTGGTTTGGCCAGCAATTTCCGGCAAGGAGGTCAGCAACGGAGGTGGCGGACTGTGGCGAAAAGCAAAAGGCACACGAGGTGTCGTCTCTTCTGGCACCGACATCCCCTACGACATCTAGTCACGTCACCTGCAGCACGCACGGCTAGCCACGATCATGTGACGCAAACGTGAGCGGCCCCGCACGCAAACCCGATAGAAGCGAGGCGGCGACGTTCAATCCGGCGGGTCAAAGCGCCGCAACGCTTGACCCAGCAGGCCGAAGGGAGGGGTTAGGCGCAGGTGGCCGTGCTGTCAGGGTTCAGAGGAAGGAAAGTGCGTCCATGACAGTGCAGCGTGGGGAGGCATAGGCAAAACACGGCTCGACATGGGTGACTGACTCTGGCCGCTGTTGTGTGGAGATGGCGGTCACGTACGCGTGGTCAAACAGCTAGGCAGAGGAAGGAGACGAGCGCTTGCATATAAAAGGGGTCGGCGAGCTTAAGGATCAGGAGAGAGAAAATCGAACGAAGGAGGATGAATAGTTGGCTCAGAAGAACGACGGCATTCCGGTGATCTAAACTCGCCTAAGAACGAAGCCGCCGCTCTGCCTCTTGCTTCTCCTCCTCCTCGTCTCCAAACTCAGTGCCCGACCACGCGGCGAGGACTTGTGGCATCCTCTCATCGGAGCTCCGGTGGTGTGGATAGGGTGGCTCAGAGCAACTGCGATGCCACAAACCTGCTTGGAACTCTCTTTCACCGTTACTCCCTTCCCATGAGTTTTGCCGAACTTGAGGCGACGTCCCCGGTTAGACGACGAGCTCAAGCACACTCATCCAATAAAAGGACGGAAACAATGTCCGGACATCAAGGTAGGAAGCTGACGGTTGCGCTCTCGTCAGAGGAGACAACGTAGCCGCCATTACTTCGTCGCGAATGCGGATGATTGCAATTTCGGATTTGGTGTTCACCGAAATCGAGCGTGGACTCGGAATTAGAATCGGGATTTCAGACGAAGGCAACATGAACCTCGGATTTTGGATTCGAGTTAGAAATCCGATTCGACTTAGGTAGAATTTTGACTTTTCTATTATTTATCTTATAGCTGACGTGGCTTTTCTCCCTTCCTCTCTTTCTTGGGCTGGACGAAGGCCGAAACTCTTCGTGGAGGCTGACAGGCGCACGTGGGTGCACCCCTACCGGTCGCGCTGAATTTGGATGAATCGCTAATTTAAGTCCCTGTGTGAGAATTCAATAAATTTAAGCCGGCAACAAAATTATTGTAATAATTAATTAAAATTAATTTACTGTATTCCTATAATATAAGACGTGACATAGCTGCCTGTCTTTGGGTAATAAAAGAAAAATTATTATCTGTTCACGTAAATTGTCAATCAACTTTAATTAATTGGTCAAGCTTGAAATTTGTATTCATTCGCCCCGTCTCTTTCAACACTTCCACTGGAGTCGCCATGAATGGGAGAAAAATGGATACACTGGAACATCAAATGACGAAACCTTTTGAATAATCATCCACGGAAAACCTTTTGAATAATTAAAAAAAAAGAAAAAAAAACCTTTTGACTAATCATCCACGGAAAACCTATAAACGCAGCACCAAAAACGGCGGCCACTCATGTGCCCACATTTATGTACGCCAGTCAACCAAGGGAGAACTAAAGAGAATTCAAACTCCCTGCATTTCCACGAGTCAATTTCTTGTGCACTAGTGGACTCTTGCTAAAGCTTGTACTCTGTCAGCAGCAACACCGCTTGCCATAGTCAAACTTGCGAGGACCTTTTGCCTGCCTTGGATATGAAATAAATCTTTGACCCTCTTCCTATGATCCAATAACAAGCAAGAGAGAATGGTCACGTATTGAATGGCAAAAGAGAATATTTTTTTTATACTAATAATTTAAGCCATTGACTGGATTTAAGCCATCACGGAGAGTAGAGTGGAACTCCATTTATTAGAGTTTGTGATGATTTTTCAAGGGGAATCAGGTCAGAGTAATTTTTTCTCATTTGTACAGAAATTCGAACTCGACATTGGATTTTAGGTTAAAGAATTGGTGATCGTCTATGAATCAGATAAAAGTTGAGTCTTAGCTATAGTGACATATTCGAATAGGGATCCTTGATTCGGATCACTTGCACGTTAGTTCATCTAACGGACCAAAACGATCTGGAAGAACAACTATTAAATAGCAAAAAGGCTCGAATCAATTCAGAGTGCACGTATATTGAATGCGTTATGCATCACAATGCAGAAGCCATAACCAGTTCCTTACCGATGTGTCGCTTCATTTGTGCGACAAACCGCGGTGATTGCCAATTCAGATTTTAAAACATTGGCACATAATGCAAATACGACTGCGACGGAAACAAGGACTACAGAGCTAATCAAGCCCTCCGTACGGGGAAATAGAGGTATCCAGCTTTTCATCCCATACCCAATCACGAGAAGTATTCTATTACATAACTCAATTAAATAAAAAAATTATTCTTGTTTTTTTATTTTAAATTATTCCATAAAATATATTTTCTCAATTATTGTCATTAATAACTTTTATTATTTTAAAATCAAATGTCAAATACCCATATTTATAAATATAAACCTGCCTCATTTAGCTAATTGTCGCCCCTAATACTGACGTATGCAAAAGAATACTTCCACTCACTAACTGAAGAAACAGGACAAAATAGGCGGAGATGGACGCTAATACATAAAAACAAAACCGTACATCCATTATGTCTTCCTGATAACATCGAGATTGTGATTTAAGATTACAGAATTTGCAATATATCAAATCAGCAAGCACATCGCACCCACCGTAGGTATTTACACAGATAACAGAAATTGATCACCAGTGCATGGAATACTTACAAGTTGGGTGCTATGAGTAATCTTAAGATGATAAATCAAAAACATGGGAAAGGTCATTGTACCAAGAAATAGGAAGAGGTTTGGCAGAACAACAATAACTGGAAGTAGACAGAACAAACGTACCGTCTCTTGCTACAAAATAATAGATACATTAATTTCTGAACAATTATCTGTTGTCAGGAAAGCTAAGTGACTGAAATAAAATAGTCAGCATCGTAAGGAAAAAAACTAAAAGCTAACATATCTGACAACCGATATCCTACAAACAAGTCGCTCTGAACCTTAAAGAGACCTCGCACTAACCAAGCAATATCAGATGGTATGACCCGACGTTTCGAACAAAATTTACTACCGACTTTTTTGTAGTACAAATTTCGCTCCACAGACAACTGTTTCAGTGTTTCCCCTCGTGATGCATCTCATTAATCCACATCGAAAGAGACTCTACAGCAATACACTTTTTGTGATACATCAAGGGCATGCCCTAAGTGCTGACGACTCTCATCGAACTTGTAAACGTTTCATAGCAACATCCGGCTAGGAGAATCACCTCCAACCAAAGATTAAAACAGAATGAATAGAGCCAGCGCCACCGCATAATGGAATCAAATCAGTTCTTCAGGATTTCAGTCTTCACCTGCCACCAAATGGCTAACACGCAACATTAGAACCCCCGACATCAATTTGCTACTCTAAAGCATGATGGTGTCAAAGAATGACATGGAAAACTGAAAAGTACTGACCTTTCTTCCTAATATGTATGAAATCATTTCCACCTATTATGTCATCAATAACTGCCATAATACTGCTGTGGAGCTGGAGCTGGTTGAGTAAACCCGGGTGCTATGGCCGTTGCTGTTGGCTGAGGGTAACTAGGTTGTGGATAAGCCTTCAAAATGAACAAAAAGATTAAAACTTGCAATAAAGAAGTCATGTGCAAGCAAGTAGCATGCGCACGATATTAAATCTCAATAAAATTTTCTACAAAATTAATTTCAAGCATTCAGCCAGAATGAGTAAAGATAGCTCCTCAAACAATGATCACAAACAGAAAATCATCTCTTAAAATGCCAAGTGCATCACTAAAACAGCAAGAATTAAGCAATCCAGGAACTGATTTTAGCATATAAGCCATGAGGCCATCAACAAGTCATTAGGCCCATGACAGACTAGCACAAGATGAACTGAGTGAGTAACCAATCTGGTTGAGAAAATGAATTGATGCAGACGGGCAAATGTTTTGTCCTCCTGCCACTTGATGCTAAAACCGTCCTCAACCATTTACCTCCTTGACGATGCAATGACTTGTACAATGACAGTGGCAATGATCATTTTGATACCTTTCATCAAGAAGCAATCTGGAAGAAGCTGGTGGCAGAACAAGAAGCAAGTCTCAAACACAGATTGGGTATATTTGACTGATATTGACCTTCGACCAGGCATGGTGAGAAAGAGAACATGTAGAGTAAACAAAGAGGAAAAAAGTAAAGAAGGGATAATGGAATTCTCACACTAGATAAATTTTTTCCAAAGTTTGATGCTTTGATTTGCTTCAACACCTTTTACAGATTTTAACAGAACAGAAAAGGAGAACTAAAGGGAAATTATGTGCACAGAGAATAATTAAATGGTGCGAGACGTGCAGGATAAAGGATAATGGAAGTTTTCAATCCCTTCCTCGGTGGCTGGAAAGCAGTAGGAGAAGAACTACGTCTATGGTAAAACATTAAGCTCAAAAGAACTAACTACTAATAAATTATCTTCAAAAGATACTGATTTTCTCTTCAAAAAAAAAAACAAAAGGAAGCACTACTTAAGAAAGTTATTTGAATTTTGAACTCCAGCCAATTGGCAGACAATCATTAAACTAATTCAATATTGTTTAGAATAGAAATACATCTATTGGCCATATTGGTGATAAAACCAGAGGGACAAGTACCTCTACCTGGTACGATGGTGGATAAGCACCAGTACCCTGAGGAGCTGATGTAGCAACTTGTGGCTGGCCTGCGTTAGCATAACCTCCATATGCAGCATATCCAGCCTGAAAAGTCAATCCTTGTGACACCACATTGACTAAACAGGAGAAAAGACATAACAGCCAAACCCATAATATATGTGCTTCAAGACGTCAATGAAAAGTTAGCTCAAAAGATTTTAAAATAGATGCCCCGCAATATTAAAAATAGTGAAGTTTCTCAGCTTCTAGCGTATAAGCCACACACACAAATGACACAAGATAAAGAAGTGCAGAAAGTAAATGTTGAAAATTCCCCTTTGCAAAACTCTACTTAAACTTTCTCCAAGTATGATTACAAATTCATGTGTGCCACGTGTAGTCATGAACTTGGTAAATTTCAATGTCATAAAACTTAGGGAGCCTTAAATTTTGAGGTTGCAAAAGGTTGAAAATGGCAAAAAAGACCTGAAACTATAATTTAAAGCTCCGGCAAGGCATAATATATGGAATCCAAAGGCATGACGTCAAGAACGCACATCTGAAATCAAAAAACAGATGCGACTTACATGTGATGCATATCCAGGATTCCACTGAGTCTGTGGTTGTGCCACCATCGGCCAAGCAGGAGCAGTTTGTGCATAACCAGCTGGCCATTGGCTTTGAACATTTGGATAGCCTCCTACAGCTGACTGGCCTGCTTCTGGGAAATTTTTTGCCATCTTAGCATTCTCAGAGGCAAGGAACTCTTCAGCATGTCGTTTCTTTGAAACTAGCATGCCCTTCTGGCGCAGAAAAAGCAAAGCATGCCGGTTGCTGGCCTTTTTGATAGATTGTGCATCTCCAAAGAGATCCAAAAACTGAAAAATAAGATCAATAAATGAGCATTGAAAATTCACAAAACAGGCAATTAGAGTTACATAAAGACAAACTATATAACAAGGTCCGTACTACCCAATACAGTGGAAAGTACCAAACCGACCTTGTATTGGTACAAAGGTTGGTACAGCATTCTTCTCATTAGTATTATTCCTATTTGGACTCAGATTTTGCCATCAATTTGTTAAAATAACTAGTTCTTTTATCAACTTCATCTCAACTGAGGTTGCCAACAAATCTGCTTAAAAATAAATCCATATCAGGCGGTACTACCGCTTCGCACCATCTAATCATGCACCAGTACCATACATAATCCATATTATATTTACTATATTAATATCGGTACATACTAGCCCAATAGTGGATCAGTACTCAAAACCATGCTGGAAACAACTCTATAAATAAGCAGCTAGATATTTTCACAATATTATCAACATAATTCCATCACTTTATATTAAGATTCAATTTATTATTATGTTAATCATCCTGCTCACATTTGCCAAGACACATCAACGCTCAACCAAAATAGACAAAACAGCATCGACAATCCATGAATATCCTGCTAAAGAATTAGAAGATACACCTATGCCATATTAAATCATCTAAATTCTGAATAACTCCCAACTCCATTAAAATTGTTATCAAATTAGGAAATATATTTTTTAAAAGCACCCAGGTGTCTTCAGTGTTATTTGGCCCGCCTTTGCTAAAATTGTTCGGTCCAACATTATGCCAATCATCCTTTTTTGATTTGTCAACTCTTGAACCATCAAAATTCAAGCAAAACTATAAAAAGCTATGAAAATTGATGAATATATGCTAAAGAATTAGAAATTCAATTATGGCACACTAAATCAGCCAAATTCGAAATCTATACTTGTAGAAAGATTAATACACTTGACTATAGGGATAGTAGAAAACCCCATATCCGACCTTAACCACTTCGATTTTGACTGGGTCTCGGGTTGGGTTTGGATAAAACCTAATTATAATATATCGGGTTGAGGTTTGGTATGGGATCTTAGGTACCCACCTCGAACCCAAGCCCGTTCCGCCAATATATAATTACTAAATTACCTATATTTATTTAAGAAACCCTAAATCCCTAACCCTTCCTCCCCTCTCCCTCCCCTGCACCTCCCTTTCCCACCGCCCCCCTCTTCCTCCCTTCTCCCTCCCTTGCTGCTTGCAGGGTCGGCTTTCCCCATGGGAACCCGATCCCAGTCGGGTCGGGTTTGGCACTATCTGCTCCCACCTCGACCCACTATCATTCCTAGTCAACTAGAATTGAAACAATTTGCAATACATAGATCAATCACCATAATTATAAGGAATAAACAGAGTCTATCATTTGAACCAATTCAAAGATAGGACATAGTAAATGTGCTAGTTGAAAAACAAATAAATCGGCTTAGTAAAAACAAAAGTTGAAAACCAACACAAACGGTTGACTTGCAATAAAACAAGAAATACCTCGGATACATGATAGAGGTTCCAATGTTACGGGTAGATGTGGCCAAACAAAAAAAGATTTAAAATCGTAATTTGTAATGATATCCTGATCTTGTCTAGGCTAGTACATACACCATACTTCGTGATAGCGACACTACATAAATAAATACTAGATTGTTCTCAAACCAGTGTGCATCATCCATACCAAGCATTGTAGAACAATTTTTTAAACCTTGTTAGAAAGCTTAATGAGTAAATTAAAAAATAGCTAATTATGCATATATTTAAACGACCATAGGATAGGTAAGCATTTTTGCAGTTAGAATATAGCCTTATTTTTTTTCCTGGATATAGAAATAAAAAGTTTTAAGAGAGTAGGAATAAGCAGAGAAGTGGAAAAGAAGGTACAAAGATTTACTCACGACTTTGAACTACCACAAAGCAGCATGAAAATTTCATCACAGTAAGAATAGGATACATGAATATGTATCAAAACAAATTTGAACAAGTGATTAAAGGAATGTTGGCTAACTAGAACTGCAAAGAGGATAGCTGAAAGAAAAGAGAAAGAAAATTAGATAGTGGACAACCGGCAAGAGGATATCAGTGAAGGTCAATGACAGTGAAGCGCCATGATGTGCTCATTAATGCATATTGGTTTTGATTAAAAAAATTGAGACAAATAAATCCCATGAAAGCTGAATCCTTGATTAGATTAGACAATCATATTTCAACCATAAAAACATCATGAACAGAGAAAATAATCAGATATTTTTAGTAGATTGGTTATGTTGGAATGTTATGAGTAGACAAACTTCCAATTAAGAAACAAAAATTATATCATACGTAGTGTTATTAGTTAATAATTAATTGTGGCTGACCATGAAGCTCACCTGCTGTCCAGAGACATACAGTAGTCAGTCAAAATTCTATCTTGATTTGGAGTTTTGGACAACATAGAGAATGGAAAATGCTGTACCAAAATGGATAGCAGTCGGTATGGAATACGGTGTAGAAATGCGCAAAAATTGTAGCATGATCTGAAACTTCTGTCCAGTTATGGACAGGATATATAGTTATTTAAGCTGGCATGGTGAGATAGCAGTGACAAAGGTTGATCATTTTGGTTCTTAGGATCATAGGATCTTACGACTCAATTAGCCCGAACAATCTATATGTCTATCAGAACTTAATGGGTGTGGGAACCGTAGGATCTCTAATCCTACCGTGGAATCTGTAGCAAATATGATCCTTTCTGATTCTACAAAATATGTGATTAGCATTAAATTCATTTGCCTTCAATTCATTAAATTGCTAAATTCTAATTCAAGCTCCTATGTAGTGTAAATAATTATAGAAATATAATGTATTGCTTTCATGCAATTGTCCTTTATATTTCAATGTTATCACTAGCATGGTTTTGACTTCGTTAATGTCACTACCATTAATGTTAAAAGTACATTTTAAGTCAGCATTAGAGTCACCCTAATATTAGCATATTGCTATTGCTCCACCTCGTCACTTTACTACTAAGTCTGTCATTGATTGTTGTTGAAGAGCAAAACCAATCATAATCTTTTTTATGTTATAATTATTATGCATCTACTTGATTCTTCCTTTGATTAGTAATTAATTTATTTTATTATTTAAGAATGCTATAAATTAAAAAGTAGATACACTATGAACTCAAAAAATATTAATTGGAGTTATATTTATTATGTTAGTATGTCAATGTTCAATTTACTTATAGTATGTCAATACATATTATTAAAATATATTTTTAATTATTTGAAAAGAACATTTGATCCTTCGATTCAATTTAGTGGAATATCTATTGTATCTAGATAGAAACTCGATTGTCGAGTCAAAGTGAATGTTTCTTAAACATTACTATTATTATTTTTATAACATTAGAAACAAAAGGATATATAAAAGAAAGTAATCCCTGGTTAAACAATATAGAGGACGTGTAGTATAGCATAACAAAATATAATAAGTATATCCTAGAGGATGTGGTCTAATAATATGATGGTGTTAAAAGAACACTAGAGGTGAATCAAATAGTTATGCCAAGTGGATATGATGTGTTTATAATAATATCAGTGAACATTAGGTGGACCTGAACCTCTTTGAAGTGAATCATGAAACTTGGCTTACTTGAAAAATAAGTGTATTAGAACCTATGAGTTGAATTGGAAGGGTAATTCTTAGGTGCCATACTTTTAAACAATTTATGTTATTACTTGTTTTTGGATGTAATGCACTTAAGTGACCCTTGTTTGTTATTTTCTTTGTTTCTCAATGGATGGAGATTGGAAGTAGTAGATTTTGGGGCATAAAAAACCTGTAGCCTTAAAAAATTCACCAAAACAAGCCTTGCACTTCCTTGGGGAGAAAAGTGAAGAGAAATGAAAGAAATAGATAAAATCTGCAGTTTCCTTGGGCATTTGGAGGGAAGAAAATTAGTCCCTTTTCTCAAGTTTTGGTTTCTTTCCAAATAAGAGAGAAAGGAGAGAAAGTACTGCTCCTCGCCCACCCCTCTGTGTCTCTCGTCCTCTCCCTACCTCTCACCCTCTCCCTTCCTTGCTCTCCATCACTTTTCTCCCTCTCACTCTCTTCATCTCTCTCTCTCTCTCCCTTTCCCTCCCTCTTGCTTTCTCCTTCTCTTGCTCTCTCCCTCTCTCGCCTCGCCGCTTGCCCCCACGCCACGCGGCCTCATTGCTCACCATTTGCCTCCTCGACATCCTTGAATGGCACAGCGGCCAAGTCTTATTTCTTTATTCCTAAGGGAATAGGAGGAAGGAAATAGAGAAACAAAAGTTAAAAAAAATTCTTTCCTTGCATTTTTCTATTTTGCTTACTTTTTTTTACCTTTAACACAGCCTTAATGTGAAAAAGTAATTCAGAATTAGTGATGTTAACATAAGCATGAAATTAACAACTAAAAGGAGAACATGTAATGGATACATGATTATCTCCTAAACATTATAAAAAATTATCAAAATGATCGCAATATTTGCACAACCACATTGCAAAAGAGAACTCTGACATTTAAACATCCATTCATTGGTTAAAAGCAAAACGTAGTTGTATTAAAATTGACTTATTACCTCCAGAAATATAGAAGATATCTCTTCTCTGTCAATGGTGTTTGCCAAACTAGGATTCTCTAGACTTGGAGTAATGAATTTCTCAACCAATGAATCCAAGTAATCAACCCGTTTTGGTAATGGCTGTATTGACTCTAGATGGATGATAGCCTAAAAAATAGAAAACTTTTAATAACATAGAATCGTAAGAGTCAAATTAAGATAACCAATGGACAAAGTTCAGAAAGTAAACCTCAAGAACTGGTTTTGATAGTTGCATATTATCCACATGTCCAGATAAAATGTCTCGTGCCTTTTCTGCATCACCAGCTACCTACAAAAAAGAAAATGAAAAAAAATATGCTTTCATATTTTACTAGCATTTGATAATAATAGTGGCTTAAACTTTGAGTCATGGTCCCATGGAATACATTATATTACAATGACAAATAATTGCCCTAAATGCTTATTTGAAATTGCATAACTCCAAAAGTGTGCTGTTCAATGACTTCAGCAATAGACTGCTTAAAAAGTTAGTAATTGCAATATATGGACAACATATCCTCCAAACCAAGGTTTAAAATCTCAGTCCGAACCGGTGTACCAGATCAGTACGTACTACCCATGTTGACACTAGATGAAACTTGTACCAATAGCGGTACCATCTTAAACCAACATGTACTGCCCGTACCAGACCGGTTTCTAAATCCTTGCCTAGAACCAATATTTGCCACTTCTACTCAAACTGGTTCCTTAAGGAACTCAAAACTAATCAAAACACTTACCAAATAAAGAAAGCGTGAGTATTGAATAAGCAACAGTGGCAGCAGCTGCGAATGCTCTTTTTCCATCTCAGCATTGATGGCTCTCTCATAAACAGACAGGGAAGCTTCTTTCTCACCCTGTAATCATTGAGACATTCAATTAAAGTTCATGACAGGAACTAAAAAGAACTTAGGGTAATAAATCAGTAATTACCAAGCGATATTCCATGTTTGCAAGTTTCACAATAGCTTCCAACAAACCAGAAGAAACTTCAGAATAAAGAATCTGATACACTTCACGAGCTCCCGCAACATCACCACTCAATTCCTTGAATCTAGCAGCAAATAAGTGAATCTCAGGTTGTTTCTGTCAAAAGAAGCTACATTGTCAGTGAATATAAGGTATGCATGAAACAAATTTTAAAACGCAAGAAGGTGAGGAAAAACTTGAACAAAAGAATGGCATATTAGTCTAAATCTCCTCTTGGGAGTTAACAACTTAACATATAGAAGTAGAATCACATTTGGTTGCATACAATAATTTGTGAAATCATACAGAAATTCTAAGCCCACCTTTATCACCTTAGATACTATTATATGTACTACAGGCCATTCAAGATTTGAATACTAAGCTTGATTTGCTGGTTTAAAATTCATAAGCATTGATAAAAAAAATTCACTAAACTTAACCATCATGTTGTGAGGTGGCAGCTGGTAGTTTCTCAAATGTGGCTATATATAATATAGTTTAAGATATCTAATACAAGCAATAGTTAAAAGTCAAGGATGTGAAGAGCAAGAAATTTAGTAACAAGGATAAAAGAATTTTTAAAATAATACAAGTTTACCTTCACAAAAACCTGAGTTGCCCTAGCAAGAGCATTGTTTGCAAGCTCCATGCTTCCACTTGCCTCCATGCATAGAACATAACGGATCCAGAATTCCGGGTAATTTGCACAAGCAATCAAGCATCTTTCATACAACTTAACAACCTGAAATGTTGAACTTATAAGACGGAAACAGGAAAGAAGAACTTTAATTCAACATAGGAGGAAGAAACCATAAGCACATCACAAAGAGAAGTGACAGAAATACTCCATTAGGTGATCAGGGAGGCCCCTCATATGTAAGGAGGGACCAACCTTGCCTGACAGAGATGGTTAAGGGATAAGCAATAAGCAAACACCTGCATATATGAGATCCCAATTTCAAAAAACAGATTTGAGCAAACACCTGATGAACCCAGAACGGCAACTGACAAATAAGAGTTTGAAGTACTTAGCCTCAAATGAACCAAACAATATGCCCAAGCTTTATCCTCAGTTCAATACCCCATTTTTATAAGGTAGCTTCATCGAACATACTAGCCATTAAAGATAGCAATGCAACCAATATGACTGTTCATAATAATTTCAAGCAGAATTGAAAAACATCAAAAATCAAAGAAACAAAGTGCAAGGAACAGCGTTAACTATGTACCTTGTTGAAATCATCTCCTCTCTCGATAAAATCAAGATAATTGTGCCAGTTTTCAACCTCTACATCATCAAGAGGCCTGACATGGAAGTAGGGCCTTCTAATAGCTGTTTCAAAACCAATGATCTTAGAATCGAACTCTTTAGCTTTCTTATACATCTCTTCCCTAATAGCAATATACTTCTCCAACTCCTCAGCTTCTGATAAACTTGCACTTACGGATTTGGAAGACTGTTCTAACACATCATCATGAACACCACCCTGAGGTGCTTGTCCGCAAGACTCCATGGTGGAGCTCACCATAGCAGCTTCCTCAGCTGTACGTATCTCTGACAAAGGCCGACTAGCTGCTAACTCTTTAAAACTGGAGAAGGCAACAGAAGAAGCAATGTTGAGAAGGTAAACACATAGCTAGTAGTCTAGCAGTATCACTTAAGTGCTAAAAATAATTCGGTGTCTCAGATAATTTGAGCTCGCTCATAACAGCCTACGTATACAAAGTTAATAGTGCAAAACGAGAATAGCATCTTTGTTGAATTCCAAAAAATAATAATTAACTATTACAACAATCATTTCATCGAGACAGATTTTGGGTCATATGAGATTCTCATAAAGATATAGTACCAAATATGGATGGACTTCTTAATGACTAACACAAAGTGTACAATACCAATTAAAGTAGCGATCTAATTGTTGAATAGGATTCTCCAAGATCCTTGTATAAATCATGGCTAGGTTGCTCCATGCCTGATGCGATTCTTCATATCTAATGTACTCATCCCACAACTGATATGACTGATAATCCGTCCCAACATAAGCCAGCCCCCGTTCAAACAATCTGAAAAAGAATAAACGGAGAAAATAGACATCAGTTCTAAGTCAAAAACTACCATAATGCAAATTCACATGCAAGAAAGGAATGAACTATCATGATAGATCAAACAGGCCACTTCTGATCCACATCACACGTAAGTCCAACTAAAATACTCAAAAGGAAAGTCCTACAAAGTTACTTCCATGAAAGGCTAACTTTAACTATTATTACCTTCGAATAATATCTGGATCTTCATATGTTGAAATTGCAAACGTACAGTAATGAAGCCAAATTTCAACAGAGTAGGTAACTGCTAAAACAGATCGTTCATACACCTCCACAACCTTATTGACACTGTCCAAACGTCCTTCATGGTCTGCATATTTCTTCCAGTAGCCAAAACATAGGGGAAATTCAGCCAAGAATGCATCATAAACTTTCCGAATTTTGATGATATCATTCTGCAGGAAATAGATAAGAAATTAATATAATTTAATAGTAACAGAAATGATCACAAACTAATCAAACTAAGGAGTCAGTATTAACAATAAAATACATAATACATTGATGAAAAATGAGGACAAATGAAATGAACGCTAGATTCAGTAACCAAGTACCACAAGTGATCAATTAGCTACTCCCAACTCTGAACGTTACACTCTCGGTCAGGTATATAACAAAGGAAAAAGTCATAATAATACAACTCTGACATCTAAAACTTCACGAGGGAGTCATAATTTTCACACAGGAAAATGTTTTAATGGTTCACTAATCAAGAAACCGAGCCCTTAGTTGAGAGAACATTCTTAGAACATATTAATGAGAAAACAGCCTAAGTTTAATCTACTGTACCAAAGTAAACTCTCTCAACTTCGTCCACCGCAAAGACCAATGAAGAAAGCAAAAGATCACTTTACCAAATGGGATTACTATTGCAAGTCCATCTTTTTTGCTCCTTCCATGATCAGAGATGCTGCCTTTGACGAGACCACAAGTTAGCACAACATTCATGAAAAGAGAATTATGGCATACATGATTTGCTATAATCAATGGATCTGTGTAGAACTTTTGATATGGTTCTAAAATCTAATTCCAAGATCTATATGCTAATTTTCTCTTGACTCATAGTCCAATGGTATGGCTCAGATTCAATAATTTTATTCTGTTGTTGTTCTCCTTCCAAAATCTATAATTCTAGTTATTTCTTAGATATTGGGATATACCAAATACTTCAATAAGAATGATGCACTTTGCAGATGATTGTTGATCTCAAATCCGCACTACATAGTTCAAGGAGATGTAACTGTTACCATAAATAATCTTTTTTTGAATTTAACTGTTGATGGTAGATCATTTCCTATAAGATGTTGATCACATATAGAATCAGTACAAAAGATACATCAAATTTTTCAATGAAAGGACAAACATTTATTACTGATCTACAATTTCTAAATAATTTTTATTTTATATTTTGCATTATTCAATATATAGTTAAGAATTAAAACATATTATTTTCAATTGATGTGAGGCACATTTTATTGAAATTTTGAAATTATATCATGAGATGTAGGAAATAATATGTTCTAAGTTTTACTTTTAAAATAGCTATACTAGTGTTTGCCCTAATTTTATTTAGTATTTTTTTGTTCCAAAGCATTTGTCCTTTTAATTTCTGCTACATTGATACAATTGATATCGCTTTTTTTTAATTATCCAATACTGATACAGATACCAGAAACCATGTTCCATAAACTTAAAAAATTGCACAGATAAATGCACAATGAGATCAACCAACATCAAAATCCTCAATTATGAACTATGAGCATGCTTCTTTTAGACGTGGAAAGAAAAGAGCTTCCAAGAAATAAAAAAAAAAAAACTCTTGTAGGTCACAAATAAGTATCAATGTTGTTTCTAAAAACCATCAAGGAAGAGTAAGCTTCAACAGTTCACAAAAACACATGGTCCTTTGCACACAGTTCCTCGGTTATTGAACAGAAACAAAAACAAAAGCTGGATTTGGCAGCTTTCTTGAACAGTAAAAAAATACTACTATTACACCTCTGAAGCTGGCATCCAAACGAATTAAAAAAAATCAAAAGTGGCTGCCCGTCGCCAGCGCAGCGCCAAACTGGGCTAAAATTTCCCAAAAAATTTTATACATGAGCATGCAGCCAGAAACTAGAACCTAGTCTATTTTGTAGCATTCAACAGTATGTAACTATCACACAGAAAATCCACTTCATGAATTTCATTTATTATATTTAAAACAAACAATAAATACGTTTTCACATGCAGTAGCTAGCAAAATATAGAAGACTTACAATATCTGATTAAGAAATTCTCTATTGTAACAAGAATAATGGGTCAAGAAAAAACAAATGAACCACAAACCTCAGCAACTTTTTCTGTTTCCTCAATGAGTGATGTCCAAGCATTGAAATCCAAGAAATTTGCTCTAACCAAATTCCACAACCTTTCTTCCTCAGCAGAATACACAACTATAAAAATGAATGGAGACAAGCAACGAGGATAAGAAATTAGCGATCCAGAAGGTGATAAATGTGAAATAATGAACAGTAGAGGCAGAAAGCAGTAGTACCATCCTCATACACTTGCTCAATGATGGCTCCACTTGTCTCATTCAGCATGCTTCCATTCTCAACAGCCCCAGAAAATTGATAGTTTGTCATATCACTGATGTTTCCATTCACTGAATCATAACCAACCATATGTGCACAGGGACCTGCTATGTTTTCATTACTTACTGTGTTCTCACTAGGACCACCACTCCCAGATTCATGATTTTCTTCATATACCACACCCCCAGCAGTGTTCAAGCTTGGATCATTGATGTATACATTTCCACCAACAGCGCCAGAAGAATTGGCCAAAACATGAGCTGACGCAGCAGAAACAGGGTTTCCAATACCGAGAACATTGTCTGAATTAGTGACTGCGTGTTCTACAGGAGCATGTCCAGAAGTATCCATAGCACTAGATGCTTGTACTAAAGGTTGAGCGTCTTCCATTCTACAACGACGCCCTACCTAATCGAAAGCCAAAACATGAAATAGCAGATAATAGAACATGTGCATGCATGATAAAATCTTGGCATTAGATGCCAATGATTGAAAAGCACAAAGATAACGACGGTGAATAATCACATTATCTACCACATCGACGGAGAAAATATTCCAAAACTTATAAATCTATGCATCAAAACTGATATGGGACTATTAATTTAACGGATATGAGGACGCTGCAATAAGTCTTCACAGAAAGTTTGTTTCTAATGCATCATGGGTGAATGTAATTTGGCGGAGATTAAAAAGCCTGCTTAAACGCAAACCATTCGGTGGAATCAAATTCATCACTTGCGGACTCACCCAAGCTTATGTTTGTTATTTCAAACCAAAAGGAATGCTGATAATATCAGCAGGATACAAGACCAACAAATTTCGGCCCTGCAATTTGTTACACAGGACATGAAAATCGGTACAACCGGAAGCAAGCAACAGAAAAAAGGATACAGCGAAGTGCTCCTATGCTATTTCCGGACAGACTACGGGAGTCGCCAAAAAACGATCTAAGACACTATAGGAGCGCAAAATTCTTACTCTCTCGAATTCAGTTAATTTCTCAAATACAAATTCCAAGTTACAGACTGCTCAGATTGATAATATCTCGCTTCGTGCAAACTTGGATGCACTTGCGCCAACAAGATAGTGCCCACAAAATTAAACCCTAACCCTAACCCTAGCAATAACTGATGTAAAGATGGACGGAGTGCATACCTGCCCAGGAAATGAGGTATGCTAGTTGGAATCTCAGACGGACTAATCGCAGCTGTAGCCCACGAGCGGAGATGGCGATGGCGGTAGCAGCGGCGGCGAGGAGATTGCTGGAAAGCGGAGGAACGCTGGGGAAATGGTATTTATGTTAGTACGTGTCACTAGGGAACCACTCCACACGTGTAGATCACGTGATTGCGCGACGAAGGGACAGGGAAGGCGACCAATCTAACGAAGAAATAGCACAACATGCATTGGCTCGAGTTAGATAATTAGGTGATTTTCTTTTTTAAAAAAGCAAGCATAGTAATAAAATAATTAATAACATCGCATAATAACAAACATAATGTAAAATAGTTAAAAGTGGTAAAATTGGCCCAAGCTATATAATATTGCTTATTCTGATATATAATTTTGCTCGTTCACCATTTATTTTATATGATTTTGGATTGCGTTTGCCAACATTTGGCAATATTTTGCATCCAAAAAGGTGCCAAAAGATGATAAAACTAGAAGCACTATTTACGATTGTGTAGTAATTTGGAACGTTCATATGATCTAAAGCTCTAGAGATATGAAAGTCATTAAAAATATTGATATTTTTATATTTTCATTGGCCTAAAGTGCATCCAATAGACTACTACAAGAATGTTTTTCACGCTAGGTTGACTATTAGTAGAATCTCATAAAAGATTCTACTATTGATTTGTATTGGCCAAAGATTTACTTAAACCGATCAATCCCGAGTTTTGAGACATCTCGCCACAAATATATAACTATGGACGTTATAATTATAATGTTATCGATGCAACCATAATCATCACCCGAGTTCTGTAGTCATAAGATAGCATATCATATCTCTCACCTTTCTCCACTAAATATTCTTTCAACACAACTTCTCAAATAGATATTCGCTCTATTAAATACTTTTTTGTATCTTTGTGGTGGATGGTCATATTGATAATTAGTGAGATAATATCTTACCATATATGACCCAATGTATCATATATGAACAAGGAAAAAAGATCTTAATAAAAGTAATGGCAAAAAAAAAAGAAAAAAAAAAGAAGTCTTACAAAAGTAATGGCAAAAAAAAAAACTTCACGTTCTCTCCTCCATCCCTCACAAGGTCAAAAAGAATAAAGAAGCAAGGAAAGAGACAAAAGGGAGACCAAAATGACCACTCTTTCTATGAAAGATTCTCTCTTCCTCCTAAAAAGACTCATGCAATTTCTTCACCACCCACTATTCAGAAGGACCACTCACTATTTAGAAGGACTACTTGTTATAACTCTCAAAGAAGGCTCTCTTGAATGTTCTCGCCATGAGAAGACTCTCTTCACGGACACCTCCCCACCAGCTTACTCCACCTCACTCCAAACAAATCTCTAGGATGATTCTCACTCAAGCCCTCAGAAAGATTCGTACTCCACGTTCTGGAAAGGTTCTAAAGGCTTTAGAAGACTTCCAAGCCCATCCACACTCCACCATCCCTTATAAATACCCCTAGAGATCATCAACTATGGGACATCAGAAGCATCACCAACTCCTCATCTGCTCTCAAGTGTACTAAGTGTGCTAAGTGTGATTGTAAAAAGTGTGCTAAAAGCTTGTAAAAGAGACTGCTAAGACTTGTAAGTATTAAATGCAGCTAATAATTATCTTTGTTTATATGATCATGTTTATGTTTACTATGTGTGAGTAGTGGTCCCGAATGGGACTAGATCTTTTCTTAATCTCTAGCCATGAAGAAAAGGTAACATTAAGGGTAGGTTTATTATTTAAAACCTTATATGTCATTATAATTCTGAGCACAAAAGGATCGGTGGAAGAGTAACCATACAGGCAAGAGGTCGTCCTTGGGGAAATAGTTCGCATAGATATGAGTGCGAGGTAATTATAATTTCATATGAGATCTAGATAAAAGCATGAACCTTGAACGAGGAAAATGAAGGTGGTATGGCTAAAGAAAAAGAATGAGGTTTAGTCCCTAGTAAGGCTTTTTAGTATTTGTTTTTAATATCTTAGTATAATCTGCTTAACAATTAATCTTGACAAGTTTTTAACATGATAGTTAATTTACCATTACTACATATTGTCCTACTTAACATGTTAGCCTTTTGTCATATCTTTTTATCTCAGTTTTATCTTTATATTCTACTAGTTGCAATGGTTTTAATAAAGTTTTATCATATCTTTCTTAGTTAATTAGTTAATTATCCATGCAACTATTACTATCTATCAAGCCCCATGTTCCTATTTGCTTTGGTCTTACTCTCTTTTATAATAATTTAGGGCCTGTTTGGCCCCGCTTTTAAGCTGCTTTTAATCAGCTTTTAAGCGAAAAGCAGAAAAAAATTGTTTGATAATGTAAAGCAGAAGCAGAAAAAAGAAGCAAAAAAGCAGAAGTTGGAAAAGCTACAATTTGAAGCTTTTACAGCTTCTGCTTCTTCAAAAAAGTAATTTAGTTTAAAATTTCAAGTATTATTATTTTAAATAATTTAAAATTTTAATACTAAAGAAAAATAAAATATAGTATTATTTTAAAAATAATATATTTATTTATTATTTTAAATTTTGAGAGTAGTTAAAAGCTATTAACCAAACATCCTATAAATTTTGACAATACAGCACAGTGCAGCACAGCACAGTTTAGCACAGTTATAAAGCTATTAACAGCGGGGCCAAACAGACCCTTAGTCTCTTTCATGATAACTTAGTCTCTTTCATGTTTGTTTATCACGCTTCTATTTGGTATCAGAGGTCAAAATTAGAATGAAATATCATTTTAGCAAAAGTGATAAGTTTAAAATAAATAAGTTTGTATATGACATGGACGAAACTATTAAGGAATATAAAAATCAAGAAGACATTGAAAAAGATGCTTTTATTATGCTTAGATGTCAACAAAGTAAAAACCAGATTCTTCGGCTTAAAGGTAAAATAATATGGATAAATGAAAACATTAATGAATTATCAGAATATATGAATAATCTTGAAAAATCAAAGAAAGACTTTGAAAAAGAAAACGCAAAGAATCCTTTAAATCCCAGTAAGAATCATGAAGATTTACGATTCAAACTCTTAAAAAAAAACAGAAACATGAATAGTTGCTTTACAAAAGCAGAAAGAGTTTAACTAAGTATATATTTAACATAAGCAAATTTATATGGGGAAATAATTTAGAAGAAGAAAAAGAAAATTTTATTAATAATTATCAAGGAAATAATGAACACATAAGATATCTTCAAGCAAAAAATTAGAAGGGTTATTAGTGGCATTACAGAATTGGAAAATGACTTCCAAGCTAGGAAAATTTCTTACGAGCAATCTGATGAAAAAAGATTTAGGGCACTAAAAGCTCAAAAAAGAAAATTAGAAAATAATATATCAATAATTAATCAAATAATATGACAATTAAAGATAATCTAGACAAGACTAGATAAATCTAGAGGAATTAGAAAATCAAAATTTAATTAGAGAAAATGAAAGTTTAGCAATAAACTAAGGGCCTGCTTGGCCCTGCTGAAATAACTTTCATAGCTATGCTGAACTGTACTATACTGAACTTTGCTGTGCTGTGATATTATATAAACTGTTTGGTTTATAACTTTTTAACTACTTTGTTGTGGTGTGATATTATATAACCTGTTTGGTTAATAACTTTGTTGTACTGTGATATTATATAAACTGTTTGGTTAATAACTTTGCTGTGCTGTCAAATATACAAATGACCAAACAGTATATATATATTATTTAAAAATTTAATAAACTCATTTTAAAATAATATTATAAATAAATAATATTTCTAATAATTGTATTAGAAGAATTTTATAATCATATCAAAGTTTTAAATATAAAGTGAGTATTAGAATACATCCACAAACCAAAAAAAAAAGAACAATGTCACTTTGATCCCTTGTCTCTTATGCGATTACATGCATCATTCATTCCTCTTTTCTATCAAAGCATGAGCTATTTCATTTCGTAAATCATCCATCTCCCTTGAACCACTTCTTGATGACCCCTCATTTGCCTGATAGTTTGCACTGTCATTTAAAACATCTGCAGGAAAATAATTAGGATTGTCTTGTAACAAGGCAAATGCAGGATCGATCTCAGATTGTCTCAGAAAATTATGCAAAGCAATAGTCGCAATAACAATGTCCTTCTGCTTTTCAAATGAGAATAATGGCATGTTTCGCAAGATTTTAAACCTTACTTTCCAAATACCAATACTACGCTCAATACAACCTCGAAGCGATAAATGAGCTCGGTTAAAGTGTTATTGCATCCCTACCGGTGGTCCACCACGCTGAAAATCAGGAAGATGATATCGTGCTCCTCCCTTATATGGCGCGAGATATCCTTTCACTTGAGCATAACTAGCATCAACTAAATAATATTTGCCTGTAAGAATGTATTGCAACTAATATTTCAATCACATATTTTTGACGAAAAGAATTATATTAAATTCAAAATATGTAAGAGACAAATACAATTACCAGGTGGTGGTTTCAGAAAATTCATATTTGGATGAGTGATGGCATAATTCAATATACTTGAATCATGTGCAGTGTCTTCCCATCCAGCAAGTGCAAAGGTGAATTTCATGTCAAAACTACAAACCAATAATATATTTTGGGTTGACACTCCTTTTCTCCCAATAAACTTTATTTGGTCTTTAGGTGATACACATGCATGCACGTGTGTGCCATCTAATGCTCCAATGCAATCCTAATAAAATATAAATAAGTTTATCAAACAATACTAATCAATAAATGTACGTAGCCACAATAGAATACAAAGTTTTTAATAGAGAATTTGAAAATTTTACCTTAAAGTAAGGCATATATCGATTGTCGGTTAAGATATCTGAAAGAATATCTTTAAATTCAGGATCAACAGGTTTTATCATATCTATAGCAATTCTTCTTTCATTTTTGTCAAGACTTCAGCAAAACATCTGCTAATAGTTTCAAGTGAATGTTGAAAACGTTCACTTGCATTCCTAAATGATGCATCCAATGCAACTATATAAACAAACAATGCTACTTTCTCAACCACGGACATTCTACGTGATGATTCTAGTCCATATTTGTTTTGCATCTCACCACATAACTTTAAAAAGTCACTAGCTGACATCAATGAACGTTCACTTGGGGGTCATCAGCAAGTTAATCATCTAAAGTCTTATCTAGTTCTTCATAATTTGAGTCCCCAGTTGGCTCCAAATTTATTGTGTCATTAATGAATAGAATATCTCGACTAGAGAGGTTTTCTTGCACTTTGCTATGTGATGGTGCCCATGCATAATCTCCGGTAGCCAAAATATCTCCAAACATTATTTTATATTTAGAAGATAATTCAGGTTCTATTCCTTCTTTTTTGAACTTGGCAAAACTAGAATCAACCTATAAAAAAAAGAATAAATGAAAAATTAAGACAGTAATATACAAAAAGAATAAAAATGAATCAATAGATATAAAATAAAAAGAAAAAAAGTACTACCTGAATTTTTTGCACCCACCATTCTTCATCTACATCAATTGTTCCCTTATATGGATTCCATCCTAGACCGGTCTCTTTTCCAATTAATTGCCTCCATTTTTTTTATGTATTCTTCAATTGATCCCACTTATTTTTTAATTAGATTTTCTCATATTTTAAATTTATTTTGCTCTAAAACTCTGAGACCAAAAACTTCCACCCTCTAGCATTAAAGTGAGTAAGTACTAGGACGCATCCCATTATGAATTGCCTCAATACATATGTCACAAAAAATGTAAATGTTCTTCTTATCTCATTCTGCTTTAGTTTTTCCCTCCATGTTGCAAGTTAATTATCAATTCTAAGTGCTTGACCTTAATAGTTAAGATAGTAACATTAGTACAGTCAAAATAACTACAATCAAGATACTAATAATAATCAATCAAGATACTAATAACTATAATCATCATTTTACCTATATCAGGATCAAATGATGAAATTTTTCACTTTTGAACTTTGCGATTAAAACAAGTAATTAACATAGTTTGCATGACAGGCACAAGTCAGATTAAGGATCAAATTATCAATTTGATTCTACCTACTTTCTTGGGCATAATGAAAAATTGCAATATAATAAAAATTGATCATGAAGGATAAGGTCCAGTGTAATTAAACAAAAGTGTGATGATATTGCAAGATATAAAATAAAATAAGCACTAGATCATTGAGATCATCTATGCTTCTCACTACTACACCAGGTACATGGTACAAGGTCGATACCGATCCGGTACCATATATTCGCATGCATTGTGTGTGTATAATATGTTTTGGGCATACCAGTACTTTGATAAGGATCAAATTTTAAAACATTGGTCTGATGTATGCATTGTGCCAACAACTCAGTGCAGCAACATTTTTTTATTACTTCCAAGTTAGGATATAAGTGCATTCTTTAAAATCATTACACAACAAATAGTATCTTTAATACCTCAAGATTTGAATAATATCATAAAACCTATGTAAGTAGAATAGTCTTGTTTAAATTTATAAAGATTTTTACTAAAGAAAGTTGTTATTGACCTTCTTGCCTGAAATGTCTCTTATTCTTATCCTACCTCTAAAGGACAAATGAAACCTCAAAAAATTTAAAAAATTAATAACCACATATTAATTAACAATTAACTAAACCCGAGTTGCATCATATAGTTCCTTGATGTAATATGTATGCCTCAAATTCTGCAAGATTAGTGCCACAGTAGACAAAAAAGAAGCCTCATTGAGAAACAAAAGATCTTCACATAACAAATAAACAAGAAATTTCTATATCAAAAGAAAAAAAAATTTTAGCATGGCAATAGTTCTCATCTTTGCTGAAAAAATTTATAATGCAATTGTAACAAATTCTAAAGGCATTGCATTTATAAATCTATCATATTCTAAAGGCATTGCATTTATAAATCTATCATATAAACAGATCATGTTATCCCTCAGTAAACCGGAAAGGTTAATATGAAGTACCATAGTCTTCAGTCACTGCCTTAGCATCAATAACAAACTAGAAAACCATGAACAATAACACTTGATTCTGTATTAAATTCCAATTGACCTTTTAAAGTTGTCAAATTTGGGGTTAAGACAAGTAGTTCCATGCTGCAGAACCCTGAATCATTTGGTCCTCCGGCTAATGTTGTATTGAATTTAATCGCAAAGTTCTAAATCTGAAGAACTTTTGCTGATGACGACTGCATATTTTATCTACTTGCTACTCGTTTCTACTATGCGGACAAACCAATTTGGGGCTGAACGATGATGTAAAGAAATCTGTTCTTTTGGAGAGGAAAGAAAAGATCCAGGAGAGATGAACCTGTTCTTTTGGAGAGGAGCTTGTTCCTGTTGATCTTCCGTCCGCCACTCTCAGTGGTGTCACTGGCTCCCTCTTTCCACTTGTCCAGAACAATCACTTCCCTAGTTTCTTCTCGTCTGTAAGAAGTGAAATCGAACAAGGGAAGAAAATGCGAAGCTGGACTTTCGCCAAAATGAGAACATTGAAGAATCAGAACCAAAAACCAAACCTCGGGGAAGAAGATGGACTTCCGCCACCAGGGGAAGAAAATGCGAAGCTGGAAAAGCTACCAGCTGGATTCACGATGAAAGATGGGAAGCTGGAAAAGTGGAATCTAAAAAAGCTTCCTTTTGCAGCTTTTAGCTTTTTCCTGCTTTCTTAGTTGCAGCTTAACGTTACCAAATGAAAATTATTCAGCTTTTAAAACCAAAGCTGCTTTAAAGCAGCTGTGAAGCGGGGTCAAACAGGCCCTTAGAAGAAACATATAGACAAATTATAATCCTATTATGTCAACTTTGCAAAAGACTAATTCAATCAAATAAAATCCTGAAGAAAAAGAAAATAAGATATAATAATGAAGACAAGGACAATAAAAAGGATAATGGACAACAAAAGTTATTATAGATAGTCGTTCGTCCGTAAGAGAAACAAAGGAAGAATAAGTTTGTCGATGGGAGGCCTAGCTTAGTCTAGTAACTTCTCCACGCATGATTCTGTTCTTCACTGCACTCTGTTTCGGAGGACATAGACTTCTATAATGGCTGGAAATAGAGAAATTCAGAAATACAAATCAGAAACTAGGAGATTAAAATGCATCTTAAAATACATTAGTGAAACTATTGAACAATTTAATGAATTTGATAAAGGAATAGCTGAAAAGCTAGAAGATATTCATGAAGATATCCAAGCACAAATAGATAGGATTAGAAATACAATAAAATTTATAAAATCACGAGAATATTCAGAATCCCCATAAAATGGAGAAATTTGGGTTTAAAATATTAAAAAGAATAGAACCAGAAAATAATAATATTGTATATCATTTCACAGGACAAAGCTTACATACTCTTCATCAAAATAATCCCCGACTTAATAGTATTGTAGATATAATCTTATCAACTTCTATACAAATACAAGAATTGCATACACAAATGTCAGAAAATCAAGTATTACTATTACAGCATATGAATAAGATTAAAGAATGTATTGATAAAATTCATGGTATCCAAGATTATCTTAAAAGTCAAAATGAAGATATATTAAGGATAATAAAAGGAAAGGATCCAGAAATAGTAAATACACAAGTCCAAGCCAATGACACTCAAATACAAGAAAAAATATATTTAGATATAGAAAAGTTAAATGAGCAACTCTCTTATTTACAAATAAATATAGATCTAGTGAAAAAGCAAAAAAAAAAGTTAACCTCTGAACGTATTGCATTTGGGTATATAAAACACGAAAACAAATGAATCAATAAATTGTTAATGTAAATTTAAAAATTAGAAATAGTTTCTTATCAAGAATATTAAATAGAAATACATATGAGAACCAAATTATAAGATCTTTAGAAGAATTAATATACTTAGAAAAAGAATTAGTTCTTTATAATAACCACTAATTAAGCTTATTAAATCCAAAAGTACTATATAAAACAGGTCGCCTTAGTTTGTCTACTGGATTAATTAGAATAAATAGAGAAGAAGAAGCTTTAGTTACAAATTCTACAATTAATCTTTTACTACGACACACTCAGTCAACAAAAAAATTACAACAACAAGGTAAAAAACTCATCCACATAGGCTTAATATTGGTAGGAATTAAAGGATTAACTAGGAAAGAATTAGGAGCTAGAGCATTGATAGTTCTGTTAGATACTAGATGGAAAAAAGAAGGAAAGTTGTTATAGCTAGTATAGAAGCTGATATGAATAGAAATATAGGATTATTCTATTGTAGTCCAGACATACTTATGTCTTTAAAAGATCTATCAAAAATCAAAATAGGTATTCAAACAAAAGGATATGAAGATTTAGAAGGGCATAGTAATCTGTTAATTAATATTGGGATGATAGGTAAAATAACAAACAGTAGCACAACAAACTATAAACTTAATATTGAACAAATTATTAAAGGAATATCCACTAAAGGAATTACAATGATAAAACTAATGCATATAAGTAGTGAACATTTAGAAAGAACATAATGAGATTTAACTCATGTCTTAGGATCAAGAAGTTCAAATAATGTTCCTAAAACTGGAACCTTATACCAAAATACTACTGGAGGATACAACCTTAGATTTAGTAATTATAAAAATAAAGCAGTCATAGATGATACTGATATCCCCTTAGATGAGTAAAATAACCATAGGTAATATATAAGTAGATTTGGAAAATAGCATTCTTAGAATGGAGCAACAATTAATAAATTTAGGAATAATCACATAAGATCAATTCTTAGAATACGTAGACAATACCTTAGTATTAAAAACTGAAAATATGGAGACACCCATAGAATTAGTAGAAATTGGAGAAGGTAGTAGCAGTACACATCAACAATATCCCACTCATACACAACCAACCTATCAAACACAACAAACTTACCAAACACTACAATACTCGATACAACATTCTACTCCACTATGTCCAACAACAGTATATCCTATAACCGGACAACCTAGTAGAGAAACTTATAATGAATACCGAGAGAGAAATGATGAATTTAGACCAAGAGGAAGGAGACTACCTTTGGAAACAGTTAATAAAAAACTTTTAGTAGATGATGGCAGAATATTGAACCTAACGGCCTATGATCCACAAACTTGGCCTACGGTCATAGAAGTATGGAGTTCCATGGTAGCTAGAATATATGATGAATTAGAACATAATAAATCACCAACGGAGATGTACTCATATTTAGAAAAGTTTTTAGGTGAAACAGCTAGGGTTGCTTGGGAAGCATATAAGAGAGAGTTTCCCCAAGATTTTATAAGAGATATTGAATTAGGAGCGAATCCATATAATTTTACAAATAAAATTTAATTATTATTATTGTGATATCAACCTAATACTGGATTAATAAGCAACAATAAGAAGTTATTAGAAAACTATAATTATTATAAATACGAAAATGGGTATTTATTAAACCATTTCTACAAGATTATATGTATTATAGCATGATAGAAGGATGTTTTTATGACCAAACTATAAGAGATAGGTTATTTTTAAAATTACCTCCTTCTTTAGGACCTATAATTCATAAGAAATTTATGGAACAATTAAAAACAGATAGTGGAAGGATAACACAATTAGTTAACATGTTAACTAGGATCAAATTTATAATAGATTAGTTAGTAGAAAAATGTACAGAACTTCAAATCGCCAGACAATTAAAAGGTGAATATAGCTTTTGCCAAAACATATATACTCCACAAAGGTACGATACAGAAGTAAGGAAAGGGAAACTTGGCCAGAAATGATATAAGAGACCTTATAAACCATATAAAAAGAAAAGGTATTATATAAAAAAGAGTAATGCAAAGAAAACTTACTTAAACCAATTTAGGCACGTTAGGAAGTTTAATAAACAACGAGAATATAAAAATAAATTAAGCTGCTATACATGTGGCAGTCAAGAACATTTAGCAAGAAATTGTACAAAACGAAAAAATTATCATAATAAAGAAGCTATACTTATAGATTGCGTAAATGAGGACTTATTACATATAGATGAAACCATTAGTAATATAGGGAGTATCTATTCAATAGTTAGTATTCAGAATATGAAGGTCAATCGGATAGTGGTACAGAAGAGGATTATGATCTTAGTGATAACATATTAGAACATAATAATAATCCAATAAAAAGCGAAAGAGGCAATAATTTAGTACTCTGTGAAAGACAAGGCATCGAAAGCGGTATAACTATGAGCGATCTAAATAGAATAGATGACATGTTAGGTAATTTAAATAATAATATATATTATATATAAAACTCACATGGCATATAATTGGACAACATCAAATAGTTTATTAGAATGTAAACATAATTGGATAAATAATAGTGAAAGTAACGATAAACCTTGTGTATTTTGTAGAAGATATCCAGAATTATATTTAAGATATCAGTGTAGTAATTGTTTATGTGAAAGTTGTAAGTTCTGTTTACAAAATTAGGGAGTTTACCAGCCCAAGAAAATACTATTCCCATAACACCATCACCAGTAGTCATAAATAGAAATAATACATTAGAGTTAAAAATATTATCCTTAGAAAATAAATTACAAAACATAAAAACAATCTTAGTAAACCTCCAAGAAAACCTTCTACAAAACAAGGGTAAATTCATAATAAATGGGTAGGAAGTTACTAGTACATAGAGTATCTGACAAAGCTATAATACTTAATAGGAGCTCTAATGGAGCTGTAGATTATGACCTATATAGTATAAGTCAACTATTCATACCACCAAGAAATAGAATAGTCATAGATACATATATTGCTATAAGACTTCCTAAAAAAACCTATGGAAGAATAGCATCAAGATCAGGATTATCTAGAAATCACGGAATAGAAATAGGAGTAGGAGTTATAGATAGGGATTACAAAGGAACAATATAGGTGATACTCTATAATCATTCTGAACATATATACAAAGTTAATATAGGAGATATGATAGCGCAATTAATTATAGAAAAATAATGTTACCAAAAGTTATTGAAGTAAAAACCCTTAATAAAACTCAAAGAGGAAAACATGGTTTTGGTAGCATTTTTAATCTACTACAATATAAAAACATGTTTAAAAATTATATGCCAAATTACAATAAAAGTCTGGAAAATTACTATATCGGCCCTTTTAGATACAAGAAGCAGTAATACTATCATGGACAGTAAACTTATTCTAGAACAATACTAAATATCAATTCCAGAAACTGAACAATTCTATGCAGAACAAATGGATGAAAAATTATATAAATACACAATGCAGCTAGTCAAGTATAAAATAACCTTTAGTATAGGAACTACGATGAGTAATTATATAGTACCCAAATCAAAAATTTGCCTTAGAAATTTTACTTAAAAGCTATCCAATTTATTCTAGGATTAAATTTTATTACTCAGAACTTTGGCGGATGTATTATATTACAAGATTATATAAGTTTTATACCTCAACCACTAATCCCTTACCAACATACAATCCAAAAAACCCCTTGCTGTGAAGAATGTAAAATTCAAAATAATAATCATAATTCACAAGAATTTACTGAAATAAATGAGACCCCAAAAGAAATATTTGACTTAGGAGATATTTCTCTATCACAATATATCAATCCAGAATCATTATATAACTATATTAATACATGTCATGATGAGATAAATGATTATATAAGTAAATTAAAAAAGAAAATATAATAGACGATGATCCTACTAAACATTAGGAGCAGAATAAATTATTTTGTAAATTAGAACTTAAAGATCCCGAACTAAGAATCCTAAGCAAAAAAGATAGAAACTCCAAATGATCATATTAAGGAATTTGAAATGCATATTTCTAAATTAATGAAACTCGGCATAATTCGAAGAAGTACTAGTAGACATAGAAGTCTTACTTTTATAGTAAACAAACATAGTGAGATATTAAGAGGAAAGTCTAGAATGGTAATAGATTATAGAAGACTTAATGATAACACTATTGATGACAGGTATAATATACTGGATAAAACCAAACTTGTAAATAAAATACAAGATGCAAAATTTTTTAGTAAATTCGATTATAAATCAAGATTTTGACAGATAAGAATGCACCTAGGTAGCATTGAATGGACAGCATTTACATGCCCTTTAGGACATTTCGAATGGTTAGTAATGCCTTTTGGATTAAAAAATGCCCCCAGTATATTCCAGAGAAAAATGGATAGTTGTTTAATGAAATACGGAGAATTTGTACGTGTTTATATAGATGATATTTTAGTCTTTTCAAAAACTACAGAACAACATATAAGACACCTAAAATTAGTACTTAGTGAATTTCTAAAAAAATGAAATCATAATTAATAGCAAAAATGCCCAATTTTTTAGGAAATACATTGATTTTTTAGGAGTCAAAATAGGGCAAGGACACATAAAATTACAACCTCATATTAGTACTAAAGTCTTAGAATGGGAAGTAAATGATATAAAGTCCCTCCAAAAATTTCTAGTATTAGTAAATTACACACGACCTTTTATCCATAATTTAGGAAAAATAATATGACCTTTATATGCAAAGATAGAAAAAACAGGTTTAAAACATCTTAACCCAGAAGACCAAAGAACAAATAGATAAGTTTAAAGAAGTTATTAAAACAATACCAAAACTAAAACTACCATTGGATACATATTATCTTATAATAGAATCTGACGGATGTGAACAAGGATGGGGAGCAATATTAAAAAGAAAACCCTACAAATATTCTTTGAAAATAGAAGAAGAAATTTGTCGTTACAGTAGTGGTCATTTTCTAGAAAAAAGTATTACTTCTAGTATTGATTTTGAGATCTTGGCTATCATATATGCTTTAGACAGCTTTTATCTCTTTTTACTTAGTAAAAGGGAAATATTAGTAAGAACAGATTGAGAAACAGTAGTAAAATTTTTTGCAAATAAAAATAGCAAAAGAATAATCCAAAGAAGATGGCTCAATTTTAAAGATAGAATTATTAATGCTGGATATCATATCATATTCGAGCATATAAAAGGGATAGATAATACCCTTGCAGATAAATTATCTATAAATATCTATATAGAAGAAACTCAAACAAACTAATATGTAGGATTAATTTATTACTATTATATAAACTAGTATGTAGGATTAATTTATTGATTAATTGGTATGTAGGATTAATTGCAAACTGATATATGGCTTACCATTTTGTTTACATATGGATTCTACAACAACGAGCACGACATCATCCCAATCCCCTACATCTGTCTTATTTCCACCTTTATTGCCTACTCCAATAATACCTATGATTCCTAGGGCCTCTCCTCCTGTCTCCCCTATTATCAATAGGAACCAGCCTCCATTATTTCCCTCCAATATCTCGGCATTAGCCCCTACTTTCAAAAGATATAGGTCCACCTTGCCTATGCATAATTTCCAACAAACTATGTTAGACCACCTGTGGTCATCAAGAACCAATCGCCAAAACTTTTTAATTACTATGAAGCTTTTAGAATCCCTTTTCCATTACACCAATGATTTTGTAAATTATCATTTCCAGTTTCCTCATCTTAGTTATGAAGATACGCATTTTGTCCCCAAAACCCAACAATATATAAAGGAAATTGAAGGAAAAAAAAATAAAAGCTTAATGGAAAAAGAAAAGACAAGGAAGGAAGAAATTGAGTTGATAAGACAGTTCTACCACGAAGATAGAATGCAAAGGATATCAATGTATGAACAGTTTCCACCAAAACTCAGTGAAGTACAACGAAATAACTATGAATTAATACAGAAAGAAAAGTTAGACAGTTATGTTGCAAAACAAGAACATTTAAAATCTTGTGCTATTATGAACATTTCTATGCCAGCTCGTCTCACATTTATATATGAGTAATACGAAGGAAGCCAACATCTACACACCTATTGCCCCTGCTGATAGGCTCTGTAAGTGCACGGTCTATCGAAGTAGTAAATAATATCGTTCCCACGGGGAGCAGGTGTCAAGTACCGACCTTTAGTGTCATTGAAAGCTAGATGGTTCAAACTCGGAATAAAAGAATTGCACTAAAACTAAATTAACTAAATTATCGAACCAAGAAGTCGATGACTTTAAGGGAAAATTACAGTTTAAGAAGTGTTCGGAACTTCAGGTTTTACCACGTTGAATGCTTTATATGCAAAATATTGAATCAGATTGAATTAGAAAACGGATCTCCTTTTCTCGAAGCGCAATCCGACAGGTGTCTAGCATAAGCTAATCTCCTACTCTCGTAGAAAAATTAACCTAAGAGACCCATTAGGCTCTATAAAATATCGTAAATCCTTGAGTGACGTCGAACGACTCTCGTAATTCTAGTCACAAGTTTAAATGAGAACGATCGAGTGTTACGATTCACCTCTCGGTACTTCTCGTAACACTTAACACATATAAATGTTTGGCCACAATATAAATACGCAATAAGCACAACTCATTTAAATAAGTCAAATTACTTAAAATAACACTGAGATTCATTAGAAAATTGTTTTACATGCGGAAATATGTTCAACGGGCTACGCCCGAGTTCCGAACTAGGGTTTACTCTAGAAAATACATCGTTTAACAATTAAAACCCAAGTAAATAAATTCAAAAAGAGGGGAATTTACAAATTAAGGATATGAGATGATGAATCTTCAGTTTTCTCTCGAAAGCCCCAAAGAAATCCGTCGAATCAAGCCCTTAAACAAGCAAAATCGCCCCTTTTCGCCCTAGTCAAGCTTTCTCCAAAGTTAGACCCCCCCCAAAACCGCTCCAAAAATCCTATTTTATGGCTCTATCTCTTCCTTAGGCAGTTAGGAAGTTTCCCTCCAAATTTCGGCAAATTCCGACTTCGGAATCACTCACATCGGGCGAAAAACCGTCGAAAGATCGAAACTGCGCGGAAGCCATCACGGGTGTGATGATAAGCACGGTCAGACCGTGCTTGGCTCTGGAACTTGCGACGAAGTAAGCATGGCCGTGACAATAAGCATGGCTAGGCCGTGTCGGGCTCGTAGAGTTCTGCCGAGACGATCATGGCCGTGATCATGATCATGGCCTGCCCGTGTTCTCTGCAGAAAGCTCTGATTTGCCTCAAATTTGACCTGTGACCTTCTAACACTATGAGGAATTTTCTCATGACTTAAAATCTTCAAATTCTTCATAAAAACATGGGGAAAATACCCTACATTTCACAAATAATCGAAAATAGTAAAGATTCTATACTTTAAAGGAAACTAATCCAAAATAAGCCAGAAAACAAGAATTAAACTTGAAAAAGTCATAAAAATAAGACTTTAAATCCAAAAAAAATAAGGCTCATCAAAATATCACAGACTTAAATCTTGCTTGTCCTTAAGCAATTAAACCATTTAGAAAAATCAATGATAATAAAAGAAGAATGTTTTAAGGTCAAAGTATTGTCTAATATGAAAAGCATTATACCCAATCCACTATTTAAGAATAAAATTGAGATATAATCAGAACTGATAACATAACTTATTTGTCAAAGTTAAACCTCAAATCTGAAAAAGGATTAAACACTAGCACTATGTTAAGACCATTCATAATCATCAATTCCACCATAAGATAGTCAATTTAACAGGTTGCACCAGATGAGCTTTTCAAATTTCAATAACGGAATCATGAATTTTTTATCGGTTGGCTCAAGCTACTTCCCTGAATTTGCCTTTAACCTTGTAACACGAAGGACAAACATTTGTGATGAATGCACCCCCGGTACTCGATTAGAAAACAGATTCAGAGTGTGTACACCACATAATGCACACAAAACTCATTTCTTCACACTATGTCAAAGTTAGAAGAAAGCGGAGTGTTCACCTTTACCAAACCTCTTCTTTTCTCATGAAACTTTTATTCACTTTTTTTTTGTCGACAGTGCCAAGTTGGATGAATTTTTGGATTCATCGTCACTTAGGTACCACTGCCTCTTTTTATTCTCAAACTCCTCTTTTTTTTTTCCTTTTTTTTCTAAATGCAACCACATTGTGGAACTAAAAATAGGGTATATAATAACCATGAATAATAAAAAACATAGCTTTGTGGCAAGAAAAATAAATCAGATAATAAGGTTTAGCCTGCCAAAGATTATTCATACTACAGTAGAATCATACTCAATAATAATCTGAAAACTCGGATTGAATGCATAAAAGTAGTCATAATAATAACTACTTTAACACAAAGAACAAACTAGACTTTCTACATCATAGCTCCAAATAGCTTAATAACTGAAAACAAAATCAAAATAACTAGAAAAACCATCATAGACTTAGAGTTTTGCACTATCACAAGATCGGAAGCATGGTCATTAATATCATTGAAGCACAGGCATTAATATCATCATGAAACTCAGTGTATAATGAAACAAAACATAACACACTAAAAGTACACTAACAACAAACACAAACAAAGAGAGAAACCCTCTACCCACGGCAAAGAACTGCATAGTCTCCTATGCAGTAAAAAGTACATGATAGCAAAAGTAAAGGAAGCAACTTACTAAGGGAATAAAGGCAGTAAAAAGTGAGCTGGAACAGGGCAAGACAATAGGAGATCACCACCCCTTAGAATTCATGCGTCGCAACATCTCCTGCATCGCTAGGTGGTCCTCATTCTACACGCGACCCTGGCGAGCCTGCTCCTCCTCCATATCGGTAAGGCGCCGTATAACAGACCATATGAGGCGGAAACCCTAGATCGAGGAAACTGGAGGTGCCTGGTAGTCAGGAGGACCTGCAGCCGGAAGTAGGAAAGCTGAGAGACAGTCGGCAGCCGGATATGGCAGAAACAGGCGGTGCTCGGCTGCAGGTGGCGGAAGCTGGTGAACGGCGGAAATTCAGCCGAAAACCCAGATAACGGGTGTCGCTGAGTAGCGGAGAAGAGGTCTGGTGCTCTGGACGACAGCGGACTGCAGATCGGTATGGGTGGAAGGCCTGAGACAAAGCGAGAAAGGGTGGCGGCGGACTGGCACGGGGTGTGAACCCTAATTTCCGCCATCGCCCGCTAAGTAACGCAAGACCCGTGATACAAGCACGAGTGTGACAGGTGGCACGGCCTTGCCGTGTTTGACTCGGCGAAAATTCCTTTCAACTCGAACACACCGGTGATGCGGAACACCCCCATGCCGTGTTCAGCTCGGCAAAATGATATCTTCTTTGGTCACGGCCATGATTATGAACACGACATAGTCGTGTCCGCTGCGGCAAAGCTGCAAGGAAGTCGACGAGTCAAGCACGGCCGTGACGGTGGTCACGGCCAGGCCATGTTTAGCTCGGCGACTTGTAAAAATTCATGAAAAATTATAGAAAATTCCCAATATTGGTAACATGCTTTGCAATATACAAAATCATAAAAATCCTGCCATGGGATATCACAAAATTATCAAAATAGAAATAACAAATAAACATAACAGAGTATCACAACAAATAATATCAAGCTTGTCCTATCAACACAACATAATAAAAGATAAATACTTGGGATGCCTCCCAAGCAGCGCTAGTTTAAGATCAACAGCTCGACCAATGTCTGTGCTTTATCATGGCACGTCTAGAGGATTAGAGGCGTAAGAAATGGTAAGTACTCGCCCCTTTCTTCTCCGCCTAATATTAACACCTATGGAGATAAGCAATAAAAGCAATAGGTGTACAGAATAAAATATCTTAAGAGTAGGAGACATACAAAATGTCGTAAGAAATGGCACAATCAAGTGTTACGATTCACCTTTCGGTACTTCTCGTAACACTTAACACATATAAATGTTTGGCCACAACATAAATACGCAATAAGTACAACTCATTTAAATAAGTCAAATTACTTAAAATAACACTGAGATTCATTAGAAAATTGTTTTACATGTGGAAATATGTTCAACTGGCTACGCCCGAGTTCCGAATTAGTGTTTACTCTAGAAAATACATTGTTTAACAATTAAAACCCAAGTAAATAAATTCAAAAAGAGGGGAATTTACAAATTAAGGGTAGGAGATGATGAATCTTCAGTCTTCTCTTGAAAGCCCCAAAGAAATCCATCGAATCAAGCCCTTAAACAAGCAAAATCGCCCCTTTTCGCCCTAGTCATGTTTTCTACAAAGTTTGACCCCCCAAAACCGCTCCAAAAATCCTATTTTATGGTTCTATCTCTTCCTTAGGCAGTTAGGAAGTTCCCCTCCAAATTTTAGCAAATTCCGACTTCCGAATCACTCACATCGGGCAAAAAACCGTCGAAAGGTCGAAACTGCGCGGAAGCCGTCACAGGTGTGATGATAAACACGGCCAGGCCGTGCTTGGCTCTAGAACTTGCAACAAAGTAAGCACGGCCATGACAGTAAGCATGGCTAGGCCGTGTCGGTCTCGCAGAGTTCTGCCGAGACGATCATGGCCGTGATGATGATCATGGCGTGCCCGTGTTCTCTGCAGAAAGCTCCGATTTGCCTCAAATTTGACCTGTGACCTTCTAACACTGTGAGGAATCTTCTCATGACTTCAAATCTTCAAATTCTTCATAAAAACATGGGAAAAATATCCTACATTTCACAAACAATCAAAAATAGTGAAGATTCTATAATTTAAAGGAAACTAATCTAAAATAAGCCATAAAACAAGAATTAAGCCTGAAAAAGTCATAAGAATAAGACTTTAAATCCAATAAAAATAAGGCTCATCACCAGCAAAGAAGGATGTAGAGTATTATCACTAGCCGTGGATATGGATATTTGGTATGATCAATCTGTTAATGGAAGAAGAATTCAGATTAAGGATTATATCGACGAAGGATATATAGGAAGGATCATATTACAAGAAGAATACCAAATTGAAAAGATCAGTGACGATTGGCAGTTGCAATGGGTTGTTAAGAGATTATTTCGGCAACTAAAAAGACCTGGATTTCTCAATCTCATAGGATATGAAACAGGTTTTCCAAATCGAAGCCGCTATGAAATTATGATTACTATAGTTAACCATGTTAAACCATACATGAACACATGCCATTTTTCTAAAGAGGCAGTGAGTAAATTAGCAGACGATGACACACTTAGAAGCTTGAAAATTTGGAGATGTCTAATGATCTCCAAGAAAATAACTAAATACATTCTTTTGCATGAGAATAGAAATATGAAGATATATTTGGACCGTTCCGACTCTAGCCTCTATGTACCATTTTCGAACCTGATTGACTATGAACCGGCATATACGAAACATCTACAACAACTTAAAGCTTTTAACAAATGAAGCGTCTATGGTGATACTGATATACATATATCAGTATCCACCTACATTATGTAGAAGATCCCGAAGATGATGAAGATGGTTATCTGACAGATGACCCGATTACAGCTACAAATATAGAGAATACTATGGAAGCTTAATTAAAAAAAAAAAGAAAAAAGGGAAAAAAAGAAGCCTTATAAAAGTAATGACAAAAAAAAAACTTCACGTTCTCTCTGCCATTCCTCCTCACAAGGACAAAAAGAATAAAGAAAGAAAAGGAAAGAGACAAAAGGGACACCAAAAAGACCACTCTTTCTACTCTCCAATTGGAAAGATTCCCTCTTTCTCCAAAAAAGACTTGTGCAATTTCTTCACCACCCACTGTTGAAAAGGACCACTCACTATTTAGAAGGACTACTCATTATAACTCTCAAAGAAGGCTCTCTTGAATGCTCTCTCTATGAGAAGACTCTCTTCACATACCCCTCCCCACCGGCTTACTCCACCTCACTCCAAACAAATCTCCAGGACAATTCTCACTCAAGCCCTCAGAAAGATTCATACTCCACGTTTCGGAAAGGTTCTGAAGGCTCTGGAAGACTTCCAAGCCCATCCACACTCCACCATCCCTTATAAATACCCCTGGAGCTCATCAGCTACGGGATATCAGAAGCATCGCCAACTCCTCATCTGCTTTCAAGTGTACTAAGTGTGCTAAGTGTGATTGTAAAAAGTGTGCTAAAAGCTTGTAAAAGAGACTCCTAAGACTTGTAAGTATTAATTACAACTAATAAATTATCTTTGTTTATATGATCTTGTTTACCATGTTAATATTTATCAATAATAACATTTTAAATATAATATTAAATATTAAATATTTATTAAATATAATAAATTACACATGTATGAGCGATTTGATACCTACAAATTGATATATATATATATATATATATATATATATATATATATATATATATATATTACCTTACGTAATATAAAAATATTACTACTAAATTATTTTTGTTGTTGATAAAAAAATAGAAAAAAAACTTATTAGCGGGTCCTACTTTAAGTGAATTAAGCGGAGATTCTTTCAATATGTTTATCATTTTTCCCACATAATTTTTTATCCAATAAATAAAACATAGCCTAGATTATTTATGCTAATATTCAAACACAGCTGAGCACAGATCTCAAAGCGGTCTCCTTTTCTTTCCTCGCTATGCCTCCCCTCCTTCCTTTTCTCTCAACCGCCGGAGCCCCTCAGTGTCTCCTCTTCTCTCCTCTCCTCCTTTCCCTTCTCCTCTCAGCCGCCAAGCTGCCTCTGCGCTCAATGTGGAGGCTGACGTCGTCGAGCTCGTGAAGCTGCTGTCGAGGCTGGAGAAGGAATATCCGGCCAGAAGATGCCTACTCTCTGCATCTTCCCACCCCACGTCTCCTTACATCCGGTAGCAGCCTCCTACCACCGCCGGAGCCCCTCCAGCTGAGCCTCTCAGTCCCCAAACGCCGCTGCACGCCTCCTCTGCCAAGCTCTGTCACTAGCGGCACGGGGGCGGAAGGCTGAAGCACCCCCTACGGTGGCGGTCCACCAATCAGCGGAGAGGGCGAGGTTGTAGCTTTGGTGGCGAACGGGATTGGAGACTGGAGAGCGCTTCATACTTCATAGGTCTCGAGCGCCCGCATGAAGACGAAAAGAGAGGAGGAAGTAGAGTTATTACTTGTTTACAGCTCCAGTGGACATATGTTTGCTTAGGAGGATACCCGCCTAAAAAAACACGCCCCAAAAAAATTTATCATTTTAATTAAGAAATATTAGTTTTTACCGGCTTCGGCACCAGATTTTAAGCCGTCCCTGTTTCCCGTCCATCTATATATATATATAATATATATACACACCGTCCAACCAACCGCAACGCCGACGGCCGCACCATGTCCCCAGCTTCTCGCAACGGGGCGGTCGAGATCGTCGTCTATAAAAGGCCTAGGGTTTGGCTTGATCTCTCTTCTCCGGTGTGATTGCTTCGTGGAAGGACAAGGTAGTGAAGAAGTCCTCCCGTAGCCGCGCCGAGCCCCCCTCCTCTCGTTCTTGTTCTCGTTATTCTCCTCCACCGCCACACATGGATTCCTCCGTTGCTCCGAAGGAGCCCCAGGTGACGCCGCTCTATCCGTTCCTTATAATTTTTGAATTCTGGTTCATGAAAGCTATCGTCATTGTGTTCTTTCTTAGCGCCATTTTGAGTGCGACGGTGTCAATTATTATGGCACTCTTTCATATGTATGCATGTATGCATCCATATACCTATATTAGATCAACGGGAGGTTCGTTTATCGGAAGTCAGAAGCATGAGAGATACCATTTCCTGCTCATTTTTTTTTTCCAAATTGTGAAATTGATGTGAACCTGAAATCTTTCGTGGACTAATATCCAGATGAGGAGTTAGTAGGAGTTTTTGAATGGCTCTGGCTTTGCCTTTCACTTTTGATCTATTCCGGCCGTGTCGACGATCTTCTGCTGCAGCATTTCCCCGCATTAGTCAATTTGAATCAGGACTTTCTATTCAGATTATAAGAATCTTGCTTAAAGGGGATTTTATATCACGTTAAGGTATGGGGTTATGAAACGATAAAATACGCAAATAGGTATTTCCCTCAAAGCCCGTGCCCCTTGTATAAAACTATCAATTATTTCCTTATCTTGAATAACAAAAAATTGTTCCTCGCCTTTGCTATATTGGGTATGAAGATTATTTTATCGTTTTTGGCTCTAATCAGTTGGTAGTGCGAAACAGACTCAATTTGGTAGAAGCTTGCATACGGATCTTTTCTTGCGCTTGTCTCTTTTGTCCTTTACTTTCTCTTTTGTCCTCTAGCTACTGTCTAGAGCCATGAAAGTTTTAGCTTACTTGACTTATAGGAAGGAAGAAAAAAAAATTAAGGAAAGCAATCAAATGAGATTTATTTGTTGGATATGCTCTTCTGGTATTGTCAATTGGTCTACAAAGTAAAAGGGGGAAATGACTGAAACCTCCCTATTATTTTTATATTTGATTCTCTGTATTGAACTGCTTGTACTATTTGTGCGTTTATCTTATCATGCTGGTTGCTTCCTACTATTGAGATGCTACTACAAGTGATGCTTCACTCAGCTCTTCAGTTATTTGCTCTATCCTAAGCAAAATTTTGATAACGGGTCCAGACTGTCATATTCAATTGATTCATCTGGGAACTAGATAATGCCCCAGTCCAATTAATACAAAAAAACTGGTAAAATTTAAAAAATACTCATACCAAGCAAAACCAGTCAGATTAGGTCAAAACTGCTCAAAACCCGATCAACTGAACTGTTTTCACTTTTTAAATGCTTTCATAGATTATAGTTTTATTGTAAAACATATTAAAAAAAGGAAATAGATAGGTTAGATCATTTGATGGTGTTTGTCGTATCTGAGTTATTGCCAACAGATTATGTGATTTTTTATTGTCTTTCCCTGGGTTAGTGGAGAATCTCAATTGGTTTTAGTTTTATACTAGGCTTTTTGTTGATTGCTTTTAGAAGTTTTCAGTTTAGGATCATTATAATATGTCTTGGTGTTACCTCAGCTGATTTTGAATTCATTTCCCTTGTTTTTTTTTTCTTATAGTGATGAAGTACAAGAGGACTTAGATGTTGAAAACTTTAAATTCAGTCATTTTCTGTTTCCTTTAGCTGTTTACATATTATTTCTACATATTGGGTACTTCCATCTTTCCCGATTGTGTTATTGCATGGCCCAATTGGTTAGTTGATACTCAGACTTTCCATGATGATTTTTCATATTTTCTCATGTTCAGAGCTTTCATAGTTGGAATGGCCCCAATTTATGTTCCTTCGGTGAGTTCAGCTGACTGAGAAGTTGAACTACTTGTTGACTATGCATGCATTAGCCATATCGCTTGTATTATGAAGTTTAGTACATCGGCAACTGCTGGTGTCATTTGTATTTGGTTGTGCATGATCTATCCTGCTAGTGACTTTTCATAGGGTGCATAATGATAATGAATGAATCATTTGTTGGACCAAACCATTAGGCTGGTGCATTACGATACCTATATTCTGCTTTAAATTAATAAGGGCATAGCTCTATGTTTTGGATGCCTCATAAATGTTTACCTTTCTTAGAGTATATTTGGCCCCACTTTTAAACTGTTTTTAAGTAGAAAGTTATTAGAAAACTGTTTGATAATGAAGATCAGAACAAAAAAAAAAATAAAAAAGCAGAAGTTGAGAAAACTACAATTTGATGTTTTTGCAGCTCCTGCTTCTCCAAAAAAACTAATTCACATGATTTTGTTTAAAATTTTAAGTATTATTATTTTTAAATAATTTAAAATTTTAATATTAAAAAATATTATTATTTTAAATAATTTAAAATAATATATTTATTTATTATTTTAAATTTTGATAGCAGTTAAAAAGTTATTAACTAAACATCTTATAAATTTTGACACAACACAACACAGTTTAGCTAACAGCGGGGCCAACAGGCCCTTACTATCAAATGAGTTAATGTGCTTTTATATCACTGCATTGAGATGTAAATGAGAAGCTTTAGCCTTATCTTTGCACTTGTCTTCAACTATTTATATCATTGCATGGACATGTAAATGAGAAGCTTTGGCCTTATCTTTGCACTTGTCTTCAAGAGCTTATATCACTGAATGGACATGTAAATGAGAAGTTTTAGCCTTATCTTTGTACTTGTCTTTAAGAGCTTATAAGTTGGAACTGCCAATGGTGTTTTCCAGCAATTGTACAGGTTGTTTGAGATAACCAGTAAGCCTCTGCTTTTCTTCTCAACCCAGTAAAATAAATTACAAATACTATTATGACTTATTCGAGGAATATTGTGATAGAATTCAAAGATGAATCCTCCCTCAAGCCGTCACCGGCGAGAATATCGTGCGAAGCACGCCCTAACAATAAGATACTAGACACTCAATGACCTAACCCTAAACCTAGGACCCTTATTTATAATACTATCGTACTTAGCGGGCTGGGTATAACATACTAACGCGAATCCTCTTTATTACATATCCACTACTATTATTGGGTCCGTAACAGATCCTCCCTCCCTAAAGAAGCCTTGTCCTCAAGGCTGCTCAAAATTTATTTAAGAAAACTATAGCTTGTGCGTCCTCCAGGATCCCATGTTGCGTGAGCTACTCCTTGTAGTTCCTCCTCAGCAGGGTCTCTCCCCTTATCTTCTGCTAGGATCATGAGTTTCAAGCCTTTGTTCACGCAGCGATGCATTGAATAGTAAGTCTGATCGCATCCAAAACATAATCCTATTTCTCGGTTGGATTTCAAATCTGGGTATGAAAGATATCCACCTCCTCGGTTCGCATTGGATGCATGACTTTCCTTTAGAGCTTTACGAATGATCTCCTCGCTAATGGGTGGCTGAGGTTGGCTGTCCACAATAATACTGGGCTTGAGCGAAGCCGTGCCTCCTAACTCATCCACCATATTGGTTTTAGCTCCTCCTGGATTATGCATGCCTCCTAACTTATTTTCCACATTGGTTCTAGCTTCTCTTGGATTATGCCACTCTGTTCTTGTTGTTGTTGGTTGTAAAAATATATCTAATGTATGCACGGAAACACCAGTCCTCTCTCCTGCTGTTACTGTGGCCAATTGTTACTTTCTTTGCCCGTTGGAACTTGGATGGGAGTAGACCTCCTGTGCTCTCGTAGAGATGAAGGGAAAGGGTCAACGTTCCTCTCAACCATTTTTCCTTTCATGAAGGTGGCAAACATCTCCTTCAAGTCCTTCATATCCGTCTCACAGTGCGGTTCATGACGTCCTGTAGCTTCCCCCACCAAGGGATTTCTCTTCCAATTATCTCCACTAGTTACTGTTGGATAAGCCCTCCTTGGTCGCCATAAGTCATCCTCGACCACATGAATTTGTTCATCCCGCCAATCCCTCTCGCTATTACGAGCCTCCTGTGGAATATCTCGTGCTCGTTCTCTAGAGTGTTGTGCAGGATCGCTCGTGCCTTCAGCCATCTTCCCTTTTATAAAGGTTGAGAACATCTCCTTTCGGCCAGCCATATCTTCTCTTAACTTCCTACTATCTTCCTCCGCTGCCCGATATCTCTCTTCATTCGCTGCCCGATATCTCTCTTCATTCGCTGCCTATTCTACTCTCTCTATTCTGCGCTTCTCCTTCGTTGCTAGAATTTCTGCCACACTCTTCTCAAGTGCTTCTAATCTTGTCTCAGATTGAGTAGATGTCATGGTGAAGCACAGTCAATGCCTGCAAAAGAATAAATCCGGTTTCTCATAAGTTTTTTTTTTTCCGGTGCTATAGTACTTGCTACAGTACTCGCACAGTAACAGATTTTTTTTTCACTCTCTGTTTTTTTTTTCCTAATCTATCACTACAGTAACCAACGCCCGTGCCCGCGTCTGCCTGAGCCTCCCCGTCAGCCACTTCCGGCGCCGGCTAGGTTTCCGGTGGAAGAGGGGCGTGGAGATAGGAACTCCCACGCGACCGCTCGTAAGCGCCGCTCGTGCTCGCCGGTGAGTCCTTGTTCGTTGCCAGACGCCGCGCCGCCGCCGTCCTCTCCACGCTGCGTTTTCCTCTACCGGACGCTATGAAGAATCCTTCCGCCAAAATCTCGTCGCACGTCGAGGTCTGTCGAGGCGTAGATCCACGCGCGATCCCTCCGCTCGCGCATCTGGCCGAGGAAGAAGAGGTCTGGCTAGGGTTCCGCCCTAGCTTTCTGTTACCGCCGCTGCAAGCCTCCAGTGGACGATCCCAGCCACAGAGAACGAAGGACGTTGCAGGCACGCGCCGGCTGAAAGCGTTGAGAGCTTCCGCCGATAGTTGTTGCCCCGCCGCTGACGTCGTGTGCACAAATGATGCTCCGCGCGTGAATCAGCCGCCGAAGGTGTCGTCTGATGCCTTCGCCGATGCTTTCTTTTTTTTTTTTTTTTCGCGATATGCGATCGGATGAAGCCTCTTCTCGCTCAAAGAAAGCTCCGACCGTCGCCCCAGTGGAATCCGGCAGGTCGGACCACTGATAGGATTCAAAGATGAATCCTCCCTCAAGCCGTCACCGGCGAGAATATCGTGCGAAGCACGCCCTAACAATAAGATACTAGACACTCAATGACCTAACCCTAAACCCAGGACCCTTATTTATAATACTATCGTACTTAGTGGGCCGGGTATAACATACTAACCCGGATCCGCTTTATTACATATTCACTACTATTATTGGGTCCGTAACAGATTGCATAGGTAACTAGTGTATCTAGAAAAAAAATGATATCTTAAGAGTCCTCTCAGCAAACTAATGAAAGTTGTCCTCATAGTCCCATTATGAGCTTCAATCTACCTTATTAGTAGATTTTATATCGTCCATGCCCTCAAATGGCTGGATCAAAGTCAACTCAACTCTATAGTGTTGCATAACTCTTTCTATTAATCAATGCTGAAACAATAATTAATCATCTAATGTAAATATTGTTTCCATCTAGCCAATTTTTGCCTTTGATAAAGATTATACTTTTATGTTCATTATTCTATTTATTTGGCATTTGAAAACTTCCATACAGTTACATTACATTTCTTTTCTAATATTCCTGTCATATTTCTTTATGGATTAGACCGGTATTTAGTGTGTATATATATACAGTGGCGGAGCCACATTGTAGCTAGTGGGGGCAAATGCCCCCACTCAAATTTATTTGCCCCACTCAAATTTTCAAATCAATGGAACATATATATATATATATATATATATATATATATATATATATATATATAATGTTATATGTATAAAAACTATTAATTGCCCCTACTAAAAAATTTTTAATCTTTATAATTTTGCCCTCATATATCTGTTGCCCCCATATACCTTCGGGTCCTAGATTTGCTATGTATATATATACATATATATAAACCGCTCAGTACTGTGTATAAGATCAGTTTTTTAAATCTTGAATTAAATCTAAACATAAAATAAAAGTTCATGACGATTGCCTCTCCTGGCCTAAAATTATTCCTGAAATCATCAATGTTATAAGCCCTATAAAGCAAGTGATTCACTCAAAAAGGGTTTAATTGGAATAGAAAATCTTATGTAACTTGCACCTTCTTTTAACAATACTATCTGTTACTGTTGACATATTCTTTAGTCTTGAGAGTCAATTCACAAGTGAGAATATCATGAACTAAGAAAAAATACAGGAAGGTTGTGTATGCTGTATTATCAAGCCTACCCCTAATATCCTTTATCTATTATCTTCTTGCTATTTACACAGAAAGAACACTAAATAGAGGGAAAAAGTTAAACATATAGCTATCATTATTACCCCAAAAAATTGAAATGTGTTAGATATCATATTTAATAATATCATTTATTCATTTTAGTTTTTTGTTGGTATGTAAACAAAAGATTAGATCATCGATGTTGAGGTGAACTTGAAGGTGCTCTACGATAGAATATGTTGAAGATAATCGCAATCATCTTTTATATTCATATAATAATTTCCAATTAAGCATATATACGTTATATATATATAAATTCTAATGCACTTCCTTGCTGTTGGTTCCTATTGGCAAAGTTCATGTTATGTTTATACTAAAATGAATACATGTTCTTTTTCAGGATATAATCTTACAAGAATTTTCTTCTCCAAAGAAATCTTTTTCTTCACGCATTGTATCTCTTTTGCGCTCAATTAATTGTTTCAAATTTAGTGAGGCATCTTCACGTGGTGCAAGATCATTGGCAAAGAGCTCACGTCAAAGTGATCCAAATTCACCTTTGTTTGATGTAAGATCATCGCCACAAAGTTCACGCCCAAGAAAACAAAGAGCAAAATCTTTTACAAAGAACGATAGACCATCTAATGGTCTTGAGTGTGTAACAGGAAATGAAAACAAAAAAATCATTGAGAATTCTGAGGCATTTTTGGATATTTTTCCTGGTAGTTCCAATGGTTCTCATTCTACCTCCCATGATACTGGTGGATATCTTTCTTATCTTACTGAAATTTCTACATTTATGTCTGCCGAACTTTTTGAGTTTTTGCAGCCATGTTTACCTAATATTATAAAGGGTTGCCAGTGGATTCTTATATATAGGTAAAGATAGGGATACTCAAGTTTTTTACGAATTTTATCTTTTGTTTTTGTTTTTATTCTCATAAAATTTTCTCCCTCTATATGTATGACACTATGGCAGTACATGGAAACATGGGATATCACTTCACACCCTCCTTCGTAATACTGCTAACTTTTCAGGACCGTGGCTTTTGGTAAGTTTTACTTTATTTTATTAATTATCTGGTTATGTCTCCCATCATTGGATTGCAGTTAAACATTTTCAAGATGTTCTGTAGTCTTTTCCATTTGTTTCCTTTTGTAAAATGCTATCTTTGAGATGATTCCTTTATTTGCAAGATTGTTGGAGATATGCAAGGTGCTATCTTGGGTGGCCTTATTGATGGTCCTCTAAATCCTACGGCTAAGAAGAAGTACCAAGTAATTGTTTGTAAACTTATTGTGGCAATATTCATTGTGTTGTCTATAGTTTCAGTAATACTATAATGTATGTTAGCAGGGCACTAATCAAATGTTCGTATTCACTACAATTTCTGGTAAACCTACACTATACAAAGCAACCGGTAATTATTTTTCTAAAACTTCTATGAATTACTTTCTCAAGGAAATTTCTTTCACAAGCAATTTTCTTTTCCATACTCAAGCCAACACCATCAAATGTAGGTTATGATGTTCTTAGTTTATTACTTATATTAGATATTCAGTAGTAAAAGTAAATAGCAACCTGCAATTAGTTATGGGAAAAAAAACCAATATTTCATGTGTAGTGTTATTATGTAGGTAATTATAAGCCTGTGATGTCTTGCTAACTTTTTTTTTGATTTATCTATCTAAGTAATTTGAGCTAATAAATTAATTATTTGATTTAAAGTTGAGACAATCTAAAGTCTAAACCTTGTATCATAAGCTGAGAGGTATATTAAACCGTACCTAACCCGACCCAACCCGATTTTGACGAAAAACCTAGAGTTGACCGAGTCTCAGGTCGTGTGTGGGTAAAACCCGCATGATGTAAGTCGGATTGGGGGTCGGGTATGGGATTTTAGGTATCCGCCCTGAACCCTCCTTGCCTTGAGAAAATTATAAAACTACCCCCTAAATTAACCCTAACCCTTCCCTCTCTCTCTCTCCCTTCTCTCCTAGCGTTGTCTCCCACCTTTCTCCCTCCCTACCCTGTCCTTGTTCCACTCTCTCCCTCCTCTTTCCCTCCCCTCTCTTCCCCTTGTGCTGCTTCCCTCCCCACTCATGTTGGTGCTCGTCATTGCTGTGGGGTCGGGTTTCCCCTCGGGGACCCAATTCTGAAAGGGATTTGGTGCAGGGTGGAGTTTTTGAAACCTGACGAATGGGGTTGGGTTTGTGATCAGATTTGGCACTATTTGTCCCTACCTGTTGCCACCTCTGATCTTGATGAATTTACCCCTGACATTATGAAGCCATGTATCTTTTCCTTTGTGGCCAATATAAGATGATTATTTATCACTTGCCTACCTATTATTGCGCTCAGTGTAAGCTACCCCATAACATATTTTTCCATCCAAGGCCTTGCAACGCCCTTATTGAGAGCCAAAACCTATTACCTAGCCCCCCCCCCCCCCATCCCTTTTGTGTTATTAGCATGGATGACATCATGATAATTCATCATAAAAAAGAATAATTTGTGCCTAGTTATTATGAGACCGGTGAAAAAGAACAATTTTTTATAATGAACCAAAACTTAGATGCATATTGTGAATTGGTTGGTTAATGATGCAAATCGATTGTAAGGGCATTTCAAGATTTTCCCATTTGTTTTCATAGTTGGCTAAAGGCATCGATTGATGCCTCCTTGGTCTCAAATTTTTTGGAGGCTTTTCTTTCTTTGACTTATTTTTTGTGTTCTATTTTCCTCTTGTTTTTGTTTGGTTTCTATTCTTGAACTTGTAATTTCATCTTGTAATTGAAATGAATTTCACTAACCCCTTATATTTGCTTTAAAAAAATGGTTTGCAACTTTCTTTAATTAGAAAACTGCAACAATTCATTGTTAGGTTTCCTAGGCTTCAATTTATTTTCCACATGTTATTTCCATGAAACAATGCCATGATATGACCCTTAGGATGACAAGTTTGGATATATGTCTAGTGATTTTGAAAAGGGATGTGTTTTTTAAGCAAACAATTTGATTTCTCCAAATAAATTCTTTGAAGTGATTCCCTCATGGTTAGGTAAGTACAATCTTTATGTATATAGATCTAAACTGATAGAAACAGAAGACAACTATTTGACGATTTATATATGTCGTTCATCAACTATAGTTTCTATGAAGATTTTTTTTTTCTTATAAATAACAAAGTGTTGGCAAACACCTCCTATTTTTGAAGGCTTATCTGTAGTCCATATGAGTATTTTTAGTTTGAAGAATATGTTGTCACCCACTTGACAACAACCTGATGAAGATGGATTATTCAGTGGATAACTATTGTCACATGCATAAAAATATTATTCAGTGGATAACTATTGTCACATGCATAAAAATCCCATGTATCCTTAATAAAGGTCATCTAAGTCAGTTTGAATTTTTGATATTTGTATTGATCTCTTTAATTAATTATTATCTTTCAATTTTTTTTAAAAAAAATCAACACTATAGTAGTATGTGAGATATGCTTTCTTGAACTTTCATTCATATGTTGAATATAGTATATTAGATCAAGGGTGAACTAAAATGGTAGATTTCAAGTGTTTCTATTTTTGACTACTAATAAAATTTTGGCTTCATTTCTTGATGTAACATTTCATTTGGTAAGCACAATGATTTCTAAATAAAACTGTTTCATATTGCAACATAATGCTTGAATTTTTAAACTACTTTGTGTTATTTAAGAAAGGATCAATTTAATTTCTTAACAAATATATCCATTCCCCAAAATTATGGATCACTATTATTGCTTCACTATAGCTGTATCATTATGAGCTTCTAACAAGTTGATTGAATTATAAAGTCTATTTCTCTTTGCACGTTCCTTTGTTGCTTTGGCTGTAAGGTCAGAGTGTTTATGATTGCTAAAAAGGATTAAAGGACTATACTCAACTCACTTTTCCATAAAAGAGTTGGTAGCTCTCTTGTGTTACCTCCACATAGGGATGACAATGGGTCGAGGCAATGGCGGATAGTGCCAAACCCAATTCCCAAACCCTATACCCGACCCCGAACTTAATGGGTTTTAAAAACTTTGCCCTACATCTAACGTCGACAGGGATCGAGTTCTTATGGGGAAACCTAACCTTTCAGCGGTGAGTGGCAAGCAGCAAGTGATGGTGAGCGGCAAGTGTTGAGCGAAGGTAAACAACAGCGAGTTAGCGAGTGACATGAGCAGGGAGGGGAGGGGAGCAGAGCAGCACGAGCGGGAAGGAGAGTGAAGGGAGAAAAGGGGAGGGAGAGGGGGAGAGGGGAGGGACTAGGGAGGAGAGAGGAGTGGAGGGAGAGGGAGAGGGGGGAGGGACTAGGGAGGAAAGAGGAGTAGGGAGGGAGAGAGGAATGACACGAGCAGGGAGGAGAGGGAAGTGAGAAAGTAGGGGAGGGAGCAACTTGTGTTAGTTTTGGAGGGTATTTTAGTTATTTTTTATAGGTGGGTTTGCTTTCAAGACGGTTATCTAAAATTCTATTTCCAACCCCAACCTGACTTATAACAATTAGGTTTAACTCGAACCCAATACGAGACTTGTTCAACTCAGGTTTTCCTGTCAAAATTGGGTCAGGTCAAGTCGATTCAGGTATGGGTTTTTCTGCTATCCTTGTTTCCACACGAGTAAGGAGTGTAACGTTATCCTTGGCTATGAAAACTGCCACATGTTCCAAGCCAAGTGTGATGTAACATTCGATTAGTTATCCTTACCTGCTTAAGAAAGGGATAATAAACCCTATGTAGTGTGCATAAAGTTTTAACAAAATTGCTTCTATTTAGCCTTATGGGTGAATTGATGGAGTTGTCCAAGTCACATATCACTGTCGATAAGCATAGAGGCTTCTTTCTTGAATGGACTGCATCCTACTTCTTCTTTTTGCTTTGCTATGGTTTTATAGATCGATACAACATAGGTTTGTGTACCGATCTCTACTTGGACCAATACAAATTGGCTGTACTGTCTGGTACAGATTAGTTTTTAAGACAAATTTTTGCATATATTTTATTATATTCATATTTATATTTTAATAAAATCATTGTCATCATTATATTTACTTGATACTCATTTAATATAAGCAGTTACAATCAAGGTTTAGAAACTAGTATGAACTATTATACCAATCCGTTATGAGACTTGTATGTACCTATTGATACCGGGTCGTATCAATATATCGATATTGGTTCATGGTCAAATTAGTACAAATTGCCTGTGCTGATTTTTAATTCTATTGTTACAATAATATCCTTATAATAATATAAGTAATTTTAAATATTTTAGTTAAATATTATTGTCGAATAGGATAACAACGAGATACTTAGATTAGTTTGTATTGTGACTTAGATTAGTTTGTATTGTGACTGATGACTAGGAGTTATCAGAATATTAAGTCAACATATAGGTATATATTATAATATATTGTATTGAGTAGGTCTGTCATGAGAATGCCACATGGATTATTATATTATGAGTATCATAAGCATTCTTATAGTGATAATATTATATATGATCCTTTATCTCTAAGGGCACTATAGATTCATATATAACTAATCGTAAACTTTTGATATAATCATATATCATTCATAGCCGGTGATTATAAAAGCTAAAATTACATATACCATGAATCATGGAGAGGAACATGTGTGATAAGATAGGATTTTGCTCTCCCATATAATGAGAGTGTTGGTATCTTGTGTTAATGCATATGCCATAATGACTAATGTTTTGATGGTCCCATGTTCACACTTTATATTAAGGCATTGTCATTATTATACTTTTGTTTCTTCTACGTTTTATATAGAAAATATGATGTCCCGGGACAATGGCTTTAGCTACTCTCATTGTTTTGTCATCAGTTGAGTATTTTAGTAGATGTGGGACAACTTTAGTGCATGTGAGACTAATATATATGTTGGTTGGTGTGTGACACTAGAGTACATCACATTGGGTGGATGTATTGGACTGATCCGTCATGAGATTTAACTTGATTGACAAAAGTTAATCTTGTCGGAAAACCTCGGGTCAATTGTAAAACAAAATAGAAGTGGAAGCGTTCGTCCAAAATAGATTTCCCGAAAACCAAGGATCATTCTTACAAGTGAAACCATTGGATGTGTCAGAGTAGTACCTTTTTGCGATGCTACTAGCGCCGATGATGATGTAGTTGTACAAGTGCTCATCCTCTATGCTTAGCATATACAATCTCCTTGAGATCTCTTTTTTCACGCCTGGTGCTAGCCTTCGGGAAGAAGATCCATGCTTTTGGTTCTTCTCAACTTATGCTAACTTTAAGGATGTTGTGCCAAGGAGAAGAGGGAGTCTTGGTCTTGGCCACAAGGAGTGGTGAGTACTACCACTTGCGCCAAGGAGAAGAGGATGAGGGCCGATCCTAAGGAGAGGAGATTGCTCTTCTCTTCTTACACCAACTTCCTTTGCCTCATGCCAATTGAAGTTTTTGCCCACTTGAAGAAGGAAGGGTGGCGGCACTTCTATGAAGGTGGCGACGGCTAGGGCTAGGAGAAGAAAGCTCTAGGCGGTTAGGGTTGCAAGAGATTGCATTGTACTTTACGCTCCCCCAATCCCTTATATATATAGAGTTTAAGTGTGAGTCCCACCGCATAAGTCGTGAATCTATTATTTGAATATAAATATTCAATTATGCGCTTAAGCTGTGGACCTCTCCAGATTACATTTAAATCAAGTCAACAAGCCTCCAAATAAATTTGACGCCTTTTACGTCACTTGACATATTGACTAGACTAAGTTAACTGAGGTTAAATATGGTCACCCGAAGATCAACCTAGGTCAACTGATGTCAAAATATAATTTGACTCTATATGGTTATCTCTAACTCATCAGATGCATTCGTGACGCATCAGACTTCCAAATTGATCCGAGTCAACTAAATAACTTGATCATAGACTATCTGACCAATACGAGATCTCGAGTGTCTTGGTGTGTGACCCTGTAGGTTCCTCAGACGTTGATAGTGATAACCTTACGTCATCATAAATAATGAGCGTCACCTAGCAATACATTAATGCTACCCAAGTCTTCGGAATGGATGCCATCATTGATAGTATAATGATGCTACCTAAGTTTTCGGAATGGATGTCATCATTGACAGTTTCTAAACTGTGACAAAGTACTTATCATTATAGTCCTTTTGCCAAGTTGATATTGATACGCACAAGCGTATGACATTATCGAAGTAATATAAAAGATGTCGGTCCCATAGAGAACTAAGTCAAGTATCAACTATTCTGATATTTAGAAGCTAAGCAATCAAATTTTTGTATTTTGGAAATAAGGTTATCAAACTCAACTACAAACAAAATAGGAAACAACAACGATAAATATGCAAAGGGTGCCTATTTGAGAGATCTCGGGACTTTGAAATTCACCATGCTGACTGATCTAACAAAACTGAATGAAATGATGCATGAGTTATTCTTATCGCATAAGGAATTCATCCTAAAGTACAGGTTGCCCCCTTCAGCAGCGCAACCCGTTACTTAAATCGATCTCCTGCTTTCGTGGCTTATCAATTTAAGCAAGTCCATTAAGTTCTATGATAAACTATGGGCTAATTTGGGATTGCAGTGCAGGTTCTGCAGTTGTAGGCTGTAAAAGCAGTACTGTTGCTGTACCGTAAGTACTGTTGTTGTGTAGGTCCTATAGATTGCTGTTCAAAAAAATAATATAAAATATAATGAAATAAAATTCTATATAAAATTAAAAATAGTGATTAAGTAAATAGAATACTGCAAATTTTGAGATTACAAAATTTAACAATCATGTCTTTTATAGAAACATACAATTCCAAATTTTTAGAAATCTACAGTTTCATACCAGGTCTCTTATATATAAATACAGTAACTAATTTCTAGATTCCATCAAATTTAATGCAATTTGATCACGAATATTATTGATTTCATTGTATTGATGTGATTGATATGATTCTTCATCATTAGATAAATTTTCCTCTGCCACCAAATCAGGATCAACGCCAGCTTCTTGAAATAGTTCATCATTGCATGTTATTCCCCTAATATAGTTGTGCAATGCCATTGTTGCAACCACAATCTTCACCTGAGTTCCATAATTATAAGATGACATATCTCGTAGTATGTCTCACCTTTTCTTCCATACATCAAATGTTCGTTTAATACAATTTCTTAAAGAGGCATGCACTTTATTAAATACTTCCTTGTATCCTTGGGGTGGATGACTACGTTGAAAATCAGTAAGATAATATCTTACTTCTCTATATAGCCTAAGATATCCTCTTAGTTGTGAATATCCAGCATCAACTAAATAATATTTTCCTGTGGTAATAAAAAATTCTAATGGAAAATATATTATAGTTTCATGAGGTAATCATTTCAAAATCACAATCAAATTTGTACCTGGTGGAGGTCTAGGAAGTTCATATGCAGGTGTAGTAATTGCTTTTGTCAAAACACGACTATCATGAGCCGTACCCTCAAAACCAGCTAAAACATATGTAAACTTCATATCAAAACTACATACAACCAATATATTTTGTGTTGGTCGACCTTTTTGTCCAATATAGCGAACTTGCTCTGCAATAGGAACTACGACATCAATATGAGTCCCATCAAGAGCCCCAATACAATCCTACAAAAAATTAAAAAATTAGATGGTATGCATATAATTATATACAAAAGAATAGTAAACTTTATAATTTACCTTGAAATGAGACATGTAGTGTATGTCGTTTAAAATTTGTGGTGAGATATCTTTGAACTCTGGATCAGTCAGTTTAATTAAATCTTTAGCCAATTTACAGATTGCACATAAAACCTCATGAAAGATTCTACTAATTGTTTCTCCTGAATGTTGAAAACGTTCCTGTACTCGTCGATTTGATGCACCTTGGGCCAATGTAAATACAAGAATACTAGTTTTTTCAACAACTCCCATATTTCTAGATGGCTTCAGATCATAATGATGTTCTAAGTTATAACACAATTGTAAAAAATCTCTTGCCTCCATTCTCATCATCCTTTTACATCTTTCTGGATGGCCATATAATATATCTCCTATCCACTTTGCACCAGTGAATTCAGAAGTCATACAAGGTGATTTTGATAATGAAATATTATTAAAATCCATCATCAAAGAACCAACAGCATGCCCGCATAACCAAAGAGCTAAATTCATATTCTCTTCATCATCATTATTTTCACAAAAATATGCATCTGCTACATTCTCCATTTCTATTAAAGCACAAAAAATATTTCATCATCATTAGAAAGAGATACATAGATATAAGTTTAAAAGTTAACAATACATCATCCAAATACATCATCATCATTAGAAAGAGATACATAAATATAAGTTCAAAGGTTAAATACATCATCATCATTAGAAAGAGCTACATACATATAAGTTCAAAAGTTAACAGTACATCATCCAAATTGTCTTAACAGTACATCAGAATTGTCTACTTAAACCAACACAATTAACTACTTAAACCCGACCAAATTTCTTATACAAGTCAAATTGAAAATTTAACCAACGCATCTTCATTTCTGGAGTCTCCAATGAATTCCATATCTCCCTCTTCGATTTTTGTTCAAATAGTAGCATGGCAAAATAACACATCTCATCTTCTTTAGAAATACCGGTAAGATTCTGAAGATCAGTCATAACCTCTTTTACACTACAGCCTGGTGGACTCATAACATCCTTAAAATCAGCAATGAGATTCATAAGTTTGCAAAAATTATCATTTAACTTTGATACTTTTGAATTTCTACCCTTCCTCTTACTAGCTATTTGATTAGCTTGGGATGCTTCCATTCAATGATCTATTACCTTGAGATGATTCAGCATTCATTGAATCATTTTCCAAATCTTCTACAGGTGCAGAGTCATTTTCGCTTCCCACATTTATATTATCATGTACATGTGGAGGTATGACTGGTGTATAACAATCAGATCCTAAAGCCACAGTATTGCCGAACATAATATCGTTCTTCGCTTCGATTTCAGGATGAATGCCTTTCTTCCTAAACTTGGCATAATCTTTATTGACCTATAAATACAATACACATATATATATCAATTGAATTATGATTTTATAGTACTAAATTAAAAATACCTGAATTTTTGCCTCCCACCAATCTGGTGGTGCGTCCACGATTTCAAGATGAGAATTCCATCCAAGCCCAGTCTCTTGTCCCTTATTTTTTCCATAGCTTCCAATCGATTTTAAGTTGTTCCTATCGATTTTTTAATTGAGCCTTGTCATACATGATACCAGTTTGTTGTTGGAAATTATTCACCATATATTTCCAACCTTGTGTATTAAAATGAGTGCTAGGTCTCATTGATTGCTCAACAGCTGAAACACATATATCACAGAAAATTCATGTAGTCTGAAAGTTCCATATAGCCTTTCCTGATCTTTTCGTGTTAGGTTCCATCTAAAAATACCTTAATAGATTAACCAAATTGATTAGTTAAAAAAATGACTAGTCTACTAAAATAGCACTTAATCATCTAATAACATAAGAAATTAATCATCCCAAATCCATACAAAAGCCATAGTGTACCATAGTGCACGTACACTGCAACAAAGTATGCGCAAGGAACAAACACCTCTTATGTCCAAATATTAATTTCAACGTCTCAAAGATGGTGATGTATATACTTATAACTTGAACTAATGATGGTGATGTATTCAAAACACAATTTCAACGTCTCAGAGTGTAACGTTTCAAAGTGCATGTAGTTCCAAATATTAATTTCAACATTTCAAAGATGTCTTTTGGCATTTACGATACCTTATGAATAACTATGTGAGAAGAATATCATTAACATATATTTCCAAAATATCAATACCAAAGACACAATTGATCTTTAGTTTACATAATTATAGTCCACATAAACACTCTCAGTGATATCATCATAGAATAAGGCATTCTTAACAATCATCCAAACATATGCTAACTCCAATTCATAGACAAGTAACGAGTCTAACTTTTTTGTATCATTATTAAGCAACTGATTATTATGGTTTACGGTATGAAACGGGAGCAAGTTGAAACTACACCAACAGTCCTTTAAGTTTAAAATATCACAAACGGCCTCAACTGGAAAAAGAGAAAAAACTTTGTTTTTTAAATTATATTTGTCTCATTGTCATGTAAATCACTCACTTACCCAACACTAAGAATCTAATTCATCTTATACTTAAATTTATCAAGCTAATTCAGGTGATAAATTTAATCTAGACCAAGTCAGGATGTGGAAGGAATGTTAGAATAGTTTGCCCAAACTTTAGGAGTGTCCCTGCAATTAACCTAAAAATCAAGTTGGAAGTTCTCCGTAGAATAGTCAATAAAGAACATGTGGTCAATAAAGAATAATGTAGAATTGAGAAATAGAATGAGCGTTCTCTACTTTGTATTAAACAATAAGTTCACAGAATGTGCATATATTGAAGTCTCTCCTTGCAAAGCAAAATCCGAGTTTAAAACCGCAAAAATATATGGATATGTATCAATACAGGTTCATTTAACGCTCAAGAAATATCTCAAACTAGGTTTTGATTTTTTTTTTTTTTTTTTCCTAAATGATTAGAACACGCGACATCTCGACATCAAACAAAGCAGAGAAATCATGAAAAACTGGAACATGTTCATCCCTGGATGCTAAAAACCCTGGATGCCAAAAGCTGCTGTGTTGATCGACGCCCTACGCGACCTAGGGGTGTGCAAAAAAACCGGCCGAACTGTTGAACCGCGGTTAACCGGTCGAACCGAACCGACGGTTCTTTGATCGGTCATTTTTTTTCCCAGATATAACGGTTCACGGTTCGGGACTTCGCCGAAATGCGGTTAACCGAACCGAACCGTATATATAATATTTATTTATATATATAAAAATCAAACCGGTTAATCATCGATACCAACGGTTAACCGTTGAAAACCAACACTTAACGGCCGAAAACCAACGGTTAACCGTCGTAAACTAACGGTTAACCGAGAATATTTATATTTTTTTATCTTAAATTATTATATAATTTTAAATATTTTTTAAAAAATAAATAATACGGTTAACCGTCGGTTTTCGGTTAAACAAACCGAAAAATCAGTTAACCAAACCGAAAAATCAGTTAACCGTTGACCGGTTAACCGGGTCAACGGTTTTCAAATTCCCTGAACCGTTCGGTTCGGTTCGGGACGAAAAATTACTGCCGTGCACACCCCTAACGCGACCGGCCACTCCGCCTACAACGCCAAACATAGCCTATGTTGCCCTCGATTGAACCCTAACTACTTTCATGATATAGGTTAAAAAGTTCTATCTAGCAGATCCGACAGCGCGATTCTCCTTGCGGTCAGAATTGTGATATCCAAGACACAAAATTACTTGTTCAGGGTAAGATTATGCAAATAACACAACAAGATAAAATATGCTCAGAAATAATTCATAATCATCACATAAATTCAGTTCATAAAGTAGATTAAGTCAACGAGCTCCATCCGAGACCTGAATAAGAGTTTAAGCTAGTACAACCATAATAATCGATAGATCTCTCAAATCGACAAAGAAAACTAAAAACAAAGACTAAAGAGAGGTAGGAGAAGACGATGCAAACGTTTCCTCCTAGTTTGGTGAAGAATTGTCACGAAATCGCCCTAAAATCCTCTCTGAAAGCCTGTGTCATCCGTCCTCTCACCCTCACGTGTTCGTCCGTCGATTGCTCCCCCAAAATGTCACGAAAAAGAGGGCTTTTATGCCTAAACTCTTTGCCTTCCTCTTAGCTTTCTATTCTATATTTTTATGATTTTTTTAAAATTTTTAGAGCCCTCAATCAAGTGAAAAACAAGCAGGAGGTCAACAGGCAGCAGCGATCACAACCCGTGATTATAATCATGGCTTGTCCATGATTTGCACTATAGACTCTGCTAGACTTCAATCACAGCTTGTGAAAATAATCATGGCCTGGCTGTGAACAGCATTGTGGATTTGGCATACTTTACAAATCATGGCTTGTGATTGTGATCAGAGCTTGGCCGTGATTCTCAGGGAAGCTCCATTTCACACTAAATTTGTTGTGTAGCCTTGTCTCATCACCAGAAATCACTCTATGACTTTAGATTCTCCAAAAAGCTCGAGAAATTGCGTGAGTTCACTTGCATTTCTAAAAATCCAAGAAAAGGTGAAGATTTTGAAACAAACAAATAAATAAGCCTAACTGAGATATAAAAACATCATAAATGACCTTGTTTTAAGATAGAAACATACTGGAAAATACTATAAAAATATAAGACATCAGATATCCAGTTAGACACGCTTGTTTAACCCAATCTAATAGTTATGACTAAATTAGGTTCTCACCTGGGTATAACTATATACTTTCAGTTATGTATCCATATGTGGGGCCTATAGAAATCAAACTTCCAATTAAGGAAAAGGCAAATCCTATATTGGCTAATTAAACCTTTTATATGACTTATGATACACCCAATGACAATCGTTATCACTCCTCTGCTACGACGGAGCATTAAGGACAAGTGTACTTCTGTCACTGTGAGATTAACTTGTGACACCAAGTTAAATCCTCACAGCAGATCGATTCAATATATCTACATCGATATACCCATATGCCTGCATTAGCAATGCGTGCTCAACCAGCGTATATACCAGTCTCACATGCACCATAGTTGTCTCTTATCCACTATGGTACTCGACTAAGGGATAATCTTTGAGACCAGATAAAATTTATCTTCAGGGACATTGTTTATGCGCGTGTACATATGGTGCAGATGTACCACCACAACAACGATAATGCCAAGATATGTGACATATCACATGTGAATGTAATACACACAATGGACCATCCAAAGGTCCTAGGGTATATACACCAAGAAATCTCATAAGTGACAGAGGATGCACTGATCTTTAGATTTGAGTTCATCGACACTTTTATGTGATAAGTGGTATACTATAATATATTTTAAGGACACTCGTAATTGGGAGATCATAACATATGTCATTGGGTATACTATAGGCCGCGTTAGAAGTATGAGTCACCAATAAAGGACTTATCCTATTCACCTCACTGAGCCATGCTCAGCTGATTGAGTTAAACCCAATATAATGCTTTGTCCATCCTAGGCAAAGGGATTATACTGCAGTCTTTACCACCACTTGAAGATGTTGATTGATAACATATTTCTTATGACTTGGGCAATAGTGATATATTGCTTGGTACACCCTTATGATAATCTATCCAGTGATCATTAATGCCAACATTATATGAAACCTATAAGGGCACGTACCTAAACACTTAGGCTGTGTTTCCTTAGAAGGAATCCACAGCAAAAAGAAGGGAAATGTGTCAAAGTAATAATTAAAGCTCCTTTCCTTTCTTTCCGCTATGAATTTCTTCCAAGGAAACACAGCCCTAGAGATCCTATATTCATCAATTGGCCTTAGATGACATTATATAATAATTTGAGTCTATTTGGGATTTAGATGGATCTAGATTAGAGCGGGATTGAAATCGGTTAAATTGAGGGTGATATTATTTGATCCATGGCAAGATTAAAACTATGTGCCTAATTTAGAGCATCTAGATCTTATAGATGGGCTTTGGACCCATCGGGCCAAGGAGGGAAGAAGAGGCTGTTCACTAGGTAAAGGTGCTACTTTGGTACCGAAGGGAGGCTGGTTCACCTAGGTGGAGACACCAACCCTAGTGCCTACACATTGGGGCAGCTAGTTCACATGCTTGGAGGTGTCTAGACCAAAGTGGGCTAGGTTTATTGTATATTATAAATAAGCATACAAGGTTCATGCTTTGTTTTCACCCTAGACACCTTGCTCTCTTCTCTCCCTTTCTTGCTGCCAACTTTAAGTTGGGTCGGCCCCTTCCTTGTGTAGGTGCAAGCTTCAAGGAACTCTCCCAAGTGTTGATTCTCTCTCTTGAGGCTAGTATTAGTTTGGAGATGAGGAGATCTCAAGATCAGTGTATGAAAACATGTAGAAGGCAGAAACTTGTGCACCTACATCATCAATCTCATCCTTGCATATAACACACTTCAAAGGTAACCTTCTAACCATCGATTTGATTTCCCCTCACATAGATCCTTAGGAATGATATCGTGTTTGGGTGTTCACTTCCGCTTTGTTAAATTTTTAATTATATAGCTCACAATTTTCAATATCTTGTGCCCTTTGATTGGGAGATTAAAGGTGTTCATTATGCTCAAATGAATCAATATAAAATATTGATTGCATTTGTTATATTAGTTTACTTAGGAAGGAAAAAATATAATGATTGAACAATATAAGTACGACATATCTCGTAGCTTTGTTGAATCTATATACCAGTAACTAAGGGATTAAACTATATAAAATTGTTATCACATAGAAGTTTATCAAATTTGAAATTCTATAAAATTGTTATCACATAGAAGTTTATCAAATTTGAAATTCTGATAACTTAAGAAGCAGTGATATGTTGCTAAACACTATTTATTATTTATAACATTATAATGAGATTATATTATCAATGGTAATGTCATAAAAACCTATTGGGTTGCACTAAGATCAAATTGAAATCTTATTTTGACAAGTGTTATCAAATGGCATGATGGTGATTGCAATTACCAAGTGATAATAGGTCTTGGTTTTGAACCACTTTGTAATATTTTTTTATATAATTTAAATTAAAGAATTTAATTCAAATTTTAAAATGTGTAACACATGAACTAGGCACATGTGAAGGAAGCATCGAAAGTTGGAAAATGTTAGTGCTTGAAGTCGTAACTCTAAGAGCTACTCAAACTTGAGACACACTCCATGTGTTTGTTGGAGGAGCCTTCACATGTAAACTCTATGAATATACGATATTTTTTTTTTTTAAAAAAAGGAGGTACAGCAAATTTTAGGATACATAGGTTGAATAATAGGAAGAAGAAAGGGTTTCAGAGTATCGCTTTCTCCTTTTTCATGTTGTGCTACCTTCTTCCAATGCTACTGCCACCATCTTCTACATGTAGGATAAGTAGAGGAGCCTCTGCCTTTTGATGCTATCACTAGAGAGTACACCAAAAGATTTCATCGGTCACATGTGGATACCATAGAGGTGAGATGCTCGAGTGTTCTTTGTTAAATGGATTCAACCTTATGATGCTCTAAAATTAATATTTTTAAACAATTGATTGTATTTTTAAACAACTGATTGGCTTCTCTTGCATGGATCTTTTGTGGGGAATGAAAAAAAATTATTTTCTACTAGTTATATGATGCTTGTACACCTCCACTCCTGAAGCAATACTATGCCTTGTTTATTAGCCTGTGTGAAACTATCCGTGGTGGAACATTCTGATGAATATTGTGATGTTGCCCTCGACAAAACAAAGTTGTCTGCTCTACTGTTAAACAAATTTTAGTTTTAATGTAAGTGACATTTGGCTTGTTGATTACTCACATTTTCTTAGAGTTTTTAATGCTCATAACTTGTCAAATTAGGCCTTATTTCATTGCTTTTGCATTTTATTTGAAATTTTTATGTTATTTGTTCGAAATCTACAATTTTGTTTGTTTTGTGGAATTTTAAGCAAAAACACTAAAAATAGATGGATTTTAAGCTTTGAGGCATTTACATGCAAAAAGACAAATTTATCTCTCAAATTTGGTGCAAAACGGAACTCTTGCGAAGCTCGTGATGTTTAGACACAATCGGAACTTATAAGAGAAAATGACATGGCTGACTCGTGAAGGTGATCATGATAACACCGATGTAAAGCTTCTAGTCTAAGAATTCTCGAAATCTACATAAGACGTCACAACCGGGTGTGATTTTAGTCACCACCCGTGATTATGTCGTAATAGAAACTGCGAACTTATAGGGAGTTTCATGGTCTGCCTATGACGACATCATGATTGTGATTTTATTTTTGACCCGGCTGAAGCTGCACATGTGGATAACGACTACGGTTCTTTTCACTAGCTGTGACTAAATAGAGTTAACTTATTTTGTTTTGCTTCCTATCTAACAATGATAACTCCAATATATAAAAGGAACCATTCTAACCCGACTAGGGTGTCAAAGACTTATTCAAAAATGACTTAATGAAAACCTAAGAAGATTTTTGGCATACAATTGACCGAAAGAGGAAGAACAACATCTAACAAGTTACAGTGGAAAACCTTAGCGGGGGAGTTATTGTATTTGTTTTTCTATATTTGTTTCCTCTTTTTGGATACGCTTTGAGAGTTTGCTTTGATCACGGTTTCAGAGTGTAAACTCAATTTCATGAGAAAGTGTAGCCCACTATGATTTCTTATGACATGAATACTTTGATACTCCTTTTGTTATTTGAATTTAATTAAAGTTAATTAGATTGTAGTTGAGTTTTATTTACTTGTAATGTTCTAACCAAATATTTACATGTTTTAGATGATACGAGAAGGACCAAGAAGTGAATTGCATAAGTAGAAGGCCTATAGTTAAGCATGTAGGTTCTATAGTTAAGCATGTAGGTTAAAACACAAGAATACTTCATTTGACGGATCACATAATTATCATAGAACTCATTTAGCCTATTTGCATTGGTAAACCACGAGAATAAGAGTTCAATCCAAGTAGATACCGTATTGGGTATCCGAGAGGGGACAATATGTACCTTAGGATAAATTTTCTTTAACTTGATTAAATTTCACTTCAAAAATAGTTGATTACTATTGTCATAAGAATCCATCGTAGCAAAACTTGAAGTCCTAAATCTCATAACACTAATTTTCTTTTGATTTTTAACCTGCTTTCAAGAACCTTCTTTTGTATTATTTCAAAGTGTTTATAGACCAAAAGCACTCAAATTGGTTCACCTAGCTTGTAAACTACTTGACAACTTGGTCTTTGTGGAATCAATACTTTTTATTATTTCATTAAATTTAGTTGTACACTTGTGGCCACATCAATTGCACACCCATGGACTTACTTGGTTACAAAATGATTAAATGTCTGTAAGCACCAACTTACTCTTGTCTTCATAGATGGTGCATCTCTTAGTGCTCCCCTCTTGCAAAGATCACATATGCTGTATTTCCTATTACAATGATAAAGTTTAGAAAAGATACAGGTATCACCTCTACTCACCGCATAAAATTAATGCCTAATATCACTTGGTTCTTTATCCATCAAAACCACCTTATAGCCCGTGCACACAGTTGATAGTCCTATCCTCAATCTTAATAGCAAAGTCTCTTATTGTTGTACCCACTGGAGTAGCTAGTTTACATAGTCGATAATCCAGCCCTTATTCTTGATACAACGTCCCATATTGCTTCACCCATTAGAGTAGCTTGGACCTCACCACCTTCACCTGACTCAAGGTTTTCTCTAGCGATAAGTACAAGCCATCATATCTCAAAAGTGCTAATGAAATTCTGAGTTGCCCCTATATTTATTAGTGTGTGAACTTGCTTATCATGAGTTCAATGTCGACAAATATCAATTATTAATTGCCCTTGATGACTCTACTTTTGCTCCCACCGTGGCATTGAAAAGTCACAACAGTTCCGTACTAATAGGGTAAGGCTTCTCTTTGCTACTTGTATTTATATATTTGTTTAAAGCTATCCTTATTGCTTTCTCTTGAAGGCCTACTAGTTGTGTGCACCTTCTTCCTCTTCTTTTGAGGATTTCACTATGGCCATCAATACCATAGCATTAAGGATAACTTTTCAAGATAGTTTTCTATATAGTGCTATCCTATGTAGAATAAACAATTACCTCTTTTGTGAGTTGTCGCCGTGCAAATTTGTTCCTCTTAGAAGATTTAGAGGATCAACGGATAGGTGAAGACTCTTATCTTCCCTCCTCACTCAAGTAGCACAAAGTTTGTGAGTTGCTCTATTGTTGCTTGCATAAACGCCAATTTCTTGACATTCCTCTGATACAACACTTCTTTTTATGTGATTATTGATCAAGGAGAAAACAGAATTGCTTGTCGATCTTGAACATATCTTGGATGTCTAACATTGGTGAAGAGAATTGTCTTACATATCCCCTAATATAAGGCATATGCTGAAGTAGCCTCAATTTCCTACGAGTAATGTAGCCTATATTCCCTAGTAGGAATTGAGCTTTTAACTCGTTCTTTAACTCTGCCCGCATCTCAATCGTACAAAGCCTTTGTTGCATATCATCGTTGTATTGCCATCACGGTGCTTGATGCCACCTGATAGATACCAAATTGCTATGAGCACTTTTTACTCCTTTGTTACTGGTTGGATTAGGTTGAAGTACTATTCAAATCGAACAAAAAGTTCTCTAACTCCTTAGCATGCATACCGCTCTGTGGCAATGGAGCTTCAGAACCCTCACGCTTGAATGATAACAATGATCTCCCTTGCTCGCAAGCATTGCTTTGTAAGTGTTTATACTACCATTGCTAGTTTCTTAAATTGCCTTTGTAATCACTGCACAGCTTTCCTAGTGTCCTACCAAGATTTTTGACATTGGCTATTATGTCATGTTATAAAGCTTTCTTAGGATCAGGGAGTTGCTCATTGATACCCAACCTTGCAAGTGTTGCCACCTAGTGTGGAACTCAATCTCTCTTATCCATGTCTTGGTCTTTGTTACGTTGTCCATGTCTTGACTTCAAGTATTATTTATAAAGATTGAATTTTTCTGTCATAAGCGAGGTTTTAAGTATCTGTACCAGTTCTAGATTGGCACGTGCCGATATACGTTATCAATGATACTAGATGGTACAAATAAGATATAAGTACCAAATAAGATATAAGTACCGGTCCATCCTTGTAGCGGTATGACATAGTACCATCTAATCGGAGGCAGCATGAATTGGTTATTAATACTATGGTCATAAAACATATCAGAAAAGGAAAATGATATAGGTGACTTGAGAGAAGATGAGAGTAGAGAGAGATAGAAGAACAAGTAGAAGCCGAAGGAGAAGAATTTTCCCTTATAATTTGGTTTTTAGACAATAATAACACATCCTCCCAAGTCCCAAGTCCCAATACCATATAACTACTTAGTAAACAACTAATAATAAACATAATTTTATATATAGATATGTCATATGTATATTATGTGTATGTATGTGTATATGAATAACATAGTGATATATTATTTTTGTGAAATCCGCCTTTATTGGGAATTGTACTCCAGGTTTATGTACTTTATATTTTGTATTAGATTTCAACACACAATCATTGATGTCGAAGGGACTGTATACATTTTGGTGAAGACAAGGTGAAGCAAATATATTAACTATTGAAAATTATCTTATTACGCTAATGGTCAATCTCGGGATTCTACTTGCAGGATCAAATAGATTCTACTACCTGTGCTCTAATGATGTACTGGCATTCGGTGGTGGTGGGAGCTTTGCATTGTACCTTGACGAAGAATTGTAAGTAATGTGCCTGCAGCTTCTTAATCTTTCTCGTGCTCATGATTTAAACATGTGGCTTCTTAAGATACTAGAATTTTGGAGTAACCACTGTCTTTTGCTTTTGAAAAAAAGATTATGCGGAAGTAGTGGCCCATGTGATACATTTGGAAACTTGTGCTTGGCTCATAACCAAGAATTTGAACTGAAGAATGTTGAGGTAATATCAAAAGCCACTCAAATGATTGTGAGTTAGATTCACAGAATGTCCCTGTTCTTTATATTTGTGTTCCTTGTTTTGGCTTTTTGTTGTTTATACCCAGCTTCTGTTATTTTTATTCGGATTTGTAGCCTTTTATCCTTTAATATTTTCTTTCACGCTGTGTATGCTATTGAGGAAAAAAAGTGAAGGGAAAGAATATAATTGTGAAATAGAAAAGTAAATTGATACAAAAGTACCAAAAATTTTCATATAGTTTGAGGAAAGAAAATGCAAAGGCTATACATTTTATGTTTGTTGAGACTAAGTTTATAAAACCTTGATTTATGTGTTGGAACTGTGGTACTGGACGGTACCAAGTGATATCATTAAAGATCAAACTGGCATCAACACATAATACCTATTTACTCATGTGATATATTTGGAAATTCTTGCTTGACTCATGGCCCAGAGTTTGAAGTGAGGAATGCTGATGTAATATCAAAATCGACTCAAATTACTGAGTTAAATTCACCAAAAGTCCCTGTTGTCTATATATATGTGTTTCCTTGTTTTGGCTTTTACATGCCTGGGTTAGACTCAAATTATCTACTTTTATTCAGATTTATAGCTTTTTATCCTTTAGTATTTTCTTTAACATTGTGTATTCTAAAGAGTAAAGAAAAGTGAAAAGAATATAATTGTGAAATAGAAAAGTGAAACGATAGAAAAGTATTAAAATTTTCATAGTCTGAGGGATAGTTAGAGTGATCAAAATGGCTACATGGATTACATGGATGATACAAGTTCAACCTTGTTCACACTTATGCTGGAACATCCATCATGACAGTCAGATCTATCATCAACAACATAGGTAGAAGAGTCAATGACAACAATAGAGGTAGTATTAGAATGCCTCTCATTCTAAAGGTTAAGCTCATCGACTGGTAGATGATTCTCAAGAATGATATAGGAATAGCCATGAGAAAAACTTAATGCTACTTTATAAGATCCATTGGGTTACCCCTCTAGGCCTTGAAGAGAGGATAGTATCTTGTACAGAACAATTCTTCTTGTTTGAATAAAAAAGCTCCTCTTTGAGAGTAACCAAAACAACATAACATTTGAGAGAATTAAGTCTTATGTACAGTATCTTTTTCACAATGGATATGAAGCTATATGAGAAAATATGAGGCCCCACCATACTGTTAAAAATATATATGAAAAAAATATATGGGTAAATAAGTAGCATCTATAACATCAGGAAGAATAAGATGTAGTTCCATATTTACAATGGGAAAGAATCAAAGTGCTCATACCCAGATAAACAGAATCAGCATTGTTAGAATTTGACGGTATGTCATGGGAAAAGAAGGCCTTATCCTTCTTCACAAAAGTGAGATAGAGGCAAAACATGAGGTTTAGAGATAAGAATCCAAACAATGATTTGGCTAGTGAGTTAAGGAGAGACATGGGATGATTGGTAAGAGAGGAGAGGGTAGTGTAGTAACAATGACTAGAGGGAGAGCAAAAGACTATGATGGTGAAAGGAGGGGTAGGGATAGTGGAGCAATAGCGATGGCTTGGAGATTGAGACAACAAGGACGGGATAGATGAGCGGGGTTAGGACTTAGGAGCTTGACTTAATAATGTTGAATTAAATGAAAAAAATATTATGAATATTTTTAAAATTACAAAAAATGTAAGTCTTGTAAGTACCAAAATGCTGATAAAAAAATACTATAGTCTATGTGAGACAAAACCACTTACGCAAAAAAAAGTATAATAATGTGTTTTATGAAGAAATGACTAAAAGAAAAAAAAAGGAAAAGTAAAATATCTTTTTCATAATTTTCTTGAAGGGATAGAAGGAAAGGACAGAAAAGTAGATAGAAAGAATAAGATATTTCTCCTCAATTTAGATAAATATTAGGTACTTTATGTTCATGCTTGTCTCAAGTTGCCTTGCACTTGACCTTTCTGGCCACATGCTTACTTATTTTTGTGATTGTATTTCTTTGCTTGCATTCATATTCCTTCGCTTGTGGTAAACTCGTCTCTATTTTATATACTTTCTTTCAAAGAAACTATAGCTGAAAATTATTTTAGTGTTTTCTATCCTCTCATATTTTTATCTGTAATTATATTTCTTTCTTCTTCTCCCCCTTAGACAACGTAATAGTACATTTAATACTAACTCTAATTATATGTAATGGAATGTGTATAAGAAGGAAAATTATTCTTTTACATTGTTTGGGTTTAAAGGAAGAGGAAATAAGAGAGAGAGAGAGAGAGAGAGAGAGAGAGAGGGTAGGAGATCTCGGAGGCCTTACATACGGTAGAAGTGTAAATTTTCATACCACCAGTGAGAATCTTACCTCTAAATTTTGTTTAACGTCTTCTCAAATTTATTTTGAAACAGAGAAAACACTCACTCAACTCAGAATTCCTAAAAATATAGAACCTTAAGACAGTTGGATCGAAGTCCCAACTTTATTAGCCTCTGCTCCGCATATTAGCCATTAAGCGTGGAACGGTTGAATTCCTTCTTCGTCTTCTATTTTGATGGTTGCTAGACCGTTTTTGTATTTTCTCCTCTGTGCCGTTGCTTGTGTTGACTTGAGGCGGTTGTCCTCGAAGCAAATCAGAAGAACCGAGCGTTAAGCATCAAGTTTCTACAGAATACAACACACGCGTGTTACCCTTGCATTGTGTGGTTTTATTATGACACGAATTGGAATTTGTTGAAGATTAACCTCGTCCACCAGAATTTTCAGGATGCATGGTTGCTAAATGTTTTTTGCTGCTAAGACATTAAGCTTGAGTATCAAATGTAATGTAGTTGTATCCTTTTGTGAGCCTGCCACCTTAGCAAATTCTAATGAATTAACGAATGATATTGTTATACTTGAGGAGTAACAGATCAAGCTCCTAATAGACAAAAGGAAAAGGAAAGCAAGACTAGTGTCCTTTTGTGAGTCTGCCACCTTAGCAAAGTATAATGGATTAACTAATTCAGCATGATCAAGCAACAAAAATTATTCGAGTTCTATTTGCAGTTTTAATAATTTCTGTTAATGTATTCATCCATATTTTTTACTGCAGCTGTGGGGTTTCGCTCATTCATCCAGCTATCTCACCTAAATGGAGGCAAAGGAGATTCATTTGTTCTTCATGTATATCTTGGATTTTTGGGTTGTTTACTTGTTTGTTCTGTTCTGTCCCGAGAGGTCTTCATCTTCCCAATTGTTTCCTCGTACAAGTTGTTAGGCATTGTGCAGTAGCCTTTATTAGTATGCTCTATCGGCAATTTTCTGAATTTGTTCAATAAGAGTCCATTGATAATCGTTATAATGGGGACGACCTTATCACCTCAACAACTCGTGCTACCGGCCTCATGGCATGCTGAAGGAAGACAAGATATATAAGCTACGCTTTATTTTTGCCAGCCCTCATATTAGCGCGAGGAGAATGGAGGGCGTACTCCTCCGTTGTAGGTAATTAATTTAGTAGCTAATTGTTTGCTGTTTCCACTACCAGTACTGCTTCCTCACCTACTCGCCTGCAGTGTACGAGGTGTTCTCGAGGATGGCCTACTGCGTCATTTCTCCAACCTGGCGCCGTACCCTACGAACAAGCTCCACCAAGGCATCGTCGCCTCCACCAACACCACCACCAAGTGCGTCAGAACCGTCTGGATGACACCAACCGGCGGCGCCTACTGCCCACCTCGGCCGCTGCTAGACCTTCGCCTTCTCGCAGAGGTATGAATGGCTGCGATAGGACTGTGCCTATGATAGTCACTTCTGACCCGTCTATCTTATAGGATGTTGTGCGAATTTTAAAGCGTGATTCCTCGCTTTAAGACTCGCAATTTCAAAAATATAAATGATTGAGATGTGTCCTTGTCCGTGATTTGGACCTCGCCCAGAAAATTCTCTCTCTGTCATGCATTAATCACTGTTTTGGAGCATTGAATATATACAACCACTTGCACGTATCGCCATTAATACTATAATTACACTTATTACTCCAACGAATGTACATAGCAGCCTTCAGGCTATCGATCACAAAGCATTTGTACCCTTCAGTTCAACTCTGCCGACGTCTTCACGCTCTGATGGTGGACTGCTGTTCTCAGGCTGTTGTATATTTTAAATGTTGACAACATCTCGTTGTTTTCATCGTTTGTGCACTGAATGGTAGCCAAAAGTAGTAAAGAAGTTCCCAACTTAATTACTGTACTTGATACACAGATATGAATGAGACTATTAGAATTAGACAGGTGTGGTCTTCTTTCTAACTCAAGGTTATTTTTTTTTTATTGATATAATTGAATTCCACAACGGATCGTGGGATGAGTTGAAAAAGATAATTGTATTAGTAAAGTCCTGGATCCAAATGTAGCAAGATGTATATTGATTTCCGTTGCGCACTCTTATATTAAGAATCCTTCGATGTTTATAGATGAGACAAATAATTTCGTCTCGTCTCTAGAAAATTGTTTTTAGAAATTTCTTTAGTTAAAATATTCTATATATGCCAAGATATATGCTATAATATTTTTAAAAGATTAGAAAACTCTTGAAATTTTAGGATATTCTAGAAGCATGGGCCAGTTTATATGACTTCTCATGGAGGATAATTTTATATAGATTTAATTGGATTTCACGCTGTCAGGGAGAGGAGCTGGTAAAAAGAATTCTAAGGTAATGCGTTTTTTACTAATTATATTACATTGGGTAGGTTTGAGTTTAAGGCTAGTATCTAAAATCTCACATTTGGCCTCGACCTATTTATAATAGTCAAGTTTTACTAGAACCAAAGACCTGATCAATTTAGATTTTTCCTATCAAAATTGAGCTGGGTTAGGCTAATTATGATATTTTTTTCTATCATCCCCACTTGAATATAAATTAATTAAAATATTAAAAATATCTATCTAAAAAATAATTTAATTTACTTACCATATTTATATATAATTTGGTTGACGGATTCAATAGTATTTTAAACATCCATATTCCTTAACACTTTGAGCACCGATTTTTGAAATATTCTAAAAATATGCACTACTTTACATCACTTAATTTTATTAGTTTCCCATAATGTGCCTAATCGCTCCACAATATATCCCTCAGCCTCATCCCCTACCCTATGGCGCCGGAACTCGTGACGCCATTTGTAGCATGCACACAGCACACCGTGCCACTGCAACTAGGCATTCGTTTTTTTTGTGAGCTTCGTGGTCGCTGCTACTAGCACAAGACCAAAATATCAAACATTAATGCATTTTCTAAGTGGGGTGGGGTTTAACTTAGGGTATGTTTGGCCTTAATTTTATAAAAGTAGGAGCTGTCAAAAGTTAAAAAAAAAATTTATTTTTTAGCTTCTAAGTTAATTTTCTTAATTCTCTTTGTGATTACCAAATAGCTTCTTCCAAATTTACAGTGGAGCCAAAATATCAAACATCAATGCATAAGCTCCATGTGCACAGTGTCACGCCCAGGTTTAGTTTTTTTTTTTTTTTTTTCAACTGAAGCTGGGCTGACAGCAGAAGCCCGCAGCTTCACAGCCCAGAGAACGCAGCCCGTAGAAAAAAGTAGCGGAAGTCCAGGAGGAAGAATACACGTTCGAGCTCCGTCCACCAAAGCTCCGACGAATGACCAGGAGGTAGGAGAAAGTCGGCGGGTAGAAGCAGCTGTTGGATTAATTAATTAAATATTAATTAATTAATTAAATCTAAAAATCTCTCATAAATCCTCTCACGCACACAACGTGTGTACTCGACTATTTTTGGTGGAGAATTAATTTACTATTCTTTAAATTAATCCACTTACCTATTTTGAACATCTATTAATAGTTTCCAAATATTTAATTAAATATTTGGATAAAACTATTAATATTTTAATCAGTGAGTTTTCCCTATAAAAGGGAGGCTAGGATATTGGTTAAAACACATCAAGAGACTCTCAGAATCTCTAGCTCTGAAATTTCTCTCCAAATTCTCTTTCTCCAATTTTGCTGCTAGAAGTTGAAAGTTGCTCCGACATGGCTTCCACCGTCGCACCGGCAGGAAGCTAGCCCTGGTTGTATCTTCAAGGCGGATCTTCGACTAAGCCCGTGCGTGGGACGAAAATTGCCTTAGGACAGACGATACGTCGCCTCCAGGTTCTTTTAATTAATGCAGTTTTATTTCATTGTTGGTAGTTTTATCTTTGCAGGAATTAAAATTGACAACAATCTAAGGCAATCTTCTTATCTAATTAATTTCTGCATTTAATTATCAATTCTGCCAAAGTTTAAGAACGATTTTACTGTTTAAATTGATTCGAATCATTGATTTACGGTTTAATCGATTCCGGATTCACTGTGCACCTTTTTGATCTAAATTCTTGATCGGCAAATCTTCCAGATTTTCACTCACCCTTTAATCGATTTTTCTTATCCTATTTTCTTATCGAATTTTGATCTGAATCCCGATTTTTCTCCGATTCACTGTGCTGCTCGTGCGCCGCCCGTACGCGTCACGCGCTTCGCACGTGCGTCCGCTTCAACGCCTCCGCGAGCTCTCTCGCGAGCGCGCCGTCGAGTTTGTTTCGCCGTCGCCGGTTTTTCACGTTTTCCCGTCGATCTACGCCGCCATCCGGAGCATCGTTGGTTTCTTTGTCTTCGTCTCTCGCATCTGAGCTCGCAGCTCTCTTCGTGGACGCGGAGACAAATCGAATCGACGAGAAACGTCGTCGGAATCCTCTCGAGTTTTCTCGCCGTCGCCGATCTGTTTCCGGAGCGATCGTCGACGATCAAAGTGATTTTTGGTTTCGAAATCATTCTCATCTCGCAGCTGAATCTTCTCTCCACCTCGGCGCCTCTTCTCCAGGCCTCCGCCGCCCAGTAGAACCGCCGGACGGCAGCGCGAAAAGAATCGCCGCACCGTCGCCCAAACCCTAAACGACGATAGCGTCGTGGGTCGGGTTTCGTTCTTTGGATCCGATCCGATTACCTTCGCGCCCGATCCGGTTCGCTTCTGTCTCGTTTTTTTTTCGAATTTCGGATCTTGGATCCGGTTTTTTTTTCTCCGCCCGCTCCGCTTCTCCGAAACTAAGTCGCGCGATCGCCGTCGATCTCAAGCGCGCATCTTGGCGCGATCTCGGTCGTCCATCTTCGGACACGGAACCCGGCTCGACCCAGCCGCGCGCCTGCGCTCGGGTCGAACCAGATTCCGAGCCTAGACTCAATCTGATCCTAACCCGAGTCCGGTTCAATTTTATTCGAATTTCGATTTATTAATTGGTTTTAAGGATTAATTAAATCCTTTAAAAAAAAATCGGGAAAATTCAGGGAAATTCAAATAAAATTATCTTAATGCATAGAAATTTTATTTGCATATTTTAGGATAATTTTCTTACCCTATTTTCTTATTCGTCGCATAATCTGCCCTTAATCAGTTTGTAATAATCTGTTGTTGATCTTTGTACATAATCCGTCCTTTTCTATCGCATGCAAGATTTATTTCCCTAAATAATTTATAGCACATGCTTATCTCATTTAGTCCGGTTAAGATCACGCATGTTCTTATATTTTTTTAAATCTTATTGCATGCGCATATTAATTCCAAGTAAATCTGTTATTCAATACCAGTTAGATCTAATAACCTGTTGTGATTGATTTAGCTATTCACGTCATTTGCATATTCTGATTGATTTACTTATGAGATCTGTTAAACTTTAATCGGTTTTCAAATCTGCTATTGTAAATCATTTTGTGTTTAATCCTTCATTTGTACTTGCATTTAATCATTAATTAACTGCATCAATAAATTTGTTATCGGCGCTGATTAAAACCCTAATCACGCCACCGCGCGTCACGCTGACATCACGCCCACGCGTGTACACACGCGCAGCGCACGTGACGCCAAAAACACTTTTGCTAAACGCGGTCGTGAGGAGTCGAACCCACGACTCGCACAAAGCGTGACCAGAGTGTCGTCGGAAGCTTGTTTAACATATACAACCATATATTATAGTTATATACAAGCTATTCTGCGACTGTTAATTCAACGCTTCCCCATCTAGCAATTAATTATTTTTTAATCATATGCTAAATTTATTTATTCGTAATTAATCCTATTACATGCACGTCTTTAAGCCCTAGGCTTAATCTGTAATTCTTGTTTGCCCTATTAATTTATGCTCATTTGAATCTGTATGCTTTTATTAGTTCTGTATTAAACCTCCAGCTCGCATACTTATCTCTTGGGAGATCCTTTTCGCATTCTGAAATTAATCTATTTAAATTACATGATTGCATCGCATTTGTAATTACATTACTCCTCTAATCATATATATAATTAATCGGCATACGCTTTTCTAGTTCGATTCGATTAATTCTGCAAAATCCAATTAATCGCATGCTCTGTTAATCAATCTTAATGTGTCTTTAATTAATCGTATTATCTCTAATTGCTGCATCAATTTCTCCTCGTGATTAATTCCTGCAATCTCGTATTTCGCTTTGGTTTTCTACTTGAGCCCTCAATCGGTGTCTGGTTTGGATTTGATCTAACGGATTGCATTTGCGACCGTTTTTTCGGATCCAAGCCGCAACCAATTTTGAAACCGTGTCGCTGTTCATGCTGCAAAATCCAACGTCGGGATTTGACCCGGTGCCGCGGCAGCCGCATGCCAGTCTCGCAATCCCCTCGCACACGTGTGGGCTTATGCGCTCAAGGCGAAAAACTCGCCCGATAATCGCTGCTTCAAGGGATTTGACCCTGCAAAGTGCGGACGGCCGCGGATTTTGCGCGAGCGGGCTGTCGGACGTGCGCAGCCTTGGATCTTCATCTTATAATAGTAAACATTTTCCTTATATCGAATTGCTGATACACGGTTTATTCCAAATTGATTGTTTAAATTTCTGATTTAAATTGCGTAATCAAATTTGCATTCGGATATGATTTAGTATAATCTTAAATCTCCTTATTTGTATAGTGCATGCATCTGATTTCACACTTTCTCCAAATCAGATTTCACTCACTCTCTCCAAATCTTAACTTGATTTGGCATTCCAATTTCGTAGACCTGGATTTTAATTATTGTTAAATATTCATAATTACATTGCTAATATGCAATCAGATTTGCATTTTGATTATTAATCTGAGTCTACACATCTCTTATTATATTGGGATCTATTTGGTATAATTTTTGTTTTATTAGCTGATTTATGTTAGATTTGCATATTGGCATTAAGTAAATCTTATTGCTGATCTTTATCGTCAAGTTCATTATTTGCATGCAGTATAAAGAATTTTAACCTGTATCTGCATGTTAGATTTACTGCAGATGTTAATTATTATTATATCACTTTTATGTGCAAATAAACCCTAAGGTATGCTCTGTGCCCTCGTGCGTGTTAGCACATGATGCTTGCACAACTGGCACACATGGAGGGAAATGCGTGATGCCCATTCAAGTTCACACACGATTTATGCACGTGCACATGACTAGCATGACAATCAGACATTGCTTACTATATAAGTTCATACATTCTATTCATATTATTTGCTTCAATGCATTTGTTTTGCATCAATAATTCCTATTCTAATTTATGTTATTAGTCAATTACAAAAATATATATTAACTGCCTGTTGAAAATCCAATACTTTCATATTGCCTCCAACTTAATTCTTTTAGACATTATCTAATACTTTAGTGACTCTCTATGAAACTTGAAATATTATCTGAAATTCTTTCAAATGTGGAGGTGAAATTCTTTCGAATGTGGGGGTGGTTGACTAAAGTCAATGCACTAGAAATCAAAAGAAAGAATTTGAAGCTAAGTCTATTGGTCTAGAATATTTTCTAGATTCTAATACATATTGGTCAATGTTGTTAAAACTGACAGCTATCTTGCTGTCTGCTTCACAAAAGGTTTGAATCAAACCAAAGTAGAAGCTGCATCGACAGGTATGGGAATTACTGAAATTTCATAAATTGCTATATATCTGCTTTATGATTTATGTACATACATTGCAAAAGGAGTGGCCGAAGTGGCTTGACTCGTAAAAGGTTGATGCACTGAGCACAACATCGCCTATGGCTTGACCTAAGGCATATCTGGAACTTAGATTCCAGAAACATCGAGGGGAATGGGGATAGTCTAAATGGGCCCTCCTACGGTGGCAACCCAACCTCCGTGAAAGGTAAACCCTGGAAAGAGGTTTTGAATGGGTAACAACAAGCTGACTGGTTGGCCAAGGAGTACAAATTTTAAAAAAAAAAAATTTGTGAAAACACTATTGTGTTGTTGGAACTATATAAAGGTTCCAATGCCCTATTCCTAAGGTAATGATAGTACTCCTATGTAGAGGAAGGATGAGCTTTAAACTCTTAAAGAAACCTATGGGTGACTCTACACACCTATTATAAAGTTTCTCCTATATGTGAGTTTCTGTATACGGCCGCAGACTAGAGACTTGACACCTCTAGCAAACTCACAAGAATAAGATATATGCGCACGGCCAAAAATGTGCAACACCGTGTCGTAGTTAACTGTATCATGTGTGCACCGTTCAATGCTGGGCCAAAAGGAATGTAGTTCAAGACCTGGTTCACTTCATTCCTTCCAGCAGAGTTCCGTGTACTAAGTGTGTTGAGCACTGCTCTTCCCTGACCGCGTGATATAAACTTCAAGCAGCAGTTTTATTTCTTTTATCGTATGTTTTCTATTTTCTCGTTCGTTCGTTTTCAAGATTTATTGGATTTAGTGGGGAATTGTTGGATTAAATAATTAAATATTAATTAATTAATTAAATCTAAAAATCTCTCATAAATCCTCTCACGCACACAACGTGTGTACTCGACTATTTTTGGTGGAGAATTAATTTACTATTCTTTAAATTAATCCACTTACCTATTTTGAGCATCTATTAATAGTTTCCAAATATTTAATTAAATATTTAGATAAAACTATTAATATTTTAATCAGTGAGTTTTCCCTATAAAAGGGAGGCTAGGATATTGTGTTAAAACACATCAAGAGACTCTCAGAATCTCTAGCTCTGAAATTTCTCTCCAAATTCTCTTTCTCCAATTTTGCTGCTAGAAGTTGAAAGTTGCTCCGACAGGGCTTCCACTGTCGCACCGGCAGGAAGCTAGCCCTGGTTGTATCTTCAAGGCGGATCTTCGATTAAGCCCGTGTGTGAGACGAAAATTGCCTTACGACAGATGATACGTCGCCTCCAGGTTTTTTTAATTAATGCAGTTTTATTTCATTGTTGGTAGTTTTATCTTTGCAGGAATTAAAATTGACAACAGCAAATTGACAACAGCAGCCGGGAGAATCCGAAACCAGAAAACGACGGAAGAAAACCCGCCGCGTCCCCGCGTTCGTCAATGGCGACGACGAACGACGGTGAAGCGGAAGAGCAAGAAGAAGTCCCGGAAATAGAAATCCAGAAAAAGCCAGGAACCGAAAATCCAAGTCCTTTATCAGATCCGTCCCCGTCGACGGCAAGAAATCCGGCCGCGATGAAAACCAGGGGAAGGCAGGACTTACAGGAACACGCCAGAAGAATCGCACCAGGTCGGAAACGCGACGACGCCTCCGCGGAATGGGGCAAGGGAGAGGTCAAGCTCGGTCCGCCCTCATCCAACCCTCTGCGGCTGCCCGTCCCGTCGGCAGTCACCGCACGGACGAACCCCCACTCGTCCGTTCGAGCTTTTCTCCCAGTTCAGCGATTGAGGAAGAAGACGCCTCTTCTTTCGTCTCCAAAACAGAAAGCCAGTGAGTGAGAAAGAGAGAGAGAGTGTGCCCAGAGAGAGTCCCCCGCTCCCTCAAATCCTCCCGTCTTCTTCTGTCAAATCGCCTATGCCGAGTCCTCCTTTTCACCTGCTCTGCCACGCCTCAGTTCAGAAGCAATTACAGCTCCTGCGTGAGAGCCGTTCGCTGCTGCGAACGAATTAATCCACGCAAGCTCCACGTGGATTAGGGCTAATAAAGATGGATCCAGACGAGTCAGCAGTCGTGGCCCCCAGCCACGCGTCCTGCCACCGCGACTCTACTCTAGCCTCATACGCACCAACATACACCCAATGCAACGCTACTCATAACTCAATAGGTCCTGATCCGTAAGCGGTCACCGCGTGTAAGTACGAGGCTGTGACGTTTGCTACACGTTGACAATGGAGTCAACAGATTGCCACGCGTCACCCGTCGTACCGAAACACGTACTTTCGCATGGTCAACGACACAGTAGACCTACGTCTCTTGTGCGCTCCGACGCACTCGATGGAATAACGTGCAATGTCGTATCGGGCCCCGCAAGCCCACGACGGCCCAATCTACGAGGGCCCAAATAACAAAGCCACTGAACGGGCCTCAGCTCAAAGGCCGTAAGCGAATAAACAACACAATATAATATAAAATATAATTATATTATATTAAGTCCATAATACAGAGTGAAAATACATAATCACCTATCAGAGGTCTGGGGGAGACTCTCTTAAAAATAGAAACTGTCAAAAATTAGAAAAAAAAAAAAGCTTATATCCAAATTTACAGTAGAGCCAAATCGAGCCCTTATTTTAAGCAGGGCAGTCCAAATGCCTTTCACATATCGTAAAGCATCATAAAGCATGAATTCGACCGCCAGCCAATAGCATGAGATGCGATAGTTAAATTGAGGCGAAAAAATATATAAGAAAAAAAAGGAAAAAAAAATCTAATAAAAAAATAAAAAAATAGAAGAAAAAAAAAATCACCACTCATTAAGCTTGAATTAGAAACGAGTAATATATCTTGAAAAAATTTTATTAATGATAAAAAAATTATATATAATAACAAGCTAAAATAGGTTGCGTGACACAATATTAACACAAAAATTGGGTAATGTTAAAAGGGTAACTTATATTAACAATTAATGTGTAATAATTGTCAAATCCTATGTTTTTTATTCTTAAATTCACAAATTCCTAAAATCAATGCTAACGAGGTTGGATTTATAAAAAAAATCATTTTGATTCAATAAAAATATGAAAGATAAGGTGCTATTTGTTATACTTAAAAAAGAGACTATTAGGAATGTGAAATTACCTATGATCTAAATTGTTTGGGCAAACCCATCAAATCTCATCTTTTCCGTAATACAGTCAGCAGCAACCCCACCGGTTCAATAATGCCATGTCAGCTACAGAAGTACCGACCCCACAGCCGGCAGGGGTAGACACGACAGCTGGAAATTCTGCGAAAAGCCAGTTGGAAATAATTTTATGTCCCACGAAGGAATCCACCCGCTCCGCCTCTGCAATATTTGTTTATGCACGGTGCAATCAGAGCTGGGTATATTCGGCGTAACTGATTTCCTGGTCCCGAAACGGCAACGACACAGTAAATAATTATTTATCAATTTTTTATAAACCGAAAATGAATAACCGAGCCCGCTCCTTCCTTTTCCAACGGTCATATTTCCCCCTTCTCTCCAAAACCAGCGTACCCCCACCCCTGTTGGCCGTTTGGCCTCACACTTTGATCCTTCACCTCCACCTCCACCAAGCTTCTTCCCCACCCCCACCCCTCTCTCTCTGCTCTGCTATCATGAAGAAGAAGCTCTAAGCTTCTCAAGCGGCCTCTCTCCCTCTCTGGAGAACCCTCGAGAGAGGCAGATAGTGTGATCTAAATCTAGAGAGAGAGAGTGAGAGAGAGCAATCTCTCAATGGGGTGCTTTCTTGGCTGCTTCAAGGTGCCCAAGGATCGGAAGCGCCGTCGACCGCCCAAGAAATCGCTTCCGATCGATCATCGGGTATGCTTGATCCATCCTACTGTTCGGTTGCTTTGTTTGGCTGAGATTGCGTGTTATGAGGCGTGATGTTGTGTCCGGACTTGTCGAAGGTGCAGGAATGCTGCAGGGCTCTGCAGCCGAGCCTCTCGCCGAAGCAGATCACGCCGGACCTTCCGCCCGCCGCGGAAATAGCTGCCGATGCCGCTCCCCCGGAGCACAAGTACAGGTTTCTCGCTCGATTAGGGGTTCGTCGCGGCTTGGTTTGAGGAGTACTTTTGAGAATTATTTGCCTTTCCTTTTTTGGGTTTTGTTTTCAGGGACAATGTTAAGCAAGGGAGCGGCGTCAACGTTAGGAAGAAGGTGACGTTCGATTTGAACGTTAGGACGTACGAGGCTGCAGCATACGAGGAAGATCCAGATTGTGCGTCGGAAGAAGGCAAAGGGAGTGAGGAAATAGACGAGAGGACGCTAGAGGAAGAGAGAGTCGAATCTTCCCCAAAGTTGAGAGCGTTCCCTGTGAATCATAGGTATCAGAACTGTGAGAGCAGCGATGACGACGGCAGCAGCGAATGTGGAGAAGATGATGAATCTGATAGTGAATTTGACGGGGAAGAAGAAGAGGACGGGATCGAAGAAAACGAGGAAGAGTCCTATGATTCGTTCTTTTCCCTTCCAATCGATAAAGAGCCGCAAGGACTTCCAGAGGTTAATAGTCCAAAACCTAATTCTGCACCTTCCCCTGCACTAGACACACCCCCAATCCTTGTCGCCGGTGGCACCACCAAGCGCGACCGTAGCCAATTCGTGCACCCGGTTCTGAATCCGGTCGAGAACTTGTCGCAATGGAAGGAAGTCAAAGTCCGTACCGCGCCGGTAAAGAATCTGAAGAAGGAAAACATCTCCTCCGAGCAGGAAAACAACAAATTGACCTTTGTCGCAGAGCCGGCGATCAAGGTCAAGACCCGAGAACCAATTTGCTCAACCAAACAGGAGGTCTCCGTGGACGCCAGCCTCTCGAACTGGTTGCCGTCGTCGGACAATTCAACCGCAGCGGGGCCTCAGGCGAGCAATTCGCCACGATCCTACTCGTCATTTAGCCGGGAGGACCACCCAATTCTCGGTGCATTGACGATCGAAGACATCAAGCAGTCCTCGGTAACGTCATCGCCAAGGAGGTCTCCGAGCAGGAGCCCGCCGGCGGCGGACGAGATTCCAATTCTGGGCACGGTGGGTCGATACTGGAATTGCAAGGAGCAGCGAGATGATTCAGCTACTTCAAGAGGTGAAATGAAAGGGATTCCAAACGCCACAAGCAAATATCAAGAGGTAAATTAGCTAAGCTCAGCTGAATTTGGTGCTAAAGCGTGAAAATTTTCTTACAAATTGTTTGTTTGTTCCAGGATAAGATTGTGAACTTGCACACAACTCCATTTGATGTGCGCCTCGAAATAGCTCTCAGAAATGGCGTTGCTTGATCAATCTGTTACTTTTGATCCTTCTGTTGGCTTTCTTGTAAGCTCTCACGTTGGTGTGTGTTCAATTTAGCCTGTGTAGAAAGAAATAAGTAGACTACCTTAATGAGTGGAACCCTGTATTGATTGGTTTGTTCTTGATTTGTTAATGTGTAATCAAATTTTCTTTTACTTCTATCGTTGAGTAAATGTGGGTTGATTAGTGCATATATTATCAATCTTTGCAATCGGCTCCAAATGTCTGGTCTTCCTAAGCACAATATTTTTGAGATATTGTTATCAACGAAAAAGTTCTTATTGGTTGAATGAATCTTCCTATTAACGGTGAATTTCTCGAATGATTTCTAAAGTAAGACATATATTCTAAGTTACGCATTCAGTATTTAATTTAAAGTCTTTAAATTATGTAAATTCTAATCCAATTCGTTTGTTGTATTGAATGATTTGTATGCATTTCTAAGTTATGAATTTATTTTAAATTGTATGTTCATTTTTAACTTATCTTGCATCTTTAAATTATGATGTAATTCAAGAAATTAAATCAAATTATATCCATAGTTTAAAGATTTAAATTAAATCATTACAATCTATATAATAAGAATTAATCTGATCATAGGCGATCGATATCTGTCTGTCCTAAGATGTTGATTCGCTTGGTACGTATTGTCAACTGTAAATTTGCGATCAGTTTAAAGTTGGTTGATTCGCTTGATGGTTGGTGATCAATCGTACCAAATTACCTGAACAAAGGTGTATTGTTTTGGCATTAAATGGTATGTTCGCTAAGCATCAGAATTTGAATTTTCATGTCTTCATCTCCAAATCTATCCCATTGAAAGGATGCGTCGTTAGCGAAACTTTTTGCTCATATCTTTGCGCTCGTCGATATTTGATTATTGAAATTGGAGCTAGGGGAAGAAGAACTCGTCGGTAGTTTGCATTTCAATGTATTGAATCTTTGGTTTCGCAGAAAGAACTCGCTTCATTCATAAGATTTTTTTGGTTTTTCTCTAGAACGCTTAAATTTGTGATTAAACGAAACGTTTTTACTTTGTAAACAAAATATTTCTATTTAAATCAATAAAAATAATAAAATTAAATTGCAGAAATTGAGAATAAAAAACCTAAAGGCACAGCTGTCCTTAGTGAATATCTAATCTCTTATTAGAGCTTAATCCAAATATAACACTCAAGGATACAATGACTGGTACCTTTTCAACTCTGAGCAACAACAAAAAAAACTATAGGAGAGATTATGCTGGCTATGCACTGTCTGCTGTATCTATACCAGGGATCATGTCTATTTATAGGCTAAACCCGCTTAGTTAGAATCATTATATTAAATTTGACGGCTACCACGGATTTGCCACTAATAGCATTATATAAATTAAAATAATCAAATAATAGCAAGTAAAATAAATAAAATATTAATCGAGCAAAAAAAATAATTTTATAAATTCCAACATTGACTGTGTGAGGGAAAGAGCCTTGGTTTGCTCGGAGATATGTTGGCTCAAAAAAGTTGAGTATGCTGAAACTACCATAAGCTCAATCATGGCAGCTAGCTATTACAATCTTCTTTATTCTGGAACCACTAGAGTGCTTTGCAAGAGTGCGTGAGCAACTTGTGATCATCCCCAATGGGATTATGGAACCATCATAATGCACTCTTATGTTTGGGCAAACATATATGATTCATAGATTTACAAATGATATTGATGCAAAGTCCTTCATATGTTGCATCGGCTAAGCTTCTAGCTGTTAATAGAGGAATAACACATTATACTTTCAGATAGGTGAACCTGGCAGGTAAATCCAGAGTTCTATTTTCCTGGATAGAAGTGTAACTGATCAAACTTGAGTCCAGGGGATAAATCCATGGCGCAAAGCAGCAGTCCACACTTTGTCTATATCCTCAATTTTGTCTCCACACTCATGCGAATCCCATCCCTCCAGTGCATGTACTATACCAGCGACACGGCATGCACTTATGACCCTTCTTGGTAGCCAGTTCTGTCGAGCATACAAGTATAAAATTCCTTTGTGAAACACAATAACCTTTTGATGTTTTCTGAATGTGGAAAATTATTCAAGTTGAAAAAAGTAAATATGCAACACATTGTACCTCGCATGAGTGCATGTTCTCCAGCGTGTTTGGAATTTTCATTGCTGGAGTCGTGCAATAAGTGCAATCCTTCCGCACTTTCTTTGGAGGAAACATTGAAAAAGGGATAAACAGTGTCTTCTTTGGAGCTGTTCTTTGTTCTGCATCTCCCAAGCCATCTCCTACTATCCATACCTGGGGATTGATTACATATTAATTGTTATTCTATGTCATATGGATGATCACAACTGTTTTCATTGTATGAAGTTTTGTGAACCAATTTTCTGTGTCTTTCTTGGTTGTTCATAGTTTTCTGTCGATGATTGTTATGAACATTTCCAGTTATACATTTCTTGTATCACCATGTAATTGTGATTCAAAATATTAGCTTACCTGAGCGTTGCAGTTGTTTGTAAACAATAGATTATGTGCCGCACTTTCTGGAATTGTAGACTTGATCATATAGTATTCTTGCTTATGATTCATCATTACCTGATACAATGAATGTGGTAAGAAACAACTTTACTTAACCAACAGAAGCAATAATTTTAGCTCATGACTATTCTGTTTACAGGACTACTAAACATGGTTGAACACTCAGATTGGTAAAGCAAGTTTTCATACCTCGACACCCTTTTGGCACAACGCTGAAGCTACTCTGTATGCTATCTTTGAGAAATTTCCACCACGTACGATGACTTTTCTTGTTTCTGGAGGTATACTATTAATAATAACAGCTGCTGCTAAGCTGCTTCCATCGACTATTTTTAATCTCAATTTTGGATACTTCTGAAGATAAATTCCACCACTTCCATTAAGTTCTGCTGCCTGAAAGTATGCAAATCTTTTGTAACCTTACAAAAGACACTTGATTGAATTCCTTTATGATGTCCAAAATTTTACTACTTTCTTCTCTGCCGTCGGCATTTTCTGGTTAGATGTTATTAGTTCTGGCAGCAAGTTTTCTTTTGTGGTCTTCAGTTGCATAGTTAAGGACTGTACAACTGATGCTAGATAAGATAATTCCAGAAATTTGTAAACGTTTATCTAGTGAACTTCAATGCTATTCTGGTTCATATGTTTGTAAGCAGAAACCATTCATGAATATAGTTTTTCTTTTTTACCCCTACTTCTTAAGAAGAACAAAAGTATTCCAAGTGGATGTAAAACGGTGTACCACTTAATTTTCAATTCCTGTTTAAGTATATACCTTCAAATTAGCAATTACCTTAGAGGTATAAGTAATATAATATCACATACAAGGCTTGCGCTATTAATTATATCAACATGTGTTCAGCCAATTGAGTTGTTAGTCAGTTGATGAATGGAAACTAATGAATGAAAACTCGGGAAATCTACAACTTACAAAGTTGTGATACATGAAAACAACTCAAAGAGGTCCTAATGAACAATACTTAAACAAAAACTTTCTATTGAAAAATGGTTTGTTAGCATCACTGTTATTTTATCCATAGTTTTAAATTCCAATTTGTATGCGTGCCATGCCGATCAATTGTCAAACCGAAATGTATACAATACTAATGGTACCAATCAATTTTAATTAAATTTTTGTATATGTATATATATTACACTAGTACCAATACACAGATAGGCTAGTACAAACTGGTTGAACCACCGGGTATGAACTGATTTTTTAAACCACATCAATGTATTTCTTTTTTATCTATATATCTTCAATTCTGTTTTTTATCAAGTGTGCATCTCATGGTCTAACTTGCTGATTCTTTCTGTAGAAGAGTTTGCCTTCAGTTCATAATAAAGCAAGAGAAGGCAATGATCGTACCTGATTTAGGAGCCCCAAAGTGAGAACTTTGACTCCTTTATCCTCGGCCTCTAAAATTGCCCTTTCAATTAAACTATTGATTGCATGTCTTTCCCCAGATATGCCATACTACAAGATCAACAATTAATTACATAAATAAATTTAACCACAATCTGACATTTGAAAACCTTAGGCAAGGGAAAATAATTTCTTACTTGGAATTTGAACCTTGGTATTGCCCATGTTTGCATTTTGATTTTCTTGAAACTATTGTTCTCTACAGTGAAGGAACTGTTTATCCACGTAGCTAATATTGAGATCCATGCCAGCGGCCATAATAGCAAGACAAACTTGGAATTGTATGGCTTAGATGCTAATGAAGCAAATCCAAGCCTTATATGATAAATTGACTGCAAGGTTGTAAGATGTGTAAGGTGAACTACATGAGGTAATTCTTCCTTTCCTTTTAGTGATCTCTCATATAGATCATCTGATGACTTGTCCATGGTGCCGTATATGTAGTCATAGAATGGCATGAACAAGGAATAGTTTGTTCGAAACTGTGTGTGATGAAGAGAATGGAACCTGTGCAGTAAAACAAAATTTTATTAATGGAATAATCAAACTCTTGACTGATCCACAATCTGGTGTTTGAAAGCACAGTCCAGCCTCTTTTCCCCATCTACATGTATCAATGTGCAATATCACTGTAAATTTTCCTAACTTTTGAAGACAATTCTGATGCTGATGAAAATGTGGGATTGAAACTATTGTCCTTGATAGCGCCACTAAACCAAGTTCTTTCCTTTCAAATAAAAGTAAATTTGTGTTATCGGTATATATACTTACGAGGGAGTGTACATGAGGTACTTCAGAGGTGGGAACATATTAAATAGAGATTTAGGAACCAGCTCAAAGTTGCAGTGTCCCATATTGTTCATGAAGTCAATATATGCAACATAGAACACCAAAGCCAGATTTGAACCAGTTCCAGTGAGTACACTTGACAACATTGGGATAGCAAAAAGCATGTAATACACAATATGCTCTGCAAATGGATGAATGACAGCTGCCAAAGTAAAAAAACAAAAAGAAAATCAGCATCAGATTGTGTGAGAAGCAAGTTTACATTATATGAAGTACTGAAAAACAATGTACAATAGCCTAACTAGATTATGAATTCATTGCCAAAACCATTCTCAACTTTCCAGATAAGTTTTTCAGATCTTGTCTTCGAGTACTTTGTTTATGCAAATCTGTAAATGTTTGATTTTTGCATTTTTGTGTAATGCATCATTGGTTTATGCTAAAACATACAACACACAAGCACATAAACTCTGAGATAGATACAAATGTGTACAGAAAATTAGAAACCTTCTTCCAAAACCATAAAGTTTGAAATAGGAACTCACTAGTCGTCCCAATGCATATTTTCCCTTATTGTTCAGCTTATCCTAAAGAGTAAAAACTTTTATTACTAATTTTCCAGCATTATCCAGAAAGTATTCCGATATTCTTCTAAGAGTTACTATGTTGGTGTATAACTTTATATTGATGCTAGAAGTGGCCTGATACAGATCAGTAAAGAAATAGCAAATAGTGCTACATCCTATCAGTGCAATGTCTTATTACAAACTAATGGTTTTTTGCTCTTAGCTTTGTGGCTCTATCCTTACAAAACATGTGATATCTGTAATCTCAAGCATAATGCATCTGTGGACATTATAATCACCTAGTTGTTTGCTGCATATGCTTATTTGACTGTACACTACTTGCAGTATAAGTTGCATCAGTATGGTAACAGACAAATCTTATTCGACTCGTATCCAGTCTTAAGGATGGAGAAGAGTACATAATCTTACATGTAATTGGCTCTGTAACAATAGAGGCATGATGATGGGAGTGATATCGAGAGTAGAGGAAGTGATGGTGAAGTGCTCTGTGAAACCAGTAGTAGAGGAACTCCACAGGGCCCATATGGAGTAGAGCTATCATCAAGACTCCATCTGTTCTCCACAGCGGAAGGTTCTTTGCTTGTTGAATATACATATTGCCCATATAAAACAGAATCCCGTTGAAGATGATTTGATCGTCCCTGTCGCACATTCTAGTCAAATCAGGTGATGTAAAATACAAAACTGACATAATTGAAGTATTTTCTACTTAGTCGCTGACTTGGATCTAGAGTCAGGATTGGAGTATAAAACGAAAGAATGAACATATGCTTCAGACTAAAATTAGGGTTTAAAACAGACAGCAAACTAAGATATGCCAAACAGAGTCAGTACAGAAGCTATGCACTTCAATAGTAGTTCATGGCATAAATATAATTCCATTAATGTATGATGCTACTAATCTTTTCCTTGTGCGTAGTTACAGGATGAATGAATTCATAGCTAAAAAGGGAATAGGATGAGATCTCACCAGTTCCTTTCCCTATCCACCTGCTCAAACTCGATACTCTTATCGACAATCCGGTTCTTGCTGCGAGCATTCTGAAAGCGAGCTATGCTAATCCAGATTTGGTTGTGCAGCATCCTCAGCAGCAAAGCAGGGAGGATGGCGACATATGTGAAGTCCACCTCCCTCCAATCCTTGGCAGCAACCAAGTACAGACTATGCAGTGCCCATGGCGCCAACACCACATACTGAAACAAATAGATGATTCTACTCTGTCAGGTATCTATATGCAGAGACTAGAGCATCACTACACTTCGCTTTGTTTAATTCAAAATTTTCAGACGGCTATATACTTGAACTTTAGGCTATTATAGGGGTACTTTGCCTGTTTTCTTCCACTGTTTTGGAAGTTAAATATAAGTTTCTCATTAGCAGTGAGAAAATTTTGGCAGCTGGGTACCCTACTGCCCGATCACGCAGCAGGGTGGTACCTTGTGAGTACATTTCACAATCATTGTGAAAATCGACTATATTTCACAATAATTAGAATTTCACGATAATTTATTTCACGATGATTATGAAATGTACTCACAAGGAATCACGCTGCTGCGTGATCAGTACCCAGCTGCCAAAATTTTTTCATTAGTAGTCAATAACAAGTTTCAAAGAAACAGTGTGCTAGTTCACGCTCAGATTGATACTATCGATACCATACTATGGTACTAAGCAGGCAGAAAAGAAGAGAAAAATAAGGAAAAAAAGACGAAAAAAAAAAAAAAGGAAAAACACCATGTCCGCTGCAGCTTGAGGATTCATTTCAGATCACTATCGAACTGATATGAACGGACAAAATCAATTAATTCGGACCAATTCCTTGAACCTTAGTCCCTATTATTTGGTTAAGAAACAGTGTCACTTTTAGAATGAGTTGTGAATATTCAGATTAGGTCTGTTGTTGGTCTATTTAAAACAAGGCATTTATCTGAGTGGTTGAGTTTTTCAGAGAATTTTAGGAGATATAAAATCCTCTATATATGGAGAATGTGTTAGAGGTGGCCACGGGTCCACTTCGGCCTAACATGAGCTATGACTGATCTTCTTGTCTTGCCTGACTTAAGAAGCACTCTAGCTATGAACGGCACACGAATATAGTTAGCAGTCAAATCAATTTCATTCATTGAATAAAAAATTATTATAAATATAAAAGCTTATAAATATATATATAAAATATCAAAAAAATAAAAATTATATAAATTTATTAAAATTTTATTAAGGTATAATAACAACAATATAAAAATTTTAAAAAATACAAAAAAAAAACGATGGGAAAGTAGGCCGTGCCGGGCACGTGTGCTTGGCTCGACCCATGTGCAGTCCATGACTCAGACTAGTGCCACGCCGCCCGTAACCCGTTGACTGACAAAACAAATCGTGCTAATTGTCCTCACTAAGTCTTAAATTTGCATAACAATTCGAGTCATCGACTTACACAGACAATACCCAAGAGGGAGAGGGAGGGTGTAAGATAGTAAAATGTGAGTACTGGGCCCTACTGGGGTAAATTTGCCTAGACAAGAACAGAATAAATCATAATAATGTATGTTGGATGCGGAATGAAAAAAGCGAGTTGTAATTGTTTTGGTCAAAGTCTCTTCCAATTTTGATTAGATGCCCCTATCCTTCACAACTTTTTGTGTTTGATAATTTCAGGAATACTCTGTACTTTTTTGCATTTAATGCTCCACAACCTTCTTTCGTGAAGAAAAAAAAAAGAAGGTTTGTTTTATTGAAAGCTAATACGTTCTGTCACTAACTCATTTCTAAGGATAGGAAACGTAGCCTCTTCCTTTCTAGACTGACCCTATCACTACTACTGTATTTGTCAAAAAAGCTCAAAAAAAAAAAGATTAAAAAAAAAGTATTTTTCATATATGTTCTCTCATTTTACTTACATCAAAATAGAATATAATTTCATCTGTGTTTTTATCATTTTTAATTAGATTATCTTCCTTTTGGTCTGAACAAAAAAATTCTTGACTTGGATCAGACACAGAACAGAGAGAAAAATATATAATTTTTTTTTTCAACGTTGCTCCGGCTGAGCTAAGTTTCTACTTTCTAATGTGTAGAGTTTCTCAGTTCTTCAAACCAGAAAGATTGAGCACATTTGTGAGATCTATTAAGAAAAAGCAAGCTCCTGAAGTCTAGGAATGGCACACAAGAAGAAGCAGAAGAATACGAAGTAAGTTATTCTCAAACTAAAGTCAACCGCAGTTGGGTTCATCACCACTAACGAGCAGATCAGAGGAATGGAGAAAGGATAGCACCTTGAAGTTGCCAAGCCTCTGCCATGGCCATTCAGTGAGGAGGCCAGGTCTGGACGCCATGTCTCTCTCTCTCTCTGGGTGGCGAATCTCTATGAAGTATGGCTGTATTTTATAGGCGAGCAGAGAGGAGAGGAAGGGAGAGGGTTGGAGGTTGAGGCTGGTGGTGTTGCAATAAACATGAGCGAGGTATTTAATGCGAGAGGGAGCAGATTCAAGGCTGAGGACTGAGGCTGAGCACAGCCGTGCAGGCCTGCTGCAGCAGCGAGGAGAGAGATGGAGGAAGGGGAAGGTTGCCACCGAGGGCGGCGAGCGGGTCTCTGAAGCTTTTTATTTCTTTTAACTCAAAAAAGTCATCGCCACGGCGGGCCCGGTCAACTCGCAGCGGGCCAGCTCACTCGCGCATACGCCAGCCAATCCGTTACGGCGTCGTCGCTTCGATTAGCTGACCTCGATTATTCTAACTTTATTTTATTATTAATAATTTTTATAAAAAAATATTGTAAATTCCGTGAAGTGTGACCGCATTATTTTATATATACTAAGTCTCATTAATTATTATTAAAGAGGCAATTAGCCAATTATTTATATATTTATGTATCCCTCTCCTACCGCATGAAGTAGCGCACGAATCTCTAAATTCTTATATATTAAATTATTGAAAGACTTTTGTTAAATTATCGTTCATACACCTTTTGCATTTATCATTAATAAATTTTTTGCCAACGATAATTATCATTAATAATTTTAATTTAAAATATATAGATATGTCAATAAATCTTATTTTTTTTTTCTCATTTAGCGCGAGTAAATTTAAATACTCCACTAGTTACACAGCTTTGGCTGCTTCCCGCCATTTATAGTTAGAACCTTATTGGGGGACGGAGAAATTTTCTACGCGCATGTGTGCGCTTAAAAGTGGAAAAACGGGTGGCTTAAGTTTTATGTTAAAAAATATTTTTTTTTAATTTTTTTTTAGAAATACTCTATTTCTTATAATATATCCAATGGTATTAAATTTAAGGTATTTTAGATTATATACATGTATGAAATACACTATGCAAAATTACATATAAGATAAAAAAAATATTTTATATATAAATTTGTATAGAGTTTGTATAGGGTATTTCATACATGTATATAATCTAAAATACCCTAAATTTAATACCATTGGATAGATTATAAAGAATAGAGTATTTCTAAAAAAAAAATTAAAAAAAAATATTTTTTAACATAAAACTTAAGCCACCCGTTTTTCCACTTTTAAGCGCACACATGCGCGTAGAAAATTTCTCCTTTGGGGACCTTTTTCTCTTAGCCCCTAGGCTTTCTATAAATTTTAAATTAGCCTATTGACTAGCTAGTTAGAACCTTAATCTGGCACATTTTGAATGTCGGTTATGATTTGATGATATTTTTACTGTATAAAAATTCTAATTAATTTTTCACGTCTATTGTGCTCGAATTGACATCCCATCTTTGATATTCTTTTTATTTTTTTTTATTTATCTTAAATCGACACAAAAGTATTATTTTATCATCTCAAATCCTCATATAATTAACATCCAAGGGTCTTAATTGCAATAGAGCTTTAGAATTTGTTTGGCGAGTTTGCAAGGCAAGGGCCAGATCAAAATCGAGAGGGGTCATTTTCAAATTTCATAAAATATAAAAGTCAAATCAAGAAAAAAAATGAAAGAAATACTAGGTCAACAATGATAACAGTCTACTTTAATCGACACATGATTAAAAAGACTTCGGTTTTTCTCTTTAGAAACCCCCAACTTAATCCATATTACATTCTCGTCGTAGGTGTGACTAGGGATGTCCGATACCAATTGATCAGTTAAAAGTGGGGGAATGCAAAGAGAAACCATCCGTACGATAAGAATTAAGACCAGAAAGATATGAATAACGTGGTCGATTGCCCCGGCCTTTAATTATTTAGACACTAGAGGTTTTTATAATAAATGTACGTCTTTCTCTTGTCGTGCAATTGAATTAATTAGGTTTCCTCTGTCGTTATTTTGATTTTCGAAAAGGTAACATTTGAAAAAAATATTGTACTATTAAATAAGAGGAGAGAGGCGATCAAAGGAATTTTGGAAAGATTACTATCACATCTTTTTATCATATATACTTTAAGGTTTGTGTTACATGTGAATTTTAAATTTGAGTATGAATAACACAAATCTCAAAGTAGAATGAAAGAACACTCATCATCAAATTTCTATCTAGATAGAGACATGTCTAGAATTTTTTTGAGGGGACACAAGCTTTCATAATCATACAAGAGTCGGTGGATGAGGGTGGCTGAGGATGTCAATTTGACTCCGTATAGAGGAAACTCGATCTAACCTAACCGATTTATGATGAGTTTGCGTATTCAATTAATTAAATATGATACGTCCATCTTGATGAGTCAAATTTGAATTTGTTTTCAGTTATAAGTATGATTATTTTATACCTATTTTTTTTAAAAAAATATTTTTTAGACTCATCATCAAATTTCTATCTAGATAGAGACATGTCTAGAATTTTTTTGAGGGGACACAAGCTTTCATAATCATACAAGAGTCGGTAGATGAGGGTGGCTAAGGATGTCAATTTAACTCCGTATAGAGGAAACTCGACCTAACCTAACCAATTTATGATGAGTTTGCGTATTCAATTAATTAAATATGATAGGTCCATCTTGATGAGTCAAATTTGAATTTGTTTTCATTATAAGTATGATTATTTTATACCTATATTTTTTTAAAAAATATTTTTTAGTATTAAAATTTTAAAGTATTTAAAATAATAATATTTAAAATTTTGATCGCAATCGAGTGAAATACCATTTTTAGAAAATAGCGATTTTATTGAATACTTCTTTTGGTATTTTTGCTCAAAACAAGACGTGAGAACGGGGCCAATAGGCCTCATAAAATTTGAGAAAAAAAACTAAAGTATAAATTTAATGTTACATTTAATAAAATTAAATTTTAATTATAATGATATCTAATAAAAAAATATCATATGATTAACAAGGTCAAAAGTCTAATAGGTTTAAAATATTAAGGGCCCATTTGGGCGGTGCTTTGACGGACATTAGAAGCGAACACTGAGCTTATGTTTGCTTAGAAGTTAGCAGCTTCTGCAAAATAGTTTGAGCTTTGGTATTGTTGACTAAGGCCTGTTTGGCCCCGCTTTGAAGCTGATTTTAATCAGCTTTTAAGTAGAAAATAGTTAGAAAAACTGTTTAGTAATTGAAAGCAAAAGCAGAAAAAATAGCAAAAAAGCAGAAGTTCTGAAAGCTACAATTTGATGCTTTTACAATTTCTGCTTTTCCAAAAAAGTAATTTACATAATTCTATTTAAAATTTTAAGTATTATTATTTTAAAAAATTTAAAATTTTAACACTAAAGGAAAATAAAAATATATTATTATTTTAAATAATTTTAAAAAATATATTTATTTATTATTTTAAATTTTGACAGTAGTTAAAAAGTTATTAACCAAACATCTTATAAATTTTAAAAATGCAGCACAATACAGTACAGTGCAGTTTAGCACAGTTATAAAGCTATTAACGGCAGGGCCAAACAGGCCCTCAAGCAGTTGCTGTCCTATAACATCACATGCTTTCGTGCTATATAGTATGTAAATTTATATATTTATTTATAAAATACATAAATTTAATATAAATATAAATATATTTAAAAATAATATTATATATGTTATAAATTTAATATTACATAATAATTTTCAATTAACTACTATAAAAAATTTAACCAATAAAATAAAATAATTAATTAAATATATATTTTTAAAAAAGATTAATATTTGATCATAAAATATATAATATATAATTTTAATTGTACTATATTTTGTTAATTATATTATATATATTATAATATATTAACTAATATTTTTAATAAAAAGTATACTAAATTTAAATTAATTGCTTTAAAATATAATAATTACTGAATTTTATATTTAATTAATTATCTGATCAAATTAATATATTTTTAAAAAATAATTATTTAAAATATTAAAAAATATTTAATTTATAAATAAATATATCTTTGATAAAATATTATTATTTAATTATAATATTTAAAACTTATAATAATATTAATATTAATAATAATATCAACATTAACAATATATTTACTTTACCAAACATCTTTAAAAGCCGGTGTTACAGTTATATCATAGCTACGACACTTGAATATAGCACTTTAGTTATTGGACATATAATTGAATTTTTTTTCCTTTTCTATATATTAGTTCATAAATAAGCATTAAATTATATTTGTGTTAGATTTAAATTATTAAATAAATATATAAAATTCAAACATTTAATGGCATCATATATCAGATATGAGATATCATATTAGATTTATGTTTAAATTTAAAATAATAAAGAACAACTTGGTATATAGAAATGTCTGTCGTTTTGTTACCAAACCGTGACTTTTTTTTTACCATTGCTATATTTAATCCATTTTCCAACTATTATTACCGGTTATCTGGTTTTTTTACAGTAAACTATTAAGTTTTAATTAACCATTGAGTTTTACATAATTGCCCACGCAAACACTTTGATACTGTCAATGACGGATTCAGGATCGAAGGTATATGGGGGCAGTAGATGTATGGTGACAGTATTGTAAAGATCAAAAAAATTTTTAGTATGGTAAATTATAATTTATATATATAACATAACAAATATACATATATATGTTTAATTACTTTAAACAAATGAGTGAGACATTTGCGGACACTAACATTGTGTTTCCTTGGAATGATATATGAAAGAATTGACGGGATTAATATGTTTTTTTATTATTTTCATTAATGGAAAAATAGAGGTGGGAAAACTAAAGGTGGCAAAAAGTTGATTTTTCCCTCATTTGGTCGTCCACCCAAATCAAGGGAAAAAATTGATGGACGAAACTCTAGCCGTCACCCTCCTCGCCGGCGAACACTTCGCCCTCCTCGCCCTCTTTGCCATCAGCCGGGGCTTCATTCGGCGGACGGACGCTTCAACCTCCTTGCCCTCCAGCAACTCGCCCTCCTCGCCGTTAGCCATAGCCCTTATCTGCTCGCCCTCCTCGCCGTCAGCCAGGACTTCGTTCAGCGGATGCTTCAACCTCCTCGCCCTCCTCGCCGTCAACCAGGGCTTCGTTTGGCGAATGCTTCGACCTCTTCGCCCTTCAGTCGCTCGCTCGTCGCCCTCGGCCCGTTGCCGGCATGCTCAACCTATCACCGATGAGCTGTCTAGTCGTCCAACTTATTGAAAAAGAAATTATGATCACACTGTAAGCCAGCACGTGGCTCCGCCACTCGATGCATGTGCACAAACCAAAATGTACTTACCTAGTGTGACAATGTCCTAACGAAAGACTTTTCATTGCGTTAGGTAACGGTCACTTTGACTTACCCCTTAGCGGATCTTGAACCACAAATCGATCAAAGCGAGCTTTCCATTTAATGAATCATCCAATTCAATTAATCATCAATCCAATAATTTATCAAATAAAACTAATTGTTACTGTCCATAAATAAGAACAACAAACAATTAATTGTGATAGCGATTTCCATAATATTTACACATTTTATTTTTCTTTGTTATAATAAAAATAGAAAAATAGTTAGGCATTTAATTTATGAAAAAATATATATTAATTCTTCCCTCTACCTAATAATTGTGCACCCACTATGAGTCACATTCAATAGAACTTGATTAAGCCTTTTTTTCTGTCATTAAGGGAAGAACTAAACCAAGAATTCTCTTTCTTCACCGTCAATCAAATCACTATTTATAATTTAGAATTCTATTTTCTCATTAATCCAATCATCCCAATCATCGTTCACCTTTTTTCTTGTTCTTTAAGAAGGCGGTCATTTAATGGCGTATATATATATACATCCTTAAGTTTACCAACATATTATATTATTAAGTCGCACATTATTTAATTTAGAGAGGGCAATAAAACTAAGACCCGTCTTTTATAGATTAGGTTTGGGGTTGAGTATGAAGTTTCTAAAATTCTTCCTAAGCACGTCTTATATCGTGAAATTATCATAATGTCCTTAACTATGCTTATCTTAAAAATAAATTTTATATTTTATTGTGACTAATTCCAATCAAGGAATAAAAAAATATAATATTCGATATAGTACCGGTTCAGCGACTCATCGATCTCGGAATAATCATCAGAGCATGGCTCATAGGCGGACGGCAGAGAGAGATAGTGGGCGGAGCTGAAAGCTTTCGCTATCACCAAAAATTTCTTTCTTCTATGTTAGTACTATATCAGTTCGGTAACTCATCGAATAAAACTGTCGGATCAATTTTTTAATCCTTGAATTCCAACAACAAATTCAGTGCACGACACAGAACCGTCGGATCGATTTTTCAATCCTTGAATTCCAACGGCAAATCCCAGTTACACTGTCGTGCATTCTATTGGCAGCATATACGACAGCCACATCTGTCATGCCATTGTGCACTATCACAAAAGGTGACGGTATTTATGTAATTACGTCTGCCGTCCCCGTCCGTTACTTTGGAGCAAAAACTGCCTGTTGACTGTAATTAGTTCTGTGGTAGGCACGCATTCAATTCGTGTCTGTTATTGCTATTGTACGCCGCGATGATTACTTTCTCTCTCCGTTCATGTTAGCCCTATCAATTACTCACTCATTAATAACCGAATCATTCTATACACACGAATGCACGCCACGTACCCAAATTTTATTAATTGAGATGTTGACTAAGGGGGACAGGCTACGTACAAAATTTTAGCGAGCTGGCAGCTCGAAGCCATTGGTTCAAAACCAATCTGATCCGTAAATTTCTGTGCATATTAGTAGGCCAACTAAAATATTGTACAATGTATCAATACAATACGATACGATATCAGATTGGTGAATCTGAGCTAATACTAATCATATTTTGGGTCATAAGTGTGTTTGACCCGTTTACGACATGCAAATTTTGTATCAGATCATGTCGTGTCACGGATTGACTTATATAACTCATCTATCAATAATAATTATTATTGATGGAAAATTTGTCAATGATAGTCATAATTGATAGAAGGTCTATCAACGATAATTATGATTGACAAAAAATCTATCAACAATAATTATAGTTATTAATAATCATAATTGATAGAAGGTCTATCAATAATAATTATGATTGAAAAAAAGTATTTCAATAATAATTATAGTTGATTGAATGTATGTTAATAATCATGATTGATAGAAGGTCTATAAATGATAATCATAATTGACATAAGGTCTATCCACGATAATTATGGTTGACAAAAGATCTATTAACGATAATTATAATTAATGGAAAGTATAATCATGGTTGACAGAAAGTCTATCAATAATAATTATGATTGGTAGAAGGTCTATCAATGATAATTATAGTTAATGAAAAGTCTGTCAACTATAATCATGATTGACATAAAGTATGCCAATGATAATTATGGTTGACAGAAGGTCATTTTTATTAGTTGTGTCATGTCATGTCACACAATACAACTTATTTATTAAATATGTTAATCGTATCGTGTAACCTGTTTAAATAAGTGGGTCGTATTTGTGTTTTATACATTGACGTGTATATATAAACAGATTGTATTCAAGTCAGCGAGTTAAATATAACACAATACAAATATAACCCATGAACATGAATTACCAGCACTACATATTAGCAAAGAGACTAACGTGGGCCACAATATCTACTTTAATCAAAACGCTTATATATGTTACACAGTTAATCCGAGGTTTGGGCTTGAGGGTAGAACTCCATAAAATATATATAAATATAATTTTATCCTGATTAATTTTAATATTATATATATATTAAAAATAAATTATATATATTAAATAAATTATATATATATATATATATATATATATATATATATATATATATATATATATATATATATATATATATATATATAAAGAAATTAAAGAGCTTTAATTACGGGTAGTGGAAGCAGATCTGAAATTTGCACATGAGTGTAGCCAGTGGCCAGGACTGATTGATGCTGCTCATCAATGCCTTTATGTTAGATGGGGCCACAGTAACAGCTTCCCTTGATGCACGCGTTCGTACCCTCATAATGATTGGAGGGGGGGAGTTGACTGAGTTCCAGGGCTTTGTGCATGGACCATAATAATGTGTACTAGGTAGAATGATGGGGAGAATATAACAAAACCTGTGACTATGAGCGGTATAAGGCTGCGAGATATAAACAAGCTTAATAAAACTTTTCTCATGCGTCACATCTGGAGTGTGGTAACTGACAAGCACTCACTTTGGGTAAAGTGGATCCACGAACGATACTTACGATCGGACTCTATCTGGACTGCCAAGCTCTCCGCTAAGACCCCCTGGCCCTTTCGTAGCATCCTATCGGTGCGCGACGCATGTTTAAGGATGGTGGGCTAAACTATCGCAAATGGATCCTCTATTAAGCTATGGCTGGATCCTTGGTTTGATTCTCGCATACTCTCGGATCTAGTCGAGGATTTCCAGTTCGAGAACCCGCCTGGAAAGCACGCTCGTCTTAGCGACTTGATAGTGAACCACAAATGGGAGGTCCCGCCCCCGAGGTCTATTCGCTTATTGGATGTATACAAAACCATCCCTCGTATTCCCATAAATCAAAACCTGCATGCAGACCGTGTCTACCGGAAGCCACTCATCACGGGGCCTTCTCCATAAAATCAGCATATGAAAACTTCTTTCATGACTCCGAAGTGGCTTGGCATAGGATCGTCTGGTTCAAGGGACGAATACCGCGTTACACCATCACGGTCTGGTTACTTTGTCTGAGAAGGCTGAGCCCTAGATCACGGCTTCATAATTGTGGTATTGTTCATACTCCAACTTGTTTGCTTTGTAACTCTGAACCGGAAACGCACAACCACCTTTTCTTTCAATGCAAAGACATTGCCGGGTTTTGGGAGCTTATCCAGCGGGGGTGTGATCTGAGCCCAACTATCAACACCTGGGACATGGTGGAGAGTTTTATTGTAAACAATTGGAATATGAGAGACCGCAAGAAACATTACATTAGCAAGCTCTTCCTATCCGGGGCCATTTATTATATTTGGCGGTACAGAAATGCTGTCTACTTTGGCCATCCAAAAACAGACCTGTTTGCCTATTATACTATTCTACAAACTGAAGTTGCAACGAAAGTGAAGATTTATCTTCGCCCCCAAGATTTGGATCTGACTACTATATCTTACCTACATACTTGGGCGACTTTAGGCCAACCCCAGGCAAAGGGTCCTACTAGCATGGGGCTCTCGGGGTTGTCCTGTAGCTAAGTTGTTTCATCATATGGGTCCTACACAAACATGCTTATGGGGCTGTATTTTTTGCTCCGGGTTTTCCTTGATACCTTCATGCTTTAAGTTTTCAGCCTGTGCTCTTATGTGTTGCTTGCTGCTTATTTCTTTTTGCTCTCTAGCCTTACCTCCTCACAAATGGTTTTTGACACAACTGTACTTCCCAACCATGTTGTTCACCTCCTTACAGATGTTGGCCATTCGTATATCTGGAGCTTCCCGGCCTTACAGCAGATTTGTTCCCCCCGGATATCACACCATGGCTGTTTCCATCTCGAGCGCAAAGCTGCTACTCATCTTTCACGGGATGCAGGCTAAAATGGTGTATCCGATAGCTCCTGTTTTTCCTAGCTGCTGCTCTGCTTCTACAAGGCTCATTGGCTGCTGCTGGATTAAATGTAGATGCTGCACTAGGATGTGTATGTGCTGTAAATTGTGTTTTGGATAGCTGTTTATCCGTTAGTTTTCCTCTTGTTTTTGTTTTTTTTTTAGAGATGTACTCATGCAGCACAGGACCACGCGCTAGTATTACAGGGGAGATGCTGTTAAAATTTTGACTTTGTGTAGGGTGTAGGGGGGCTGAGTGTTGATCAAAACTTTGTACATATCTTTTTTTGGATATTTAATATACTTATCAAAACTTTGTACATATCTTTTTTTGGATATTTAATATACTTCTTCTTGCCTTTGGCAAAAAAAAAAGAATGATGGGGAGAACACAAGTAAATGTGGACAACTTTTATTAAAAAATTATTATATTATTTTTTAAATAATTAGAATATAATTTATTACTTGCATTATTGAATATAGATGGCGAGCTGATTATTTTTTTATTAAAATGGATATCTTTTTTTGATAACTGATCGAAGCATTTAATATAGTTCATATAATTTAATTAAATCAGAGTAACATCGTATACAATACGTTTCGATAATATAGACAAATCTATGAACAACATGGGGGCGGTGGTGGGAGAAAAATTTAAAATTTCTGCTACTAATTTTGCATTTTAATGTGCGAATCATACAATATTAATGCGTTCAGTGTTTTCATAAAGTGGCCATAAAGATATGCATGGTCTTATGCAAGCATGTTATAAGAACCTGTGTTTACAAGAAGATCAGTGGGAGCACCATAATAATTCTTGTTCTATATGATTGATGATGTTCTCCTCACATGGAATGACATCTCAGCTCTTCACATGGTAATGAAGAGGTTTGAGAAGTATTTCAAGAAGAATCATCTAGGGAATGATGCCTACATCCTAGGCATGAGGATCTATAGATAGAGATCCAAGAAAGTCATTACCCTTTAGTCAATCTATGTTCATCCAAGAGTTTCTGGAGAGGTTTATATTGGATGATTCCAAATATTGATACCTTCCAGGTAGATATGGTCTAACTCTCACAAGGATGCTATGTCCTTTGACATAGCTAGAGAGTAATAACATGGGTCTAAAATCCTGTTAGGTACACGCGTATTAACGCGTAATGATTTGAATCATTTCAAAAGTAATTCTAAACTCTAAAATTTCTGCTACTAATTTTGCATTTTAATGTGCGAGTCATACAATATTAATGCGTTTAATTATGAGTTGTCGCGTATTAACGCGTAATGATTTAAATCATTTCAAAAGTAATTCTAAACTCTAAAATTAATTCTGAAATAGTTGAAATGGTGAATTCTAAAATGCTCGAATCTATTATAGGTTAATCTACGACAACTTATAACCGTCCACAGCATATCAATGCTCGATAGTTCATAGCATAAAATTTAAAAATTTCTCCGACATGTAAGGCTATAATAATTGATATAGGACGCTAAGTGTTATGAAAGCAAAATTTAATATCTCAAAATGTAAAAAAAAATTATTGTTGATAATAATATCTCACTAAATCCTCCCTTCATTAATTATTTGTCCATGTTGAAAAAATTATATTTATATATATACACCATATTTTAGTCACAATAGTGGTATTATATATGCAATATATTTTTAAATCAAGTAATTTTACATATTTACACTATGTTTATTTGGATGGATGGATTATGCAAAGGAAAGGAAAAAAGAAAGGAAAAGAAAAATAGATGGATAGAATATGCGATAAGTTTTTCTTCGTTGTGTTTACTTGGAAGGAAAGATAGTTTGAAAGATTAATATATACACCCCCAATTTTTATTTTTTCACTAATATTACATAAATACTATTAATATCATAGAATTATTTAATATTATTTCATACTATTAAATACTAGAAAAATTACTAAATATTATTTAATACTATTAAAAACTATAAAAATTACTAGATATTATTTAATCCTATTAAAAACTATACAAATTACTAGATATTATTTAATCCTATTAAAAACTATGCAAATTACTAAATAAGAAGAGGTTTTAGGGTAACGCTGTCAAACGAAGCGACGCGAGTTGTTTTTCCATCCAATTTGGGCGGATTGTCAAACGGTGGAAAACGAGGAAGTTTTCCATTGTCTTTTTCTTTAATCATTTTCCATCCATCCAAGTAAATGACGGAAAAGTTACTTTTCCACCCGTCCCTCCCAGTTTTCGGTCAAAGTAAACATGGCTTTAGAGAATAATTATTATAAAGGTTAGTTGGCTAGGAATTTTCAGTAAAATAATATTTTTTATTTATAATTTTAAGTGTTTTGAAAGTAGTTTACAAGCCTTAAATTAGGGTAATTCCAATAGGATAGTTTATCCCTTTGTTTTAAATTGGGCTACACTTTGACTCTGGGCCTTAATTTTTTTTAAAGGTCACTTGGGCTTCTGTTCTTATAAGAAGGTCAGTACATTACATTCATATCTGGTAGGATTACAGTCAAGTATGATTTTAGCTGATACTAACCTATCTGAACCCATCTTTGGGTAATTAGATACCTATTAATCAAGTTTAGTTCAAGTATGAGTAGTATATATGTTACCCAAAGTTAGATTTGGGTAGCATAGGATGGATATCTACTATTTAAACTCGTTGACTCATTTTAATTCTATTCGAAATTTAATTATAAGTAGGTTTTTATAGGTTGAGTACCTGAATTTTATTCGGGTAAGTAGATATATAATAAAAATTTTAATAGAATAAATATTTAAGTCATATATTTATAGGATTCATGTAGTAAATGGGTAATTAAATTTTTAATATAATTGATTTCAAAATATTGGGTAGTTAGTCAGGTATAAATAGGAGAAGATTTATCGGGATTCTAAGTATGATTTATATGAAAATAGCAAATACCTACCCATAGCCTTCCTTAGGCCTTGTTTTATGAAAAAAATGAAAAATACATTAAATTTAGACACAAATATCTTTATATTCAATGTGTTTTTTATTCTTTTCCTTATGTATTTTGTCCAAGGACACATTAATATCTAGGCGGAATTGAGTATAGCGGCTCCTGTTGATTATAAAAAACAAAATGATATAATAATATAAATACCATTAATTATATTTCTAGGAAAATAAAATAAAAAATTATATTAATCTTTATTAATTAAAAAATAATAAGTATATAAAGAATAATTATACTGTGATTTATGTAATATATAAGTTTTTTTTCTAACTTTTTTTTTCATGTAATGTATCATTTTCATTTTGTATAAATTGGATGAAAATTACGTAAATTATAGCGTTTGTCTTATTCATATTTAGCTATTTTAACATAGGGATGACCGTATACTTGAATCCGACTTAACCTGGGTTAGATACCTTTTGCATAACCTAACCACAAGTGGAGTTGGTACCTTATTAAATAAAAAAATTATTTATTATATTTTAAATTATTTTATAAAATATAATTTTATTAATTTTTATTATAAAAATATATAGTATTATTATTTCATATATTTAATTTTTTTTTTTTTTTTTGTAAATTCGAGTATTAGATAGTGGGTAATTGTGCCTATAAACCTTCCGATTTATTTAGCTAATTGGGTACCGAACCCAATCATAGATTTATCCTTATGAGATGGGAATAGTTGTCAACCCAATTCCAAGCGATTTTGGTTGTTACAAAGATAACATTACCGGCTGTTTTATTTTTATAACTCTTCTCTGTCGATTGGATATAAACTGTTATAAATTGGTAGCATTCCGTCAAGAGCAACTTGGGTATAGGCCCGATATATACGTGTCCGGTGTCCCCGCTCGTCCGCCCCCGTCCGCTGCCACTTCGCTGCCGTCTTGGCCTCTTCGCCTCTCTTGCACTCCTCACCTGCCGTCTCCGGCGTAGCCTATCTAATTGCTTGTGATTCTTACTCTCGACTGGAAGCCGGTGGATTGAGGCAGATCCTGATCCTGCCGACGTCCTGCTTTAGGTTTCCGATGAACTTGAACGTCTTTACTGCGAAGTCTCTCACAGAGTGAGACTTTCCTAAAGGTCATCCCCCTCAGGGCGAATTACAATTTCTTTCACTTTATTTAATTTTCCAATTCTAGCTTGCATAACGAGTTTTTTTTTAATTCAATGTTTGTTTTTTTGGTGTAAATGGGATCATAGCGGTACATTTCATGCTCGTGCGAGAAGGGCTTTCATTAGAAGTGAACTAGGGGGGAATCAGTCAATGCTCTTCGATATAATAACTTCTCATGAAAATATTGAGACTCAATAAGGCTTGGAGAAAAGTTGCAATTGGTAGTCGCTCCCTGAATATTTGGCGATTTCTTGCATTATATTTAGTCCAAATGTTCAGCCGGGAATTTTCTTGTTTCAGGTTACCGAGGCTGCATTATGGTAAATGGCTGTTGCCTAAATGGAGTCATACGGAAATTCAAGATTAGATTATGTTAGAGGGTCAACTAGATTAAAAAATGATCACGACACTTTGACACCCACTCCCTCCCACCTATCTGTGGGCAATGGGTAAAATCAAATATCTCAACACTTTGTCACCACTCCCTCCCACCTACACATGCTCTGATATGCCAGGATCTAATACGATTTTGTTCCTTAGAGTAAAATATCAGAGGTGAAGTGTTAGGTTAAATTAGATCTTAGCTTTGTCTTAGGTTGATTTAGCCTTATCCAAATTTAAATTGAAGCTTTTCTTCTTTCCAGTTTTATTTTAGGAACTTCCCCTCAGTTGAGTACCACAATTTGTGATAGTTCCTGGAGATGAAGCAGGTAATGCTAGGTGTGTAAGAAGGCTTCCTCCCCAAGAATAATTTCAAGAATTTGAATGACTTTTGCTTGCCACTCATTCAATAGTTGTTTGTCCTTTCAAATTAGTCTCTCCTGTCATCTTCTTCTCAATTACGAGAGCAAGTGTCATGGCTCGCATTACATTGGTGGGTAAAAAAGCTCACATTCTCTCTTTGATATTAGAATTTATGCTTTTAAAAAATATCCCACATTATTTTTTTGGAAGATTGGGTGTTTGCTGATAAGTTGTAATATGATTTGTCACTATCAAGTCCCTTTGTTTTAGGGCCGCTAATTGCTCATACACCGAAGTGGCTGGGAAATCACTATAGCGCTGTATTATTTCTTTCTTCAATATTTCCCAAGTAAGATTGAGAAATTTTCTTTTCATCTATCGAAACCAGTGACCCACCTGGCCTTCCATGCTCACAAATGTCATTAGGACCTTATGTTCATTAGTAGTCCCCAATATTTCCCAGGTAAGATTGGAAATTTTTCTTGTTATCTATCAAAACTAATGACCCGCCTGGCCTTCTGTGTTCATAAATGCCATTGGGACTTTATATTCATCAGTCGTCCCCTGAATGTCAAAATATTGTTCTAGCCGCATAATCCATCCTACTAGATCAGTGCTATTAAATCCTGGTAATTCCATGCATTTGTGAATCCACCGTCTGTCCTCCCCTGAAGTTATCTCCGTCACTGAGTCTCTTCCTATGCGCATACCTCCTCCCCGTTTGTCTTCGTCGTTGATTTCTATTCTATTAGATCTCATGCTTGACTCTGGTGGGGACCAATACTTATGTCATGGTGGTGGTTGGTACGGCTTCTTGCTTTAGCGGTGGTTAGCGGCTGTTGGAAGCTCTATTTGTTCACGCCTTCTCTCTTTCAGTAGCCCTGTGAACAAGTTCCATCACAGCTTGACGTCGAGTAATTTCAGCAATCTTCTTGCTATGTTAACGTCGTTCTTCTGCCATTGCCAAGCCTTCCATCCTCCTTTCCTCCCCCTACAGATTGGAGTTTTGCAATGTACTACTGCAATAGAGCACTGCACTTCTACCATAGTCTTCTCAAGAGCCTCTAGTTGTGCCTTACTTCTCGTCATCTTTCTTTATTTTTTTTAAGCTCACTATAGCAATCGCTACTACAATAACATGTTACAGTACACATGCTGCCGAACCCTAGTGCTGCTACAGTAACTCCGTCGTTCGAAAGCCGCCTAGAGTCACCACAAAAGTGCTACTTAGAGTCAGAATTATGTGTTGCTACCTTTTTCACCATAGATGCCATAGGACGAATTCGCCTCGCCTTCCTCAGTTGTCGCCGGGAAGAGGACTTTGTTGCGTGCTGAACTTCTTTTGCCCTAGGTTTTCTTCGACGGCTGACTAACAACAATATATCCGCCATTTAGATTTACTATAGACAACAGAATTTCTTCTGCCTTTATTTGTAACCGCATCACCGATTTCCCGGCGATCGATCCAGCAGGTCGGACCAATTGATAGAAATCTTAGCCATCATTGGCGAGAATCGTGCAATGCACGCCATAAAGAAAGTAAATATAAAATACTCTACCTGTAACCCTCAACCCTAGACTCCTATACATACTAACACCCTCTGCCTATCTTTTCTCATGATCTATATTTTTTTGAATTTTTTCTAGTTGTTTTTTGTCTTACTCTTTTGCATGACGCTTTCTATCTTTATTCCACCATACATGACTGCGATTTAACACTTGTGTGTGAGGATGAATAAATTATTGGGCGCATTTGACGTGGCTTTCTTCTAGCTTCTGCATTTGCAGGCAGTTAAAAATAAAAAACTGAAGCGTTTGGGATACCACTTTTCTTTACTGTACACAGGAAGCGGATGGATATCAATTTTTCCAGAAAACACAAGCGGCTGCCTATGTATAGTGCGCTCTTGTTCGCAATCAGCTCCTCTCGTCGGCTGCTTTCGCCCGTCGCCGCCAGCACTCATTGCCGCCTCCTCCTCAGCCCGTCACCGCCTCTGCCCTAACCAAGCTTGGTTCAAGCTTGGTTGCGCTTGTTCTTATTCTTGCTTCTTTCCTCTTCCTCTTTGCGATGCTTGCCCGGATCATTTCTCCCCTGGCTTAGGGAACCCTTGTGGGTGGCTTCTCTCCTTCTCCTTTCCACCTCGCCGGCCTGTTCGGCCTCTGCACTCAGGCTAGCCCCTCTTCTTGTTGCTTCCTTTTCATCCCCTTGGGATTGACTAGGATCTTGAAGATTGGACATTCATTCCACACTTATTTCTTCTCATTTCTCGTTCTTTAATCACTACCGAGTCATGAAGTTAGCTTGAGATGCTACTCGTCCCTTATTTCCTGTCAAATTTCTGCTCCGCATTTCTTTGCAGGGCTTGGTGAGATGGATTATTCTTCTCTCCTTTTCAGCTCTCTTGTTGTGAATTTCCCTATCAACATTTTCTACATATTTTGTATGCTTTGGAAATTTATAATTTGTACCTTTATGTATAATTACTTGTAATTCTTGAGGAATGTGCTCAACAGATGCTACATACTATTTAATTACTTGTGCACCTTCTCTATTACTTTTTAGAAGTTTTGTGTATGTTATAAGGTTTTCAATCTTAATCCAATGAATTGGTATAATCTTGAACCACTACATAATGGACATACCATCATTATATTACACCCGCAACCCGCACAAATCATATCGACATATGATCTACATGTATTAGTTATGTTTTGAACAGGTAAATACCGAATCAGTTGTAGAGATCAATTTTGAAAATCTTGAGTTGTATTGTGATATTTATTTGTGGTTACTCTGTACTTGATGTATTGTAGATATTTTATACTTGTGATGAATTATGGTATTTCATTAGGTTATTTTATATATTATGTATACAAGATTCTGCACCTAAAATATAAGCAAAATTTTTGTAAATTTTTTTTTAGGATTAGTCATCTTTAAAATAAAATTCACATATGTAATAGTTCAAAAAAAATTTATTGTTGTATTAGATAATTTTAAATTTTATATATGCTTGGATGTTAGAAAAGTTTATTTCTATTGTAAATTATAAAATTTTATATGTATTTATAAAATTTTCACTTAATAGAACAAAATAGCACAGTACAACGCTTTTAAACTGCTATCTAGATCAACTATTTTACCCAAACAGTCTTAGTTTTTCTAATCAGCTTTGGTCAAACCAGCTCTGGTCAAACCAGCAAAAAAACTAGAAGCTTCAGCCGCCCCAAACTAGCCCATTATCTTGTCTTTCATCTTCACTTCTCTTGTCAGTTTCGATTGAGTTGAAATTTTAGATATTTGATAATATATTTTTCCTGAGGTTAAAATTTTTGAGCTGATTTATGGTTTACGTTCTCTGGTTATCTTAATGATACGCTTCTTTAGTATGAAGTGGAAAATATATATCATATAGTGGTTGTTGCCGGAATGTACATTCTTAGAGCATTCTATGTATTTTTTGTAGATATTTTGAAGATCCAATGGAGAACATACAATATGCTGAAGAACTTTTAAGGGAGTTTCTTGTTTTTAGAGGCTTTACAAGTACACTACAAGCTTTTGAGAAAGAGTTATCTACTGATATAGGCAGAAACTTCCAAGTGGATAAAATCCTAGATCTGGTGTTTTCAGTGTATATTCCCAAATATGAAGCTGATAAATTAATTGCACTCCTTAATTTCTTTAAGCGATGCTTCTCTTCCTCATCAGAGACAGTGTTCATTTCTACGTTAACGAAATTGGAAATGTCAATCCTGCAGTACTACATTATTCATGCTTTGCAATCTGGAAGGCATGATAAAGTAGTGGAGTTCTTTCAGGCAAATACCAATTATCTGTTGCAAAAACGTGAAGATTGGATGCCATGGTTTGGTAGGTTTTTATATTTCTGCAACCTTGAATTTCTTAATCATGCTTTAACATTTGACTTTAGAGATATTGTCATGCAGCTATTCCGTATCTTGCAAACCCTAGCCTGGATCCTCAGTTTCGAGTGTACTTCTCAAAAGAATGGTTTGATGCGTTGCTTCTATCATTCCAGAACTTCGTAAGTGAGGTTTTCAATGGGACTCATATCCTCAAAACTGTCCGTTGTTCACTCTTTGAATGTTACCGGCTATTGGTGTTGGGCTGTCCCAAAATCATTTCTAACTGCTGAAATTTGCTGTCATGCTCATCTATTTTTCTTTCCCTGGTTGTGCTTGAACTTTAATCTTGTCTCACTGGCTTTTAGTCATAACTGAGGAATTCATCACTTTTTCATATCTTGTTGCAGAAGGAAAATATCTTTAAGAACATTCATTTAAGAAACCATTATGTTTCACTTAATTTCAATTGATATGTATTTTTTGCTTTCCTTAATTCCTTCACGTATCCCTGCGCTGTTAAAGATCAGTACAGAAAAGAATACAGTGAAGCATCTTAAAGACGGCATCAAACAACTGAATAATAAACTGTCAGAACTCCAGGCGTTGTTGGAAACAAAAGAAGCTGAGATACTGCATATACGAAGGTAACAATCCCATACTGGATGTTATTTTGTTTTACTTTGAACTTAGCTTATCCATATTAATCTGCAAATGAACATTATCTTCATTCTTTTACTTATGCTCTTAAAGTCATTAAGTCAGCACATACTTTTGCTTGTATTCTGTATCCTATCTTTTCGACAAGAATGAAATCAAACTATTTCCTTGTTTGCTTGATTCCATTCCCGTGCATATCTGAACCAAGATTTTGTGTGCAATGATGAGCTGTTTATGCATTTTCTTAGTGTGCTATTGATCATCAGTTCTTCTATTCTTTTAGAATATTATCATTGTTTTGTTGTTCAGTCTGGCTTCATCAGCAAAGGAAACTTCTAAACATCAAGAGAACAACTCCATCAGTGACTTTTCAAATGAGGCTTCATCTAAGGATGATGGTGCTAGCAGTCAAGCTAAATACTTTCACGAATCAACCAATACTTCTCTCCTGTTGGGAGGTGTATCAGATGTAAATCGTGTGAGTTATTCAAGTTCAACTGATGTTCTTGACAAATCCACTTCAACAAAGTCCAATTCTGCAGGTGACCAATCTCTCAATGTTGTTCTAATGATTCTTACCGGTTCTTATGTTTAACATGCTTTGTAGATTGCTAGAGCATTAATTATTTTTCCATATTCAGTCTTTTGAACTGAAATTGCTGGTTAAGTCATGGCTTAAAAGAGAACATAGTCTAAAGCAAGGAAACAAAAACTGGTCCATACATATGCATTGGTCGAACCTTGTATCAATATCGGTATAAGGTTGGTACTGTTAATATTTTTATACACATGTATAATATATACCAATCATAACCATCATAACCATTGGTACTGACCATACCGGTCTGGCTATGGGCCGGTACACTGGTATCTTAAACTTTGGTCTAAAAGTATTGGTGTTTATCTAGCAGTGAGCCCACTAAGTACTAGTCCAAACACCAATGCATATGAACCTCTTGGTTACTAGGATCCAATGAATAGCAAGCTAAGATTATTATGCGTAGTGTACTGTGTACGATGCCGCCTGGTTAATACATCATTTCAAACTGGTACTTTAAACCATAGAAGAGAATAATAATTTAGAATTTGTTAGCTGAACTGGTAAAAGATTTTAATTATATCTTGTGATCAAATCTTAAATCTTGCCTTCACCATCATCACTTCGTGCAAGAAAAAAGATAAATAGTTGTTTTATGTTTACATATTATTTTCTTTGAAAAATGACTTGGTTAAATGGTATTATTCCAGCAGTAGAGAAGGAATTTCTCTGTATTTTATAGTATCTGTGTAAGTTGTGAATATTGCAGGAAGTCTTAGGTGCAATCCTGATTGTAGGTAGTTTTAGCAATCTTAATTATAAATCTGCATGCGTTCTTCTGATCTTGTAAAACCTAAGATGATCTACGGGACCATAGCCTTGATTTGACCATCTTGAACCCTAAATTATTTGGGAATCTTGAGCGTGATCCCATTTTTGGCAAACTTGAACTTGATTGTACAAATTCTGGGCAATCTTTAACTGATTTTGACCTTTTCTTACATTTCATTTGTAGATGTTGAAAACTAAATCTGTTTCTCGTGTCAGTGTCGTTTGCAACTCATGAATTGTGATTTATGTAAACTATCCAATAAATTACTAGGCAGAAAGGCTTGCTCCTGAGTGGACCACTAATTTATTAATTTTCTTATAATATTCTTTAGTTGGTAGATCTCTATATTAATATATCACACTCTAGGTCCTTTAAGAATGTTATTTATTTGTTGGTCGTATGGTATTGGCACATTTTGCTAGTTGTTGGGATCTCCTCGTGTTTCATTTATATTGACATACCCAAAAAATCCTCTTACTGGAAGGAGTTGCGGGAAATGCTACAATGGAAAAATATGTGCCTCAAATTCATGAGATGTAGGATAATTCGGGCTATATTATCTATTACTTTGCTGTAATAGGATAAGAGTTTCTCATATTGCTTGTGGTATCTTAATCTATTTGAAGGTCTATGTGTCACGGTTTTAGGAACCGTTCCGTAGTACCGGTCTAGTGGCCATCCGGTCTCGGAACGGATGTCGGAGCATGGCTCGCAGGCGGATGGCAAAGGGAGATAGCGGCGGTAGCACTGTCCGCCCCCTGAATGCTGGTACTGGTCCGGCGTGGACCAAGATTTGAAACACTGCTGTGTGGTGCATATTTAGTGATGTGAATGGGCCTGATACCCTAATCCAATCTGAAACTAAATCCAACCAAAATTGTGGGTATACATGTTTAAGGTCAATTAAGATTATTATGTTACGCATTCTATATCCACACTAGACATAATGTGTAGAAATGCATACTAAGGCTTGAATCCAATCTGAATTGGTTTAGGGTTCTCATTTTGAACTGGTGAATCTATAGGGTTTAAATGATGATCCTAGATGGATCTAACTAGATAGAATCTACATGTTTTGAACTATTGCAGAAATTTTGCTGTCAGGACTCAGGACTAAACTTGTGTCTCATAGAACAAATATTGAATTGAAAGCCGAAATGTTATTCCAGATTTTGCCTGGTTTTATAAGTTTGTGTTTTCCTCTTCAAAAATATTCTATGAATTCAACAATAAACTTCCTTTTCTTAGGTAAACTGCTAAGAAGTCTGCAAGAGTCCTTCATACTTCTAGAAGAACAGGGACAATCCCTAAATTTAATAAAATATGACAAATTTGTTGATTCATAATTTTTAAATATTTGGGTAAATCCATTTCATTTCCAATTGTTGCTATATAGTGTTTTAAGTAATTTCCAAATGAATTTTAAACATTTAGAAATTTATTAAAAACTGAAATTTTATTTGGCAAACTCAAAGATTTTTAACCATCAATAAAAAGAAAAGAAAAGATATGAACACAATATTTGGAACCTGTGTTTTCAGCAATTATCTTAAAATGGTCTTTTGGAACACAAATATCAAGGGTCTAGTTGTAATTTGATGTTATTAGAGAGAGTGATGTAGGCCTAGACAACTAGGAAGTACACACTGGCTCAAGACTACACATGTGTTAGTAGTTAGTACAATCAGTATTAATACATTTCCGGTAATGCCGGCACATATCGGTCTAAGACCGGAATGATACACAGGTAAGGACCAAGATTTAAACCCTTGGGTGGAGATGCACAAACCGATGACTAATATGAGGCATACATGATTTTTGAAATTTTGGCCTAATAATATATATAAATCAAAAGCCTATAATATGCAATAATCATGAGCATATACACTAAACAATAAACACAAACAAATGCAATGCATGAAACTACAACGGGCATAAAGCTTGTTGAGCGGAATGTGGTTGGAACTTGGCCTAGCCCACATAGAAGCACAACTTGCTTGAAATGGAAAGAGGGAGGGAGGAGGGAAGAAAGAGACACCAACCTCAATAATATATTTCATCATCCTTTGTTGTTTGTTGTCCTAAAATTAGGACTCAATAATACTTCTAGGATCACCTATGGTACCTACAAATAACTCAGCAATTAATCACATCTATAAATTTTACAGCTATGTGAGTGGTTATCGGAGATATGGTAGTTTATGAGTGGGGATATGGTGGTTTTGTGAGCATGAGTTGATGGGATATGGTGGCTTAATGAACATGGGTTAGTGCGGATGTGGTGATTTGTGAACATGGGTTAGTGGTGATGTGGTGGAATTAAAGATTAAAAGAAATTATAGTAATAAGCTATAATTTATATGTTATGTGTTGATTTTAATGTTTGAAATACCAAACTGATTGGTATATTTGATTTGTATCAGCCCAAGTACACATAATATGTCGGTATCAGATCTTATAATCCTATGACCTAAATTAGCCTAAATGAAGCAAAACAGGGAAACTTAATTGGATATAAGAATGGTGTGATCTTGGATCCTACCCATAGGATTTGTAGGATCCAAGGTTTAAGATATTAGTTTGTACCATGTACTAATCTATGGTCAGACCTATATGTAACCATTGGTACTTAATGGTAATAGCATATGTATTGATGGTACTGCTGGTTAATAATAATACATATGTTTAAATAATAATGGTACTAACCGGTATATGTTGCCTTTATCATGCAAGTACGAACCGATTTTTGGTTCCTTGGTAGGATATATCATTTGTTTTGATTGAATAAAACATTTGATTAAATGTCATACCCACCTCCCTTTAACTCATGAATTTACTAACGGCCAACTCTAGATACTAAGTTATTTAAATAATTAGGGTACTATAACATTTTTCTTTCATTCACTTATTCTATTCATGCGACACCTATTCATTAATAATATTTCAATATTCTGACCAGCCTATCTTCAATTTTGTTAGCGCCTCTGTAACTAGTCTCAAAGTTACATCTCACCTTATCAACAGACATATCCTCCTACTCTACCTTATTTCTTTGTTGCTCAACAAGTTGACGACTTAAACGTTGTTGGAGGCATAAACAAATAATAATCTTCTTTGATATTCTATTTGATTCTTGCTTTCATAAACATTAAATAATAGACACACCGTGAATTCAATACAATTTAATTGACACTACATTATTATGGTAGTTTGTCTTTGTTCAATTTGCTTATAAGAATATATATATTTATTAAAATATATATTTTTAACTATTTGGTAGGATCTTTCAATTCTACAGTCTGAGCCCATGGAACATTCTCCATTTCTAGGTAGGAACTTGATTCCACAACTTTAGTGGAGAGCAACATGGGTTAATTAGTGGGTGCCTATCCTTTGTCCTTTAGCTTCTTTTTTTGAGGGGATCAGTTGGCAACCTGTTAGACGTATGTGTTGAGATTAAAAAGTAATTATGATTTCATCAATTGTAGTCTGCCCTAATAAAATGTTTAAAGTCATTATACAGGTTTACACGTTGTTTTAGTTATCATACCACTAACTCACCTCATATTTGGCTTAGTAATTATAACATGACAGTCACTAATAATATAAGAATTAATATTTAATTAGATCAATATGCTTCATCAATTATCAACACAAAAATTTCCATTTTATAGTTTAAAAATTTCAGTCTGATGACTTTGTAAAGTATGAGCCATTCAGTTTAATATGGGGTTAATGAATTGAGTTAGGTTGATATAATTCAACTTCACAAACAGATGATTTACTTTATGTATGCACCGTTTCTTCAGCAGAGACTAGAGTAGATGTGTTGGGAGAAGAGGAGTTTCCTGAAGTAAAAGTGAACCTCCAGGTGTCCAACCTATCATCCAATATGATTTTTTTTATTTTGTAAATATTGTCTTGAAGTTAAACGTGCGTGATAACACAAATGAATATATTGCCAAAAGCTTACTCTCTGTATTTGCAGGAAACTTTTTTAGGGCATACCAGTACAATTAGTCGATGTCGATTTTCTGCTTCAGGAATGAATATTGCGAGTGCTTCTGTGGATGGGACTGTAAGGTACATTATACTTTTATGAAAGAAAAAATACTGATCCTTTTCCAAACTGACCAGTATTTCCGATTTGTACCGGTCAAAGCTTGGATTGATACATAGAACTGTTTGGACTGGTTTGTTTTATATATAGAACTGGCCAGTGTCGTTGGTACTATGTATCAGTACTACTAATTGGTACATACCGATCTGACAATGGATTAGTATCCAAGTCCGTACTGGTTTTATAAATCATGCTTTTGTGAGTGTCATTCTATCAAGAGCCTTCTCAATCATGAACTTTGTTCACTGTGCTGAAAAATCTGTTGAAGGATCTGGACGTATGACTCATCAACACCAACATCTAGAAATGCTACTATATATTGTGGAGCCGAAATTATGTCACTTGATTGGGAATGCAGATCTGATCGCTTAGTATGTGAACTAAATGCCTTGCTTGATAAAGATGTTTTTCGTATTCATTTATGTAGACTATAATGCTAATATCATATCTTGCATCTTTTTTCATTTTTCCTAAACGTAGTTGCTCATAGGGACAGCTGATGGAGGCATTAAAGCTTGGAATGTTGATGCTAAGCGAGTTGTCTGTGATCTTAGCACCACAGCAGAATTTCCAAGGTTTTTCAAGGGCCATTGTAGTAGCTGTTTGTACACGCAATTTCATGAGCTAGTAATCAACTTACCTTCTTGAAAAATATTGCAGTGTCTTGGACTTGAAGTGCAGCCCTGTTGATCCAATTTTCGTTTCTGCAGCTGCTTCAAGATGGTAAATAATCATAACAGTTATTTGAAAGTAGAAATGAGAAATAAAGCTCTTGCGTGTTTGATTTCTTCATAATGGGAAACATAGAAGCGAGTAACAATTGACTACTTAACCTGGGTAGCTGTTATTTCCAAGCATGTAATACTGAGCCTTCCCAGGTTAAGACCTTGCTTTTTGTTCGACTGTTACTCACTGTCTCTGCATTGTCTCTATTCATTAACTGCAAGCACTTTATCAGCAACATGCCAATGGTGCAAAAAAAAAAACATGCATTCAGTGTTTACAGAAAGCTGATTCTGTCATTATATGTGTAGCTCTATGTGGATCCAGTTGCATTTTCACATCTGGATGCCTAAGATAAGAAATAAATTTACATAGCTTTAGCACTATTCTTAAGATCAAGTTCAGATTGTTTTGATCTCAGTTAGGATGAGCCGGGATCTTTTGAACCCATCACAAAGCAATTGTAACGCATTGATATTCAGAATTTATGCACGATCAACTGGGCTGGGTTATTCAGCACTCTTTGATCATGGTCAATCTGAGATATGGATAGTAAACTTAAGTAAGCTAGAATTTTAATGGGGATAGAAATTTTAAACTGTTATTCTAACCTGCTTGATCAGTGAAAATTCAGCTTAATTAAGCAGTTTAGCAGATATTGTTCTAGTCAACTACTTAATCAAGCTGTGTATTCTTTTTGTTCAACTAGTATGTGCATTAAACCAAGGTTTTTAAAACCGTCCGTACCGGGCGGTTTTACCGGTTTGGTACCGGTCCGCCGGCCGACCGGTCTCGGAACCATGGTCGGACTACGGTTCCGGCGGCGGACGATCAAGGGAGGCAGCGGGCATTGGAAGCTTCGAACGAAGCTTCCGGCGCCCGCCAGCCCCGCCTGCAGCGGGCATTGGAAGCTTCGAATGAAGCTTCCGGCGCCCGCCAGCTCCGCCTCCGCTCGCCCGCCGCCCGCTGCGCCTTGCTAGGGTTTCGCCACGTACCGGACGGTACACCGGTACTGTACCTGTCTGGCGAGCCGCCGGAGCGTACTGCTCCGGCGGTTTTTTAATCCTTGCATTAAACTAAGATGGCACTACATGAAATGGTTTAGGATCTATGTTTCTGGATATTCTGTCATGCGTTTAGTTATCAAACCGTCAGCCAAAATGGCTATGCCTGGCTACATTAATCATCCAAACTTGCAAACACGTGCTTCATTGCTCTATTTCAATGAGTTTTCTGTATACCATACTTTGTAGTAGTGCATTAACTCTCCTTTCTTGTGGTGTGTGTCTGCCACTACATGAAATGGATTTGCAAGCTAGTAATACTGTTTCTTTTGGCATGTGATGATATATTTAACCTTCTTGATGCGTATTACTGAATTGTCTTAGGAATGGCTTTCATAAGCTAGATAGAGTGGGTTTTGCTTCATTGACTGTGTGGAATATGAAAACATGGAAGGCAATGGTATGGATGCTGCTTCAAGTTATTTATTATAATGTATCTTTGGTTTAGTTATGTCTATTCTATTTACTGGTTACTCTTTTATCCTGTAAAGACAGTCCTTCCTCTCGGCGAAGATCCTCCAGCAATTACTTCACTATGCTTCAACCATAATGGTAAGATTTTGGCAGCTTCAGCTACAGACGGAATGATACATATGTTTGGTATCCTCATTTAAGTGTGTTATAACTTACAACCTACTTAATAAAAAACTGAATCAACTTGGCCGAATGTAAAATATGAAAGCAACATGGCTGAATGTAAAATATGAAAGCAACATAACCTTATATATTATATCAGCCTCAAATACCATATCATTTTTTTTAATTTCCCAGTAGAGACTAAATTGGGATATAAATGCATGCATGTATATCCCAATTAAATTCAATAATGCCTATTTTATTAATTTTTATTCATGCAGTCTCACTTTGCACTGCTATAACTCAGTTACTCATTGAATTGTCGTATGCTTAATTTGAGGAGTTTTCGTATTCATGTTTGGACTTTGAACTAGATATGTAATTTCAATTTTTCTGTTTTCATTAATCCAAGGAACTTGACTGCTGATATAATATGAACAGTGGCATATACATGCATGCATGTATGTATGTATGTATGCATGTGTATTAACCCTAAATTCAAGCAAAGTTTGACTAGGCTTTCCAAGTGATCAAGTGGGGAGCTTCACTTCAAAATGATCAGATAAAGGATAGTTAGGAAAACAAGTCTTCAAAACTTTTAGGCGTGTGTTTTGGTCTTTAGTATAGACTCCAAAATTTCACTGAAAGATAAGCCTGGTTGATGAGCTGATTGTGCGGTCTGTGTCCATAAAACAGTACATGCAAGTTGCAACTACATCTTTCTAGAATTGGAGCCTGAAAATGCTTATCTGATCTTGAGGTTATCTATATCTAATCAGTAACATGGCATTTTTTAGGTTAAATTGTCATCGCTAGTTTTGATCCGTGTATCTTGGGTTTACTGCTTAGTATAGATTGGTATTTGTAAACTATGGTGTTCCCGATGAAATAAAATTATACTTGATATCTTTGGAACATTATGTTGTTATATTTATATGTTATTTAGAAATTAGATAGGAGTCATAATTTATAGCTCTTGAGTGATTGGATGGATTACTATAATTTTTTGGTTTACTATTTATATATCTTTGATCATAACATGAAGTCATGAATAATATTACATTTGGGATATGAATGAGAACCCTTGGGTTTATTGCTATAATGTGGATTATTTGAGAAAGAGTTTACTACAAGAAAAGTCTTTGTAATTTGTAACTAATATTGTGCTTTCATTAAAATTCAATAAATTATAAGATGTGCATGCTTGGACCAAGTCTAGTGCATCCTATTAAATTTTACTTAAAAATACCATTGCACAATTGAGAAAAATCTAGTAATTATCTTGGCTAATTGTGGACTAATTAACTTAATGATGAGAAATATTAGGTTTTGCTCTATAATTATTTGTCAAATAAAGTGAGTTATCTTTAGGGATAATTTGGGTCCATGGGTACATGCCCGTCCGAGTCTCGATACCTATATGTAGGGTTTGTATGTTTAGTACAACCATAGCATAATGTTGGTATGTTGGATACATACTGGTTAGAGCAACGATTGATACATTAGTAGACCAAAATTCTAAGATTCTAAACTTTGATTCTAATTAATGGATAATAACTTGATCAATTACTTTATTTTTATGAATTAAGTGAATATTGATTTTGACCATTAGTTCTAACATGAGTTGTTCGAGGGAAAAACTGATTTATGATATTTGGATTGATTTTTAATCAACATAATAAAAGCTTTGATTTATGTCTCACGGTTAGATTTCATGCATTTAGTCTCTTTCTTGATTCAATATTAATTCTTAAACCTATCTATATGAACATATTGTTCTGTTCTATGCTACTTTTTCTATATAGTTACAAATTCATTATACTTGTATTAGGTGAAGGTGATATTATGTAGCGCGGTAGGATTTGACCAAGAAGATGTGATAATCTACCGACCTTGAAACAGATGCGTTTGGTATTTGCATTCAACACTCGTGGAAAAATCTATTTTGGTGCTGGTGTAGATGTGCTGTGTGCACATGTCATGTTTCAAGCGTTTGTACCTTTTATCTAGGACCGAATCTTTACCCTGCCATGTATTTATACTTCTACTTTGTTTAGTTTGCGGTTGGAGTCTTAGGTTGACTTGTGGTGCTAGGATAGACGAGTGTTAAAAAATCGACAAAGGTAGATGAATAATTTGAATTGTTGAAATTTATGAAGAACTACACTGTCCAATACTCCAATTCTAGTCATACTGGGATGTAGCAGGTCACATGATAATACACGTGTGCCATACTTGATCTTCCACGCCATTTCTTCAAGCTGACGATCGAATTGATGATATTGTTTTCTTTATCGGATTTTAATGAACTATATTTATTGTGACTAAGAACACGTATGATACTTTTTTCTGCCTTCAATGCATCTTCGGTTATCAAAATCCACACAACGAGCCATTCTATCTCAATTCTTTTGAAACTCCTGGTGAGAAGTTAACAGAATCAGTGACTGACCGAGTTATACTTTATAGGAAGCTGCAAATTAGCTAAATGATTTTTACATTGACAGCAAAATCTATGATAAATTCTGCGGTTGGGATCATTTTCATTCTCGGAATGAATAATGATAAATATGTTATGGCTATTGGTTTTCAGATTCCTTCTAGTCTCTCAAGTCTAACGTCCTTCAGTTGTTTTGTTGTAGCTGTACTAGTGTAGTCAGTCTTCTGTTTCCTATACTTTTTGCATATTTCTAATTTCAGCTGTTGAATGTCCTGGGGAAGTAGTTTTATCCTTCTGTGAAGTTTCTTATGCAATCTTGATGACAAAATTATTCGACGGCTGAAGGGTCATGGGAAAGATTCTTCTAAATTTTCTATGGCTCCTTTGCATTTGCTCAATCATATTCTGATATGAAAAGGGCAAAAGTGTACAATGACTCTAGAGATAATAACTCCCCTCTCTCTACTGGGTCCTACATGCATGAATAGCCTGTTTTTATTACTGTATTTGTCGAATTTGCTTCTTGTACATAGACGTGTCGCACATTAGAGTAAAATTTTATGCTCATAATTGTTCCATTAAGAGGACAACTTATTTCTTTTCGAATCTGAAACTTAGACGGAACTCATTTTATAGAAAAAATATTCCTTGACTAGAAAAAGACATGTCTGCTGGCCTACAAATCACCGGGTGGCCAGCCCATGATTCAGCTGTAAGTTCGTTGCTATTTGGACCTGATGAGACAAGCATATTCAGTTTAGGCTCTGATGGGAAGGTAAGAAGTCCAACTTTTTTTTTTATTTTGTTATATCCTTCTCTGTAGCGAGGTAGAAGCATCCCTTTTTTATGTTTTAATTCCATATAACACCATGACTCCTTCAAGTGTAATTGGAGAATCAAAAGTCTCTGGTACTTTTGGCTTTTCTTCCTTTCCATTATCAAGTTATATTTAATTGAAAGCGTTCAAAAGTATGTAGATTTCTTTTTCTGTTTTTAATAATTATACCTAGAAATGCTTCTCTTAAGAATGTAATGTGTGTATTACAGATTTTTGAGTGGAGCTTGCAAAACCAGGGTCGAGTCCTGTGGTCACAAGATTGCAGCAGGTATTCTACGTGTGCGTTATCTGCAGAGCAACTTCGTTGTCCCTTAAAAAATGACCTTTTGTGTGCTTCATTAGCTGATAAAAAAAAGATTCATGCCTGTGGTCACAAGATTCAGGGTGATGTTTTAAAATGACAATAAGAAAAAAATAACTAGAGAAATAGCTAGTATAAGCAAGTTGTGATTTTAAACTTATGATCGTTGACTTGATGATTTACTGTTTATTCGAAGAGCTTATGTTATGAGACAATGACTCATTTAATATAGTGATATCCCTTAAGCCAATCCTATGATGTTAAAGATCCTTTTCCATATACCTTGAGAAAATATAAATTTCATGGATTAATGATAACGAGTCTTGCTTGTACAGTGTTGTCTCTACTTAACCTGTCATATCTTGATCCATTCAGCAGGCAGCAGTTGCTAATAAGTGATGTTTTCGTTCTACTTTAGAGAACTTACATCATGATCTTATAGTTTAGAATTTTGTATTAGTGCCTCTAAACGAAGGTCTGAAATGATCTCATTTCTTAATGGTAAATTTATTACCTGGTTTGCCATTGTCAAACTGTTAAAGCACAAATTGAACCTTTCCTTAAAGCTTATGCTTTTGGGTTCATTGATTGCCCAATCAAAATTTGATATGGTATCAAAGCATAGGGCAAGTGTTCGAGCTTTTCCTATTTAAGTTTGGTCGGGTATGTTTATGACACAAAACTGGAGGTTTGATTATGAGGTACTATAAAATCATAAATTGGGCTTTTCTAAACTTTTGAGGTATATGGTTGATCAAATCTGAGTTATGTATCTGTATATCTAAATTGGTTTGAAGGCTTAAAAAGGACTAGCTTAGTCAAGAGAAAGTTCCGTGGTTTACTGTGGTTGGACACATCAATCAAACTGGAAAAATCAAAACGCATCATTGATATGGTTAACAATCCAGTTCGTGGCTATTGAAATCATGATTTTCTTCTGTATTCATATTTTACTGTCTGGTAGTCACTGGGCAGGTGAACACAACTGACTTGACCACGCACAAATGAATTTGCCAATGCGTTAGTCGAACAGGCTCTACTTAACAATGCACAATTAAATTTGACTTGAAGAATTTTACTGTACCAACACCGCAAACTATTATTACTAGATCGCGATAGTGGTTCCTGCAAATATTAGTAATTTTGTACTACTTTAACATTGGGTAGGGAAAATAAATGTATCGAAATAAATATTACAGTCTTATTTCAATGATGGTTAAAATGCCATTAAAATGCCATCGCCATATAACATTTCCTAGCTGAGCAGCTATCTGAACGTATCAGTTTTGTTATTTACCAGGTACTGCTCTCCAGAGAGCTTGAAGCAATGTAGGCATGAAATGACATTGGATTCAAATGGCAGAAGGTTGCTGGTAACATCTGGTTCAGTTAGGTCACCTATATACCAGGTAAGCAGCTTCACTTATAAAATTCTGCTCTCCACAAATTTCCTTCTTGTCGCTACTATTGAAATGAAAAATTCCAACTAACATGTTGAAATTACTTTTTCACCTTAATAAATATTCTTCAGGTGCAAGGACGCATCCATGGGCTGCGCACTCTGCCTCATAGTGCTGCAATCACAAGTGTTGATTGGCATCCGACACTTCCCATTTTCATAACTGGTTCTGCTGATCATTCAGTTCGAGTTACTTCCATTTTGTGATAGTCCATTTCAGTCGACCCCTTGCGAGCTCCGCTTGTGGTTTTCTTCTTTATGCGTCTTTTCTCATCCTCGCCGCCTTCCGCTCAGATGCGCAGATTGGTACCTTGTATACTGAAGTTCGTCTCCCGATCCGTTAGATTTTCAATGCTGTAATTTAATTCATTGTTTAGAATGTGCCTTTCTGAAAGATGGCATTCATGTTAGCAGCTACTTTTCCGAATAACTAGCCAGTAATTGTACTGAAATGATCAAATGTAGCACAATCATCATGGAAAACGGTGTGAGATTTTCTTTTGTTCGTTTCGAGCTGCTGTGCTTCATATTATCATGGGTACTACGGTTAGCTGTAGAAAAATTGCAATTGAGATTTGAGAACCATATTTATCTAGATAAAAAAAATTTAAGTGATCTAAATTTTACCTAATTACTGATCATAATGATTTGCATCGATGGCAATGAGATTGGTTCTTTATGCTTTACAAGTGGCTACAAAAAAGGTGTTGGAGCGAGATTTATGATCTTAGATTCTTACGCCACAAAGAATACCATGGATCATTCACATTTATTTAGGTTTGGTTTGGTGGAGCTGTCTAGTTGATGCTGACTAATTAAGTGCTGTGCTGTCTGGGGTAGAGCTGGCTCTGTCGTCTGAAATGAAAAGCTACCTCTAGCTTTTGTTGATGGGAAGTGGTGGAGCGTTTGCACCGGAGCACAAGCGGCGACGATGAGTGTCCGAGCGTGAACAATGAGTGAGAGCGGTGGTGCTAGATGCGAGTGGCAAGTGAGTGGTGGCGGAGCTCGAGCATCAGAGTTGATCGCAACGAAGATGTGGAGGGAGGGGAAAAAAAATGGTTGAACAATGCTCCAGCGTTGGAAAAGCCGAAAAATAGATAAAGATTATGGGCTCGTTTGATGGTGTCGGCTGACTAGCTTCTTAAAAAATTGTAATTTCTATATAACAAACTTTATTACCCTTATCAATACTTATTCTCTTTATTTGTCCCTTCTAATTTTTTTTTTACCCTCACCCACCTTTCAGTGTCGGATCCGCCCCCTCCTTTTCCGCCCAAAATTTTGGGCTATACTCAAAATTTCTTAAGTAGGGTGCTTTATTTTTATAGTAAAAAATTATTTTTTAATAAAAAATTATGAAAAAATAATCTATATATTTTAAGCTATCCAATAATACTAATATTATTATATAAAAAATCACGCATATAAAATTATGTAAAGTATTATCATTATATATAGTTTCTTATACGAGAATCGATTATCTCAGTAGGAGAAACTGTAACAATTTTTTTCTTAACTATGGTAACAATCACCATACAATTGTGCTGATATTAAAGAATATTAGCCGGTCATTGGGCGTTCAATTTGATGGATTCGCTCAACGAAAGCCCAACCAACTCTCCGCACTGGACCCAACAAAGAATAACTTTTGCCTTTCGTTTTGGGAAAAAGGAACGTTGAACGGAAGACGAATTCTTATTCCCATTCCAAGCCGCGGCTTCGATCCCTCTGATTAGGGCAAGGGCACGACTTCTTCGTCCTCCGTCTCCGGGGAGAGCAAGCCATGGCGACCTCCCTCCGCCTTTTCGCCCTCCTCCTCTCCCTCTCCGTCGTCCTCCTCCTCCTCGCTTCCCGATCCGACGCTGCCGACGCCACCGCTGGCGACTCCGCCGACCTCTGCGGCGCTAGATCCGACGGCGGACCCTCCTTTTGTCCCATTAACTGCTTCCGGCCGGACCCCGTTTGCGGCGCGAACGGCGTCACGTACTGGTGCGGCTGCCCGGATGCGGCGTGCGCCGGCGTCCGCGTTGCTAAGCGGGGGCCCTGTCAGGTCGGGAACGGCGGGGCCGGCCTCGTTTCTGGCCAGGCTTTTCTCCTCCTGCACATTGTCTGGCTCATCGTTCTGGGTTTCGCCGTCCTCTGCGGCTTCCTTTGAACTCAAATTGGGATATCGGCGGATGGTAATTTCTTTATGTTTGAATCATTTATTGTATTTTTAGTTCTATTTTCTGGCCGGGTGATCTGTTGTATGGAGAGGAGAGTCCTTTGATTCCATTCATTTTATCAGCTGTAACTAGTTCTATAATTTGGACAAATTCACAGTAAATATAATTTTATTCTTCTGATCTGAATTCTCATCTTGTTAATTTTTCTTTGTTTGGATGAGAATATTTCGTATGAGTAGTGAAAGGAGCACAAACCATTAACTGCCCTATTTACTATAATGTCCATCCCCTTTTTGTGTTGTATCAGGATAGGTTTTTGCAGGATGAATTATTGTTTCCATGTGCACCATTTGGGTTCATAGGATTCCTGGTCTTATATAAAAAAATATGAAACCTTCATTATTTAGTCAGAATCCTTGTTTTTTTTTTTTTTTTTAATAATCATGCTGTTCGAGGCATCTTATCTAGGAATTGACGAGTCTAGGTTAATATACTGGGGCTGATATGCTTCTGTGTATTTTCATAATTGTCATGAAGCATTAAATAATGAACTTATGTACTGCACTTCCGTTTCTTTTCTCATGTACCATAGTATATGTTGTCCAGTATCAGCTTGCTTAGCTTATTATTTGATTAAGGTGCTCTTTTATGTAATATTACATGATTACTGTTTGCTGCTTGTGCCCAATAAAAGCTTACTAACATGTTGTGAAGTTGCTCAACATCAAACCAAACCTAGCATGCTGCTAATATATTGACCATTCATAGTAAGAAAGAGTTCACTAATTTTTTCTTAAATGCCTTGCATGTCGGGTTGACTTCCATTTAGACCAAGAGTTAAGATACTCAGGTTGACTAGGAAGGTTTATCATACATCGATTGGATGGGAATTAGACTGTATAAATAAAACAATTTAAATGTCATTTTCTTTCATTTTGGGTCAGCCTAAATCTTGGGAAAAATAGATTTCATGCTTCGCTCGCCGTTGCCGCTATGTCCATGCTGCTGCCTCTCACCCGTTGGATGCCGACGCCGCCTCACCATTCTCCGCTACCGCTTTGCCGGCTCGCCGTCGCCACCTTGCCGCTCCTCGCAGCCGCCGCTGTCTTGCCCGCTCGCCGTCGTTGCTGCTGCATCGCTTCTCTCTTTCCTTGTTCACTACTTTTTCATGTGACCTGAATTCCTTCCCTTCTTTTTTCCCTTCTCTCTATTTTTCCTTCCCTACTAGTAAACAAAGCCCGAAGGTTATTTAGATATATCAATAACAATCTCAACTATATTATTGAATCGTGATTCTAAGTCCATGGATTTGGGCTCACGATGAGTGTTGTGGTGGATGTGGTGTGTGTGGTGGTGGGACTTGATTTTTTACTCTCTAATTTTGAGCCAATTCCTCATGTCATATTCTTCACTTTCTTAAACCTGAAATACAAAACACGAAAGCATCCTTGCATCCTTGACCAACACATTGCTTGGTAATAAGTGTTCTCAATAGCTGATTGCAAAAAATTGTGAAAAACTAAAAATCCGTAATATTATATAGCAGATAGCATTGTGGGCACATAGTGGAAGTCATGTAGTGGGTGAAATATATGTTATATACATAAAAAAAATTAAGTATAACAGTTGAAATATATGTTATATACCTAAAAAATTAAGTTGAATAAAAATAAAATAAACTATTTAAAGAAATATGATGAATTACTAACTCAGCTCAAGTTATAAGTTTAATTTCTCAAACTTTAAAACATAATAATGATGGCGTTGTAGCGATTCATAGCGGATTACTCCGAAACCGCCATAACGCCACTAAAGTTGTTATTTAACAACACTGCTGTCAATGTAACTAAAAAAATTTGCCATTGAGTAGCTTCACTACCAACCTCTTATTAGATCTTGATATGATCTTACAAATGCGTTCTCTTATGGAGTAGGGTCACCTTTATAGTTAAAACTTTATTGTAGGTGTACAAGAATAAACAAAAGTATATATACAATTATATAGTAAAGTAAATGGGTATAGTGTTAGCAGGTTCAACCCGTTAACACTTGACTATCTACATTTAACACTCCCCCAAAAGCTGGAGAAAATTTTTTAATTAAACCTGACTTGTTACATAAAATGCTCAATCTTATTGAACTCAAAGTTTTAGTGAACATGCCTCTTCAGATTTAATACAGGGTGTACAAATGAGTTTATTTGAGATAGCTTCCATGATGAATGACAATCAACTTCAATATGTTTAGTTCTCTTCTGAAATATCAGATTATTTGCAATAAAAATAGTGGACTGATTGTCACAAACATGTCTATTGGGGTAGAACACAGGAGACCCTAACTCATGTAGAAATTTTTTTAGCTATATCATTTCATATGTGGTTCCATATGAAGTGGTAGTGGCTTTAGGTTCTTCAAAATTAGGGTTCATCTTAAAATTAGAGTTTTTTTTTATTTTTCTTTAAAAAATAAAAAATATAATCAATAGGAAGTACTTGAGGAATTACGCCCGACACAATGTACCAATGTACGTAATCCCCAAACAAAGTATTTCAAAAGGTTAATATTTTGACTTAACCAAAAGGTAGTTAGGTAATACATATGTAAAGAAATTACCATAATAGCCTAGGAGGAGTGGGCCGCAACTATATAAATACCAAACTCATTATTATGTTTTGACTTAACTAAAAGGAAGTTAGGTAATACATATGTAAAGAGATTACGAAAGAAATCACCATAATAGCCTAGGAGAGGGAGTGGGCCGCAATGCTTCGGGGGGCAGGGGATCCTTATCCACCTCGCTCTGTTCCCCTGAGAGCACTCCTGTGGGGTTTTCCCCCTGAACATTTAACTATATAAATACTAAACTCTTATTTAGTAGGTTCACCTTCGTTGTGGCTGAATTCCAGGGCATGCATTGTAAACTAATCTTTTATTTTGTCAAAGTTATATTTAAACCCAAGAAACTCATATTGACGAAAATAATTTCAAGGGGATCTCGATGATCCAATTCTTTTTGTCTCATTAACAAGCTGACACAGCTCATACAAATGGAGAAAAACTTTGTTCACTTTTAACTCTTTATATTCATTTATAGCCCTGAAATGCAAATGATATGTTTGCAAGTTCGTGCAGAAGTCATTCGACCAATCTCTTACAGAATTTGAGAGACTAGCCAACTTTCTCAGGTACAAATGCCTCCTTTTAGAGAACATTTCTCAGATAATTATGTTTGACTAATGCTATCTATCCAACATTACAATCTTTATGAGCATTTTACCGCTCATTAATATCTGCATCTTTTTGCTTCTTCTAGCTAGATGTGTAATCCACATTGTGAATCTTCCCCCACTTTGCGTGTTCTGAAAGGTCCTTGGTCTCGCTGCGTAGAACTGTGTAGTGCTAATACTGTAACCCTATCTGATGTATACTGCTTAGAAAAAGCAACTTTGGTAAATTTTGCGTTCAAATATTTTCTCTCTTGGTTCCCCATACTCTTCTCAAGCGGTTTGTTCTTTTCATTCTGTTCCCAACTTTTTCCAGATAATCACAACAGTTCGGGAAGCTGTTCCGGAGATGGAAATTAGCTGGTTTTACTTCAAATTAAGAACTGAACTTTACTATTTGTGTAATATAAAGCCTTTTAACAAAATGAAATCTGGTAATCCAGAGAACACCATTCTGCTGAAAGCATTAATGGCCCAGAAGTTTACTTCCTTCCCTTGCATTGTTCTTTCTGCAACCACTGATGAATTCTCTGAACCTCAAATGTTGGCACTTGGCAGGCGTATGATCAGAGTTCGTTATTTCGATTGCCTCCAATTAATGATCTTCTGGCTTGTGACAATAACTATGGTCGTTCAGAGTTTTCTTTTGGATTAAACTAAACGAGGGTCTTTTATCATCTTCGTGATTGATGTTGCTAGATCTTCATCATTAGGCACTTGTGGAGGTTGTGCACGAGTGCCTATCCTTTACTTCCCCCTTAAATTTGTGAACCTAAAAAATGGTTTGTACCATTCAATTTTCATGATATATTTATCATCCAACTTCTACAAATCAATGTACAAGTTGGCATGCAATAGTATTCTGTGAATCATGACAGCTACTTCCACATTCAAAACCGTCATAAACATTTATTTATACTCATAACATCAGTCCCAGCTAAGGAATCGGTGATGATGATCAAGAACATCAAATTCTCTTCTTTTCTTCAGTAATAAATTGTGTAAATAAGTGCAGTTATTGTTTGTGGAAAAGCGTGATTATTCATTTGGCTTTGGGTGATTGATTGTTGATTTCCCTAGTAACTCGATAGCCAATTTCCCGTGTGTATCTACTTCAATTATCAGTAACCTCCTTGCTATGCATGTCAGGTGTAATCGAGCACATGAAAGAAAGATGTTCCAAACCTATCCACAATACCTTTAAAGGTCAAACTCTTAGGGGAGGTGCTTGGTAGGCTTCCAACTACACATAAATTTGTTGGAGTGCTTGGGGCAGTGGTTACTCTTGTAGTGTTGGGCTAGGTGTGACAATCTATGAGCCACATAAAGTCACTTGACAAATTTGGGATGGTGACTTGGTGGGCCATTTGAAATAAACTAATATGGAATTTTCATTGAATCAAGCTTGATCTCTAGCACTATAATAGTCACGAAAACACAAACTCTTTCCTATTTGATAGTGCTTATAGTTTGTTGGTCTGGGGGTTGAGGTGACTTCCACTATTTCTGTTAAGCTGAAGAGATCTCATGAGTTTATCATGACTTTCCTTTATCGTTTTATCTTCCAAGTGCTATTTACTTTTTTTGTAAAACTTTCTCATCAAACTGATGGCTAGAGTTCCTTTTAGGCAATTCCCTGGTGTTGGAATTCCTCTCTCACAAGGATAGTAAAACTCCATTGGTGAAGGATTTCAAGGCTCTCATTGTTAAAGCTCATATTATCTTTTGGCATATAGATTTTATAGACTCTACTATGCATGATGAAGATAAGCCTCCACTTCAAGGATGAGGATATGTAGTTAGTCCAGGAAGAGGTGCTTGCTCCACTAGCATGACAAATGTCTTATACCTAATTACACTAGCGTGATCAAACTCCTGGAGGAGATTATCCCATGTTCCATACCACTAATCATACTAACTTTTCTAACCTTCTCTATGAATATTATTATTTAGAATTGTTGAGAAGTATGGTTACTCCCTATAAAGGATCCAATTAAAACTATTCTTTTACCGAAGAAGGTATACATGGATGGCTCATTGCCTCATATTATGAATAATTCATCCACCACTGGGCATGGTAGTAGAGCTATAAGTGACGTTCTTGCTACTTAGAATCACTAAAATTCAATGTAAGGTGTTATCTAATAACCCACAAATCTTAATTTTATTATTTAATTTCATAAAATGTAGACTAGATTTTATAAAATTTATAAAATTTGATCCGACTAAAATCTAGTCAATTTATATGGACTCTAGTTAAAATATACAAAATCTAGTTAATATTCTACAAAATATGATTAAAATATATGAAATCTAGTTAATATTATCTACAATTTAGTCAATATCTATAAAATCTGATAAATGTTTTATAAAAAATTATAAAAATTAATTATGGTAGCTTTGAGATTGGTGCAAATATATTTCTAAAAGATGTGTAAAAGAAAATGGAAGGTCCTTGCACCCAATTAGTGGTTCATGATAAATATTTTTCCTAATTTTGCTAATATTACTATTTTGCTTCGATACTGGCGCCGCACCACGATCAAGCCATATTGACCGCGTGCCATGCTGGCGCGAAAGTGGGCAAAAATAGCCACCTCATCTTGAACGACAACCTACGAAATAAGCTACGACTGAGTATATATAGGCGAGCGAGAGTAGGGTTCTCTGTGTCCATTTGGCTACCGAAGGCGGCAGGAGAGCGAACGAGAAGAGGGATGAAGACAATCGTTTCATCGGACACAATGGACATCCCCGAGGGGATCACGCTGAAGGTGCACGCCAAGGTCGTGGAGGTTGAGGGGCCTCGAGGCAAGCTTACGCGAAACTTCAAGCACCTCAACCTCGACTTCGCCCTCACCGAGGGAGGGAGGAAGCTGAAGGTTGAGGCGTGGTTCGGATCGCGAAAGACCACCGCTGCCATCCGCACCGCCCTCAGCCACATCCAGAATCTCATCACCGGAGTCACAAAGGGCTACCGCTACAAGATGCGCCTCGTCTATGCCCACTTCCCGATCAACGCGTCCATCCCCAACAACAACGCCTCCATCGAGATCAGGAACTTCCTTGGCGAGAAGAAGGTCCAATCTTGCCCTCTCAAAGTCTAGATGTTTCTAGCTGTCATGCTTTGCTTTCTATCCTTTTGATGGCGCACTCGTTATTGTCGGGTGATTTTTCATTGATATTAATAGGACTCTTGATGTTCACTTGAAAATTGATTTTTTTTTTCCTTCCGTAAAGGAAGATGTCAAATAATTTCATTGATTCATGCTAACTCTCTTAGAAACAAGTTCATGACCGGAGCATTACATTCCTATGAGTTATATATAATTCTTTACTATCCTATGATTTCGATGTCAAATATATATACATGGTTCTGAAATACCAATTTGCTCTATCATTTATCTCATATTAAAACTGTGTTTGAGATCATTTTAGCCTTCTGAACTAAGTTACACTGCATAAATGACTGCAAGATATTTTTCTGCAACTAGGTATATCGAATAAATTATAGAAACCTGAGAGATTTTTCACAATATGCTAATTTTCATGTAATTTATACCAAAATCACAATGTAAGGTGATCTGTGAAAGAAATTTCTCATCTCTGATTCTTGAGTTTATTGAGTCCATTTGCTTTGCCATGAAAGTTTCAATCCCCTTTGGAAAATGAAAGGAGAATTAAATCAAATTTATGGTTTCAATCCCCACGAAAGTTTCTCACCTCATTTTTTTTTTATTTTCAAGTCTTTGAATTTCTTATAACTAGTATCCGCCACTACTATGTATCAAAGTTATGATGAGTTTTCACCATAAGTATAAATACATTTTGTTGCAGGTGAGGAAAGTTGATATGCTTGGAGGTGTGAAGATTTTTAGGTCTGAAAAGGTCAAGGATGAGCTTGTCCTTGATGGGAATGATGTTGAGCTTGTCTCTCGCTCTGCTGCCTTGATCAACCAGGTCGTTTCTCTATTCTACTTGATAGTTGAGCAAGCTATACGTTACTCTTTCTCATGCTATTTTTTTTCGTAGACTAACATTTGTTTCGTATCTGATAGAAATGTCATGTGAAGAACAAGGATATAAGAAAGTTCTTGGATGGCATCTATGTCAGCGAGAAGGGGACAATTGCTGATGAACAGTAGTCCATTTTGATGACCAGAGGATAGTGAGCATGGAGCGAGGAAGCCTGCATAATGTCTTCATATCTGGAGAATGTTCAACTGAAATTTTGCCCATCTTTGACTCGACGTTTTATTTGGAACTTTGTATTTTTTTATATTAGCTTTTGAGTTTAAGGTATTTTGCTATGGAGGTTTTTTTCTAATCCAACGTAATGAATTGCACTTTCCTGGAAATGATCTTGCTGCCCATTTAGATAAAATGAACAAGTTTATATCTGCTTCCAGGGGGTTCTATCTGAACCTTTGTTACGCATTTCAATCTTCTTGAGTAATATCACAATGAAATTAAGCTTATAATTAGAATCAATCCTTGATCTTCCTCAAAGTTTTCAGAAAATCCTGATATGTAAGATGCTAGATCCTAATGCTTTCGGTTGCTGATTATCCTTAACGTTCTGCCTGTATGTAAAGAACAGCATAGCATTCACGAGGGTGATTAGTTTTCATGATTGCCAGTCTTTTCTCTACTCTGATTTTTCACCCCAATTGAGGCTACAAAGCTGGCAATGTACTCGGAGTTGTATGAAGCTTTCATATCTGTCTACCATGCTTTATACAATATGGAATGCTTTAGCGTCGTTAATTCTTCTTTTTGCAGCATATGTATTTTCATGTCCTCTAAACTTTTGCTTACCAATCACTTTTTCTTTATAACCATTTTGATCATTTAAACCAGTCTAGTAGATGTTATTATCTGCTTTGATTGTCGAAAGCCTAATGAACTCAGCTATTCATTAATCGTGTATACCTTTTGAAAATGTTCTATTCAATGTTATGGTGTTTATAGGCAGTGAACCTAGAGCATATGGAGGTAAAATTGCACTTACATGTAGAGGTGGCCAATGGAACGGGCTGGCCCACGGCCCGCACTGCCCGGCACGACACAGGCCGGGCACGGCTCGGGTCGTGCTGGGCCGAGGGTTCGCGGCCCATGGGCCGGGCCGGGCCAGGCACGGACTCGGGCCAGGCACGGACTCGGGCCAGGCACGGCACGCGGGCCGGGCCAGGCACAGCACATACCCGGGCCAGGCACGGCACGACATCAATATGCATTTTTACCTAAATGCCCTCATAATAGTTATAAAAATTTTAAAAGTTAGGGATATAATTGTCTTTATGGTATAAAATTACCATTTTAGCCCCTTTTAATAATTAAAAATAGGGTATAAATATGTAATTATACACCCAATTCATCCCTATAAATTGACCCCCCAACCCTCTCATTTCTTCACACAAGTTTCCAACTATCTTTGGAATAATTTCTCATTCTCTCTTAATACTCTCTTAATCTCTTTTCTAAGTCTTGAGTTACAATTAGTTTCTTAATTGAACTCAAACTTAAGCTTCTTTTTAGCCATCAAGAATTCAATGCTCTCTCGGTTAGACTAGTTATTTTTTTCTATGCCTCGTGCTCACCACGTGACTAGACGTGGAGAAGATCAAGTAAGTATTAAATTAATTTATTTTTATAATATAATTATCACGTGGTGAGCACGAGCACGAGACATAGAGAAAAATGACAGATAATAGAAAAGTGAAGATAATTATCTTTATGCCAAATTCTCAACGTTCAATCTTCCTTATATCTATCTTAAATTTCTTCAATGCTAATCAATGGAGAATCACTATTTTAAGTATTATCGAACGTGTTAGTCAACTTATACGAATTGATGTATTCAGGTTTGAAGAACACTTTATCCACTTATCTAATCATGCAAGACAAGAATTTTTGGCTTCTCCCTCTCCTTCTGGGGTTGAGATTGAGATAGAGGTTGATGACTTTGAAATAAGTGATAGTGAGGAGGATAGTGATAATATCAACGATGAGCCGGAGCAATATATCGAAACAAACCAAGCACAAGAGTCACTTGAGTTTTTTATTATTGAAGAAGGAGGTAGAGCTGAAAACATGGAGTGCGCAATATGCATAGAGAAGATGGAGCACAGAGCGCAAGTATGCTTAACACAATGCTCGCATATCTTCCATAGTAGCTGCTTGCGTAGTTGGCTACGGGTCAATTGTGTATGTCCATTATGTCGACAATTGATTTAAGCTTAAATGTATAATTTATGAATATGAAATTTAATCGAGTTGGTTTTAACTTTAGTCATGTGTTGTTAGTATTGTTAATAAATAAATTAATATTAATTTAATAAAATATATTAAAATTAAAATTATATATGTTTAAAATAAAATAATTAATTAAGTAATAATTAAATATTTTTTAAAAAAAATTATGCAAAATACATAATTCTTAATTTCTTATTTTATTAATATTTTATTTAATTTAATGAAGCGGGCCAAAGTCGGCCCGTGGGCCACATTCGGGCCGTGCCTGGCACGGCCCGCTGGGCCGACCATAGCCCGCGGGCCAGTTTTAGCCCGCGGGCCGAATCTGGCCCGCGTGCCGGATTCGGCCCGCGTGCCAGATCCTGGCCCGGCCAGAAGCTGAACCGTGCCTGGGCCGGCACGCCTAAACGTGCCGCGGGCCGTGCCGGGCCCAGGTATTTTTCTGTCGTGCCGTGCCTGACACGGCCCGCCAGAAGTCGGGCCGGGCCCGGGCACGGGCACGGCCACGGCCCATGGCCCCGGGCCCGGCCACGGCCCATGGCCACCTCTACTTACATGTGTTTTTTTTTGTTATATTAGTGAGGGCAATAATATATTTTTTAGTTAATATTTAATGTCATGTATGCCAACCATCCTATATAAGAAGTATACAATTTTTGAGTGTTAGCAGGGACAAAGTAGCTATGTATTATGGCATAGCGTCCATGAGGGGGACTTGTTTTAATGTGTTAGTTCATGCTCTACCCTAGTTTTTACTCTAAGTGAGCCTACAAAGTGGGCAACATAGTTGTTTGATATTTATTGCTTATTTGGTGAGATGTCATGCTATACGAATTTGCAAGGTCAAATGGCTTTCGCGGTGCTGCCTTACATTAATGGAAAAGCTGTCCTTTAGACTCGCTTAGTGTGGTAGTATAGTCCTGGATTTTATATTCTGGTAGGTACATAGTTTTGTAAGCCTTTAGAGAGTGATTAAAGACCCCAATCGACTTATCTGCCGACATTTAAGGCTTGTTTGAGTTTGGGTGCTATAGTAAGTCTGTTATATGTATATATATAATCATAATAATAGATTTACAATTATATATTAGTATTTACCCGCAACCCTATAACTCATTAATCTGCCTTAATGAGTAAATTGATCTAACGCAGTTCAATTTAAAAATTTAAAATGCATAAGTTCAAATTAATAATAGTTAGGTTGCTGAGTTTTTTATATTATATTATCTTTTTTCTAATTTCATATGTGAATCTAAATTGAGATATCACATAAGTGATTGAATTTAACTAGTGCATCGCCAGGTGAGGGGGAGCAGGAATTGGCGGTGAAGATGGAGGGGGTGGTGGGCCAAAGAAGCTATGCAAAGGTATGGGACAAGGGTAAGCAAGGAAAGGGGTAATGTCGAAGCCTAAGAGGGGGGGGCAGTGAGATAAGCGGGCTCTCATAATATCGTAAAACTGCCCACAAGTATCGTAGAACCCACAAGGGTAAGCAAGGGAAGGGGTAGTGTCGAAGCCTAAGAGGCAAGGTAGGGTTAAGGGGATAAAACTTCTCAACGGGGGGCTTGCATAAGTGAGATAAGCGGGCTCTTACAATATCGTAGAATCGCCCACAAATATTGTAGAACCCACCAAAACTTTTAATACCTACAATACCTACGGGTGGTTCTACGATATTGTGAGAGCTCGCTTATCTCACTTCAGCGGGCCCCTGCGGGGAAGTTTTATCTGGGTTAAGGAATGTTTACAAGGTGAAAATTTTAATATAGTCACGTATACAAGGGGTTTTAAAAAATAATGGGGTAAATAATCAAGTAAAGCTAATATAATAATTAGTCGGGTTCAGATATGAGTAGAGCAAAATTGGCTGTGATGCCATTTGAGTCATTTTAACTTTAGCTTTACTTTTGCTTTGGAAATTATGTTTGAGTTCCGCTGTTATGATAACTAACCTTTTGTTCATATTCTGATCTTGAATTGGACACATAATAGCTCACTTTTGAAAGAAGTGCATAGTTCAATCTTAATTAAGAATCCTATGATATACAATTGCACAGGTTGGGGTACTCATAAAAGTTATCAAAGAAATTTCACAAACTTTGAGTGCAAAAATTGGATGCAGCACATTTTTATCTGGGAAGTAAAATTACAAACTATTTTTTTCTTGGCAAAAACAAGGAATTTGCACCCAATTTCTTTTAGGTCTTCGGCCTCAAACTGCAGGATCTATCTTATTTACAGTATGCCCGATCGAAATCCATGAAAGAATGGTTGTTGTTGCAATTAAAAACTGTATAATTTCGTTGTGATTACACAATTTCAACCTCATAGCAAGGCAGAGCCTTCGCAATTCGATGCTTCGCCGGCAGGGAGGCCGACAGATTGATGACCATTCGAACAAAATTGAGAAAGATCAAAGCACACAGCCCGCCGTAGATCGCCAGATCAAGCAACCTCCACTCCGCAACCCTAATCCACAGCTGCAAGCAGTCCGCCGCAATCAACACCCAGCTGACGCCTTCCAGCGCCACCCTAATCGCCAGGCTCAGCCGCTCGTCCCCGAACACCCTGCACGCCATCCTCGCGCAGATGGCGCTCGCGGTCAGAACCGTGACCGCCGACCACCCCCTGTACCCGCCGGCGCTACCTCCCCGCACCAGCGCGCTCTTCCGGCACACGCACGTCTCGCAGAGGCCGGAGAAGGCGGACTCCCTCAGAGCCGCCAATCCGGTGTAGTAGGGCAGGAGGACCGAATCGAGATGCAGGCTCGCGTGCAGAATGCCCGACACGGTCGAAGCCTCGAGCACGGAGTACTTGATGTCGCTCTCGGCCCGATTTCTGAAGGCCATGGCCGAGATGTAGACGAGCTGGAGCAGGGCCGGACCAATGCGGGAGAAGGGGAGCAGCGTGCCGATCCGGGACCCGTTGGCGAGGATCAGGACTACCAGGGGAAGCGCGATGGGGCCGGAGGGCAAAAGGTATCTCCTCTTTAACCTTCCGATGGTGCAATCATCGATTGAGCTCGGCCGGGGGGCGAATTCGAGGAGCGTGAAGGCTGCGATGGAGACGAGGGACGAGATGGTGAAGAAGACCACCAGCAGGTCGACGGCGAGCGGGTAGTCGTCTTCTTGGTACCCGCTGTCGCAGAAGTAGTGGAAGGGGCAGGACACGAGGTCCGTCGTCTCCTCCACCTGCCATCTTGTGCACCTGAAGAAGAGCTTCTCTGTGCTGCTGTTCATGCTTCCTCCTCGATGCGACGGTGATTCATTGATTCTCGATGTTTGATGCGCTTCTTCTTGTCTGAGATCGGAGCTGCTTCAGCTTCTGGCCATAGGAAGCGAAGGAGCTTCTATGTATTCAAGCTTGGAACACACAGAAACAGACCGAGAGGGCAATGGTTGCTTTCAGAGTGGGTGGGCTATTAGGGAGGATCAGAAGCTTGCTTGTTGACCTGATTCTTCAGAGATAAAAATTGACATTTGCAGGGTTGGGTGAGGATCCACGATGAGGTCAGTGTTTGATCTCTTTGCTATAAGAAACCTTGTTCTTGTTCTTACTCGGCCAATTGTACCAGATGAAACTCTTTTAGACCAATTTAACAACGAAAGTAAAAGCCTTTGCTCCACCAGCAAGGCAGCAACGACTTTTTTTCTGAGGAGAAATTGAGGATGGTGAGTCAACTTTATTGCGGCTGCCCCTTCCTTTTCTTTTCAGAAGTGAGTAGACTGGTGGAATGCCCTCTTCTTGGTCTGGTGGAATTCGACCAGCTTCCACAATAAAGACAAATAAAGCAAAGTGGATGTCACAGGTCTACCATTGGTGCCAAACTTGTAATGCTTCATTAAGTTTGGTCAGCTGCCTCTATTCTATTCTTTCTTCCTACAGGAGCTATTGGCTTAGCTTCTGCTATAGATTTGGCACTCTGATTCAGCAAAGACAAGTGCAGACATGGAGGAATCTGGCCATTTCTCACTCAAGAAAGGGATGACTAGAACAGTAACTCTAGTTTATGAAGGATTTTGGCCATGAACTCTAATGCAAATTAATTATACTTTTTGCCATATAATATTCTCCTTTGTTTTGTGTATATTCAGGTACTTCCTTAGCTGCAAAGAGATTCATACAACTCATTCTGTGAGGTTGCAACTAATTTAGGTTGTGAACGAGGAATACTAAAGTATTTTCTAGCAATTAGCTGCATGGTCAGCATCCAAATGTCAACCATAGCAAACTTCAAATGTGGCCTTATTTTCAGGTATGTGGAATAGAATGTCATTCCTTCAATTTTTTATCATTTACAGAAGTGAATATCTAGACGTCAGTGGTGATAGTAACAATTCCTGCAGTCTAAAGAAATGGTTGCATCATCGCCAACTTCATTTTCTCAAATGTCATACAAATCATGTGGAGGCATATCAGTAGTTTTTTAAGAGTAAAAAATTGATGAAGTTAAAAGACTCAGATCCTAAGACCTTCTTAGGACAAAGATCCTTACTCGTTGATTGACACCACCATAAAGACTGTGTGTTTATGATCTAATTTATTTTGATTATTTTTGGTTCATTAATAGATTAATTTGATTATGATCTAAACATAATTATACTTATCCAAATCACCTAGTTTTAGTCGAATTAGGTCCAAGTAAATGTCTCAGGCTAATCTTGGTTTTCTCTCATCCTGTTTTTTTTTATCTGATGCTTTTGTAATTGTCAAAAGTAAACTAGTTGAGAAAATGGGAATGCTCTACTCAAAGTATCACAAAAAAAAAGGGTATCGCCAAGGATCAAATTAACTAATAAATTGGTGGCCTTTTAGCTTGTGTATCCATCCCTAGAGCGAAAAAAAACGATAGAATAGTAAAATATTATTAGATTCAATATGTTTTTTTTTTCTTTTCTAGTAGATTTCATCAAAGGAAACATAGTATTAAAGAAAATAAAAAATTGGAGAAAAAAGGATTATTTTTCTCATTTATTTTTTTCCTTTTATTTCTTTTGACCTTCGTTAGCTTTATAATTTGTGAAATTGGCGGTGATTTAGATAATGTAATTGGTGAAAATAGCATTGCTATAAATGTCATATTAAGCATTTTGTAGACATGATAGTTCAGACCAATAGAGTCTAGATCTTAGACGAGACATATTTGCTATGACTTGTGATTTGATTAGATTAACTTAAATACGACTCGTATAATTAATTAGGTCAAGAAGCTTAAGTTGCATATGATTCACTTATAATTGGGTCAATTCGATACGACATAAGCACCTTATTACTAAACAGTTTTCGCATAAACTTGCGACCTAACATGAGCAAATGCATATAAAATATACTACATACATTTGAACTGTCATTTGCACGCATAATGCAATATGAAATTTACGCTGTCACACATCAATTAAAAATTATTACACATCACACACACTCCACATCTACAAGACAACCATTTTTTTTTAAAAAAAATACTATAATTATCAAATCGAGTAGAATATTAAGATTGGAGTCTTACGTATCAACTAATTTAAATTAATATCAACTGAAAAAAAAATAAAAATAATACCAAATAACATCAATGAAAGTAACAATATCAACTACTACACTTTTTTTTTCTTTTGTCACGTCGATTCTTCATTCACATCGACTTATCAAATGTTTTACATATCTTTCCAGTGTAATGTACATTTTAATAGTACTTTTTTTAATTTACCCCCTACAACAATAACATAATATATAATGGACAACTTTATCTATGGGCTGGGTTGGGTTGGTTTATGTTGTCCAAACTTGGCAAGTATTAGCACATGTTCTTTCATTGGGCCATTAAAAAGAATAAACCCTAATTATATATATGGGCCCAATAGCCCAACATGGGCATTTATACGTTCTTACCCATTAACAATATCTAATCACCGTTGGATTCGACGTTTGACGATCTGAAAGCTAAGCGCAGGTTTGTAACCCTAGCGCGATTGCTCCCTCCCTACTTAAGCCGTGTCCTCGCGAAGGAACGCCGTAGCGCCGGCATCACTCCGAAACCGAGGTCCTCAAGGAATTTCGCCACCGTTCGAAAGAGAGTAGATAGGGTCGTCCTCGTCCTCGTCGCCGCCGCTGCCGAAGAGATGGGTCGCGTCCGCACCAAGACCGTGAAGAAGTCCTCCCGCCAGGTGATTGAGCGGTACTATTCGCGGATGACCCTCGACTTCCACACCAACAAGAAGATCCTCGAGGAGGTCGCCATCATCCCCTCAAAGCGCCTCCGCAACAAGATCGCTGGCTTTTCCACCCATCTCATGCGCCGGATCCAGCGCGGCCCCGTCCGCGGCATCTCCCTCAAGCTACAGGAGGAGGAGCGGGAGCGACGCATGGACTTCGTCCCGGACGAATCCGCCATCAAGGTGGACCAGATCGTTGTTGACAAGGAGACCATTGAAATGCTCACCTCCCTCGGCATGGGCGACCTCCCTGGTGTCGAGAAGCAGCCTGATGCGCCGGCGGCCCCTGCGTACCAAATCCGCCCTGGTGGTTATGTCGGCCGCCGGAACTAAATTGGTATCCTCTTAGCCGGACTGGTCTAATAGTAGCTTTTCTGAGTTTGCTTCTATCTGTGCTTTGGATATTGAAATCTAGTTCGTTGTTTTGGTAATTTGAGATATGTGCTATTGTCGCTACTTTTAATATTCAGCAGTACTTTCTGCACTTCAATTTATTTATAGAAATTATGCGACTGTATTTTTGGCCGTTGCTTAATCTATCCGGGACTATATTTTACAATCCTATTATCAAAGGATAGATTATGCTAAATCGTTATTCATGAGTAATCTCCAAGGACATACAAAGATTGCAATCAAAGTTCTTCGGTAATCCTTCCAAGTACGAAATATGATGTTTTGTGTTATTAAATTAATTTATCATGCGCTGCTAGAGGCTGGAGTGCTGGGAGTTAGCATAATTAAGGGTTGTGGCAAGTTTCATGAGGCTAGTGTTAACATTTAACAATGGTAAATTTGCACATTGTATATTTAATCCTGACAGTTATATGTAAAACACACCTGACCCGTCGTAGTTTATTTGAATTACCATATCCAGATTCAGTGATCAAATTTGTGAAAATTTTCTGTTGCTCCAGTGTTGCATGTATCACACTTTTCTGTTTGTGTTTAATTGCATCTTATCAAGAGTTGGCACTAAAAGTCATCCATCTTTTGTCTCATTTGTTTGTTTGGAAGCCTTGCTGTACTTCTCTTTGAAGATGATCTAAACATTGGCTATATGGTGATAATCCTTTCTTCCCTTTCAGCACCTCATATGTTTCAAGCACCGGCAGTCATCTAATACAATTCCCTGTCTTTTAGCTATGAAGACCACATTTATCTTTGAACTTGCGCCCAGAACTGCTGCAAGAGTGCATGTATCTTGACCACCCGTTGATTCCTTGGAATGCCTTTCTTCTTTTCCCTTTATCTGCTGATTTTTAAACTTACTATTTCACATCAATTGCCTGTCTTTTAGCTATGAAGATCACATTTATCTTTGAACTTGCGCCCAGAACTGCTGCAAGAGTGCATGTATCTTTACCATCTGTTGATTCCTTGGAATACCTTTCTTATTTTCCCTTTATCTGCTGAATTTTGAACTTACTATTTCACATCATTTTGTTCCACCTATATTATTTCATTTCTATATCTTTTTTAGTGAAATTTTCGCACTTCTGCAAATTGCCCGGCATCTTTTACATAGTCCATTCTTCTTATTACCATAATCGTGTCGCTTAAACTTGTCTGGTTAAATATGTATAATGATGTCCGATGTCTGGTTAAATATGTATAGTGATGTCCGATTTTTGTTGGACCTTGGTCGGATCTTTTGAATCTGATTTGCCAGTCTATGGTTCATATGCTTGTGTGATTCCTACTGATCTACAAGCTATCTTGACTAATTGTATTATGTATTGAAATTGCGAAGTTAACTTAATTAGGAAAAATAGAGGGTTGGAATTTCCTGTTTCTTAAGTACTCAACAATTTATTCAAACCAAATCCGCCATATTCAAACAATGAGACCATGTCTTATTATAGTTTGGCTTCGTGCGTATCAAAATCCATCAAAATGTTCTATTAAAACTCCTATTTCTATAGTTATGCTTTCCAAAAACCTGACATAAAATTATCATCATTGTTCCTAGTCAACTTAACTATAATCTTCTCTATTACAACATGAGATCGCCTATACACTAACCAATTTAGCCTGTTCTCAATCATGTAGTTGAAAGAAACCATCTGACCTTTTCCATATCAAAGGTGACTAATCTTTGTCTTTATTTGAATCCATATCAAATAAATGGAGAACGAGATTTCTAATGAGTGTTTACTTTTCCAATGCATTTTTCAAAAGCAAACATCATCATTTCCAAGTTCCTGTCTACTGTTGGCTACAAGCATGGGTGTGCTATCAGTATAAAACCATACTGTCTGAAACAGATGTGGCCATACGAATTCGAGTAGATGCTAGAAGTCTGTTAAATTTACCTCAATCCACTTGCATTTTTGAAATAGCTAAGAATCTGAAACCGATATTGTGAAGATGTATTATCTTTTTAGTAGTTACAAAAGCAGAATGGTCTAACCTTTGCAATCAAAAGATTATTGCCTACAATGAGATGACAATGATACAACATTGTTGAAGGTTACATGAAGCACACTTTGTAAAAATGCTTTCAACAGTTGTGCTAATCAAAACATGGCTAGTATTGATATGTAAGACTTGAATGATTATCGATCTAAGTGAAGTTAATACGAAAGATGTAAGACTTGAATGATTATCGATCTAAGTGAAGTTAATACGAAAGATGTTAGGATCTTTTGTAGTTGATAACAAGATTTTGGAATTGAATTTTGCGTTGTTTACTTATGCTAAAAAAAAGAGGATGTTCATTACAAAAGAATGGTTATTGGCCTATGTGAAGTTAATAGGAATGTCAAATAATTGCTCAAAAGGATTGATCATCACTAAATCAAGAGAGTCTAGCCTGTGCATTCACATGATCAATACATACAGTGAGATGACAATCATATGATATTTTTGAAGGATTACATGAAACACAAACTTTTTTATGTAAAAAAAATGCTTTCAAGAGTTGTGTTAATCAAAACATGGATGAGTATGGAATGATTGTTGATCCAGATGAATTAAATTCTAGTTATAGGAATGTCAATCAAAAAATCAACAAAAAGGATGTTCGCAAATGTGCTAATGTCTGCAACTACTTTAATAAGTTGAGCACCTATCTGGTGACATAACTAATTTTTTTTTTTAATTTTTGCTGGTTGAGAAATTGCTTGTTGAAAAGGAGCTTTTTCAAAAGAACATCTGCTTTTAGGTTGATAACTAAATAATCTAGCTTTTAAAAATTTACTTTTGTGACCGGTAGCAGTAGGTAAAAAGCTACGTCAAACGCACCCATAGTACCATTACTGAAGCCGTAGTGAAGCCGTAGTGCTATCAAATGTAGTTTATGTTATATTTTCAACAGTATACAATAGTTGCCTTCTTTGTTCTATTGCATTTTTAATAATTTTTGTTCAATTTAGAACTTAGTCCATTCTCAATCCTAATAATAAATTTTGGCACATGATTCAAAACTAAATGATTCACATAATTTTTCAATTTTCAAATCTAATTTCTTGCAAACAAGTAGGAAAAGCATTATAATCCTTCATTTGACAGTAAACTATAATATGCTAGCGTATATGTTAGATTTTTACCACATTGCTAAATTGAATTTTACAAGACGAAATTCTATCACCCCTTCCCCTTAGTAGAAGAATTCTAAAACTTATCGATCATGTAATTTCAACTAATTTAGTTCACAAATCAAACTAAGTCATCCTCTATGGGAAAAATTCTTAAGCAAAGATCAGAAATCTTAGGCGCCGTAGGGGTCACATTCTAACTATTCATCTCTTTAAAATTATGAATCTTAAGTTATGTTTTATTAAATAGAATTCATGGTGAAAAGGATAGAAAATACAATGGATCTAAATGAATTATCCTTTCAATCATGGATTTCATTCAACAAAACATAGTCTAAAGTAAGGGGCATAGCTAAGTTGCTATTAAGATTTGCATATCGTATATGATCGACGACTAACATGTGATCTTGCTTAGATAAGATTTTCCCTAGGCATTTTTTATGTTTTTCTCTTGCAACTATCACAAAATTTCTTTTATTTGTTTTTTAACCTAGTGATTAAAGCATCATTATCCATTGCTAAAGTTGTTAACAATAAGTATATGACTAGAAAAATTAAGTACTCTTAAACCATTAATTCAACACCAAATACTATTATTATAAGTTGGCAACGAGAATGTATGTTGTATGCTTTATGGTTATTTTAGACACATTCTAAACAAGAACTTAATATACTTCTTATAGGAGACTTGAAATCAAAATAAAAAAAAATTAACTTCTCGAAAAGAATAGACGGGCAAAAGAGAAAAGAGAACCATAGTTGTTTTTCTTTAGTGCACAAATAACCTACATTCTAGAAATACATGCTTTTTCATCGATAATAATATATGAAAGTAGGTCTTTGTTCTTTAAATTTGAAGTGCAAGAAATGGTTATTTGTTGATCAACATCAAGTAGTTGTGATTTCTTTTTGTAAACTTTTGTAGGGATGGCAGCAGGTAGAGTATCTGCATTTTTCATACTACTATATCCTAATCCGAATAACTCTTCTACTACCGATACCTGAATAACTATCAATTTATTTTTTAGAACTTCTACTTATACCCTATCCTATTAAAAATTTAACTATTCATTTAATACCCGAACCTTATAAATATCCGACTTAAATACCTACCATATAAAATTTCAACATATATATATGGTTACCCTAAGAAAATTTAGGTACCTGAGCTTATAAAAATTCTAATAATGGTTAAATTTTGGGTAGAGTAAAATGGGTATCCACAAACTCAAACTAATTCATTAAAAAAAGTATAATTTTTAGTATATAAATAAATATAACTAGGTTCAGGTAGTGCCTATGCTATCCGAACCTGACTCGGATAGCATATGCACTACCCATACCCTATCCAAACTCGAATAACATGTACCTAATTATCTTTAAACAAGTTCAGACGGGGCATGTAGCCGCTAAATTGCTACCCTGTTGCTCTCCCTAAACTTTTGCATATCATTTAGTTAGTTTCCATCACTATTTGTACTTAGAGAAATATTGGGTTGCACTTGTTATCCTTTCAACATAACTTGACTTTGTAGCACTGTTTTCTTCACATCAACCTTAATGCTAAGGTCTCTAACAGTTGTGATGGAAGATTGGTGAAACCTTTGTTGGAAGATGAAGAAATTTAAAATAAGATTACATGGAAGAACAAAAATGAATGACCTATTTGTGAAGAAGATTCACTTTATAGTGGTTCCCACCTCACAACTTCAATCCAACACCAACTAAAAATGAGAGGTTGAATCTAAATAAGTTTTTAATTTTATTTGATAGTTCTATTGTTCATAGTATTTGTAACTACAAAGAAGTTGAGTATGAGTGAATTTGCTATTTTATTTGATATTTATTATATGAGAATGTTTGTAAATCCAAAGAAATATAATTATTATTTTAATGATTTTATAGAATAAACTCAAAACACTCCCTATTTTAAAACTAGCAATTGTTCTTTAAAAAAAAACAACTGAAGTACAAGAATGAGAGTCTCATAGCTAAACATGTTAATGAATTTTAGGAAAAACAAATCAATTGTCTGATATTTAACCAATAAAGTGTGGTATCTTCAACTAAGAGTCTAAAGCTGTGTTTTTTTAAAGAAATCCAAAACGAAAAAGAGGAAAAGATATTTTAATTATTATTTTAACAAAGTAATAATAAAAATATATTTCTCTTTTTTTTACTATGAATTTCATCTAAGAAAACACAGCCTAAGAGACAAGAAGAACATCTTAAGGTTCATTACATTTTTGCTACAAACATATTTTATCTTCACGCATTGTGATTTTTAGACTAAGTGTTATATCATATACTTGGGTGTATGATCTCAGATAACTTTTGTTCCCTACTCAATTTCATTGAAGGACATGTATGTGTGAAAATTTTAAGCTATAAATTAAAATATATTTGCATTAAAAAATCTTGCAAAAGTGAAAATCATAAAGTTTTGTAAAAATCTTTTTCTTTTGGACTTAAAAAAGTTGAGTTACTAACGTTTTGTTATCCATGATAAAGTATTTTATTTTATATACTTCATTCATTTATTTCTATTTTTCAATTTTATTAAATTTATATGACAAGCTTTTGTGTTTTATTTTTATTTTTATTTTTAACATTTCTACCATGGCAAAAAAAGATAAGGTACACTTGTAAAGCTTTGAGATTTGTACTGTGTGATCATCAATGTTGAGATTGAATAGCACAGCTATCAAATAAAATCAAGGATGAGATCATCACCCTTCCCTCGTTTCCTAGACAATGACCTGTTTAGAATTTTTTTCATTAAAGGGATGTTTAGTCTCATTGTTAATTGTTTTTATAATTGTGTTAAACTGTGTTGTGCATTGTACTATTAAAATTTATAAGATATTTGTTAAATAACTTTTTAACTATTATAAAAATTTAAAATAAAAAATAAATATTTTATTTTAAATTATTTAAAATAAGTCTATTTTATTTTTTTTATTATTAAAATTTTAAATTAATAAAAATAATAAGAGTTAAAATTTTAATTAAAATTGTGTAAATTATTTTTTTAGAAAAATAGAAATGCCAAAAACATAAAATTGTAGATTTCATAATTTCTATTTTTTTTATTAGTTTTTACGTTTTTACTTTTTATTACCAAATAGTTTTTAACTAAGAAACATAGCAAGGGTGATGATCTTATCTTTGATTTTATTTGAGATCTACACTAGTTAGTCTCAATTTTGATGATCACACATCTCAATTTTGATAATCACACATAGCACATATATCAAAGCAAAATCAAAGGTGAGATCATCACCCTTTCCTAGTTTCCTAGTTTCCTTCTATAAAGAATTCTTAACCTCGTTAAGGTATTTACAATAACTGAGTAAGGAATTTTAGTTTTAAAGAAAATTTAAAATATTACAATAACGAGTAAGGAATTTTAGTTTTAAAGAAAATTTAAAATATATTTTAAAATAATAAGATTACTTGTAAAATTTTTAATAATATTGTTTTCTAGCCCCAATATTTTGCAATTTTTTTATAAATATCATGGTCAACTTCGGTTATTTGGTCAATTCTTAAAATGAGTTATTTATGACATTATTATTGATAGAGAGACTATGTAAATTTGTAATGCATTACATGACCATCCTTGTTAGGTGGTGGTGGCAGCTAACTCCTCCTATACATGATATACACTAAGTTGACACCTCAAACTATCGTCTCATATACATTATTCAATGGCTTTCAAGGTATAGCTTGTTTGACTCTATCGATCTTGTTTCACTCTATCGATTTCAACTGGTCAGGATAGTACATGAAAGGATTTAGTCAATGTTTGACTAAAATTTATCCTAGTAGTAAGTATTCAAAGCCAATATCAAAGTCATGACTTATGGCTTCTTTGGTCTAATGTTAATGACTTTATGATTGCACTGTCAAAAATTTATAAAATATTTAGTTACTAACTTTTTAACTACTGTCAAAATTTAAAATAATAAATAAATATATTATTTTAATTTTTTTAAATAATAATATATTTTATTTTTTATAATAAAAATTTTAAATTATTTAAAATAATAATAATAAAAATTTTAAATAAAATTATGTGAATTATTTTTTTTAAAAAGCAGAAGTTGCAAAAGCATTACTAACTTTTTAACTACTGTCAAAATTTAAAATAATAAATAAATATATTATTTTAATTTTTTTTTAAATAATAATATATTTTATTTTTTATAATTAAAATTTTAAATTATTTAAAATAATAATAATAAAAATTTTAAATAAAATCATGTGAATTATTTTTTTGAAGAAGTTGCAAAAGCATTAAATTATAGTTTCTTTAATTTTTATTTTTTTTTAATTATTTTTTTTACTTATCATTTTTATTATCAAATAGTTTTTTATTAATTTTTTACTGAAAAAACTAGTAAAATTAATTTAAAGTGGGGCAAACATGCCCTTAATTCTGATCTTTACTAGAATAACTGATGTCTTCAATGTAGTTCGCGTAGCTATGAATTAAACTAAAAAAAGGTCAAAGCCAGCATATGATCTTAGCTGGCTGTTCCGATATTCGAGGAGTACTGGAGAATCTTTAAGTGAAGGCTTTTTCTGCATTAAATTCTGAATATTTTAATCTAGAGTGCTCAAGGATCACGACATTTGCCTCCGTTGACTTCAAGTAATAATTAAAATTTGCCCTACCTACCCACAAAGATTACACTTTCAGATTAAGTTGAAAATTTCAAATTAATTTACTTTAAGTATCTATGTTCCAATCTAGCAGCGTACGATTTGATTTAGAAATGAGAAGATCGAGTAAAAGCAATTCACTCCAATGTTGGTCAACGGACTCGTTCCAAACTCAAGATAAGCTAAACACAAGTCAAATCCTCCACCACACGAAAATATGAACCCCTTGATTATATCCTAACATGCATATTTGATGCAAATGTACATACATTATAAATAATCGAATCGAGCGTGTCGTATAATCTTACCGTAGTTTGTTCATTATAACGTGTATGCATATACATAAAGATTCTATGTCTGAACCCTAATTTCATAGGGCAAAAAGGATTTCAAAGAATTTTTTTTATCCTAATTAGTTAATAATAATGAAATGAAAAATATCACCTAGCACTATCACCGAATAGCAAGTCAACCACGCAAATGAATCAAGACCAATTCACATGGTCATGTGTGGTTGAATAATGTTCATGTGCATCATTTAATTCAATTCTTTTCTGTTCTTCAAGTAAATTAAGAATTAGGTTTCTTGACGGACGAAGATAGTGCTTGAGTTGATCAAGTCCTTATCTGTTAGAATGTCAACTCTTGCACTGTTGACCAAAACAATTTTTTGTATTTTGTGCATCTCTCAAATTACAAAAAATAAACTTTGAATTTATCATTCAACTGAACCATTAACCCATCTATTAATCGCTTATTTTTGATTTAATTGAGTCAAAACCCTAATTTTCTTATTTTCTATTTTTATTTCGCTCGAAGTTGTGCAATTTGAAGCGATATAGACGAAGAATTGAAGATGCATCATCATCATCATCTAGGTCTAAGTTTCTTTAACGTATCATTTGGTGACATTGTCTACTCGTTTTCTATCATTCATTTCGAAATCGAAGCGATCGATTAATCAAGTATTGGTAGTAGAGGAATGACATCGTTGTCTGCTCATCTTCTATCATTCATTTCAAAATCGAAGAAGTATGAGTAGTAGAAGAATTATCTATATAACGGATGTGCAATATATATTTTATAAAAATTTTGTTAAATAACATATACGATTACTCTCATTAGTATAATAACAACAATCGATCTAGCATTGACTGTGGATTGAGTATTTCATAGAACCAAGGACTTATTGGACATCATGAACAGCTAGCTATCCGTGTATAGGCTGTCAATCACTAATTAAAAAATGGAAACCCTAAACTTTCAGTCCTCTGCTCGCCGGGAGCTGGCGTTGTATAAATGGAGAAGACGATGGAGCCTTTGCAAGCCACACAGCCAATACTAGCAGGCTTTCTTAGTTGAGTAAGGCAGCTAGACATGGATTTGGGAAGAAGAACGCTTCTGCTGCTGGCGCTGATGGCGGCCAGCTTGTGCTTCAGAGCTGAAGCTTCGAAGCTCAAAGTCGGCTACTACTCCTACACCTGCCCTAAAGTGGAGGAGCTGATCGAGGAGGAGCTCAGGAAGGCGCTCATGAATGACCCAGGCATCGGCGCCGACATCCTCCGCATGCAGTTCCACGACTGCTTCGTTAATGTCTGTGATCTCAAAACCCTAGCTCGTGATCGATAATGGGGGAGGTTAATTGATGTTGGAATAATGTGTTTTGATTGGTTCAGGGATGCGATGGCTCGCTGTTCATTGATTCGACCAAGGGCAACAGCGCGGAGAAGGACGGGCTGCCCAACCAGACCGTCGAGGACGAAGCCTTCGACGTCATCGACGACATCAAGGCGCGGGTGGAGAAGGAGTGCAAGGGCGTCGTCTCCTGCGCCGACATCCTCGCCTACGCCTCTAGATCCAGCATCGCCCACGTACGACGACGATTCCTTTCTTGATCCATTCGTTCGTAAATTTTGCTTGCTGATGCTCAATCGAATTGCTGTAAATGGATGCAGTACGGAGGAATTCACTACGACGTGCCCGCCGGCAGAAAAGACGGCAGGATCTCGCGCGCCAATGACACGGTGGATCTTCCGCCGCCGATCTTCAACCTCACGCTGCTGCTCCCGATGTTCACCAAGAAAGGCATGAACCTGGACGACATCGTCACACTCTCCGGTAATCTGAAACTCATCCGCTCATTCAGCAAACACGCATTGATGTTCTTAATTGATTGCCAAATAACGTGAGCACGCGTCCATGGATGCAGGAGCGCACACCATCGGCGTCGCGCACTGCGACGCCTTCGAGAAGAGGCTGTACAACTACAGCTCCACGGTGAAGACGGACCCGATGCTGGACGGCTCGTACGCGGACGATCTGAGGAAGGAGTGCCCCGACGGCAGCAACAACACGGTGAGCATGGACCCGCCCACCCCCCTCCGCTTCGACACCAGCTACTACAAGCTCCTCCTCCGCCGCCGCGGCCTCTTCACCTCCGACGCCGCCCTCCTCTTCAACCGCTTCACCAAAAAGAGAGTCCGCCAGTTTGCCGCCAACTCGGATTTCTTCAAAGCTCGGTTTGCCGCCGCCATGTTGAAGTTGATCAAGATCGGCGTGCGCACCGGAAACGAGGGAGAGATTCGCGCCAACTGCAGGGTCGTCAACAAGCCCCATTACTGAACGTCGTTTTATTAAATTCATTCCTTTGATTTCCCTTCGTCGCTTCCTTCCGTTCGAAGCAATTGTTCGGTTTTAACTATCACTTGGTGATCAATAAGGATCGATCGATGTAATCACCACAATTTAATTTCAATTTGTTTGCGATTTAAATGCATATTTGCCCAAATTTTGTGTAAGTTTTATGCTTTTTAAAGCAACTATAAATAATTTTAAATTACATTGTTTTATTTAAAATATCAAAGCAAAGTCCACTAATTCAAAATAAACGACTTCGACTTGGGCCTGTTTGTCCTTACTTTTACTTTGAAGCTGTTTTTTAAATATAAATCTATCAAAAATATATTGGTAATGAAAAACAAAAACAGAAAAAAGTAATAAAAAAAACAGAATCTAATAAAGCTATAATTTAGGGTCTGTTTGGTCTCGCTTTTAAGTTGATTTTAAGTAGCTTTTAAATAGAAATATGTTAAAAAATTATTTGGTAATGAAAAACAGAAGCAGAAAAAAAACAGTAAAAAAGCAGAAGCAGAAAAAAATAATAAAAAAATAGACGTTATGAAAGCTACAATTTGATGCTTTTAGAGCTTCTACTTCTTAATTTAGATGATTTTATTTAAAATTTTAAGTATTATTATTTTAAATAATTAAAATTTTAATAATAAATAAAAAATAAAATATATTTATTATTTTAAATAATTTAAAATAAATATTTATTATTTATTTAATTAAAATAAAAATTTATTATTTTTTAAAATTTTGACAATAATTAAAAAGTTATTAACCAAATATCTTATAAATTTTGACAGTGCAGTACAACACAGTTTAATATAGTTATAAAGCTATTAACAGCGAGGTCAAACAGACCTTTAATGTTTTTGTTGCTTCTGCTTTTCTCAAAAAGTAATTTGTATAATTTTAATTAATTTTTAACTATTATTATTTTAAATAATATAAATTTGATAATAAAGAAAAAAAATATATATAATGATTTTAAATAATTTATTTATTTGTTATTTTAAAATTTTATAACAGTAAAAAAGTTATTTACTAAATATCTTATAAATTTTGACAGCACAATACAGTACAATATAGTAAGTTAAGTTAATGAGTAAATTCATAACATAATACCTATCTTCTTGGCACAAACAAAAGTCTCCTTGTTAAGTTCCCCTCCACACAAAAGTCATATAATACTTATTGCAAATCTCTTGTATAGTCTAACACTTGTCAAGTTCATTAATGATAAGACGATAGTAATGATTTTTCAAATTTGCTTTTAATTTTTAATGCTCATCTTTATAAAATCCGACTACTAATCAATCAATGTTATCATAATTTTACTATCAATTATTATTATAGCTAATAAATTATCAACCATACTCTTGTTTGGTGGAGCTATCTAAAAGGTGCACAGCTACAGTAGTAAAAAAAAATTAAGAGATTGTTTGGCCCTGCTTTTTAAGTTGATTTTAATTAGTTTTTAAGTAAAAAATAAATAAAAATTTGTTTGGTAATAAAAAGTAAAAAAATAAAATAATAATAAAAGTAAAAATTGAGAAAACTACACAGGCTACATTTTAATTTAATTTACAAGGAAGATAAAATAAGTGGACAGGGGTCAAGCAGTAATCTAACTCTTAAAAATAAAGAGAAAAGCTCCACCAAACAAGGGCTACATTTTTAATTGATGATGTAGTTGGTATAGTGGCAGAGCATTTATATAATTTTATTTATTTAAGAAGTTATCTTAGTTAGACTTATTGGACAAATACTTAGGCTGGCTCGATCAGGATCTAATTAAATTGACTCAACACATGGAATCCAAATCCACTTGTAACGTGCGTACATGTTCTAAGTATCTTGCACTCCAAATCTCCGAGGCTACAACTACATTTAAAGTGTTTACTTGGGGCAGGCACACTACCCACTTTATATATTCTCAGGCTGGCAGCGTAGATCTGTAGTTCTTGGAAACTTTGACCGTTGACTTATTTTTGATTTTTTTTTTTTAATTTTAATAATATAGCATTTGATAATTAAGTTTTTTTAATATATATATATAATTTGCCAATGGCCTGTGAAGGATTTTGATTTTGGTCACCAAATGGATCTGAAGTTTAATTTTGGCCACCAAATGGATCTGAAAAAAAAAAAAAATATCATGATGATCTACTCATTAAGATCTATTCAACGGTATCAAAATCGTCACGATCCAAATCCTATGCAATGAGAAAAAAAATTGGAAAGTATAGTAGAATCTACGCTAGGATATATTGTACTATACTTTTTGAATTTTTTTTCTCATCGTATAGGATTTGGATCATGACGATTTTAATACTGTTGGATAGATCTTGATGAGTAGATCGTCATGATATTTTTTTTTATTTTTTTTAGATCCATTTGGTGGCCAAAATCAAAATCCTTCTTTTCTTCGAAAAAGAATGGTCCATTTTTTTTAACTTTTTTCATAGGCATTTATGTTGAATTCAGATACTCAATTGGTTAAACCGGATAAGTTCAAGTTTGATAAGTCAGGTTTTATTCAGATTTGATTTTAAGGATATCTATTTCAATCGGATTTGATTTTAGGCATACCGAGTGCCTCACCGGAGTGACCTCCCTTTCCTCGGGGATAGCCGGGAGCTACCCTCCCTCCCCATGGTAGCATTGACCTCCATCCTCCCGTGAGTGGTGGAAGCAACGATCACACTGTCATTGTTGAGCTCCCCTTCCCCCTCCACTGAACAATACTACAATTTATGAACATTTCAAACAGTTTTTAACCAACACAATTACAGTATCTCGCAACCTCATATTGAAGAGAGGTTGCACAATCTTCTTGCCACGAAGCATACTCACCAAACTACAAGGCTTCTAGCTATGCAGTCGAATGCTCTGCATTGTTCTTCAGTAGCAGATTAGGAGAAAATAAGCTAAAAATTGTATGCGAGAGAATTATATTTTTTTTTAAATGTTCTCCGTTGTTAAAAATTACGTAGCGTAGCAAGCGACAACTTTCATAAACTACAACATAACAAATCACAAGAACAAAAATAAAAGAAACAAAATATAATACTAATTTGTTAGCTGCAGCGATGTTAAAACAAAGAATACATACGTTTATATAGAAAATAAAATAGTTAACATATTATTAAAAATAACTCACCACTTAATCTTAACCTCACAAGGCACATAATATAGAGTTGTGTTTACTATTTTTTTAACACAACACACATACAAGACATTAGTTGTGTTTACTATTGTTAATATATAGCAGGGTCAAATCTATTTAGTTCAACTGTATAATAGTCCACTCTTCTTTTATTCTCACCCCTCTCTTAGCCTTATTTTCTTAGAGGAAATTATCGAGAGAACGGATGGAATTATCTATTTTCCGTTGTTTTTTCGACGGACAGATTCGACGGGAGGGAAAAGAAGATAGCTACAGTTCCTTTTTGCGGAAAACAATTTCCGCTCGACCTCGCTCGTTGACGCGGCCCTCGCTCGCCCTTGTTCGGAGCCACTGTCGTTGAAGAAACGCCCTCGACGCTCTCACTCAGAGCCGCCTGCCATTGGAGAAACGCCCTCGACGCTCGCCCCTCGCGTCTTCTCTGCCTGCTGCGTAGAGCCGACTGCCGGTGTCTTCTCCAACCGCCGGAGGTGGAGGTAACGAAGTCGGGGAACCGTTGGAGGAGATGCAGCGTCTTCTCCGCTTGCTGCTGGAGCGACGCTCGCCCTCATTTCTTCTCTGCCTGCTGCTCGGAGTTGACTGCCAACGTCTTCTCCGATTGCCGGAGGTGGAGGTAATGAAGTTGGGCCACCATTGGAGAAGACGCAGCGTCTTCTCCGCCTGCTTCTCGGAGCCGACTGCCGGCATCTTCTCTGCCTGCCGGTGTCTTCTCCGACTGCCGGAGGTGGAGGTAATGAAGTCGGGGCGCCGTTGGAGCTCCGCGGATCGACGCATGACTCTCACGTGCACGTGCTACATCTTTCTCTCCCCATTGATTCTCTTCCTTCCTATTCTCGTTTTCCTCTCATTTTCCTTCCGTTCAAAGAAACCAGACCATATTGTGCAGGGGAATTTAAAATTTATGAAAAGTAGCCGAGTAACCCATTTTAAAAAGTAAACCATGTCAATCCACTTAAAAAAAAACTCACCCCTTTGTCTATAGCTCAAGAACAACTAGTCATTTTCGAATGAACTGATGTAATTCTATAAATTGTTTATTCATGCTTTAGAAGACAAGAAATGTACACCATTCCTGGATAAGCAAACATATAATTCAACTACAAATGGAATTTGAATTGTGCTGATTACGCAACTCCATACTTATTCTATCACAAAAATCATATTTCAAAACAAACAATTGCTTCGAACGAGACGAAGCGACACAGGGAAATCAAAGGAATGAACTAATTAAACGATATTCAATAATGGCGCTTGTTGACGACCCTGCAATTGGCGCGAATCTCTCCCTCGTTTCCGGTGCGCACGCCGATCTTGATCAACTTCACCATGGCCGCCGCAAACTTAGCCTTGAAGATGTCCGGGTAGGCGGCATATTGGCGGACTCTCCTTTTCGTGTAGCGATTGGAGAGGAGGGCGGCGTCGGAGGTGAAGAGGCCGCGGTGGCGGAGGAGGAGCTCGTAGTAGCTGGTGTCGAAGCGGAGGGGGGAGGGCGGGTCCATGCTCACCGTGTTGTTGCTGCCGTCAGGGCACTCATTCTTCAGCTCCGCCGCGTACGACCGGTCCAGCTTCGGATCCGTCTTCATCGCGTGGCTGTAGTTGTACAGCCTCTTCTGGAAGGCGTCGCAGTGCGCGATGCCGATGGTGTGCGCTCCTGCATCCATGGACGCATGCTCGCGTTATTTAGTAATCAACTAAGAACATCAATGCGTGTTTGTTGAATGATCGGATGAGTTTCAGATTACCGGAGAGGGTGACGATGTCGTCCAGGTTCATGCCTTTCTTGGTGAACATCGGGAGCAGCAGCGTGAGGTTGAAGATCGGCGGCGGAAGATCCACCGTGTCATTGGCGCGCGAGATCCTGCCGTCTTTTCTGCCGGCGGGCACGTCGTAGTGAATTCCTCCGTACTGCATCCATTTACAGCAATTTGATTGAGCATCAGCAAGCAAAATTTACGAACGAATGGATCAAGAAAGGAATCGTCGTCGTACGTGGGCGATGCTGGATCTAGAGGCGTAGGCGAGGATGTCAGCGCAGGAGACGACGCCCTTGCACTCCTTCTCCACCCGCGCCTTGATGTCGTCGATGACGTCGAAGGCTTCGTCCTCGACGGTCTGGTTGGGCAGCCCGTCCTTCTCCGCGCTGTTGCCCTTGGTCGAATCAATGAACAGCGAGCCATCGCATCCCTGAACCAATCAAAACACATTATTCCAACATCAATTAACCTCCCCCATTATCGATCACGAGCTAGGGTTTTGAGATCACAGACATTAACGAAGCAGTCATGGAACTGCATGCGGAGGATGTCGGCGCCGATGCCTGGGTCATTCTTGAGCGCCTTGCCGAGCTCCTCCTCGATCAGCTCCTCCACTTTAGGGCAGGTGTAGGAGTAGTAGCCGACTTTGAGCTTCGAAGCTTCAGCTCTGAAGCACAAGCTGGCCGCCATCAGCGCCAGCAACAGAAGTGTTCTTCTTCCCAAATCCATGTCTAGCTGCCTTACTCAACTAAGAAAGCCTGCTAGTATTGGCTGTGTGGCTTGCAGAGGCTCCATCGTCTTCTCCATTTATACAACGCCAGCTCCCTGCAAGCAGACTACTGAAAGCTTAGGGTTTCCCTTTCTTAATTAGTTACTGACAGCCTATTCACGCATAGCTGGACATGATGTTGAGCTCTACAAGTTGACTCTCGCTAACCACCATAAAATTAATAAACAAGATGCTCCTCTAATAATCCCACATTGATTAAGTTATAAACCATATCAACTCATTACGTTATATATATCTTACAATCAAATATGCCATGTGACTTCGAAGATCTAACAATCAATATGCGACTCTACCACAAGTAGGTCCGATATTTTGAGTTTCTATCCAATGAACACTACATCCATTCAACTAATTTTTCGAACCATGTACTCCTATGGTACTATAAACCCTAATCAAAATCTCAATTTTCTTTGTTTATAAATTACTTGTTGCATAATTTACAAGAACAAGTTGATTCATATATTTTATGAACCCACTATTAGGTAAGCTATTCAAGCCTAACTAATTCCACAACAAGTTGCTCAATTGTCTCTTTCTACTTCATATAAATTATCCTTGAGCTCTTTTTTATATTTTGCCCCTCACTTTTTTTTTCAATTTAACCTAAGACCTTACTTAACCACTAAACTTCACATCCATTTTTTAATTTGGTCTTAACTTATGGGCAAAAAAGTAACTGAACAATCAAAATATAGTTTGGCACATGCAAAAAGTTGTAAGGGCCAAATTGATTAGATAAATAAAAAGTTAAGGCATTTGATTAAATGCATCGTGCAATTTTAACATTTTTTAGGGTTAATGTGGAACATCACATGGAGTAGGGAATATGAGGAGAACATGGTGAGAGGTGAAAGAAATTATTAGTAAATTAATTAAGTAATTAAATATATAAATTATTGATAAATAAATGAATTATCTCTACCTAATCGGTGACGTTAATTATCATTAGATGATAATGAAATTAATAATAAAAAATATTTCGATCACATGGTTATAAAAAGCTATAAATATTTTTTTTTATTTAAGAAAAAGACAAAATATAAAAAAAATTGTTCTCTTCAATAATGGAGGTGTTGACATTCCAACAGACAAGAACTTAGATCAACTCAACCACTGTCTTAGTTCTACAAGAAAAGTATGTCTTAATTTAGTCAAAGAACACAAAAAAAATTCATTGAATAAAATGGTGCACATGAACATTAATCAACCACACGTGGGCACGTGAAGGGTCTTGATTGATTTGCGTGATTGACTTGATATTGGTCTACTAATAAATTGGGCCGACCATAGTAGTAGACCTTTCGTTTCAATGGGCTGGACTGTGTCTCGATCAGTCGGGCCTAAGAATGGGCTGCATGAAATCAGTGTCGTAGGATCTGGCCCACTGCCAAATTTGATCCAACTTGGGCTTATTGTTCCATGGACATAAATCCATCCACAAATACATGACTCTAGCCCAAATTCAACTAGAGTCATGTTTTATGTATGCCACGTAACCACATAGCCAACCTAGTCAAGATCACACACTAGGCCGTTGGGCGTCAATCTATTTCTAAACACGAATGCGCAACCGACCTAGCGGTTGGGTTCGATTCAGGCGAACTTGAGTGCATAGATTTGAGCCTCTGCGCACATAGAATTATTTTTATTTTCTTTTATTTCTGAAGATTTCATAAAATGCTGAAACAAATCAAGAAAATGTAAAAAAAAATCCTTTTAAGGATTAAAAATTAAATTCGAGTCGGAATCTGATTCCGACTAGAAAAGGGGTTGGCGGGGGCGGGGCGGCTACATAAGGCTTCGACGGCTAGCCGTTTCGGAATTATACGCCATGGACACATTTCCGGAGAACCCTCGCCCTACTCGCTCCAAGCCCCGGTCATCTTCCTCCAATCCCCACCCCTCTTACCTCTTCGAAACCGCATCCCGCCCCTCTTCCTCCTCCCGCACCATCTACAGCGACAGATTCATTCCCAGTCGCACGGCATCCAACTTCTCCCTCTTCAGCCTCCCCCCCATGCCGTCCGCCGCCTCGTCCGACGTCGGAAGGGAGGACGGATCGGGGGCCTACGCCGCCCTCCTGAGGGCTGTACTTTTTGGTCCGGATCAGGGAGTCGTGCCGCCCGCCACACCCGATCTCTCGTCGTCGGTGACGGGGAGAACTTCCTCCTCCTCCTCGACGCCGCCGCCGTTAGCCATCTTGACTCCGAGTAGGAATATTTTTCGGTACAAGGTCGATGTGCCCCGGCGAAACCTGGCGGCGCAGTTTGAGGATGGGCTTCCCGGTTTCTCGCATATTCACCCTAGGGCTCCGAGGAAGGTGCCGCGGTCTCCTTACAAAGTAAGTCCTTTTGTTTGAATTTGTTTCCGTTCTTGATTTTTCTGGCACAGGATCTTGGGTTTTGGTGAATATGATCGGGAATAAAAATGAACTTTCTTTATGTTCTTGTGCTTAGCTTTAATATATTTGTTGTTGGTTTAGGTGTTAGATGCGCCGGCATTGCAGGACGATTTCTACCTAAACCTCGTCGATTGGTCTTCACACAATGTGTTAGCTGTTGGTTTAGGTAACTGCGTTTATCTATGGAATGCCTGCAGTAGTAAGGTAAGATAATTATTTTTTGTTCTTCCTCTTGGCGGTTTCTCTCCATCAATATAATTCAGAATAATTCAGATTTGTTTGCTCTTGACCTTTGCGTTGTAGGTTACCAAGCTCTGTGACTTGGGCGTGGATGACACTGTTTGTTCTGTTGGATGGGCGCAGCGGGGAAATCACTTGGCTGTGGGTACTAACCTAGGGAAAGTTCAGGTATTTCCACTTTATTGAGATGAATAAATCTAAATGTGAAATTTTTATTTGATAATAACCTAACATGGTTGTGACATTCATCATATGCCTTAATGCACCTTGTACCCTTATTCTTTTAGTTTTCTTTTCAACAAGAAGTTCACGGGGATGTAATTATTGATTTTTTTGAGGATCCCTGGGCGCCATTTTTCTCAAAATAAAATCATCTATGATGTTTATTTTGCAATTTTCCCTTCTATCTGCTTATATGCTAAGATATCATTGTACATTTTTTTTTTTACTTAAGGGTGAAATCACAGTTCATCATCTCTTGCATATTCACCTTCTTGTTTGCCATAGATATGGGATGCAGCTCATTGCCGGAGGATTAGGACAATGGAAAGTCATCGCTTGCGTGTCGGAGCTCTTGCATGGAGTTCATCTCTTCTATCCTCTGGTAGCAGGGACAAGATAATTCTTCAACGAGATATTCGTGCCCAGGAAGATTTTGTTAGCAAGCTTACAGGGCACAAATCTGAGGTGATCTATAGCTGTCAGATTTTCTATGTTTTTATGTCCTTTCTTCACTATGCATTCATCAAGTATGTTTCTGAGATAAACTTTACAATGTATCCCTGTATCTTTTTTGCTTTCTTCTTATGATTAGGTTTTATCGTTGCAGGTTTGTGGCCTGAAGTGGTCTCATGATAATCGTGAACTTGCATCTGGTGGGAATGATAATCGAGTAAGTTGAATTTCTGTGAGATTTTTGGTGCATGTTGGTTAATGATGTATACGTGATCTTGACATGTGTCATATGTTCCATATTTACCCTTTTGTCATTTTCTTATGACAGCTTTTTGTGTGGAATCAACAATCAACACAACCAGTACTGAAGTATTGTGAGCACACTGCAGCTGTAAAAGCCATTGCTTGGTCACCACATGTGCATGGACTTCTAGCATCTGGTGGAGGAACCGCAGATAGATGTATTCGTTTCTGGAATACTTCCACGAACTCTCATTTGAACTGCATTGATACTGGAAGTCAGGTAGTTACAATTTAATAGCCACCATTAGTTGGATTTGGCAATTTTTTATGCCACTAGTACAAGGCAACCTATAATTTCACCTGTGTGACTCTAATATTTCTCTAATCTTTTCAAATGTTAATATATATTGGTATGAACATGTGAGTTGTTGCAATTTACTTTGAAGATAATAGTGGTATCCTGGTTTAGCTCCAAATAGGAAGTGAGAGAAGAATTTGTATAGTATATATGGGTCTGACGAGCTTGTTATCAAATTAACTTGATCTTAAGCATTTTTAATTGGACTTTATTGCCTTATGCTTATCAAGTTAATGACTCATTTTTCTTATTAAATCGGTTATTACAAAACTTGCTTTCCTATCTTAGGAAAAAGCCTTTGCATTGTCTTTGCCATATGTTTCTACTTCTCAAATAGTTTATATTGTCATAGTAAGTTAAGATCAACATTCTCTTGATTTTAGTTTGTCTTTGCTTGACCAGGTTTTAGAATATCAGATATTTCCCTTGGTTACAGGATGACCTGAAGATTGTGAATGCCCCCTTCGTTTAGTTCCATTTAACATTTTAGCTTTAATTTTAATTTCAAACTTCTATAGGCTGAAAAGAAACAATATCAAAATTAATGCTAGAGTTAAAGATATTTAGATTTATGTTTTGGTATCAATGAAAGTATTATCAAGCTGTGGATGATTATGGAAAGCTAGTGCAATACCTTACTAGCATGAACTGTGTGAAATTGGTTAATGGGGTTTTTGAATTGTTCACATGAGCAAAAAGCCAGGAGAGGACCAGAAGGAATATATTTTGATAAAATGAAGTAGCGATCAATGCAGAACTAGTGATATTCTATCAATATAAATAGATGTAAGGAATTGGACAGTTTATGTATCCTGGAATTGCCCTCTAGGTTAGGTTAACATCAGTGAAAGTATTAACAAGATATGGATGATTTATAGAAAGCTAGAGCAATACCTTACTAGCATGAACTGAGTAATATTGGTTAATACGGTTTTGGAATGTTCACATGACCTTTGTAAGGGTATTCCTAGGGCAACGAGCCAGGAGAGGACCAGAAGGGAATATATTTTGATAAAAAGGAATTAGCAGTCAATGCATAACTAGTGATCATCTCCTGTAATTTGGAGGCTCTGTGTATCCTCGTATTGCCTTTTAGGTTGGGGGTTGGCCATCTGTCTAAAATAACCATATAGTGTGCATTAAGTACAACAAAACAAGGAGAAACGTGAAAAGTGCAATGAATTCAAAGATATTTCCGGTCATTATAATAGGAAAGAGCAATAAGTTGTTGCTATCACTGTTAGATTTTAATTCTCATTTTGTGACCTCCTACTGCCTGCTGTAACTCAAACATAGAAGAATTTAATACCTCAATTAGGTAATCATGTTTTGTGTCTCAGATTGTCACAACACTGCACTCATGATCATTATCGACGATTAACGAAGTTCATTTTAGAAATAAAATGCTCACTTTATGCTAAAATATTATCATACCGTGGGCAGAATGGACTGATTAAATTTTTTTTTAATCTTCTCTTACATCTCTCTTTACCATGCCACTGTCACTTAGTCCATCACCTTAATCTTATTCCGGACACTTTACTGCATCAATGCCCACTTCTAACTTGATGCCGATTCAAACACTGGTTCAGAGGATATCAATGAGAAACTGAGTGTGTTGAGGTCTTTGACTGTGTTATTGGTCAAAAAGGCTAAGTCAAGGCCCGGATATTAATGTCAAAATTTTATCCAGATAGTAATTGCTGATGCCAATCGTTGTTTCCTAACTGCATATTAAACTCGTTTTTTCCCATAGGTTTTTGATCTCTCTCTTCTGTGTAAAATGGAGAGGATGCAGACAAAAGAAATACTAGAGAAAAAAATCTGACATTTTGATTAATCTTTACACAGGTGTGCAACCTTGTATGGTCAAAGAATGTTAATGAACTTGTCAGCACCCACGGTTATTCTCAAAATCAAATAATTGTTTGGCGATACCCAACCATGTCCAAGGTATGCCCACTTCCCAGCTTCAGTACAGTTCCCACTTTATGAATATTTTCCCTTTTTTGAAATAATGTATTTTTTTTTGTAGCTTGCAACACTTACAGGTCATACCTACAGAGTCTTGTATCTTGCTATATCCCCTGACGGACAGGTTATACATATTCCTGCTTTGACTACTTTTGAAGGCAAACAGTATCTCATCGATTGACCCCTTCTTTTATCCTGCAGAATATTGTCACAGGCGCTGGTGATGAAACACTAAGATTTTGGAATGTGTTTCCGTCTCCCAAATCTCAGGTAAGAGCTTCATTTTAGCAACAGTTTGTCAATGCCATTGTTTAGGGCTCTTCCCATCCTGTAGATACATAGGCATATGATCGCATGTCTTGCGCTGGAAAACGTTATCCTCTTAATGGATGACATTTTACATTTTAGTCTTTTTTTCATATGGTGTACATGCCTAGTCGTTTTTGCTTGATAAGTAGCAACTAATTTGTTGTGTGCTACTTTCAATTCTCGTGACAGAACACAGGCAGTGATATTGGAGCAAGATCCTTTGGTCGAAGCCACATCCGATGATCAGGATTAATATCTGATGGTGCCTCCATGCCTATGTAGTACCGTTGATCAAGCTTTCTTTTCTTCTGGAAAAGAAATAGGAGCTGCTGACAAATGTTAAGCATGCTAAAGATTTTTATTTTCGCCAAACATAACCTTCGGCAGTTGATATGTATAGGCTCAACATGCCATGTTCAGAAGTTGGAAAAAAAACTTGGCTAATGTAGATCAAGCGACACACAAACAAGCCTAACAGAATGAGATGAGGCTGTTGTACGAAATTACCACTTCATGCTACCAGTAAAAGAAGGATTTAAAATTATCATTGTATAGAGAGTTGGTGAGATGGCTTGAAGCAGTTAATTGCGCTGTTGTAACTTGTAACACGAATCTGTGAATGTAGCCACTTTTCAGAAAAGCCTGCATATGTTAAGAAATTAATACTTGCAAATTAAGTTTTAAAATAACAGAATCACTAGCAAACTGTCATAAGGGTACCGTGTATAAGTTGAAATCCTGATAGTAGTAGAGGTATTTTTGCATTTCTCAAAGGATAAATCTTCTCTTTGGACTACACAATACACATGCTGATGGAAGAATGATATAAAATAGAAAAAGAGACATGGTCATTTATCTTTGTGGAGACTTTAATACGCTCAACACAAAAAGGACTAGGAGGTGGTAAGTCTGCTCCAAAAATAATTTGATTCTCATTAAGAATTGATTTGATCCTAAGAATTTTAAGATAATATGATGTAGATTTTATGCTAAAAAATATTTTTTTATTAAAAAATTCAAAGGATATATTAGTCATTTTACATGTTGAAATTTTTTATCTTTTTCTTATAATTCTCCGCTGTTCTTACCTTGTTTGTTCTCTCTACCACGTCCCCACGCAATCGTGCTCTAACAACCTCCCTCGCAAGATTCAAAACCTTCACTCCATTTCCATCCATCCCCCCTGCACCACCTCAGCGGATCCGCCGTTCCTCACATTTTCCCTCCTTCCTTCCTTCCTCCTCTCTCCGCGCTCTGATCACAAGGCCGGGTCGAGAACGGTACGGGCGCTAGCTGCTGGGCCAGCATGGGAGTCGCCGGCGGCGGAGGTGGCGATGGTGGAATCCACAAGCCGTCCTCCGACGCCAAACCCCTCTCCCCCTCCGTTTGGGGCGTCCTCGGCGGAGGCCGCTACCACCACAATGCTAAACCCTCGCCGCACTACTGGCCCTACCGGGACTGCAAGCCCTTCTTCCTCTTCAACTGGCTCTTCTTGCTTCTCCTCCTATTCGTTACGTTACTGTATTTCCTCTACTCGTACAATATCCTCTTCTCCCCCCTGATCCGCTGCGATGCCGCCTCCGACGACACCGGTGACGCCGTCATCCGGCTCTCAGCCTCCCCCAATTTTACCACCGGCGTCCGCAACGGTTCCCACGCCGACGCAGCTGGATCTTCGCCCACGCCGGCGTTTCCGGCACTGGCGTCGCCCTCCCGATCCCCTGCCCCACCGGCCGCAGCGGGGACGGGTTTGCACCATATCGTGTTCGGCATCGCGGCCTCCGCCAAGCTGTGGGAGAAGAGGAAGGCGTACATTAAAGTGTGGTGGCGGCCCAGCCAGATGCGCGGCTTTGTTTGGCTAGACAAGCCCGTGAAGGAGCTGAACGCGACCGATCCGGGCCTCCCGGTCCTCAAGATCTCCGGCGACACGTCCCGGATTCCTTACACCCACCGGAAGGGCGACCGCTCCGCGATCCGCATCTCCCGCATCGTCTCCGAAACATACCGCCTCGGACTTCCCAACGTGCGGTGGTTCGTCATGGGGGACGACGACACCGTCTTCATCCCCGATAACCTAGCCGGCGTCCTCGCCCGCTTCGACCACCGCCAGCCCTATTACATCGGATCGCTCTCTGAGTCCCACCTACAGAACATCTACTTATCCTACGGCATGGCCTACGGCGGCGGCGGATTCGCCATCAGCGCCCCGCTCGCCGCCGCACTCTCCGGGTTCCAGGACCGCTGCCTGCACCGCTATCCGGCACTGTATGGCAGCGATGATCGGATCCAGGCATGCATGGCGGAGCTCGGCGTGCCCCTTACCCGCCACCCCGGCTTCCACCAATACGATGTCTACGGTGACCTCCTCGGCCTCCTTGCCGCGCACCCTGTCGCTCCGCTCGTCTCGCTCCACCACCTCGACGTCGTACAACCCCTCTTCCCAGGCTCCGCCTCCCGGCCAGCATCCATCCGCCGCCTCTTTGACGGTCCGGTCCGCCTCGACTCCGCCGGGGTGATTCAGCAGTCTATCTGCTACGAGTCGCGGCGGCTCTGGACGGTATCCGTCGCCTGGGGCTTCGCCGTCATGGTGATCCGCGGGGTGATGTCACCGCGGGAGATGGAGACACCGACGCGGACGTTTCTCAACTGGTACCCCCGCGCAGACTACAAGGCCTACGCGTTCAACACCCGGCCGGTGGCGCGCAACCCTTGCCAAAAGCCCTACGTCTACTACTTAGACTCCGCCCGCTACGACAACACCCGCCGCACCGTCACCGAGTACAAGCTCCACCGGGAGGCACACCCTTTATGCCGGTGGCGAATGGCCGATCCCTCGGCGCTCCTAGACCGCATCGTCGTCTACAAGAAGCCCGATCCCGGACTCTGGGATAGAGTAATTAACTATTAATCCTTGTTTACATCGAACTGCCAATTAATAAACTACCATCCATCATTCAACAGAATGTTTTGGGGCGATTATTTTATATTCACTAGGGGAGTATTGGATTTGGCTGCAGGCTCCGAGGAGGAACTGCTGCAGGGTGTTGTCGTCGCCGAAGCAGGGGAAGAAGCCAGACAGGTCGATGGTGATCGAGGTTGGGACGTGCAGCGAAGGCGAGATCAGCGAGCTAAACAAACAGTGAGGTCACTTTTCCATCTCCCCTGTTCCTCCATTTATCCTACTAACTGTTTGTCATTATGACAATCTTTTATGCATGCTAAAAACAAAACAGATTCTGAAACTGTTTTATTATTCTTTGTTTCATCGATTGTGGAAATGAATCACACACGCGATTTGAGGGTGGCTAGTTGGGACAGGCGCAGTGCTAGAGCGCCGCGAGATTGTCCTTGAACGATGGCCTAGCACTCGAACGCAGCGTTTGCTTTTGCAATTGTGATTTGCGAAGGGGGGGTTTTGCGTGTTTGTAATGCTTATGGGCAAAATAAAGCAGATTCTGACTTTAAAGCGCCTGCCGCGCCTGCGTTTTCTCTCTGCACTCGTGTCCCGAGAGCTGAGCGTGTGTCGTTTAGTGGTTGGCTCTGGTTTTCTGGTGTTCAAATCGGTTGCACATCTTTTTGCATGTTGTACAAGTGTCTTTACTCGTCTCTTTTGCCAAATGGAACCAGCGGATACAAGAAGAAATCATTGTTATCTAAATATTTAGAAATGTTAGTGAAATATAATTTTGTTTGTTAAAGTTTTAAAATACTTAATTTTGTTTTTTTCAAAATATAATGCTCCTTCATTAGTACTTTAAATTATGCATGCATGTCATTTTTTTTTTCAAAAATACTAGAGTCGAGGAGGGTGTAGTTCCAAACAAGTGGAAAAGTGCAGCTGCCTTTGAGAGGGTTGCCTGCTCGAGGAGACGCCATGTGGCGTTGCGATCTGATACGGCGACAGCTGTGTGGCCCAAACTCTTGCGAACGTGCTGAAGAAGGTACGAGCTGTGAGCAGCGAAGGGAGGGAGATGGCGCTCCCTCAGCTGCCAGACTGCCACGCGTCTGTTCTTCTACAACTTGTTTGGGAAACACAGGGACATTGTCTTGCTATTATTTGTTTTATGCGACCTGTCCATGCAGGTGGGGGTCTGTATGTGGAGGAGTGAATCTGTTCAGATCCTAGGGTTGTTTCTTTCTCGTGCTTCTATTTATTGGATCATAAAGTATGCTCCGAGTACAGTACGCCTAAAGTACCTTGTTCTTAAATAATTCTTAATTTAGATATTATATTATTTGTATTATAATTAAAATTTTGGGGCACGATTTATATCATTTGTAATGAGGTATAATCATGGTTTTTCTCTAAAAGTAGGAGTGTTCTATGGGTTCATTCCGAACTAATTTTTTATTTATTTTTACAAACTACAATCTAACTGATTTTTTTAAAAAATAAACCATAACTAAACCAAAAATTTTAATTTAATTTAGTTCAATTTAATTTAACCAAATTAATTTTTTTTTATTAATGTTTGCTAATAATAATAATATTATTATCAATTTTAAATTATTAAACTAAAATAATATTAAAATAATATAAAATTTTGTAGTTAATAAAATTTTGATTTAATCGGTTTAACCCAAAAATTTAAGATTGAACCAAAAATCGAATTGAACTTTTTTTAAAATTTTAAACTAATCCGTACCAATTTAGTTATATTTGGTTTGATTCGATTTAATTTTTTGGGTTGAATCAAAAATTAGACACTCTAAAAAAAAAGTAATACTTGGAATTTTCATTCTATATAGGCATGAAAGCCAATAAATAAATATATATATATATATATATATATATATATATATATATATATACTTCTGATCACTATTGCCATCCATGTTCTTGCCTTTAAATATCTGACTTTGAACCTAGGGCGATGGCATCTCCCAATCCTTACTTAAAAGATACGCTCATTCACCAAAATTGTTACTTTCCTCTTCCCTCAAGTACTATGCTAAATCCGATGAACTCTATTATCTTGCATATTCATTAATTCTCATATAAATGATGATAACAAATACTACAACTTGCTAAAGGAACATGTTAAAGAGGTTGAATGAACATCCTTTTATTTACCACATTCCCACAGTTTAAAATCTTAACCAAAATTATTAATAACAATCTCACCCATTGCATGGTCGGGTCTCTCCTTTATATTCAGTGTTCATTCTCACTTGGCCACTCAAATATTTCACTCTATGCTACAGTAGAGTTCTTCCTATATGCAAACTTGTGTTGTACTCAAGAGTCCTGAGTATCGGCTTGCACTTAAAGCTCCTACCGAATGGGAAGTAGGCATAACACTAATCACTCAACTAGATTTATTAAATCACAAAATCAACTTACCTTGTCCCTAGATTTTATGTTTTTCTTAAGAAACCTATAATATCTAGCATTTCTTTAACCTGCACACTTAACTAAATTATAGACTTCACCTATCAAAATATTAGCATATAATGCTTCTTCATCACACAAAAAGTGTAGAGATGTCACACCAAACCACTACTAATTACCTCTCACGTCTGCAGTCTTCGAAAAGCGACTGCAGTTGCCAAGGATTGTAGCTTAGCAATCAGTTAGTATTTTCATCGCTGGTGTAATTTGCTCTACTTTCCCATAAGCGAACCGATCCTGCCGCTGAAAAGGGATTAAATAAAACTCGAGACTATGAATTGATAAGACCTCACCCTTAAACCACAAACCTGGATGAATCATGCAAAACAAGGAGCATGGATAATAATGGAGCGATTTAGTAAAGGAGTTTGTCTTCACAAATACTGCTGGAAGGAAGAGACAAATTTTCTAGCCTATTTTCTTCCCTTTCCTTTGCTGTCGAAATGGGCAGCCTTCCTCTTCTTCTTGCGCACAAGCACAGCAGGGCCGCCTCCACCTTCTCTAAATGGCATACCTAGAAGAGCAAGCATTCTTTGAGCCTCATTGTCTGTCTTCGCCGTGGTAGTTATGCACACGTCCATGCCTCTATTTTTCCCCAGGGCTTCATATCGGATTTCTGGAAACACGCTCTGATCACGGAACCCAATGCTGTAGTTTCCATGCCCATCGAAGCTGTTCGGGTTGACACCTTGGAAGTCTCGGGTCCTTGGAAGGCCCAGATTTATGAGCCGGTCGAGAAAGGAGAACATCACCTACGTTAAGCAAATAAATTAGTTGAAAAAAAAGAAGCAAATAAATAGTTTCTCTACAACCTCCATGATTGAAGAAAGTTACAGCAAAGCTAGACTTACAAGGTGTAAGAAAAGTTTGGTTGTCATGTGCAGTAAGTAATTATATAAACTAGAGACCATGAATGACTCGTATCCGTGTATAGGATTTAAATAACCCGGAGATCCTCAATAGAATGACCAAGAGAGCTGAAGCTGAGTTACATTAATGCTTACTACGAATTTAAGTGTAACAAGTCATGACGATTCATTGCAGTTTGTGGTGGACTAGTGAAGTCAGAACAATCTTGAGTCAACGATCTTAACAAAGGAATGACGAAGCATGAAGAATGGGACAAATAGTGAGTTTGAGTAATTCAAATCTACAAGACAAAAGGGTTGTTTAAAGTGAAGCTACGAACACAAATCATTTAAACCTAATATCCCCCTCGCTCCAAAAATCATAAATAAATGACTCACGGTTTATTTAGAAATAATATTGGCCAACCTAAACCAAAACCAATCTTAACCTCGATCAGGACATGCACCACTTGCTTTCCATCTAGGATATAGATTATTGTAGCTTCAAGCATTTAATAAGTTTAAATGATGCTCCTGTTACATGACTTGTTTAACCTTTCAGATCCATATGCAAATCTAGGATCTTTAACTTTTAATGAGCACGAGAATTGAAATCTTCTATTGCCAAAAATCTTGCTGCGTAGACCATTTTATTTTCTCAAGTGCGTTATAGTATTGATTGCAAGAGGAGCAAGGGAAGCAAACAAATGAAACTAAGAAATTGAAGGGTTGTAGGTTACTAAACCAAAAGATTAGCCATATGTTTGAGATTAACCATCAGAAAATAAAATTACTGCATAGAACTCAAAAGAAGCATATCTGTATTATATTTCATTGAAGAACATTAAGCTATAATTTCTTAGAGTTCCTTAACCTATCATTGGTTAATAAGCACAAGAGTTCGATTTAAATTTTAAATCCAATTATTATGAACTAAACATGATGAATGGAGATGCCAGTATAGTAACATATTACTCTAGTTTCTCAATGACGAATTGAGAAACTAGTTCAGGAACATACTACTCTAGTTTCTTAATGATGAACCACACCTTCGCTTCATATGTTGGTAACTTATGAACCCTAGAGTCTTACTGTGATAGTGGATGGCCCCGGAGCATGAGGTTCCAACCAAATCACAGTGCTAGAAAGTTTCTTCCGCCAATGTCAATGGAAGATCCTTTCGCCAAGATTTCCGCCGTCAACTCCTTCGGTCACACCTCTCGATCACAGTACTGTTCGGGTTTCACGGCTTGCCCACAATAATAGATGCGTCACATAGATATATTACCGACAATAGAATTTCTTCTGCTTTTCCAGGCGATCAATCTAGTAGATCGAACCAATTGATAGAGCTTCGACGAGAAATCGTGCAAAGCACGCCCTAGGAAGACAATAACAAAATAATGGACACCCTACTCTAAACCCTAGACCCTTATTTATAACTCTTTCCTACTTAGCGAACCGAGTATAACATACCAACTCGGATCTGCTTTATTACATAACCTACTAATATTATTGGGCCCGTAACAGTATCCATCTTCCATTAACTTGTCTCCATCATCATCACCTCACAAATATTTCATTTCATTGTTTTATACTATACAATTAAATGATTAATACATCTGAATAATAGTGTGTGTGTATATATATATATATATATATATATATAAAATTCTAGATAGATATATATTTATTTTTATCACTTATTAGAATATTTTCATACTCTTAAGCCTAATTAGATAAATATATTTTTAAAAAATTATATATTTTAAATAATTTGGTAGGATCTTACGATCTTACATTCCGATCCTATGAAGCCTTTATCGTTTCTAGGTAGAATCTCGATCCTGACAACCTTGTATGTAGTTGCCCTCCCCCTTAGCATAGAACCTATTTCTATGACCTGAACCATGGTCTCTTACGTTATAATGGGAAAAAAAATCTACCGTTGCAGCAAGGCCTCCCCTGCTATGCAAACGTGTTGCCATAATAGTTTTAGTTCCAAAGTCTACACAGTGTGATTAGGATAATAATTTAGTGAGCATAATCTCCTACATATTTCATGACATGTTTCACATGTATGCACCTTGAACTTTTAACTTAAATTGACATCCTCAGAAAATAACTAAATAAAGCTTATTTAAAATTATAATGGGTGTTTTACTGTGATATAAGCATATGCAAATGGCTCTGATGCATGAGGTTCCAACCAAGTCGATATATGCAATTGCTCTCCCCCACATAGTGTAGAAGCTATTTCCATGACTTAAGCATGGTCTCCGAGGTTAAATGGAAAAGCTCTACCATTAAACCAAAGCTTGTCTGTCACCATGAGTCAATTCCAAACTCTACAAAAATTATCGTTTTCATAATTTTGTGAGCATATTCTCCTTGTTTATTTCATGCCATGTTGCAAAGATATGCACCTTGAACCTTTAACTTAAATTGGCATCCTAAGAGAATAATTAAATACAACTTATTTAAAAAAAGTTCTAATGGGTGTTCTCCTTTGATCACAAGTGTAGTTCCATGTGTTCCTATCTTTGAGGTACTAGTATATAATCCAAATCCCCCTACAATTAGTAACAAAAAGATAAGCAGGAAAGTTTTGACATCCACGATGCAAATTGAACTTTACAGGATGTATAATTCAATTAAACTTAGTTTTTTTGCTTCCTGTGGACGTGACGGATAGACAGGCTACCGAATTGCCGAAGCAAACACTTTCTCGGAAATAATAAAGCTTCTCAAAGCTATCGGTTTCTTCTGAATTTAAGAGGTTCTGCTCTTAAGTTGATGTGTGTACATTTTACTTTCTATGCTCAATTACGCACCTTAAAATCAATGCTATAAGATAAGTCCCTGACTCCAAGAGATTGTTCAACAAGCAATTCTACAAACTTAATTTAAAACAGAAAAAAATAAACTATTAGCAAGCCACCACATAAGAATTTTTAGAATCAACATTGGCGTGGAGTTGAAATTCTAATAAGTAAAAATTGAGACTTAAGTGAAAAATGTAGAACAAGTGATCAAGAGGATTACTTACATTACCACGGAGGGTGACGGCAATGCCTACAGTTGCGCCTTCCCTCAGCTTAAAACTCGCAATTGAGTTCTTCGCTTTGGTTTTCACAGGCCTCTGCCCGGTGATCACTGCCAAGTCTTTTATCGCCGCCTCCAACCCCTTAGAATTCTGCTCCGCGTCCCCCATTCCACAATTCACCACTATCTTCTCAATCTTGGGAACCTAAAAACCCTCGCCCAAGAAAGGTCCACTTATAATGAGAGTGTGAGCGAAGAGAGGAGAAGAGCAGAATTGAGTTGGGGAGCAAACCCTAACCTCGTGGATGTTCTTATAGGCGAACTCCTCCTTCAGGCGGGGGACGACCTTCTCGAGGTAGGCGGACTTGAGGCGGTTGACCTTATCCGATTCGGAACGGTCCACGAGGATGATGCCACTGGAGGACGTCGCGGGCGACGGAGGAGAGGCGGCGACGGCGGAGGCCTTCAACACCGATCGCCGGCCAACGGGGCTGAGGCGGAGTGCGGGGTGCTCGTTGGCGGAGAAATGGGGAGGCCGAGCAGCGGGTAAAGGGAAGCGAAAGGCGGAAGCTGCGGTGGCCATTTGGGCCGGGTGTAGCAGAAGCAGGATAGACTGAGGGAGAGTGGCTGAAGATTGGGATAAGAAGAGGGAATTTGTGCACACCCCCCCGGATTTGTGTTCCCATTCTTTAATTCTTTCCAATTAAACATTACAATGGAAAATTAGGGCTTTTCTACAAAATAAAAAAAATATATTTTTTATGTTTTTAAAAAATATGTGTTATTACATAATCGAACTAAAAATAAATATATTGAATTTTAATAATTTTTAAATTTAATAATTTTTAAATAAAATAAAATTAATAAGTTTTTTATCCACTGTTTTCTCACCCGGCGGCCTTCTTTTTAATTTACCCTTCACTTTCCCATTGACAGGAATCGCTCCAGGTCTCAGCCGACTCAGGAAAACAATGGCGGACAAGCCGAGTCGAGCCCTCGTGATCTACGGCGACGGTCACGCTGCCCTCGTCTCGCCGTCGGATGCCCATCTTCACTCCTTTGCCTCTCGCGCATCCTGCGGCTTCCTCTCCATCAGAGATCCGCCCGACGCGCAAGGTTACTATCTCGCCCTTCTTCGTTTTTTGCTATTTCCCCGCACTTTGTGATCGATCTCTGCAACTTATCCGCAAGGAAAGATTGTACCTCGATGGGGTAAATCTCTGTGAAGGAAGATTGTTGTGATTAGACATTTGCTCAGCTATTGGTTTAGCTTCGATATTTGCCTCGAACACGTTTGAAATCATGGGAGTTTAACGGGAAAGAGAACTGGCTTTGGTTAAATATAGAGCCGAAGGCTCATGTTCTAAAATTCTGTCATTGAAACGAAATGTCTCTTTCTTTTTACTCCTCCTATGAGGGAATCTGGATTTCGAGGGCCCTTGATTCTGAATGGTCTAGAAATTTGATATGCCTGACTTTGTTTTCGGTCTACCTATTAACTTACAATTGTGACTTTGTAATCAACAATTGGTTGGTGACAATTGATCCATCAGTGCAAAGAATTGGATGATGTCTCCAGTTTCTTAGTGCGATATATGTGCGAACTTTACCTGTCATTGTGAAGCGTCACGATTTTAACTACTTTTCTCGCCTTCTCTTGACAGAAACCAAATGAATTGGATTGTGTATAAAATTTTTGGTTTAATTGTCCAAACTCTATTAATTTGTTCCCCTAACTTTCTTCAAATTTTTATACGGTTCTTCAGTTGATAGGCAGGAAATTCTACCAATATGCACATTCTTGTTTCCTTTTATATCTGTAATATGGATTATTTGTGATAACATCATATTCATCAAGTTCATTTACATTGTAATTTGTTTACTGATCCAAAGGGCATCCTGTCAATAGTTTCAATAGCTATACTAACGAAGAGTAAACATTTTTCTATCTTTTTTATGTATACAATTAGGTGTTTAGACTTGAAACTATTAACACAAACTTAGAATTTGCTGCCCTTATTGGCCTCAATTGGTAAAACCGAGTTAATGGAAAGCTGTTTATTGTTTTTCTTTGGCTCCTAGTGGGAAGATATGTTTACCTTTTTACTTTAACCATGTATTGTAGTTGGACATATTAAAGTCCTCTGCAAATATTCGCGAGCTCTAAGACTGCATTTTTTAATACTTACATATCTAAAACCTGATTCATCCAAATGCTTGCTTGTTTAATTGTGACATGCAGTGAAATATGGGTAGTATCTTGAATATTAGCTGCTTGCTCTACTCGCTGTTGTAGTTCACTTTTTTTCAGCATTAAATGGGGGTTAACCATTGGGATTTGCACATTTTATGATCCTGTCTTCTTTCTCTAAATATGTTTGTTCTTAATGCTATACTGCACAACTTTAATTGTTCTTTTTTCAGTCTATGGTTGAACTGATGGTTCTTTTTTTCAGCTTTAAATGGTGATTAACCATCGGATTGTGTGATCCTGCCCTCTTTCTCTAAATATGTTTTTTCTTAATGCTATACTGCATAACTTCAGGTGTTCATTTTTCATTCTATGGTTGAACTGATGGTTTTGTTTTTTGGTTGTATACAAATCTTAGAACCAGAAAACGACAGAAGAGCAAGAGAAATTTCGCAGATTCTGGATGTATATGATTTTTATATGGAAACGGTGAGATTCCATTATTGCTACATGTTTCCTGCAAGAAAATGGCCAGCCAATATTTAACTTTGTGCTCAGTTCTCTTTTGGTGTTTCAGAAGGGAAAACCAAATATTATGAAGGATACAAAAGATTTGACAATTCCAACAATCTCGCAAAGGTCCATTCAATCTTCTTGTTTGTATAATAGTTCTTCCTACTCCCATAGTACTCTTGAGTATGGGTCTATGGGAGCATTCTAAATATCTCCTACTGTTCTTCAGGTTTATGGGCCTCAGAGCTGCCTTTATTACCAATTGCCCTACTGTTGGATCATTTGCTTCAAATCTTGGTTTTAGTGTTTTACAAGTTTCTGAGTTGATTGAGCGGAGTCGTTCTGGTGTTGATTCCCAAGAGACCTTTGATAGCATTGCCATAGTGTCTGAATTGCTGAAATTTATAGGGGTCTCAGGAGGGGAAGTTCTTGAGAAGCATGATTATGATTTGGTGCTTTTTCACATCACACCTGGTGACAAATTAAAAGACGATAAAAGAGGGTTGGTCGTCAATACTGATGTTGATTTTCTTAACAAGCTAGTGAGCGCAGTAATGCATGCTGCTCAGCCTGGATCAGCAGTTGCCTCTCGTCTACATTTCTCCATTCTGTTAGGCTATGGTGCAATTTCTAATGATGACAAGAGCTGCACTTTGAGTCCGAACACATTAGCTGAAACAGATTCTGATCTATGGCTGCTTCGACCTCGCCAAAGCTACACTATGAGAGTTGGAAACATATTGCCTGACATCAGGTACAGTAAATTACTCAATTCATGTCTTTGCATGCAAATAGTTAGGATGTTTTTGCTCACCAATTAGTAAATTTCAGACACCATCACCCACTGTTGATTGCTCAGTGCCAGGAGGGGGTAACACGCAAGGATATGGCCATGAAATTTGATTTTGATGAATTTAGGGAGGTAATAATTCTCCCATCAGGTTTATTGTTTTGCAATAGCTTATTGGAGTTGAATGCCTCCTGTGTTGATAGATATTGACAGGCTTTCATTTACATGGCTTGTCCTCTACACTGAATTAGTTCCACATGTTCGGCCAATTGTGATGTTTGCTATTCATCATATGATAACAGAAGAACAGACGAGAACTATAAGCGATCAGAACTCTATTAAGCAGCTAATTCTCGTACTGCATACAATTTATATTGTCCGGGTCATGCTGTGCTTGAAAAATTGTCAGTTTGAGCCCAAGGCATCTTCTGAAGTAGGATTGGTAATTAGTAGAATTCCTAATATTAGGAATATGACTATATATATATATATATATAAATATAATAAATTATAATTAAAATATTATTATTTTTACTCAATACCTCTATATATAGAGATTGCATCCATTATGTAAGTAAGAAAAATTACTAAATGTAACCTTTTTAGGGATCAACAGTAGTAGCCTACGCTATTCATCTAAAGTGGTTGGGTTTTTGAAGGTCGTAAATATTCCCGGTCATATGAGCTTTTACAGTCATGAAGATGGACTATGGCTTACACTTATTTTCTCTTTCTATACCAAATATTGGCATTATACAGAACCCATGTTGACAGGCATGTCTAGTGTGTTAGGTGACTCAGGCACTCTTAACTATTTATTTAGGTTTCATCCCTTCCCTAAAATCCACATCCAACATTTGAAGGTTAGACTCGAAGGTTAGACTGACAAACAAACAAATTGTACCTTCCAATAAAATGTGCAAGTTTTTCCTTGAATTACATTTTTCTGATTTGTTATTTAATTATTGCCAATTGCCATCTGATCTAACGACTGACCGACTGACTCTCTATTTTCACTTATCTTGCAGCGGGGTTGTAATCTTGCTATACTCGCAGATAGGTTTCTCCATGAGGTAGCATTCAAGCTTTGGAAGGCGCCTAAATATGGAGCTTGATTCAAACGACTTGATTCCAGTGCTCCCTGTTTTATGAGAGATATAAAGTTACTAATCATACGACTGAGGTGCCATCCAGTCTATCTACTTCCATGCATGGTTCATGGTGTGTTTGTGCCTGATTTTGACCAGAAGAATGTGATGCTAGAAATTTAATAGAGTGCTGTGAGAGGGAAAGCCCGATCCATAACTTAATGATACTAATGGTTCATGACTCAGCATCTTTAAGAAAGAGATTGTTGTTTATCTCCTCTAAAATTGCTTCGCATATTTAGTGACTTCAAATCCAATCATGTTGTGAAACATTCATATAGCGGGTCAGTTTTTCTTGATGATTTCTTTGCAGACTAGCGTTTGTGGTTGTATAATGAAAATCGAAACCACAATATAACAATTCTCTGTTTTCTACATTTCTTTATTAAGTTTACAAGTATATAACCGAAGTTTCTAACTGTTGGAGCTCAATAAACATACTATTATTGATGAAGAACCCTCAACAGGGAAGACCATTTGCTTTGAACAACATCTTATTCAAACATAAACCATCACAATTAGTGGTATGTGATATAAGTGCCTCAAATAATTGCATTTGGAAGACGAAAAGGGTTAAGAGGGCCATGTTAAAGACATTTATATTTAGGAAAAGAGGAAACCGCGATCCTATTTTTTACCACAAAATGATAAATGATGAACATTGTAAAAGTTGGATCTCATCCTTTGCTCTGAAAAAGGTTAATATGACCTGTTGCTTTTTCTTTTGTTCCATTCAAGACATCTCATCCTCATCTTGTTTTTGTTTTTTTCCCAATTGTTCTTTTTCTAGGGTTGTTCTCCAACTTTTAGCAGAAAAGAATTCAAACTTTGACATCCTATGTTCTTTAGTTTTACATCAGGAGAAGATGTGTGCAAAGCAATCTGGGAAATTAATAGTTGAGGTCTAGTATTTTCTAGTTTACTTGATTGAAAATCTTCTTTTTCTAAATGAATCACTGCAAAAATCTGGAGCTGTAACTATTAATCAGCTAGATTTGCAGAAACACTTGCTTTAAAAGCATTGCATAGGTAGGATTCGTATCAGTTCAGCTGAATTTGCAGGAAGAGCCCCATGGACAGCAAAACCTTCCTCTGCTGAGGATGTCAGAGGCAACACATGGATTCTGCTCAAATTCCACACATAATCATCAAAGAAGCACAGACCAGCAGTGATGGGCAAGGTGCTGAACAATGTCATATGTATGTCAGAGTTTGACTTTGGACTACATTGAGCTTCTTAAGTCAAAGGGCTACTTGAAGAATGGCTTAAATGAAGGTAGAAACCTCCAAGATACTGGCATTGTGTAGATATGCTCCCTTTTGTTTAACTTTCATCCTTGACAAAAAAAAAGGAAATTTGACCTTCTTTGATCATGAGCATGGATAAACTGAGATTTTGAAAATGACAGAGGCAAAATGCAAAAAGGAGTAAAGTGGAGGAGGTAAACTTGAATTAATCCAACAGCTGAAGCTCTTCTTTCTGGTACAAACTGACGCATAAGGTGACAAATGACCGGCCACTTTTTCTCCCTCTAGATTATGCAAAAGCACCCCACTTTCTGTTTCTCTTCGTTTATTTCTCTCCATTCTCCCTTGCGTAGGAGCCTTACCTTCCCTACCCTCCTGTCAACCATTCTCTCCCTCATCTTCTCCTTCCCTCAGGCTGATTCATTCGAGGTTCTTTGTGGATCCTTCAGTGATGAAGGTGAGTTTTCTTTCTCTGTTATCACAGAAGCTAAATTGTTTCCTTTACTGAACCATCCTTCTTGTTATTATCTTGTTGAGGTCTCTCTTGAACTTTTTAACAAGTAGAGAGGGAATAATTCTCTGTTCATTCTTAAAGAATGATTCTGAAGCATTTTTCTGTTCATTCTAGAACTGATTGACTAATGAGTATAGCAGATCACTGATAGTTAAACCTGCTGAAGCTTTAGCTTGAAGCCCGGTTCTATGATTTATGTTTCATCTGCAGAAAATTGTACTTAAATTGGACTTGAATGATGATAAGGACAAGCAGAAGGCCATGAAGGCTGTAGCTTCCCTTCAAGGTATCTTCTTCTTCCCTACCATTTTGGTTCTTGTTGGCTAATTTCCACCGATTCAGAATCCAAAACCTACTGACGCTTCATGATTGCTTTCCATGGCACACTGAGCAGGGATTGATTCAATTGGAATGGACATGAAAGAGAGGAAAATGACAGTGATCGGCTCGGTCGATCCAGTGAGCATTGTGAGTAAATTGAGGAAACTCTGGCACACTAATGTAGTCTCCATTGGGCCAGCCAAGGAGGAGAAGAAGGACGAGGAGCCTAAGGAGGAGCCACAGAAGGAAGAACCAAAGAAGGAAGAAGGCAAGGAGGAAGCTGAAGAAGAAAACAAAGAAGAGAAGGAAGAGGAGACAAAGAAAGAGGAGAACAAAGAAGAAGCCAAGGAGGAGAAGATAGAAGAGCCCAAGAAGAAGGAGAAGAAAGAACCACAAGTGCAAATGATGCAAGAGTTTGGCAATCCATACAAAACATACTACTACAATCCTTACATGACCTACAATCCGTACGTGAACTACTACAACAACAACAATCCCTATCCTGCCTCACAATACTACTATGTTCAGAGTGCACAAGAGAACACAAATTCTTGCCACATCTTGTGATCATCAGATCAGCAAGTTGGGGGATGTTCTCTGTAGGTTGAGACCTAATGGAGTGAGGCTATATATTTAAAAGAAATGGTTTCAAGGTTGTCCTCTTTAGGTTTATGTGGTGATGATGGAGAAATAAGTGAAAAGTTGAGAACTTTGCTAAGATTTTGACATTGTATATAGAATATGTATCAGAAGTGTATTTTGGACTTCAATTTTTGATGCAAAATGACATGTATTTGTGTTTTATCTTTTCTGCTCAAATGATATTTATAGGGGATTGGAGTGACAATAATTGGGGGATGGAAGAAATTTATGGTTTTGTTATTGGGATCTTCCTGTTTTCTGATATCTAGTTCATTTTACATAGTTTTTTCTTGTCACACCACCGAGACTTTAACAAAGTGGCAGTCCTTTTTTCATGCAAGGAAAAAATTCACATTGTTTTTTTTTTTCATTTTCTAGAAGAACAATAAGGATTAGTAAGTTCATCAATGAACATACCCAACCTCAGGATCAAAGATAAGTCCAATGAACATAATTGCTGTAGCTTTTGCCCAGTCCTGACATTCAATCTCACTCTTGAGGGCTACAACTTCGCAAAATTCATAGCTTCTTGAGCACTCATCGAAGAATATGATAATTTGATTTAGTTTCATATGGAAAGTGAAAGAGAAGGTGATGTGATGTATAAGGCTAGTAAATTTACTATTATTAATTTAGGCTTAAATATTTTAAAGTAAATTATTTATTATTTAATTTACTATATTAATAGGTCAATTTATTCATTAAGCAAGTTACAAATAGTATCAAAGTAAATTTAATCTTATATTTAATGAGAATGTGAGATGATGAACATATTAGAAGTTAATATACTAAAAGCCTCGATACATATAAACCCCTCACTAGAAGTTCCATAAAATAGAACAGTTTTAGTAAATTCTTTTTCCAAGCACACATAACACCACCATTACAGTCATATTTATTCTTTTAATTACTATCGATGATGTTCAATTTAATTTAAGAATCAAACAATGTCATCTAGAATACACAAAGTTAAGAAAGAAGCTAAATGTAACATTATAGGGCAAAGATAACTCCAATCTCTTATTAGGAGACCAAATTTAAGTCACTCAAGTTTGACTTAGATAAGGGTGTGTTTGGTTTATAAGAAAAAATTTGATAAATCTACCTTTCAAAAAAATCCTCAAATTTCGCTGTGTTTTCTTAGAAAGAAGAAAAATACAAAGAGAAAAAAGAAGTAAAGGAGAGAAAAACACAAAGGATGGAAACTCTCTTTCACGTGCCTATCACGTGAGTTGAATGGGAAGGGAGGGCAAGCTCGCTCATTGCGACGGTAAGCAACAATGGGGGTGATAGCTGAAGGAGGAGGGCTAGACAACGACGACGAAAGGAGAAGGCAGCGATAGCAACGGTGGAAGGAGGCAGCAGCGACAATTCGGGTTGGAGAAGCAACATGAGGCAACGGCTGACGGAGGAGGCAGCGATGACAACGTCAGAAGGAGGCAGCAACATCGACAGTTGAAGGAGGAGGTAGCGACGGCGATGGCGGAAGGAGGAGGCAGCTATGGTGATGGTGACAGCGGATGGAGTTGGTAGTGGCGACGATTCAGGCCAGAGAAGTGATGGCGACGGCTAGAGGGCGAGGGCTGGAGGGTGACAGCGAGGGCGGGGCTGGAGGGCGACGGCAAGGGCTAGAGGAAGCGGAAGCGGCAACGGGGACAACAGCAAGGGCGGGAGGAAGCGAAAGCAGTGGCGAGGGCCGAAGGAGGCGACGACGAAGGCTGGTGGAGGCGAACAAGAGAGCAGTGAGCACTGGTGGAGGCGAACAAGAGAACATTTGTGTATTCTGCCTGAATCAGGCGGAAGACAAAACAAGAAAAAAACATACTGTTGCTTTCTCATCCATCCAAAGAAACAACGAAAAGGCAATGTTTTTTCTTCCTTATGCTATGAATTTCTTCCAAAAAAAATACTGCATTAAAATAATCAAAGATTTTCTCTAAATGAACCCGGAGTCTTCAAATAAATTCTTTGAATGGATTATAAAGTAATTGCTCATGAGCTTATGATTAAGATTTCTTCATAAAATCTATGAGGCCTTGAATGAGCTAAATGGGGCGCATGCAAACTTTACGTAGAGCTATAATTTTTTAAAAAATTAAGAGGCATAATTATGATGATAATAATAATGACAATAATAGATAGGACGATAGGCTTCTCAGCTCATCAAAGAAGCCATCATTTTGTAGCGGAAAGCACAAGAGTCCAAAAGTCTCCGACGTGGAAGGGTGAGACTTTTGGGTCCGAGGGACCGGCTGACCCACGTTTCTTGGAGTGTTCTAAAATTACGGTGTCTTTTCTTTTGTCAAACTAGAGGTTGCTTTTCAATGGCCGGTGGAAGTCAATTATCCTTTTGACCGAATCTTCTTGAAAATAAAAGGTTTTGAGCAATTGGTCAACCGAAATGTTCCATCCAAATTATGGAGAAAAAGGTTTGAGAAATTGGTCAACCATACGTTCCATCCAAATTAGAGACCAAGCGTTGTCCCTCCTTGATGATGTCTCCTTCACTGGTCCATTTTAGAGCATGCAATTTAATTTATTCGGAAAATTATGACTTTGTTAGAATAAATTTTATTTTAACATATATAGTTATAGTGTTTAATAGCATATAAAATTAAATTTATATTATATTATAAATTATTAGTATTAATGAATTCCACTTGTGATGGTGGATGGAGTTATTAAGAGAAGTTAATAATTGGGCTTAAAATCTTTTTTCTCTTATAAAAATTAATTAATTAAGAAATGTATTTTAAATTGTGTTTCTTTAGAGTGAAAATTGGAGAGAAAGAAAAAAAAGATTAATTTATCATTGTTTTCTTAGAAGGAAAGAATAAAAACAAGAAAAAAAATCTCAATTTTTTTCTTCCAAAGGAGAAGCCTTCTAGCTCGTTTTGCTCGCTCACCTCGTCGCATGCACCTCTCGAGCCTCGCCTCCCTGCAAGTTCACGTCTACCGTTGCCTCCCACCTTCCTTATAGAGCTCGCCTCCATGTGCTCGTGCTCTGCAACCATCATGCATCTTTGCTCCACTTTTGCTCATGCCCCTACTCGTTGCCCATTTATCGTGCTTTCCTCTCAACGCTACCACCATGCTTCCCTGTCGGTGCTGCCTACCGTGCTTCCCTCTCGACATCACTTGCTTTCTCCTCCCTGCCACCAAGATAATCATGTGCATTGTACATGATTTTTGTTTTCTTTCCTCACTTTTTTTTCTCCTTCATTTTTTTGTCTCTTTTTCTTTCTATCCCAGGAAACACAATGTTAATATTAAAAGTTAGATTTTTCCAACATCGAGTGAATGACTCTCTACTCTTTTTAGGTTTCTACGCAAGTAGGTAGATGATGTTTTCTTCTACCCACCAAAGAAGAAAGAAAGAGAAGAGAAGAAAAGGATTTTTTTTATCAAGGTATTTCGTCAATTGTCAAGGACAAGGATATTTTTTAATTCATGTTCTTAATAGTATGAATTGAGATGTGTAAAGATCTTTTGTATTATATGTTAAAATTGTAATGTTATCCACTTCTTATTTTTTTTATATTTGTTTAAAAAAACCATTGGGCTAACTTGTAAGAGCCTGTTAAGAAGAGGAATTGTGAGGTTTTGAAGGCCCATAGTCTTTCATGGGCCTTGGAGAAGCCCCAGTAAGAATAATATATCTCATCCTAATTTCTCTCTCACAATATTAGAATAGAAAGAACAATTGGATTGATCAAATTTTCTAAATAACACATGGAAAAGCAAGATTTTAAGTATCGGCATCCATCGTCTATCAAACCTTCTGCCGATATTGATGCATATAACATTGAGTTATCTTTATATAACGCATAAGAGTATGTTATAGAATATTATATTATATGAGTCCACTATGAAAATGTTGGATAGAGTATCATAACCATTCTCACAGTGATAATAGCATATGCAATCGTATATTTTAATATAATCAAACATTATCCATAATTAATTGATTATAAAGTTTATAATTTAGTATGGTATATGTGATCGTGTATTTTAATACAGTTAAACGTTACCTATAACTAGTTGATTACAGTTAAACGTGTATTTTAGGGTGTATTTGGCGTAGCTTTTTAACTACTTTTGCTGATTGCAAAAATAATTTTTCAAAAATTTTGGTGTTTGACTGTCAACTCCTGAGTTTCAAGCCCAGAAGCAACTGCTTCCTTAAGAAGTTGCCATTCGTTGCTTTTAGCTAATCAAAATTGCTAATTAATTTAAAAACTTATTTTACTCAAACATTTTTAAATTTTCTTATACAGCTATTTTCTGTAAGATCCGGAAATTTATTAGCAGGTAAGAAAATAAAATTCTGTTTATCTAGCATTTTTTTTTGGAAGTTTTCGATGAGAGAATGTATCGATTTATGTATCTTTCCTGCAATGTAAAAAAAAAAATTATGTGTCGCGGAGAGGATTCGAACCTGCGACTTAAGGCGTAGAATGTGTGCTGCGCGCCACTAGGCTAGTGGTGTCTATCTATTAGAAAAGGGTAAGAGCCCTTGATAAGGGTGAGGTGGAGAATAACTTATACTAAAGGGTTATTGGATCTTCCACTTATGTTTAAGCTCTTGGGTTTAGATCTTTGGAGGCTAAAACGAAAATTGAGAGGGATTCGTGTGCACCCACGTTTTCCCTCATTGCTCACGATTCTTCCCTGGGGTGAAGGTGGCGGCTTGCCTTCTTCTCCCTTCTCCTCTTCTTGTGGCCGGTGGCGAGTGGTGGTGGAGGCGGCTTCCGGCGATTCTTGAGTGCTTCCGGCGACGTGAGTGGCGTGAGGGGAGGCGTGAGGGCGTGTGGCTTGGAAGAACCGTATTTAAGGTGAGTGGATCTTCTCTTCCACCTATTTCATGTATATTGGGATGGTTGCTTGATTTAGAGAAGATTAATGCTTAGAAGTGTGACATGAACTCTTGATTTCAAATTTGTACACGTTTCCTTGTTTTTCCCCAAATTTTGAAACCCTAGTTTGCATGAAAATTAGGGCTTTTCATCTCTAAGACTTCTAATCACCAATTAGACAATAATTAAACATGTATGTGGCTTTAGATTTTTTCAATTGCATGAAGATTAGGGCTTAATTAAGAATTTCGCCCCTTCTTCATGAGATTACGCCCAAAGCATGGGTAAGAATTGGGGCAAACCTGGTTTTTCATGAAATTAGGTATATGAGGACTCTACCGTTTTCTTTTAGGAATCTTTGGAAATAAAAGTTTCTGTTAACTGAAATTGAACTAGGGGCATTTCTGTCTTTTGTTATAAGAACTAGGAGAAAACTATGAACCTGTGATATTCTGTATTTATGTTATCTGCGGATGAAATTTGGTGAATTTCTGTATTAGTATGTATTTTAGTTGAATGGTGTATGTAGGAAGTAGTGATGTGAAATATTGATTGATAACCTTGGATGATAACTTAGAAAAGGTTAAACCATGTTTGCATGAAATCTAAGGACCTTTCTGAACTTGATTGATGTGATGTTCGAGACAATGTTCGCGTTGTATGCGCTCAATAAGGGTCCTAGACTTGAGTGGACTGAACCTAAGGGTTAACTAGAGCACTCAATGAACAGTCATTCTGATTTGGGGTTGGAGAATCCACCCATCCTATTCTGATTTGTTTCCGGTAATGGAGGGACTGTTCCAGAGTCTAGTGACCAGGTTAAAGGTTCAGGTTTCCGGTTTGTGTTAAGGGTATTTTGTCCAAGTGGTAAACCTTTTGAGAGTTGGGTGTTTGAAACAAAGTGCCACGTCTTGGTCAGACGGGGGCCACCTCTTGAATTCATTCACGTTCCGTTCTGTTCTGTTCCTGTTTCCGTTCCCGGTTGTGGGGGTGTTGTGTTCCCGGTAAGGGGGTGCGGTTGAGTGTCGTAGAGCAAAGTGCCACGTCGTGACCTGGCAGGGGCCACCTATTGAATCTACGCCTCACCAATGTTCGTTGCAGGTTACTCTCAGTGCCTTGACGAGGGCCGGGTTGGACCCTCGGGGGTCAATTCTGAAATCACTGGACAATAGTTGTGTAATTCTTAGTCTGTTAGCTGGATAGACTGTTTTGTGATCCTGTTGCCCGGGGTTGTGGGTGTATTGTTTTCTGATCATGGTTGTGATTTATGGTTATCGGTTTTATTATGTAACATACTTTGACATCTTCCGTTAAAAGTTTTGAAAAGATATCTACATCTATTTTTGATTGTATATTAGTGGATGGTCGAACGAGACTATCTACTCACTGAGCCGTGTAGCTCATTCCACGATATTTCTAGATGCAGGGCAGGAGCCTACAGCCTGAGCGGATGTTTAGTTTTCTGACTTGATATTTTGGGGCCTGCGAGCCTGTGCTATTTGAGGGCCGGATGTGGCCAAGGTTTTTTTTTTATGATTTTGTTCATGGACATGTTAGCCGGATGTGGCTGGTTTGCTGATTTTCGATGACTGTGATATTGTTGCCGGGTTGGCATTTGGTTTTGGATACGACTGTTAAAACCGAGGGCTTTAGCCTGTTTTCGGTTAATTCTGTATTGTCCAGTGTAATTCGATTATCGTGGTTTATTAGTTTGATGTTGTGATAAGGATTGTGAATTTTGATTTCGAAATGGTGTGTTTCAGTTTGTGGTCAGTATGTTGACCCACATTGTGATATTATGGAACATGTACAGGAATTTCCTTAGTTTTCCTGGGGACATGCTGCCGAAATTTTTCCGAATCGGTTTCTGTAAGCTATTATTCCCCAGCATCTGTATTGTTGTTTGTGTGTGACGTTCCCTATCTTCCGTGGTTTCTGTCTGTGATTGGGGTTTCTTTTGAGGGGGCGTTACAGAATGGTATCAGAGGGATGAGCTAGCGAATAATAGCTGTAAACCTTGCTTGTGTATTGCTAGACAGCTAGGAACCTTGTTTAAAAACTGACTTGATTGTAAATTTGATTTGTGTGTATTTAAGGAGCCAGTATGGTGCGCCCCAGGTTGAGTGCTAGTACTGGCAGCAGTGATCAGACTGCTGATTTCCTGCGGGCTATGGAGTCTTTGACTGATATGGTGCAGCAACAGAACGCACTAATCCAGCAACAGGCTCAGATGCTGCAACAGCAGCAGACCCAGCACCAGGAGGTGCAGCAGCAGCTGTTACAGCAGAATCGCGAACAGCAACGCGAGTTCAGAGAGCAGTTGCAGCTTCTGTCTCAGACACAGATACCGACGCAGGGGCGGGGGTCTGGGTCTGGCTCGGGCCCGGGGGTTAGCTTGCCGGAGGACACCCATAAGCGCTATGCCTTGCTTGTGGGTGAATTCCAGCGGTTGGGCCCTAGCTCTTTTTATGGGAGTCCAGAGTACAGGACTGCAGAGGACTGGCTTTTGGGCTTGGAGAAAATCTTTCAAGTGATGCGATGTTCAGATGAGGACAGATTATGTTTGGCCACTTATATGATGCGTGGTGACGCAAATGTGTGGTGGAAGAGTGAGCAGAGACTCGCGGTGGACAGATCCGAACCGGTGACGTGGCAATTCTTTTCCCGATTCAATGAGAAATTCTTTCCCACCAGCCTGGTTGAGGATAGGGAGGTGGAGTTTATCCACTTGGAACAAGGGGACATGACGGTGGATCAATATGACTTGATGTTCTCAAAGCTTGGGAAGTATGCTCCACACTTGATAAATACTGAGGATAGACGAGCTAAGAAATTTCTCAGGGGTCTCAGAAGGGATATCAGACAGAAGGTAGGATTGCAGCACTTGGAGACTTATGCTGAGATGCTGGATCGTGCCCGCACCGCAGAGAAGTACATCCTGGAGGAGCAGGCCGAAACGGCCCTAGTTGTAGCCCCTTTAGCTGAGGCACCGGTTCCCCAGCAGACTGGTGGAGGCAGTAGGAAATACCATAAGGGGAAGGACCAGAAGAAAGGCATACAGACCTTACCAGGGGAAAGGAACTCAGAGACCGCAGCAGGCATCTCAGCCACAGCAGCGGGGTACTGATGGCCGGGTAGAGGACAGAGTCTGCTACCATTGTGGGGCCAAGGGTCACCTGAAGGTGGACTGCCACAAGAAGTCCGGGGCGTGCTTCAAGTGCGGAAAAGTGGGGCACAGGATCAAAGATTGCACGGTGCCTGAGCCACAGATCCGGGGTACCGATAGACCAGCTGTCCAGGCCAGAGTCTATGCTATAGCAGAGAAGGACACTCGAGCTTCCCGATCCGTCGTGGAAGGTACTTTACATGTATTTGATCAGTTAGCTCGTATTTTGTTTGATCCGGGGTCCAATTTGTCCTTTGTGTCTGCTAACTTTGCTTCTAGACTACCTGTCTCACCTAGAGTGCTAGGTTACACAGTTTCAGTATGTACACCCCTGGGGGATAGTTTATCCACTGACATAGTCTACCCTGACTGTGTTATTCACGTAGAGCAGTATCAGTTTATAGTTGATCTGATACTACTAGGCATGCAGGATTATGATTTGATCCTAGGCATGGATTGGCTATCTTCTCACCACGCTACAGTGGATTGCTTTGAGAAGATTGTTACTCTGCATCTGCATGATGGGAGTCATCTGTTGGTAAGGGGCCTGGTGTCTGATCAAGGGCCACATATGATATCGTTTGTGCATGCCAGCAGGTTGCTAGCCAGTGGGTGCAAAGGATACCTTGCACATGTTAAGGTGCAAGAAGACTCAGATCCAGACTTAGCTCAGATGGAGGTAGTCTGTGAGTTTCCTGATGTATTCTCAGATGAGTTTTCCGGTTTGCCTCCCCATAGGGACGTGGAGTTTGGTATTGAGCTGGTGCCTGGTACAGCTCCAATATCAAAGGCTCCTTATCGTATGGCCACCTCAGAGTTAGCTGAGTTGAAGAAGCAGTTAGAGGAACTGCTTGAAAAGGGGTATATCAGACCGAGTGCTTCACCCTGGGGAGCGCCAGTTTTGTTTGTAAAGAAGAAGGACGGAACACTGAGGATGTGCATAGATTACCGCCAGCTGAATCAGGTGACTGTAAGGAATAAGTATCCCCTTCCTAGGATAGATGATCTGTTCGATCAGTTGCAGGGTGCCACTGTGTTCTCCAAGGTCGATCTGAGGTCAGGATACCATCAGCTCAGGGTCAGGGATGAGGATATCCTGAAGACTGCTTTCTGGACCAGGTATGGACACTACGAGTTTGTAGTTATGCCTTTTGGACTGACCAATGCACCTGCTGTTTTTATGGATCTGATGAACAGGGTGTTTCACGAGCTGTTAGACACTTGTGTGGTGGTATTTATAGATGATATACTGGTATACTCCCGTACTTATCAGGATCACGCTAGGGACTTGCGCAGGGTACTAGCAATTCTGAGGAAGCACCAGTTGTATGCTAAGGCCAGCAAGTGCGAGTTTTCGTTGGATCAGATCAGCTTTCTGGGGCATGTGATATCTGGTCAGGGCGTGTCTGTGGATCCAGTGAAGGTACAGGCTATCCTGAACTGGGGAAGACCAACTAGTGCCACAGAGATCCGGAGCTTTCTGGGATTAGCAGGATAATACAGGAGGTTTGTGGAGGGGTCCTCCAAGCTGGCGGGTCCCTTAACCAAGCTGACCAGGAAAGAGGCTAAGTTTGTTTGGGGCGAGGAGTGTGAGGAAAGCTTCCAGGAGCTAAAAAGGAGACTGACCAGTACACCCATCCTTATCATTCCTACTGATGGGGAGAGGTTTACTGTTTATACTGATGCCTCAGGCAAAGGACTGGGCTGCGTCCTGATGCAGAAAGGGGCCGTAGTAGCTTATGCTTCGCGGCAACTGAAGGAGTATGAGTTAAACTATCCCACACACGATTTGGAGTTGGCGGCAGTGGTTTTTGCACTGAAGATATGGCGCCACTATCTATTGGGACAGGAGTTTGACTTATTTAATGATCATCAGAGTCTCAAGTACATTTTCACTCAGAAGGAGTTGAATATGAGGCAGAGAAGGTGGATGGAGCTGATAAAGGATTATGATTTCTCTATTCAGTATCAGGCCGGGAAAGCCAATGTGGTAGCTGATGCACTGAGCAGACACCCAGTTACTTCTGTAGCAGCACTGAGAGTCAGTGAGTGGCAGTTACTACAGGAATTCCGAGAGCTCAGGGTTAAGGTGTCTCCCAGAGTCCAGTCTGGATATGTGGCTTTTCTCCGGGTTCAGTCTGCTTTACTACAGAGGATCAGGGATCAGCAGCTGGTAGATCCGAGTCTGGTTCAGATCAGAGAGAGGTTGGCTGCCGGGCCAGTGGAGGATTTTAGCTTATCTGGTGATAGTATCCTGCGGTTCCGTGGAAGGGTGTGTGTCCCTGAGGAACCTAGTCTGAGGAGAGAGATCTTGGAGGAGGGTCATAACTCCAAGTATTCCTTGCATCCCGGAGTCACAAAAATGTATCAGGATTTGAAGGAAGATTTTTGGTGGCTGGGCATGAAGAAGGAGGTCGCGGTGTTCGTATCTCGGTGTTTGACCTGTCAGACTGTGAAGGCCGAACACCAGAGACCTGGGGGATTATTGCAGCAGCTCCCTATCCCGCAGTGGAAGTGGGAGTGCATTAGTATGGATTTTGTCTGTGGGATGCCTCGGACTATGAGAGGGCATGATGCGGTTTGGGTCATCGTAGACAGGCTCACGAAGGCTGCACACTTTTTGCCTATTCGGATGACTTATCCACTCGATCGGCTGGCTAAGCTGTACATCGATGAGATAGTCAGATTACACGGAGTGCCTGTGGATATTGTATCAGATCGCGATTCCAGATTCCTTTCCAGATTCTAGAAGAGCTTGCATGAGGGTCTTGGCACTAAGTTGAGTTTTAGTACCACCTACCATCCGCAGTCAGATGGTCAGTCAGAGCGTACTATACAGACTTTGGAGGATTTGCTGAGGGCTTATGTTGTAGATTGGAGCTCTGAGTGGGACAGTGATTTATCCCTGATAGAGTTCACCTACAATAACAGCTTTCACTCCAGTATTCAGATGGCTCCGTACGAGGCTCTGTATGGCAAGAAGTGCAGGTCACCTTTGAGTTAGGAGGAATTGGGGGACCGGATGATTCTGAGATCAGAGGCTGTACAGGAGGCTACAGATAGAGTCAGCGTTATCCAGGAAAAACTGAAGGTTGCTCGGGACAGGCAGAAGAGTTATGCAGATGATCGCCGTCGTCCCTTAGAGTTTAGGGTGGGGGATCATGTGTTTTTGAAGGTTTCACCAACCAAGGGTGTCATGCGGTTTGGCAAGAAGGGAAAGCTGAGCCCGAGGTTTGTTGGACCTTACGATATTGTAGAGAGGGTTGGTCCTGTAGCTTACAGACTAGCTCTGCCACCATCTCTGGAGCATCTTCATAACGTATTTCATGTGTCAGTTCTGAGGAAATACTGTGCAGATCCCTCACATGTGCTCGATTCTGCTCCCCTGCAGATCCAGAGTGATCTGACTTTTGTAGAGAGACCACTGAGGATTGTGGATAGGAAAGACAAAGTCCTAAGGAACAAGACAATACCGCTTGTAAAAGTTATCTGGGGAAACCAGTCAGTCGAAGAAGCTACTTGGGAGACAGAGTCAGATATGAGGAGAGAGTTCCCTCAGCTGTTTGATGATTTGGGTGGTGAGCTTTAGAGGACTAAAGCTTTTTAAGGGGGGAGGAATGTAAGATCCGGAAATTTATTAGCAGGTAAGAAAATAAAATTCTGTTTATCTAGCATTTTTTTGTGGAAGTTTTCGATGAGAGAATGTATCGATTTATGTATCTTTCCTGCAATGTAAAAAAAAAATTATGTGTCGCGGAGAGGATTCGAACCTGTGACTTAAGGCGTAGAATGTGTGCTGCGCGCCACTAGGCTAGTGGTGTCTATCTATTAGAAAAGGGTAAGAGCCCTTGATAAGGGTGAGGTGGAGAATAACTTATACTAAAGGGTTATTGGATCTTCCACTTATGTTTAAGCTCTTGGGTTTGGATCTTTGGAGGTAAAATGAAAATTGAGAGGGATTCGTGTGCACCCATGTTTTCCCTCATTGCTCACGATTCTTCCCTGGGGTGAAGGTGGCGGCTTGCCTTCTTCTCCCTTCTCCTCTTCTTGTGGCCGGTGGCGAGTGGTGGTGGAGGCGGCTTCCGGCGATTCTTGAGTGCTTCCGGCGACGTGAGTGGCGTGAGGGGAGGCGTGAGGGCGTGTGGCTTGGAAGAACCGTATTTAAGGTGAGTGGATCTTCTCTTCCACCTATTTCATGTATATTGGGATGGTTGCTTGATTTAGAGAAGATTAATGCTTAGAAGTGTGACATGAACTCTTGATTTCAAATTTGTACACGTTTCCTTGTTTTTCCCCAAATTTCGAAACCCTAGTTTGCATGAAAATTAGGGCTTTTCATCTCTAAGACTTCTAATCACCAATTAGACAATAATTAAACATGTATGTGGCTTTAGATTTTTTCAATTGCATGAAGATTAGGGCTTAATTGAGAATTTCGCCCCTTCTTCATGAGATTACGCCCAAAGCATGGGTAAGAATTGGGGCAAACCTGGTTTTTCATGAAATTAGGTATATGAGGACTCTACCGTTTTCTTTTAGGAATCTTTGGAAATAAAAGTTTCTGTTAACTGAAATTGAACTAGGGGCATTTCTGTCTTTTGTTATAAGAACTAGGAGAAAACCATGAACCTGTGATATTCTGTATTTATGTTATCTGCGGATGAAATTTGGTGAATTTCTGTATTAGTATGTATTTTATTTGAATGGTGTATGTAGGAAGTAGTGATGTGAAATATTGATTGATAACCTTGGATGATAACTTAGAAAAGGTTAAACCATGTTTGCATGAAATCTAAGGACCTTTCTGAATTTGATTGATGTGATGTTCGAGACAATGTTCGCGTTGTATGCGCTCAATAAGGGTCCTAGACTTGAGTGGACTGAACCTAAGGGTTAACTAGAGCACTCAGTGAATAGTCATTCTAATTTGGGGTTGGAGAATCCACCCATCCTATTCTGATTTGTTTCCGGTAATGGAGGGACTGTTCCAGAGTCTAGTGACCAGGTTAAAGGTTCAGGTTTCCGGTTTGTGTTAAGGGTATTTTGTCCAAGTGGTAAACCTTTTGAGAGTTGGGTGTTTGAAACAAAGTGCCACGTCTTGGTCAGACGGGGGCCACCTCTTGAATTCATTCACGTTCCGTTCTGTTCTGTTCCTGTTTCCGTTCCCGGTTGTGGGGGTGTTGTGTTCCCGGTAAGGGGGTGCGGTTGAGTGTCGTAAAGCAAAGTGCCACGTCGTGACCTGGCGGGGGCCACCTATTGAATCTACGCCTCACCAATGTTCGTTGCAGGTTACTCTCAGTGCCTTGACGAGGGCCGGGTTGGACCCTCGGGGGTCAATTCTGAAATCACTGGACAATAGTTGTGTAATTCTTAGTCTGTTAGCTGGATAGACTGTTTTGTGATCCTGTTGCCCGGGGTTGTGGGTGTATTGTTTTCTGATCATGGTTGTGATTTATGGTTATCGGTTTTATTATGTAACATACTTTGACATCTTCCGTTAAAAGTTTTGAAAAGATATCTGCATCTATTTTTGATTGTATATTAGTGGATGGTCGAACGAGACTATCTACTCACTGAGCCGTGTAGCTCATTCCACGATATTTCTAGATGCAGGGCAGGAGCCTACAGCCTGAGCGGATGTTTAGTTTTCTGACTTGATATTTTGGGGCCTGCGAGCCTGTGCTATTTGAGGGCCGGATGTGGCCAAGGTTTTTTTTTATGATTTTGTTCATGGACATGTTAGCCGGATGTGGCTGGTTTGCTGATTTTCGATGACTGTGATATTGTTGCCGGGTTGGCATTTGGTTTTGGATACGACTGTTAAAACCGAGGGCTTTAGCCTGTTTTCGGTGAATTCTGTATTGTCCAGTGTAATTTGATTATCGTGGTTTATTAGTTTGATGTTGTGATAAGGATTGTGAATTTTGATTTCGAAATGGTGTGTTTCAGTTTGTTGTCAGTATGTTGACCCACATTGTGATATTATGGAACATGTACAGGAATTTCCTTAGTTTTCCTGGGGACATGCTGCCGAAATTTTTCCGAATCGGTTTCTGTAAGCTATTATTCCCCAGCATCTGTATTGTTGTTTGTGTGTGACGTTCCCTATCTTCTGTGGTTTCTGTCTGTGATTGGGGTTTCTTTTGAGGGGGCGTTACATTTTCAACCGGTATATTTTTAACCAATAAAAGCTAAAAACTTTAACTGTACCACACAAACCTTTGCGCTTGTAACTATGTGAGATTAAAAATATACCGACCTACCTATGATTCTTTATCGCAAATCAAAATATGCCGCGTGGATCTGAAGATCCAATCTATCGGGGAAATTTTCTAGGCGGCTGCGGCCGCGTAAAATTTTTTGTACACGCCACTTATGACCGTTCATCAAGGTTTGTACAGATCTCAAGATTTAAAGTAAAAAAGAGACGTTAACGCCGCGGAACTACGCCGTTAACAGAGTTCTCCTTCTAGCAGCACCCAGCGGGTCCCACTAGCATTGGCCAACAATTATAACTAGATTAAAATACAAACGAGTTTGTAAAGACTAACAACAATCCTTTATCACTTTACTTATTTATTTTATAAAAATAACTTCTGAATTGTAAGCACAGAACTGTTCAAATAATAATAGAAGACTGAGCTAAAAATCTGTAACCTAGTGAAAAAATTTCTACCAATTATAGATTTTTCAACCATCTTGATGAAAATTTTTACCATGGTACATGGTGGAAAAATCCAACAACATGGCGGAAAAATCATGTCATATATGGTAAAAATCATTTAACATCACTTTTAATACAAACTGTAACCTAGTGAAAAAATTTATACAATTTACAGATTTTTAAACCATGTTATTGTAAATTTCTACCATGCTATATGGTGGAAAAATACAGTAACATGGCGGAAAAATCAGATAACGTGGTAGAAAAATCCTGTAATGTAGTCAAAATCATGTAACATCACTTTTAATACAAACTATAACCCAGTGGAGGAAAATTTTCTACCATTAATAGGTTTTTCGACTATGTTGTTGTAAATTTCTACCATGGTACATGGTGGAAAAATCTAGCAACATGGCAGAAAAATCCTGTCATATATGGTAAAAATCATTTAACATCACTTTAAATATAATATGTAACCTAGTAAAAAAATTTCTACCATTTACAGATTTTTCAACTATGTTGATGAAAATTTCTACCATGGTACATGATGAAAAAATCCAATAACATAGTGGAAAAATCCTGTCATATATGGAAAAAATTATTTAACATCACTTTTAATATAAACTATAACCTAGTGAAAAATTTTCTACCAATTATAGATTTTTTGACCATATTGATGAAAATTTCTACCATGGTACATGGTGGAAAAATCTGGCAACATGGCAGAAAAATCCTGTCATATATGGTAAAAATTATTTAAAATCACTTTTAATATAAACTGTAACATAGTAAAAAGATTTCTACCAATTATAGATTCTTCGACCATGTTGATGAAAATTTCTACCATTTATAGGTTTTTCCACCATGTTGTTGTAAATTTCTACCATGCTACATGGTGGAAAAATCAGATGGCATGGCAGAAAAATCCTGTCATATATGGTAAAAATCATTTAACATCACTTTTATTACAAAACGTAACCCAGTGGTGGAAAAATTTCTACCATTTATAGGTTTTTCCACCTTGTTGTTGTAAATTTCTACTATGCTACATGGTGGAAAAATCAGATGACATGGCGAAAAAATCCTATCATATATGGTAAAAATTATTTAACATCACTTTTAATATAATCTGAAACCTAGTGAAAAAATTTCTACCAATTATAGATTTTTCGACCATGTTGATGAAAATTTCTACCATGGTACTTGGTGGAAAAATCTGGCAACATGGCGGAAAAATCCTATCATATATGATGAAAATCATTTAACATCACTTTTATTATAAACTGTAACCTAGTGAAAAAATTTCTACCAATTATAGATTTTTTGACCATCTTGATGAAAATTTGTACCATTTATTTATAGGTTTTTCTACCATGTTGTTGTAAATTTCTACCATGCTACATGGTAGAAAAATCAGATGACATGACAGAAAAATCCTATCATATATGGTAAAGATCATTTAACATCACTTTTATAATAAAACGTAACCCAGTGGTGGAAAATTTTCTACCATTTATAGGTTTTTCCACCATGTTGTTGTAAATTTCTACCATGCTACATGGTGGAAAAATCAGATGACATGGCGGAAAAATCCAGTAACATGGCGAAAAAATCCTGTCATATATGGTAAAAATCATTTAACATCACTTTTAATGTAAACTATAACCTAGTGAAAAAATTTCTACCAATTATAGATTTTTTGACCATGTTGATGAAAATTTTTACCATGGTACATGGTGGAAAAATCTGGCAGCATGGCGAAAAAATCCTGTCATATATGGTAAAAATTATTTAACATCACTTTTAATATAAACTGTAACATAGTGAAAACATTTCTACCAATTATAGATTCTTCAACCATGTTGATGAAAATTTCTACCATTTATAGGTTTTTCCACCATGTTGTTGTAAATTTCTACCATGCTACATGGTGGAAAAATCAGATGGCATGGCAGAAAAATCCTATCATATATGGTAAAAATCATTTAACATCACTTTTATTACAAAACGTAACCCAGTGGTGGAAAATTTTCTACCATTTATAGGTTTTTCCACCATGTTGTTGTAAATTTCTACCATGCTACATGGTGGAAAAATCAGATGACATGGCGGAAAAATGGCGGAAAAATCCTATTATATATGGTAAAAATTATTTAACATCACTTTTAATATAATCTGAAACCTAGTGAAAAAATTTCTACCAATTATGGATTTTTCGACCATGTTGATGAAAATTTCTACCATTTATAGGGTTTTTCACCGTGTTATTGTAAATTTCTACCATGCTACATGGTGGAAAAATCAGATGACATGGCAGAAAAATCCTGTCATATATAGTAAAAATCATTTAACATCACTTTTATTACAAAACGTAACCCAGTGGTGGAAAAATTTCTACCATTTATAGGTTTTTCCACCATGCTGTTGTAAATTTCTACCATGCTACATGGTGGAAAAATCAGATGACATGGCAGAAAAATCCGGTAATGTAGCGGAAAAATCCTGTCATATATGATAAAAAATATTTAACATCACTTTTAATATAAATCTGTAACCTAGTGAAAAAATTTCTACCAATTATAGATTTTTCGACCATGTTGATGAAAATTTCTACCATGGTACTTGGTGGAAAAATTGGGCAACATGGCGGAAAAATCCTGTCATATATGATGAAAATCATTTAACATCACTTTTATTATAAACTGTAACCTAGTGAAAAAAATTTTACCAATTATAGATTTTTCGACCATCTTGATGAAAATTTCTACCATGGTACATGGTGGAAAAATCTGGCAACATGGCAGAAAAATCCTGCCATATATGGTAAAAATTATTTAACATCACTTTTAATATAAACTGTAACCTAGTGAAAAAATTTATACCATTTACAGATTTTTAAACCATGTTATTGTAAATTTCTACCATGCTACATGATGGAAAAATACGATAACATGGCGGAAAAATCAGGTAACATGGTAGAAAAATCCTGTAATGTAGTCAAAATCATATAACATCACTTTTAATACAAACTGTAACCCAGTGGTGGAAAAATTTCTACCATTAATAGGTTTTTCGACTATGTTGTTGTAAATTTCTACCATGATACATAGTGGAAAAATCTAGCAACATAGCGAAAAAATCCTGTCATATGGTAAAAATCATTTAACATCACTTTTAATATAATCTGTAACCTAGTAAAAAAATTTCTATCATTTACAGATTTTTTGACTATGTTGATGAAAATTTCTACCATAGTACATGATAGAAAAATCCGATAACCTGTGATATATGGTAAAAATTATTTAACATCACTTTTAATATAAACTATAACCTAGTGAAAAAATTTCTACCAATTATAGATTTTTCGACCATGTTGATGAAAATTTCTACCATGGTACATGGTGGAAAAATCTGGCAACATGGCAAAAAAATCCTGTCATATATGGTAAAAATTATTTAACATCACTTTTAATATAAATTGTAACATAGTGAAAAAATTTCTACCATTTACAGATTTTTAAACTATGTTATTGTAAATTTCTAATAATATATAGTAAAGTGATAAATGATCGCTGATTAGTCTTTTAAGAACTCGTTTGTTAATTGTTGGCCAATGCTAGTGGGACCCACTGGGGTGGGTGCTGCTAGAAGGAGAACTCTGTTAACGGCGTAGTTCCGTGGCGTTAACCTCTTTTTTTTACTTTAAATTTTGAGATTTGCACCAACTTTGATGAACGGTCATAAGTGGCGTGTGCAGAAAATTTTAGGCGGCCGCAACCGCCTAGAAAATTTTTCCTAATCTATCCCTTTCCTCCTACTCTATAGAAGTCCGTTTTCTATGCGCTCACCGACCGCCTATAATTCTAGGCTTCCCTGTACATCACCGTCCAATGGTGATGTGTGTGAATCTCAAAGTTTTAAAACTTGTGTCCAATTTCTTACACAGCACGTCAAAGGCTCCTGCACATCACATTTGTAGGGGAACGGTGCGAATCCACGGCCGCCGAACCGCTTAAAAATTTTTTCCACTCTATAGTGACCATAAAACAGATGCTATGCAACTTAAGAACCATGGTGCTAAATCCAAGTACACTAGGCTAGATCACATCTCGTCGTTCCTCTTGGGTTCAGTACGAATCTTAAAGTCAGAATTAATGGCGCTTTAAGAATCAGAGATGAACAATACAAATGTGATTCCTAAGAATCATAGACAAGGCCAATGCCTATGAATTTTTTTTTATCTCTACATCAATTTATTTATCAACCATACCAATGCATAGCACGAGCAGCAACGAGGATCAATCCATGGCTACTCGGCGGCAGTGGGAGAAGAAGAAGCTAAAAGATTCACCAGCAGGTCCGCGAAGGCCAGCACGATGACGCCATGGTTCTGCTCTTCGTTCAGCCGCAGGTAGCAACGCAGCAGCTCGCGCAGCGCGCGCCAGTCGCGAGCCGCCCCGCCCGCCGCCGCCACCATCTCCTCCATCGACGCCCGGAAGTCGCCGTAGGGGTCCCACGACGCCACCGCCACCGCCGTGCTCCCCCGGCAGAGCGGGCAAGCCTCCGCCCCGCTCGCCGCCTCCATTATCGAGCTGCTCGTCGTCGGCGAGAAGAAGAACCGCGAGTGCTGCCTTTCGGGGCTCGCGCCGCCGGCGGTGGCTGCGGCTCCTCCATGGAGGGGCTTGAGAGAGGACCTGAGCTTTTCCATGAGGAGGAGAGAGGCCGAGGAAAATGATAGATTTGTAGTAGGTGAAGCTTGTCCCTTTCGGAGCTGTAGTTAGCAGAGATTTTTTGTTTGCTTAGGATGAAGGCCATCCGCTTTGTTGTTTGCTTGAGAAGTAAGAAGAGTTTAGTCAAACGAGACAAATGAATAATGTCAACCAGCTTTTTTGACCCCACAAAACGGGAGCAGACAGAAGACTTTCTTGTGAGTAGTGGAGTGAAGTTAATTTTGACCAATTCATCGCTGCAGAGTGGAGGCCGGTCTTTTTGTTGAATCTGGGAGTGTAAAAATCTGAGTTACACGAACGAAAGAAAAGCTGAAAAAAGTGGTCATAAGGTGAAGCTGGTGCTTTAGATTTTGTCTTGCCCAAGTCATTGTCGTACTCTTGCGGTCAACTTTTATTTTACAGTGAGATAGCGTTTACTTTTACCAAAAGTCAATAGCTGAAAACGGTAGCTTGAAGGCCTTGTGTTACTTTGAGATACGAAAGGTACATTTGGCACTTGGCAGTGTTGTATGAATTACGATAAGATATCGCAATAGTAATTGGAATACGAATAGCAGTTTTTAGGTTTGCAAGTAATCAATCACAAGTCGGGAGAAGGGTCTTGCGATCGAACGATAGCGACGACAGATGACGAACGTTGGTGATTACAAGCAAAGAAATCGGAAGAATGGACGACGAGATAGCAGCGAATCGAGAGAAGGGGATACTATTGAGAGAAAGTTGCTTCTCAGCTTTGAGGAGTGCCCTCGTCGCCACTTTCTCTAAACAGTGCAACTGAGAAGCTAATTGTCAAACGGTTCAGCTTTTATTTTTTGGTCATTCGCAAACGCAAAAGCTGACGGGCAGCCGCTCCAAACGCAGCATAAGTGTCAGGCCCCGATCTAAGCATAAGTGTCAGGCCCCGATCTAACCGGTTCGGCCCAATCCAAGCCCAAGCCCACACAGGAGACCCAATTCTGGGTCAAAATTGGGTCAACACCGATTGGGGGAATCAAATCGCGGCGTCGTCCCCTTTCCACGCGCGGCTCGGACGCAGCAACGCGGCGACGGTCGCAGCGATCAGAGCGGACGCTCGGACGGAGTCTTCGGTGGAAGACTCGGACGCCGGCTGGGGACGACATCGAGAGCAGCGGGAGACGCAGACGGCTCCGAATCTTCAGGCGAGCGGATCGCGCGGAGTTGGCGACGTCTTCAGCGACGAAGTCGGAGGCCAGGTTGAAAGATGCAGAGACGGCGAAGATCTCGGACGATGCGGGGCGCAGCGACAGAGGCGGACAGACGCGGTCTTCGCGGAGCTCGAAAGAGGCGACATCTTGCTATAAAGCTTCGAGGAGGCGGACGAAGAAAGGGGATCGAACGTGAGAGAGATCAACGAGATCAGCACCATCAGAGGGAGAGGAGAACCGGCGAGCGAGCTCTGTGAACGGCGACGAGAGTGAGATCGTTGCCGGCGTGAGAGGACGAGAGGTGAGGGGTTTTTGTAGTTCGGATTTACGAAAGGAATCGAACGAAGCTTTTCCCCTGTTTTCCTCTATTTGGCATCCCTTCTTCACTTTGCATTCATCGACGACGAACGCCCCTTCCTCCGTTCATCCCTGCCGGACGACGGCTGAAGGCTGAGGGCGGAAGACGGCGTTCTTCTCCCTACCGGCTTCCTTTTCTCCGGCGAGCCGAGGTGCAGGCAGCGAACGCGGCAGCGTTCGCGTGAAGATGACGCAGGCGGCGTCGAAGCGGAGAAGAAACTCGGGCACGGGTCTCGAGGCAAAAGTCAACGAAGAGCGTGGTCAACGAGCGAATTCGGAAATTGAATTCAAAATTCGATTTGGAGGCTAACGTAAGCAGACGTAAGCCGAACAAAATTCACGCGCGGCGAAAGCGATCGTGAGGGCTGACGTCAGGCGTGACGTCAGCGAGATAATTAAATCGCGACGGTTGATTTTGACTTCGGTCAAAATCTGATTTGAGGTATTTTGATTTAGGGTTTTTTGATTCTTTTCCGGTCTTCTCAAATTAGGGTTAGGGTTTTCCAATCCTTTCCGTGTGAATTGTAATTTGGGGAAAAAGATTGTCCGGGAAAGTTAGGGTTTCGAACTTGGGGGCGAGATTCGGTCCGGAAACCCTAGCGAGTTCACGTTCCGGTGTTCCGCCGGACGGCTCTAGGAAGCGAATAAGCGCAATTCTAGACCAATCCAACGGGAGCGTGACAATAAGTAAAAATGTATGCCTTAAGCTGTTCCAGTGTTCCTGACCTAACGGGCCTGTGTTAATTTTGACCAACAAAATGGACTCTTCTGGGTCCTCAGAAAGCTACCATCTACGCAAGGAGGCCACCGGTGTGGGCCCGCTACAGATCTGTCTTCTGTTGACTGTTGATGATTTCCTCGGCGGGTTGCGTCCGCGTTTCAGCGGACCCGTCGGAAATAAGTATCGCTATAGTATTCTTATTTCTTCGTATATCAAATAGCGTGGAAGGGAAGGGTGCGGCTTAATGTTGGTTGCTGCAGCATCTATTCTAGAGAGATGGGTGCATTCTCGCTTCCGCTCAAATATTTAGGTCTCCCAATCCCGATTTGAAGCCTTTACGCATCCGCGATCGGTAATCCAGGAGGGGGGCACGGGGGGTTGCCCTTCCCTTCAAGCTTCTCCTTCGGTCCGATCTGGCCTATATCACCGTTCATTTGGAGTAATCCCGCTTATACATGAGTTTTCGTGCCGAAGGATTTGGAGGATCGGTTGATCGGTTCGCCGCGCGATGACCTGCCTGGATCACGCCGCCGAGAGCATCGCCCTCTCGGAGACGAAGCTGGAGGCGAGGGTGGTGAATGGGGATTACGTCAGATTGGATAACGTCCAGTTCGTGGGGTCTGTTTGCGAGATTGCCCACGGTGAGCGCAGGAGATGGATTTCGCTTTGGTGGTGGTTGCGGGTTGTTCTGCTGTGCGCTTGCCTGTTTGCTGCTGCCGCGCCCCTGATCATCTTCGTCGGCCCTTGGATAGTAAAAAAGGTACGATAATAGGTTTTATTATTATTTTTTCTCTTTACTTGGATAATTAGGAGTGCGATCTCTTGATCCGTAGTGATACCTGTATAAATTAATTAAGAGAAAATGAGGTCGGTTTTGACGAATGATGTACTTTTCTTCTCCAGTTCTGAGTTGTTAGAATTTCTACAGATTTCTTTGATTTAATAGGAAAATGACTATAGGTACCCAAGGAAACAAATAAAAAGGTCTTTAAAAAATTCATGCATTACAGTTTTGATTTCAATTGACAGCAGTGGCATTGCATCTTAATTGAAGTATTACCAAAGAGAAATGAAGTTGGTATCAAACTGATTGGGGGATCTAGGTTGTCAGCTGTCACCGTGATTTTTCAATGTGACCAATATCAGACGTCTTAAAGTATCTAAGCAGAAGCATATGTCTTTGTGTTCGGAGGCTAACAATAAAATGCTGTGCAGTTGCAGAGTGTTAGCCATCATAATTTTCTGTTAGCTCTTTTAGTAATGAAATCCAGTAACGAACACTGCTTCCTTTGTTGTATGTAATTAGATTTGATTTCAATATATCTAGATGCCCTACAATAACCAATACTGCTTCCTTTGTGTTCGGAGGCTAACAATAAAATGCTTTGCAGTTGCAGAGTGTTAGCCATCAAAATTTTCTGTTAGCTCTTTTAGTAATGAGATCCATTAACCAATACTGCTTCCTTTGCTGTATGTATTTAGATTTGATTTCAATATCTAGATGCCCTACAAGTAGTTCTGTAATGTATGAAAACTTATGAGTAAATGCTTGTTTCAAATCTTACTTGTTCAAGTTGGACTGTAGCTGTTACCTGGATAGTTGTTATGTGCATACTAACAAAGTAGATATAACTAATGAACTCTAGCATCTGCAGTGCTTTCCACTTAAGTAGTTGAAGGTTGAGAACGTTGTTTTTTTTTCTGCACTTAATCTATAGAACATTAATGAAAATTTGTACTGCATATATGGCCTATGAATGCTAATATAAACAACTTAATCATATTTGAGACAGTCCATCTGAATGCATGCATGCTATAATGTGGGTTAATGTAAAGGATGGAGTCATAAAAATTTATGCTTCCATTTCACAAAAATTTTATTACTTTCCCTGGCTTACTGTGTCGATTTATGCCTCTGACAGGTGGTTTTACCAATTTTGAACTGGGAGATGACAACATTCAGCAAACCAATTCTTGGTCTATTACTTTTTTCTTCAATTGCTTTGTTTCCAACCCTTCTATTACCTACATCACCTTCTATGTGGTTAGCTGGGATCACCTTTGGCTATGGCTATGGCTTTTTGCTTATTATGGCAGGGATCAGCATTGGCATGTCACTGCCTTTTATGGTTGGTTCTTTCTTTCGCAACAAAATACATGTAAGTCTCCGCTTTTTTTTTGCCTTTTTTTATTTGTTTCTTAATACTTATGATAGTTTTTTTTTCTTCAAAATTTTGGCCATTGCTTTATAGGTATGGTTGGAGAAATGGCCTAAAAAGGCAGCTTTAGTAAGATTAGCTGGTGAAGGAGATTGGTTTCATCAATTCAGAGCTGTCATTTTGATTAGGATTTCACCATTTCCATATATAATTTTTAATTATGCTGCTGTCTCTACCAATGTCCAGTATGGCCCATATATTTTAGGCTCACTGGTAGGAACCGTGCATGAGATCTTTATCACAATTTACAGGTCAGTATGGGTTTATAGTTTCAACTTTCATGCTTTATTTTTCTGGGGATACATATGTTCTAGTTTGGCTATTTTCGATATGATGCCTTTTTTGTTGTTGTAGTCATGGTTCCAAAACTCGGTCCGGCGGCTGGCCGGTACATACTGCCGGTACCGTACCGGTGCTGGATGAAAACCGGCGGAACCCTAGGAAGCGGCAGGCGGCGAGGCGGGCGGCAGAATCCGGCGCCTCGAAGCTTCGAGGCGCCGTTTGAAGCTTCCGCCGCCCGCCGGTTGCTCCGCATGCTCCGATGCTTTCCGGTGCCGGTCCCTCGCCGGACCGGTACAAACCGGCCGGTACCGGCGGTACCAGACCGAGTTTTGGAACCATGGTTGTAGTATCTCTCAGCCACTGTTTACTCTAACGCATACCTCTAGTTGTTCTCTATATGTATCAACTTGTTCAGATTCATATACATAATTATGAATGTTAGATAACTCCCTACCAGTCTTATAACTTGCTATTTATTTTCTTAGAACTTCTGTGCTGATGGACTAACTTTTTCCTGATGTTAGATACTCTGTTCAATTTTGAGTATGAGAATTCATACTTAGTTTGATCACTTCTTATGCCATCGATGTTAGATTCTTGTTTAGGCGGGTGCTCATGCACAGCAGAAATAAGGAAAAAAAACAAATTTCCTTGTAAAACAAAATTTGATATAAAGTACAACTAGATCATGCTTTTTACTCATTTAGTGAGGTTAGACCCAAGCACACCTAGGATCCAAGTTAACATTCCTCCAGCAGAGATAGGCCTTTGTACCACATGCCATAATGCTAAAAATCTCATGTTGAATACAAGAAATGAGATGATCCTCAAAATCTTCCTTTCAAAGGAATAACATGATAAATAGAGATGAAAATTTCCGCTTTTTCTTCCATTGAAGCACATACCTACAAAAAGGAAGAGAGGGTGAGAGTATGATTTAGGTAGAAAAACTGAATTCCTAAAAAACTATGTGGAAGATGGATTTTGAAAATGGTTTTAACAAGATGAAAACAAGGGGAAATTTTGTGAAGATGCAATAAGTGTCCTAGGCAAAAAACACAATAATTCAAATCTCAAGAAACAATAAATGTAAAATGGAACTTAACAATAGTAACTATGAAATGGAAACACTCACGGAGTGCTTTTAGGGTGCAAAGAACTTTTGTAGCCTGGTCTTTGCTTGATTTGGCCTAGATGCTGAATCATTGTTGACATAGGATGATCCTATTTTATCCAACACAATACTAGTCCGAAGGGTGGAGGTAATCTTCAAATTACCCTTTATTATTCTTGTAAATAGAAAAAAAAAATGGAAGAAAAGAGAGGTGTGGCTTCAAAGTGATGAGAAAATGTGAACAGAGTTTATGAATGTTGATGTGCACAAAATTTAGCGGATGGATTCTATTATGGATCTTTCAGGTGGTGCACCACTTTGAGTAGGTTCTGATTAGTGTTGATTGGATGTAGATGTGCCCAAATAAGTTGGATTAGATGAAACTGGAATTGAGGGATTTGGAGTATCAAATTTTAAGAACTTTGTGTCCGAGGAGAATATAGAATGTAGGGATTTAGAGTACCAATCTTTCAGAACTTAATATCAAAGGAGAAGGTGCATGTTGATTTAGGCTGTGTTTGGTGGAGCTAAACTATCTAGCTTCTGCTGATTAGACAAATGTTGTCTGGGATAAAAGTTGTGCAGTATTGTTGGAAAAACACTGTAGAGTGTTATTGGAGAAACAATGTAGAATGCTAAAGTAAAATACTATATAATATACATCAATAAATATTTAATTACACAAATTTTAATGATAGAAAAATTTTAACGTGATAAGTGCTCTCATACAATCATAAATGGTTAAATCTACATTTATATCTGCATTTTTCTTTTTTCTCATTTCATATATTGCTTATGTTCACGTTGACCTATCAATTACGAAGTCATTGACTCATTGTAGACAATCAAGTCAGCCATGCAAATTATTAATACTTTAAGCTATTAATCCAAACATTTCAAGGTACAAGAGAGGCAAGTTTTGGAGAGGATCCTTATCCATTCACTGAAAAATGATTTTAAGGTTGCTAATTTTCTACGGCAAACCAAATTCACTGAAATTTTCAAGATAAAAATTTTGTAACAATGGTTTCTCCAGTTTACCAATTGCTACATTCTACTTCAAGTGCTGGGGAAGCTGTGTCAATCAGGTATCTAATGCAATTGTTGATGGGCAAGCAGAGCGAGAACGGTGGAGTGCAATTGTGAGTGATATGTCGGGAAAGGGGAAAGTGAAAGGGGTGAAATTTTTTCCTTTTTTGAACAGCAGCGCAGGGTGTGGGGAAGCTGGGATTTGTAGCTTTCTGAAAAATAGCAAATGCACCCGAATGGATTGTCCACCCAGCAGAAGCGAAGGGAAAGTTGGTTCAAAAGTAGTGCGTATTGGGCAGTTAAGCTGGGCATTCCCCCCTGCCAAATGTGCCCTTATTTGAAGATGTAGTTGTGTTTTGAACTTGCAGTTTTGAGAACCACCAACATGTAATTCAGAGCGATAGAAGAGGGTATTCATCACTCTTGAATGAAAGGGGAGGGAGATCATTGCATCATGCGACATAGACAAACATTGCATCTTTCAAGACTTCAATCTTTTTGAAAATTCATCATTGTCTAATTCCTTCTTTGGATGAACTCTTGTCACCTTGAATTCAAATGATTCTCCTCTGATCGAGGTATGATCTTCTTGGATATGGAGACTTGTGAGAGTGCTTTAGATTCCAGCTAGATTGCTTGGATATGAATGTTTCATGAAATTTTGTTGTAGCTTGGATGAGGTAAACTGTTGCTTGAACAGAGGTGGCTTTCTTCAATATTCGTTTGAACCTTGAAAGGGAATGAGGTGGCCAATTTGAAGATAGAGTTTTATTAAATGTGGAAATGCTTTGGACTTGGAGCTTCTTCAGTGACTTGCTTGGTGTTAAAGGATAGAAAGGTCGGTCATGATTGGAGTTAATGCGTGCATGATTACAACTTATTTAATGCATTCTTAGGTGGTTACCTGAGATAATGAATGATAACCTAAATGTGATGCAAAATTACATTTATGATGCCTGATGATGTTGACTACGGAAAATCTAAGTAGAATCAAAATTCTAAGTCAAACTTGTCTAGGGTTTGCTTGAGTCAAAATGGATTGCATGTTTTTGAATTTTTTTGCTTCCACACTAGACTAGATTAGGAAAAATAAAGAGAGTTGTGAGTTGACTCAGAGTCACAGTGATAAATATTTAGAAGCCGGTGGTGATAGCCATTACTGCACTCATGTTCTTCCTTTACTGTTCGTAGTTATTCATCATATGATCAACTTTTCTTGATTTTATCTGAGCTCATGTGCAAACCCTAGAGTCTAATCATGGTCTATGCTCCACATTGCATGGTCAAACCAATGTGTTAAGTGCGGGTCTGGTCTGGTTTGGTATGGCATTTATGTAACTACATTGCCTTTAAATGAAGGGTATACTCAAAGCCTTTACATTTCAAATTTATTTTAATAATAATAAACTTCAGCCTTGTGATGCTATATTTTGTGATGCTATATTTCATATGCCTCTCATGTCACTAAATTTTAAAGTTTTTTTTAAAGGACTTTTTGATTTGAAAACACTTTTAAAATGGTGCAATTACATAACAATCGTAAGTAATGTGATAGCCTGAAATCAAATCTCACTTGATATAGAATGCGTTAATTCAGGTGTTTTCTCATTTAATCATCTCATTGATTATTTTCCTAATTTGGGAGGTGTGTATAAAGGAAGGAGCTACCCGTAAACTTGGAGGAGCCTCTTAATCTAAAAAAGCTAAAATGCATCATGTGTTAACCAAACTCTATGTTCCTATCAAATAATTAACATTTTGATTAAAATCGATTAAATCTCATTGAATAGTGCCTCACATCTTTAAAAAGGATCCAACAGTGTTTTGCATATGGTTTCATAAGTTTAACCCATGCAAAGTGGAAGGCTACTAATGTGGATTAAAATATGTGATTATGCACTTTAATCAATGATCCTATTGATCATGATTGACATTTAATAATATTTTTTTTATCCTTAGATAAGTGTGAAATCACGTATACCATTACGATAGAAGTTACCATGTAATAAATTGATTCATCATATAATTTTCCCATTGGGCTTATGGCATGTTATGGGTGTAAACCCTAATCATCAAATTATATGTGTGTATCAATCTTTGCATTGATGACTTATTAAATCTATTTGGAAAGCCCTTTTTTATTGAACGTATATATGACTAAGGATTTCCTTAGTCATGATCCATATAATCATAGGATGTTCTTTTCTGTGGTTAGCGATGAACCCTTTGTTGGTATTTATAAGTTATCATATAAGATAAAAGCTACACACAATGAGTGTCCTTTGTGATTCTAAGATCTGAACCACTATCAAAGTGCATATGGCCTAGTACAAGACTATCATGATGCCTTACATCAAAAGGATCAATTTGCATTTTTCACAACCATTTATATTTGACAAAATACAATTAGGAAAATTTGTTGGTCAGTTTGGTGAACTCATATGCATTGGCATTCCAATAACGATATTCATTAAACAAGGTTTTCTCCCAATAGAACTTCTGAATGTGTGTTAGATTATTCTACTATCTATTTGTGTCCATTGCCAATGAATCTATGACTATAAAACAATATAGGATGAGGTGTAAATGCTAAGTAGATTTCATGATCGTTATTTCAATGTATGATCTTGTTCCATGAACTCAAGAGATCCATAAACTCATTTCTTTCTTCAATATGCATATTAGTAATGCATCCAATAATGGTACATATCGACTTGTATGGCATAACACTAACGATCATAGCATTGATGATTAATCTCATTGGCATCCACTTTGTCAATTTTGTCAAAGTTTCCTCTTCCTCTCTCATATGTGATGGAGGCCACTTGGTAAGTGGTTGATCCCCCATTCACCAAAATTAGACCATATCAATATGCGATTGCTTTTCTTGCAAGCTTTATGGATGTCACAAAGAATCAAGTTCTCTACTAGAATCCAACCTCTTCACAACTGCTTCTATCTCATAGTTTGTTCGACACATTCAATTCACCTTGCATAAGATGGGCTATCATAATTTTGGGAATAGATTTTTGTAATTTTAATAAGAAAACGAAAACTAAGCATGCAACACACAACAACATAAACTACAACTTAGAAAGCAGGAAAAAGCATGTGATAGACTAACGCATTGAGAAAATAAGTTTTGTAATTTTATGATAATAGCTAACAAACAACACATAAAGAGGAAATTAAAACTACTTCTAAGCATGAAGATCGTGCAAACTGTAAAATCTCACCTTGGACCCCTTGAAAATGAAAGGGGTCAACTTCCCAGTTTTTGCTGGTCTAATGGTTAACCTCAACATCATAGAGGTTGGCAATTAAGGGTTCAAATTATTTCAACTCAAAGAAAGAGGGGAGGTTAGGACTCTAAGTTCCTCTTCTAACACTTACGATAACTAGAGAAAAGGGATGGGGGGAGGGAGGTGGGAGAAGAGGCAAGATTCAAGTAGAGCACTGATCACCATGTTCCCACATAATGTGTACCGAAAGCCTACAAGTGAAAAGTGGCGGAAGAGAAATTCATCATTTAAGCAACTTACAAAAATTAGAGTGTGGAAGGGGTTCGGTGGAGTTCGTTGAAAGTGCATGCACCGAGGGGTGAAGCTTGCTCCTTGGTTGTATTTGTGTCGCCTTGAAAGTGCCAAGGGAATGCTTGTATCACTTGAAGGGAGAAGATTAGTAGGGGAGAGGTTGTGTGGAGAAGTAAAGAAGGGATAATAGACGAGAAGAAGAGGTGGAGAGGGGGGTCTCGGCTAGAAGAGAGAAGAGAGGGAGAGGAGGAGAAGAGCTCAGCTAAGAGAGGAAGAGAGGAGAGGAGGGGGAAGTGCACAATGATTGGCTTGCCAACTATTCGACAATGTTTATTGATGTATGAGTGTTACAATGGTTATGTAGGCAAGCAGCTAGAGGGAGTAGGGATATCATTTGCATCCTTGCACAATTACAAAATGGAAAAGGAAAATTCAGCATTAAGGGGTGACATCTCCTTGTTTGTTTGGGGTGCTCCTTCCTTGTTCTTTGAAATCTGAAATCTTTCCTTGGAGTGCTTGGATAGCCCTTCTTTGGTGTGAACACATTGGAGCTTGCTTCTTTGCTTGGTTGGGTGAACTTTGAATTTGAAATCCTTCTATGTTCGGTTGGGAAGGTTCCTTCTTGGCTTTGGCAAAAAGTGGAGGTAATTTGAATTTTGAATTCCTTTCATTCAAGCCTATATACAAATTTAGGATCCAACCAACTTTCTTGAACACACACTAGTTGTTATATTTTGACCAGGTTCCTTCGCTTTACCATCTCATCAACTCCTTGCACAATGTCGTACATCAAGGTTCAAGGAACTGGTCTAAACTAGCCGGTTTTGTTGGTTCGTATTGGTCCGATGAAGGAGCAAAACGAGCGGAGTGGGCGGAGCAAGCTGGAGAAGGAGGAGAAGAAAGGAGAAGAGGAGAGGAATAAGGAGAGGAAGACGAGGAAAAGGGAAAAAAAAGGAAAGAAGAGGAGCAGGGAGCTAGGGCGACGACGGATGTGAGCCGCTGCCGGTGGACACAAGCAGACGACACATCCATCCTCTTCTTTTTTCTTCCTACTCTTCTTTTTTTTGTCTTTCTTCTAATACTCCGCCCAGTTCCACTGGGATTTTGTTTAGTTCTATCGGTACATACCAGTCTGATTGCCAACTGGTGCATCTGATCGGACTGAAATCTTGAACCTTGACATACATCTCTGTCTCACAACATCATGGAGATCTCCTTCCTACGCTTCTGTAACAATTTTCTTCACAATAGCATAGTGGCGTGAATCTCATTCTGCTTGTGCACTAATTCTACCCGTGTGACAGCATGCTCTACACAACATTGTGTTCCAACTTGCGACTAAAGCATTAAACTCCATATGCACCTTAGATCTTTGCCACATACACATCATTAACGAGACCCCTCCTCTGTTCACTCGTGGTATATAGGTATTCCTCTCAATAATGATATTTAGCAACCATCACGTCCCTGATGTGCAACATTCCTATAGTATGAACCAGTGGTTTCCCTTCAATTTCTTGTCGGTTTTTCCAGCTTCTTCCTCTTGCAACCTACAAACCAATTTTTAGAATTGCTTTAAATTCAAGGTTGCATCTAATTTTCTACATTGAGTTCTGAGAATATGCACTATATGATTTCTTCCTACCCATGTCAAAATTTTCTGTCCATATTCTCATAATTTCCCCATGTTGGTACTCATGTTCTAATAACTTCAGGTTTTGTTAACTGTACTTTTTGGTATAAATATACCATTTATTAACTCTAGTTGCTTTGAATAGTTAACTGAGTTTCGAACATGTCCAGGCAACAATTTATGACTACTGTACGCTGGATGAATTTGGCTTTTTGATCTAGGGCAAGAAATGCAAATATAGTGATGTGGTGAAAATAGGTTTTCAACTTGATTCACTGAAAACATCAGACAAAATCCATTGACAAACAAAATTTGTTTCGTTGGAGCATGCACAATAGGATATTGATTTGCAAAAATCTATTTGGACATGTCCTGAAAATAAATATCAGCATACTCCGTTTGTTGGTTGACTTCATCTGTATATATTTATTTACAGATGTCAACAAATTTCCGAGGGTTATTTTCTCAAGATTGGAGATATTCTTTTACTCTGTCCCTTTGCGATTTAATTTTACGTGATAGGTGTTAATACTCTGAGCTTGTTTCCTACACTAAACTCTTCTCCCAAACCACTGAGGAGACATTGTGATTTTCACCTCATGGTTTTCCAATCGAGTCGATAGAACTGTGATTCCTATTTGATTTGGCTATTTGTTATATGTTCCTAATGAATACTTAGCTTAGTCTTGTTAAGTATAAGCCAGGTTGGAATTTGTCTTTGACAACCTGTACTTATGTGTCTTCTGAAGTTTTGTATCTATTTTCCACAGTTTGGAAATATTTTATATTCCCGAAACAAGAAATAGTTTGCTTCAATCGTGAATATTATGGTTGAAATAGTAATTGATCCATGAGTTGATCAGAAAGCAGCTGAATTTGTTCATATAGAATCTTAGTTAATGTAATATATGAAATTTGGATTCACTTAATTATGAAGGTTATTTTAATTATAGGGTTTTGACTAGGTATAAATTAATATGGTTATTATCTATCTTGAAGTCAATATATCTGGATTAAAGGCTTGTTTGGCGTAGCTACGCTTTTGGCTGCGCGGGCGCTGTTCACATAAGTCGCAGCAGCTAAAAATCAGAAAAGTTTTTCCGCTTTGCTAGGGAACATTGAAATTTTTTCAAGCATCTTAGAGCTGTCTGTGCACGTGAGGGGCCCACCAAGTGAGGCACTGGGATTATTATAATATTAAGTAATATATAAAATTTTATATATGTATACTAATATATATATATATATAAATTTAAAAATATAATTAATTAAAAAATAATAATTATTATGTATATTAACATATATTGATATGTATTTAGTTAATATATATGTTATTTATATATAATTAATATATGTTAATTTATAAATTCATAATTTTATGAAATATAAGTTAATTATTTAAAAATATAAAACTTAAAATTTTATTTAATTAGACTCTCACTAAATATGTATTTATAATTATTTTTAAAAATTTATACAACTTAATTATAATTTTTAAAATTTATAATAATACTAACATCAATAATAGAACAGTAATCAGCATAGCAGCTCTACTAAAGACCACAACGTGGCTGCAAGCCAAACGCAGCCTAAGGTATTGGAAGGGCAATGCACATAGTTTAATTTGTTTCCCTCTTATTCTCCTGCTCCAACATTCTTCAGTGCATGCTATTTTCTCTATTATATCAAAATAATCTTACTAATTCACAATATAGATGTTAATTTTAGGCAATATATTGATAAAATATGTTCTAGTGCCAGCTCTAAGTTACTCCCTTGACAATTTAGTTGTAGTTTTTACGACCACTGGGCCATACCAATGATGCTTTTGTTTCTCATACTGTTTCTAGCACCTGAGAAAAATCAAAACATTACAGCATTTACATTTTTTAATAACTTTGTTCTTCATATTTATGGCCGTATGAATTGATCGATAGAATAAGTTTGTTCTTTTTCTGCATGTTGTTATCACTTGTATTTTTTTGGTAAATTACACGAAGTGTTACGTAACCTCTTCTAGAAATTTCATTTCAGAGGAACTTTATCTCTGTGTTTCCTAAGAGGGATGGAAAACACGAGAGAAAGGAGGGTAAATGAAAATTGGAAGTATGGAAAATTGGCTTATTTTTCATGCATTATGTTTCCTTGTGAGGAAGGAAATAAGGAAGGAAAAAATGGATGCGGAGTTTGGGCGATGAGTTAGGATGGGCAAAATTTGATGTTGCTTGCAAAATGGAGACAGAGTTCAATAACGGGTGGCAAGCTGGTGGCAGGTGGCTTTGTCTTCGTCCCCACTTCTATCTATCTCTCTTTCCTCCTCCTTTTCTTCTATTGTCTCCTCCTCATTGCCATTATCGTCGTCCCTGTCACTTTCATTGTACTCGAACAAGAATGGATTAGCAGCGGTGACAGCAATCCTCGAGGGTGCTGAATCCGACCCCTTGAATCCCTAATCTGCGAGTTGATGTCTGCCTCCCACGAGCAACACTCCCACACTGAGTCCCTTGTCAACCTTTGCCTTGAGCTCCACTCCGATGTGCTCACCCTCAAGCTAGCCTCTCTCCTTTGCAGCTCCCCCTCTTCTGACCTGTGCTCCATGGCCGGTCCTCCTCCACAAGCTCCTCGCCAGTCGGCGATCAGAGTCCATGCCTCTTTCTAGAGCCACCTCTCCCTCATCTTCCTCACCAACCTCGAGTCCATCCTCCTTGCCCCGTCCTCCACCAGGAGACTGACTGCTCTATCGCCAATAAGGTTGCCGATGCCATTTCCGAACTCGTCGTTGCCCTTCACCTTGACAACGCATGGTTTGACCTCCTCCCCCTCCTCTTCCATACAGACTCTGCCCCCAACTCCCCACTACGCTTCTAGGAGTCTGTCCTCTTCATCTTCTCCCAGATCGCTTATATCTTTGCTGATGACGCCTCATTCATCGGCTCCCATCTCTCCACCCTCCACTCCCTCCTCCCCGCTGCCCTCTCCCACCCTTCCTACCCTAGCATACGTGTTGCTGCACTCTTTACCTCTGTCAACCTTGTCACCAAGGAGGCAGAGCAGTGGGAGGCGGGGCAAGGACAAGCTCGCTTGGTGAGAGGCGAGCAAGAGTAGCGGGAGGTGGGCCAAGGGCGAGCGAGCTCGGCGAGAGGCAAGGCGAGAGAGCAGAGAACGGGAGATGAGTCGAGCAAAAGGGCAGACACGCGAGAAAATATTTCCACTTCCTTTTTTTCGCCCGATTTGAACGGATCAGAGACAGGTGGAAAAAGTTTAGAATTTTTCTCCCACTTTTCTGCTCAAACTTTTCCATCCGCCCAAGGAAATAGCGAAAAGCTCCTTTTTCTTTCTTTTCCCTCTGGTTTTCCTTCCAAGAAAACACAGTGTATATGTTTTAGTTAAGTAAACAAACTGTAAAAAGTGTTTAAGATAAACCTATTTGAAAAGGCTTAGGGTTAATTGGTTACGGTTTAAATTAATTTATCCCGTAATTGTTAACTCGCCTTGCCATCCATGACATCAGAATCGTTAAAAGTTAATTACAGATGCACCTAATTAGAACATTTACAATTTGAAAAATAAAATAAAATAAAATTGTGAAGTGTGAACGTAGTTTATTTATGATTTGTGTAATTTATATTCTCTTTGTCTACACTACCAGCTAGCATTATGTTGGTGAAATCTGAGTAGTGTTGAAAATCTATCACTAAAATGCATATCATGTCATATTTACTTATGAAATTCAGAATGTTAATTGATCTTTACTAATTTCTTGGTGAACCTTATGATGTTTTGAAATTGCAACATTTAAAATTTTAAATGCTTTTAGAAGATGTATGAGTATGCATGGTAGTACTAAAGGTAAAATTGGATTTTGAATCGTAAATGTCAACAGTAGAGTGCTTTATTTTTAGTAATTTGAACACTAATATTCAATTATTGCTTTATAACTGATCCTTCATGATCATACTTTGGGCTGAACTTTTGGAACCGTATTTTCCTGTTTATCTTCTTAATCAATGTTTACATCCACAGTGGTAGATTACTTCATAGCTTAGCAGATGCAACCAACACCGGCACTTTCCTGTCAATGCAACAGATTATCTATGATGCAATTGGGTTCTGCTTTGCAGCAGCAGCTACCGCAGCTATTACTATCTATGCTAAGAGAACTCTTCAAACTCTTTATCTCGAAGATGAGCTCAGTTAGCCCCTATACTTTAGTATTCGCTATTTAAACTTGTTCTCTTGTGATGATGTCTCTCTCTCCTCCTGCCTAAGTGAGAAGTAGCAGGCTTTCAGGCAACGGGCATAACAAGATGAGCCGACCTTGTGGACTATTTATTGCATCAGTTCTATTAACGGTCATTGATTACCATATATTGGAAATTTTACGTAGAACTTCAGGTTAATGACTGACATCTACTGAACCATTATTCTTTTTGTATATACTATACCTTTCAGGTGGTAAGTTATTTTTTGCTGCATTGTTTGAGAATCTAGGAGCAAATCATGTATGTACTTGCAATCTTCATTGTTTCAATCTGAATTCAAATTTTGAAATATTCGATGTTGTGCAGCTAAGCTTTAGTTTATAAGTTTCATGAGTGTATCATCATATGAATGAGAGACATGCATTTGTCGGTTCTTAGATGCAAAGTAAAAGTTTTAAGAAACATGTGAATTTAACTTCTATGAGCTGATGAGTTTAGACAAATATCTTTGGTATTTTAAATATCTTTGCCTATCATCGCCACCTGGTCAATGAATTGTGGGTGCTCATGTCTTCATAAATGAATCTATATGCCAATGATGAACCTTATGTGCCACGATCGCAATTGTCACTTTCACTGCTGCCACCTAAAAAGGCATGCTTTATTTATAAAAAATGTTTTTATAATGGGTGTAATATTAAAAAAATTATATATATATATATATATATATATATATATATTATAAACATAATATAGGTCTTTATTTAAAATATTGGAATAATATTTTTACAGCATACTGAAACACAACTCCAGAGTAGCACAGGTATTTTTTTTTAAAAAAAATAGCACATCAAACAGAGCCAAAATCCCCGTAATCCTGTGACCAAAACCAATCATGCCTGGAGTTCCTTTGTTAAATTCCTCCTGAATGGTAAAACAAAATTACCAAAATAAATCATCAAATTGTGAAATGTCACTTTAACTTGGAATGCAAGTACCCGTTTCCCCGAAAAGTGCGATGCTGACTTGCTGAGGGTGTTAAATGCTAACAATTAATAGTCATATTTATCATAAGAAGTAAAAAAAAAAGTAATTTTGATAAAAAAAAAATCTCTCTTTACCACAGCATCCCCTTTCGTTGCTTTCACACTGGATCTACCTCACCACATGCTGGTACCATAGACAAGACATTAAAAACAACATCAATGGCACTATTCTGTGCTTTTCTATAATTATCATACATTAAAAATTATATTAAAATTTATCAAAAAATACAAAATATAAAATTTAAATACATAAACAATAATAATTAAACTTAAACCTAGTACAGTTTAAAAAAAAAACCTCTCACCCTCTAGTGTTTTTCTTTGAAACAATATACTGATATAAACATTCCGGTATGATGATCAGTTAATTGTTACTCTACAGATTCAAATCGCGGCCAGTCCAACTTCTTACTTGATGTGTGCGGCCAAAATAAATTCCCCGAAGTAAATGCACTTGAATCGAGTCCATCAACTATCACCAACTGTCATTATTGCGCCATACACAGACGCGCACCTCCCTCGTCTTCACATGGCCGCTGCCGCTTCCATTACTTATATTCACACTCCCCTCCGCTCCCAGCCACCCACCACCGCTCTGCTTCACTCCCATGGCGTCCCGCAACCAAACCCCCCTCCCCTGCCTCCTCTTCCTCCTCGCCCTCTCTCACTGCTCGTCCCTCTCCCCCCAGACCTACATCGTCCACGTGGCCGAATCCGATAAGCCCGCCGCCTTCGCCACCCACCTCGACTGGTATGCCTCCGCCATCGGGTCCGCCGCCGCCGCCACTTCTACCTTGTCGGAAGATGACCCGGCTGGGAGGATCGTTTACAGCTACCGCACCGCCTTTCATGGCTTCGCCGCCAAGCTTGGGGAAGGCGAAGCAGAGATGCTGGCGCGCACCCCTGGCGTACTTGCTGTCCTCCCCGAGACCGTTTACCATCTGCACACCACTAGAAGCCCCGAGTTCCTCGGTATAGGGCCTGAGGATAGCAACGACTTCTGGTCGGCGGCGCTGGGAGACCACGACGTGGTTGTCGGGGTTCTTGACACCGGGATTTGGCCCGAGAGCCCCAGCTTCGACGATCGGAGCATGAACCCCGTCCCTGCAAGGTGGAAAGGCGCGTGCGAGACCGGCCGGAACTTTACTGTTAACCACTGCAACCGTAAGATCGTCGGGGCGAGGATCTTCTACAGGGGGTACGAGGCCTCCGCCGGCGCCATCGATGAGCGGAGCGAGTACAAGTCGCCGCGGGACCAGGACGGGCATGGCACGCACACCGCCGCCACGGTCGCCGGGTCTCCTGTCCGCGGCGCGAATCTGTTCGGCTACGCCGCCGGGACCGCGCGCGGCATGGCGCCGCGCGCGCGCGTCGCAGCCTACAAGGTCTGCTGGACCGGGGGCTGCTTCAGCTCCGACATATTGGCTGCCGTGGACCGCGCGGTGACCGACGGGGTGGACGTACTCTCCATCTCCCTTGGCGGCGGCGTCGCGGCCTACCATCGCGACAGCTTGTCCATCGCGGCGTTCGGTGCCATGGAGATGGGTGTGTTTGTGGCGTGCTCGGCAGGGAACGCCGGCCCGGATCCTATCAGCCTCACCAATGTTTCGCCATGGATCACCACCGTGGGAGCGAGCACCATGGATCGGGATTTCCCTGCGACCGTCAGGCTTGGGAGCGGCGCGAACATTACTGGCGTTTCCCTCTACAAGGGTAACCATGACCTATCGCCCGGGAGGCTGTATCCTCTCGTATACCTAGGCGGCAACTCGAGCGGCCCCGACCCGAGGTCGCTCTGCCTTGAGGGAGCCGTAGATCCCAAAATCGTGGCCGGCAAGATCGTCGTTTGTGACAGGGGCGTGAGCCCCCGTGTGCAGAAAGGGCAGGTCGTGAAGGACGCTGGAGGCGCCGGCATGATCCTAGCCAACACCGCTGCGAACGGTAACGAGCTCGTGGCCGATAGCCACCTCCTGCCGGCGGTTGCCGTGGGCGAATCCGCCGGAGAGGTGATCAAGCGCTATGCCAAGGCCGGCGCGCGCCCAACCGCTACGCTCACATTCGAGGGGACCAAGGTCGGGGTCCGGCCGTCGCCAGTGGTGGCGGCGTTTTCTTCGAGGGGGCCGAACATCCTAACCCTGGAGGTGCTCAAGCCGGACCTAGTAGCCCCCGGCGTGAACATCCTAGCCGCGTGGAGCGGCGACGCTAGCCCATCGAGCTTGCCGGCCGATCGCCGGCGCGTCAGCTTCAACATCTTGTCCGGCACCTCTATGTCGTGCCCGCACGTGGGCGGCGTTGCGGCCCTTCTCAAGTCCAAGCACCCGGACTGGAGCCCGTCGGCGATCAAGTCCGCTCTGATGACCACCGCGTACGTCCACGACAACACCTACCGCCCGCTGAAAGACGCGGCCACCGGCGAGCCGTCGACCGCCTACGATCACGGCGCCGGTCACATACAGCCATCGAAGGCCGTGGATCCCGGGCTCGTCTACGACGCCAACCCGGACGACTACTTCGAGTTCCTCTGCACTCAAAATCTTACGGCGGCGCAGCTGAAGGTCTTCACCAAGCATTCCAACAGGACGTGCAAGCACGCCCTGGCTTCCGCGGGGGATCTAAACTACCCGGCCATTTCCGTCGTGTTCCGGAGGCAGCCGGCCGGCACTCTGACGCTGCAGAGGACGGTAACGAACGTTGGGCCTCCGGCCTCAATCTACAGCGCCAAGGTCACCGGATTTAGAGGCGTGGATGTGGTGGTTGAACCCAAGACTCTGCAATTCGTGCGCCATAACCAGAGGCTCTCGTTCAAGGTCAGTTTCCGGAGTACTTCTCCTCAGGCATTGCCGGAGTTTGGAGCTCTGACATGGGGCGACGGCGTTCGTGTGGTCCGAAGCCCCATTGCGGTAACATGGTTGCTGCCGCTATGAAATTTTTGCCGGCGAAGTCAGTGAGAAGAAGGCAGGGCTACAGGAAGAGCCACTCGCAGTAGAGATACAGGAGATGGATCGAGCTGGTTGACCAAAAACATATGATTGTATCGATCAAAATCTTAATGTTTTTGTTTTCGTTACAATAAAAGATGTTCATCAACTTTGTGCTTGCGGCTCATGATTTCCAAATCAAGCTCCCGATTACGCAGGGTCAGGGAAAATGTAAAACCGATCTGGTTCAACCGATTACTTAACTGTCAGTTTGTTACTAACTAACTTAACTGACTGATAACCGATGATCAGTGGTTGGCGACTGGCGATGGGTGGCCAACCTCCGGCGATAGGCAGCTAGCGATCAGTGATGAGCGGCTTGCAACTGGCCGTTATTGGGCAACGATGAGCTGGCTGATGGCAAGCGACTACTTAATCTAAAATTAATTTTATAAATGTTTAATACATAATTAGTTAACCATCGATTCGGCCAATCTCCGAACCAGTCCTGAATCGAAAATGGATCGACATACAAAAAAACCACCTTTGGAAGATTCATTCGGTTCGATTAACTGTATTTGCGGTTCAGTTTGGTTGATGAGTTGTAGTTCAGCAAATTACCTATCTGTTTTGATGGGCCGAATGAGCTATAGCCCATGGGATAAATTGGACCCAGCCCATTAATGAATGAGTGGGCTATAGACGACCTGCAGTCAAGTATCTATATAAGTTAACTGGACCGGCCCAATTTTTAATCAGTTGTGGTTTCAGGTAGGCCAGACTCAAGTGCGGGTCTGTTCCAGATTTTTCTTACCCAGGTTTGACTGAAATATCTGTATTGGGCTTAATGGGCTTATTGGGTAACAACAACTCAAATAGGTTGGTCCAGACACAGTTCAACTCCCAGATAGGCTGCTGCTGCGTGTGGGCCGTTAGCATCTGCATCCGCTGCAATGTGTAGACTAGGGCATGAAGTGGGCTTGAAGGCTACATTGCAATACTAGGCTTAATGGGCTTATTGGGTAAAAACTCAAACAGGTAAGTTCAGACAAAGTTCAACTCCTAGATGGGCCGTTTCTGCGTGTGGCCCGTTAGAATCTGCATCCGCTCAAATTGGTAGAGTAGGCCATGAGGTGGGCTAGAAGGCTACATTGTAAAATCTATGTTCTATATTTGGGTTAATGGGCTTATTGGGTAACAGCTCAAACAGATTGCTCCCATATGGGCTGTTGCTTCGTGTAGCCCGTTAGCATCTGCATCCGCTCAAATTGGCAGACTAAGCCATGAAGTGGGCTAGAAGGGCTAGAAGGCTACGTTGCAATATCTGTATTTGGGTTAATGGGCTAATTGGGCACATATTGGTCCTAAAATTTTCTTACAAATTTTCCTAAAATTTTTTTATATCATCTATGTGATATATGAACCATCGTCTAGAGTAGCGATTTCATACCTAATAACGTGTTTAGTAGGAAGGAAAGGAGCAGGAAAAGGATGGAAAGTTAGAAGAAGAGCTATAAAATCGTGTTTAGTAGGACGGATGAAAATAAGGAAGGAAAAATAAAAAGAAAATGAGAGGGAAAATAGCCTATTTGTATTCCACTCAAATTGGATGGAAAATCGGACGAAAAATTGAATTTGCCCTTTTTATACCTATTTTCACTCTTTTCTTTTTTATGCTCACTCTCCCTCTCGTGCTTTTCTTGCAATCTTCTTCATCATCATTGTCATCGTCGTCGTCATTGCCATTGTCATCATCATCGTCGCCATCATCGCCTCTCATCTCTCGTCGCCGCCATTTCACCGTCGCCTCTCATCGTCATCATCGACATAAAAATAAAAAAAAATAAAGTATGTTTATTAATCTTTCTAACTTTCTTTCCTTCTAAATAAACACAATAATGAAAAATCTTATTATTTTCTTTCTTCTTTATTTTACCTTCTTTCTTATTTTCTTTTCCTTTTAACTTTCTTTCTTTCCTACTAAACACATCATAAAAGTATACGGGGCAAAATTATATTTATCCATATTTTCTTATACTAGTGGGGGTAAACATACCTATTTTATTTAGATTTTTATATTATATGATGTATATATTTTGTAAATATTTGTAAATTTTCTTTTTTTTTTATGAAATTCATAAGAAAAAAAATTAAAAAACATATTAAATCTAGACACAAATACGTCACTCAATAGTCACTTATTGAGTCACTCAATAGTGTCTTTATAATCACTCAAACTAAGAGCGTGTTTGACCCCTTTTAAGCTGATTTTAAACATAAAGCAGTTAAAAAATTATTTGGTAATAAAAAGTAGATGGAGGAAAAAAAAATAAAAAAAAATAAAAATTGAATTAATAGCTGAGCAAACAGTCCCTATTTTGTCTCTATAATCACTCAATAGTGTCTCTATTTAACAGCTGAGCAAACAGTCCCTAAGTCACCTATTACTTGAGCCATCCAAATGCTTCTTGAATTTGGATTCATCCGAACTTGGGGTGCATTAAATTTCATTTTAAGTTTTGGTAGGATACGATCATACGACTATTCAGGTCAACCATGATGAGTGCCCTCATCAAGTCAAAACATGTCAAGGAAATTTGTCCCCCACAATATACTTCCTGCCAAGAACCGATTATAAGTCAAACAATACTTACTTTGCTCGGTATAATTTACTCCAAGCTTAATTGGCAATTTTCAATTTTTTTAAAAATTTTCCTTTTGTTGAATAAGTTAATTGATAAGAAAATATTTGAGAAGAGTACAAATTAATGTAGAACAAATCTGCTTGGCTGATTAAGGAATTTAGTCCTCGTTATGAAAGTCAATATATATTTGCTCTCCTAATTAACCAGCACTGATCCTCTAATTAAGCTGCCAAATTGATTTGACGAATTAATTCAACGTTGACTCCAAACTAATAAATGCTAAAAAAAACCTGCAGAAATTACTTGCAATATTTTGTTAATTACTACTTTCCATCATTTTGATCGAAGCTAATTTACTCAGAATATTTAATGGCGATAAGATCAATTGGATCCATCGTCTTCTTCTTCAGCATGGAGACCTTTCGAGCGCCATGGATTTTAGTTCTACTCCTCGCTGTTGTTCTCTTTTACTCCAGCCCCTCGATCGTCTTCTGCCGCCAGTCGCCGGATTCCGGCACTGGCCAGCTGCAGACTTACATCATCCAGGTGGAAAAGCCGGCTCAAGTTTTGGACGAACAGAGTCTCCACCTCTGGTACAGATCCTTCTTGCCGGATCAGCCAGACGCCGACGACTCCGATCGCCTGCTCCACTCCTACACTGAAGTATTCAGTGGCTTCGCCGCCAGGCTTACGGAGGAGGAACTGGAGAAGCTGTCGAGCAAGGACGGCTTCCTGCGAGCGTTCCCGAACCGCGTCGTGGCCCTGCACACCACCCGCTCGCCCGAGTTCCTCGGCCTCAGGGTCGGCCGTGGCCTGTGGAAGAAGTCAAGCCTCGGGAAGGGAGTCATCATCGGCGTCCTCGACACCGGAATCACGCCCGGTCACCCCTCGTTCCACGATAATGGGTTGCCGCCGCCGCCTGCTAAATGGAAAGGCTCCTGCCACTTCCCTCGCGGTTGCAACAACAAGCTCATCGGAGCGAAGAACATGATTGACCCTTCGAAGCCTCCCACTGATATCCAAGGCCACGGGACTCACACGTCCAGCACGGCGGCGGGCAACTTCGTCCGCAACGCTAGCATCGGAGGATTAGCCAGCGGCATCGCCTCCGGGACGGCGCCCCTGGCCCACCTCGCCATGTACCAGGTGTGCAGCGAAACGGGGTGCAGTATCGACGTTGTTCTTGCGGGCATGGACGCTGCCGTCATGGACGGCGTCGACGTGGTCTCCGTCTCTCTCGGCGGCAATCCCACTCCGTATGACCAAGACCCGATTGCCATCGGCGCCTTCGGCGCCGCTGAGAAGGGAATTTTTGTCAGCTTCTCCGCTGGTAACTCAGGACCGGCCGCCTCCACGATCACTAATGACGCGCCGTGGATGCTGACCGTCGCGGCTACCACCATTGACAGAAACCTTAGGGCCACCGTCAAGCTCGGCAGCGGAAGCGTGCTGATAGGCGGATCCCTCGACCAACCGCCGAGCTTCCCCAAGCGCTCGTTCCCTGTGAACGCCCCCGTGGTCTGCGATAGCCTGTCCCGCGAAGATGCCCAGGGCAAGGTGGTTGTTTGCCCGATCGTCGAGGAACCAAAAGCCATCGCTTCGACCGTCAAGGCCGCCGGCGGCGTCGCTTCCGTTTTCATCGAGCAGAGTGACTTCGACACTCTCTTCGACTACAAGACCAACTTCCCTTCAGCAACGATTTCCCAAAAAGACGGCGACACAATCTCAAGCTATGTGACGTCGTCAAAGAATCCTACGGCATCGATCCTATTCAATGGCACAGTTCTTGGCGTCTCTCCGGCCCCTCTCGTAGGTTTCTTCTCCTCGAGAGGGCCTTCGGTTCTGGCTCCGGGCATCATCAAGCCGGACATCTCCGGGCCAGGCGTCAACATTCTCGCCGGTTGGATCACAGAGGAAGGCGGCAACGGGTTCGAGATCGTTTCCGGCACGTCCATGTCGACGCCTCACCTGAGCGGCATAGCCGCTCTCATCAAGAGCGTGCATCCCAATTGGTCACCGGCGGCGATCAAGTCCGCGATCATCACCACCTCCGAGTACAAGGACCGAGACAGGAAGCCGATCCAAAACGAAGTCCACAAGCCGGCGAGCTTCTTCGAATTGGGCGCAGGGCACGTCAATCCATCAAAAGCCGCCGATCCCGGCCTGGTCTACGACTTGTCAATCGACGATTACATCGCCTACATCTGCGGCAAGTTCGAGGACCCCGGCGCGAAGTCCATAATTCGCGACAGAACCGTCCGTTGCTCGGAGATCAAGAACATAACGGAAGCGGAGCTCAACTACCCGTCGATCCTGCTTGCCGCACAGAGCGTTGCATGGGCGACCACGCACCGGACGGTGACCAACGTCGGGCCGGCGAGATCGAGCTACGAGGTGAAGGTCAGGGTGCCAAAATCTGTGTCGGTGACTGTTGAGCCTCGGACATTGGTGTTCTCCAAGGTCAACGAGAAACAAAGCTTTAAGGTGAGCGCCAAGTGGACCGGCGGCGGCGCTCCGGCCGGTTCCAGCTTTGTTGAAGGAAACTTGAGGTGGGTTTCCGATACGCACGTTGTGAGGAGCCCTATCGTTATTTCTGCCATTACAGCAAGCAAATAGGTTCTGCTCTTCCATAATTTATTGTAAAAAATAAAATTGTTTGCTTCAATTTGCATTTTATCTTAGTGCTGATCAATATAATTGTGCCATGTAATTAGTTGGAATTTCTTCTTGGCGTTATATTATTGATATTAAACTGGAAAAATAAACCTTAAATTTGGACCATCTAATTAGAAAAATTTTTAGTAAGACAATCTCTCTAAAATTAGGAAGCGCTATCACATCGTAAACTTAAGTAAATAAGTTTATACTTTTTTCCTTCCTACCTTCTTTCTTTTCCTTCTAGTTTTCCCCCCAAGTAAACAAGTCCTAAACTTTTCTTGCCTAAAGATGTTAGATGACTTCAAAAAATATATATGAATTTTAGATTTTTTTTAATGCAAGTATTACATATGTTAGTTTCCTTAGAATTAATGTTAAAAGATGGTCACCTTATAAAATTTACTCTAATTAAATAAAAAAATTATTGTAGAAGAAATAAGTGATTAATCGTCCAAATAAAAAGGAGATTATGCAAGTATATATAATATTGTTTTTGTATTTTATACGTGATATGGTTTATCATATCACCATTATCACAAGGACAATTTTTATAAAACTCAAAAAATTCAACACATTATAATTGTGCGGCTTGTTTACTTAGGAGAAAAGTTAAAAGAAAAAGAGAGAAAATAAAAAGAAAAAGAGTATAGACTTATTTATTTGGGCAGATAGATAGTTTAGGAGAAAAAATAAGAAGAAAACTTAGACATTAATATCTCTATTTGTTTTCCGCCTAAATCGGACAGAAAGCTTAAAGTATACCTTAACTTCACACCTCACTTTTCACTACAATAATGCTCGTCCTCGCTCACTACGAGCTTTCCTTGACTACTCGTCATCGTCGTCGCTGCTCGAGCTCGTTGCCAATATCTATCTTCGCCGTCATTACTTGTATTTAATATTTAATATTTAATAATTCTATGATATTAATAGTATATATATAATATAAATAAAAAAAATAAAAATTAAGATATATATATCAATCATTCAAACTTTCTTTCCTTCCATTTAAATACAAAGGAAGAAAAACTTATAACATATTTCATCTATTTATTTTTTTTTTATTTTATTTTTTTCTTTCCTTTGCATTTTTTATCTGTCCAAGTAAACACAATAAATCTTTTTATTTTTTTATATTTTAAACATAATATTATACATATAATTAAATTGATAAATTACTAAACCAAAAAAATATACAATGCTAATATAAGAAATGAATTAAAAAATATGTAGTAAAGGAAATATTTGCAAAAATGGGAAGAAGAAAATTTCACTTTGATTCACGCGGACACTTTGGGCCAAAAAGAAAATTGGATTCATATTATATTTTAGGAAACAACGAGGGTGCTCGCATAATGTAAAAAAATAAAAACAAAAAAAATTAGATTATTCCAAAATTGCATGTGAAAATTCAAATGTAACGTTACATTTTTAGTTTGTATTGTATTAAATAAAGAAGGAAAGTAATTAAACTTAATTAGCTAGTCATTTATCTTAGTTTATATTTTTCCATTTATGATTAATTAATTAATCTCCATGCACAGCTACTTTTCTTACTATGAAATGCAGTAAAAAAAATGTGAGTGAATAATTTCCAAACGCAGCTCGTTTTCCTTCTAATACTGAGCATTTGAGAATAGAGTATACACGTGTGATCATATGATACGTATTGTAAGCATGTATCTGTAGTTAGTTTTGTTCTGAATCCAACTTCCAATTCTCTGCTTCTCCGTGTATATGTGTACCTGTAGGTACACTGTATCGGTTAGCCCTACGAAGCCTGCACTGCTTCGCCATGCAGATGCTTCAAGCGCCATGGCTTTGTTTCTTCCTCCTTTCTCTCTTTCATTTGTTATCGAATTCTTGTTTTGTCTTGTGCCGATCGGCGCCGGATTCTATTCCCGGTCAGCTGCAGAAATACATCGTACAGGTGGAGAAGCCAACTCAAGTTTTGGATGAACAGAGTCTCCGTTTCTGGTATAACTCCTTCCTCCCGGAGTCCGGTGACGACTCCGATCGCTTGATTCACTCTTACACTGACGTATTCAGTGGCTTCTCCGCCGAGCTGACGGAGGAAGAGTTGGAGGAAGTGTCAAAGAAAGATGGATTCGTGCGCGCGTACCGGAATCGAGTCTTGCCCTTGCTCACCACCCACACGCCCGACTTCCTTGGCCTCAAGGTCGGCGGAGGATTGTGGAAATCTGCCAATCTCGGCGAGGGAATCATAATCGGGGTGCTCGACAGCGGCATCACCCCCGGTCACCCTTCCTTTGATGACGAAGGCGTGCCGCCGCCGCCCGCCAAATGGAAAGGATCCTGCTCCTTCTCCAGCGGCTGCAACAACAAGCTAATCGGCGCGAAGAGCATGATTTCCAGAGGGTCTGCGCCCACTGATAGCGTAGGACATGGAACGCACACGGCGAGCACGGCGGCGGGCAACTTCGTGCGCAACGTGAGCATCCATGGCCTTGACGTTGGCACAGCTGCCGGCATGGCACCGCTGGCCCACCTCGCCATCTACCAGGTGTGCGACGCTGAGGGATGCAGTGGCGACTCTATTCTCGCAGGCATGGATGCCGCGGTTAAGGATGGCGTTGACTTGCTCTCTCTTTCTCTGGGAGGAGGCTCCCTGTCGTTCGACGAGGACCCGATCGCCATCGGCGCGTTCGGCGCCATTGAAAGGGGCGTTTTTGTCAGCTGCGCCGGTGGTAACAGCGGACCCAGCCCGAGCAGCGTTGCGAACGAGGCGCCATGGATCCTCACCGTGGCAGCGTCCACCGTTGACAGAACCTTCCGAGCTACCGTCAAGCTTGGGAACGGGAAAGTCTTGAAAAGTGAATCGCTGGATCAGAAACCGAGCTTTTTCAAGCGCCCGTTTCCTCTACATTACGGCGGCGACTGCGCGGCTCTTTCCGAGGCCGATGTCAAGGGAAAAGCGGTGCTGTGCGACGTTGACAGAGAGTCGAATTTCATCGGAGAGAGTATCCGGGACGCCGGCGGCGTTGTTGCTATTCTCGTCGACCAATTTGGCTACGACACCCTAATCATTTCCGATGTCGGCTTCCCAGCAGCATTTGTTACGCAGGAAGACGGCGAGACCATTCGATCCTACGCAAATTCGTCGTCCAATCCCTCAGCAACGCTACAGTTCGACGGCACGATTCTCGGCACCACTCCCTCCCCTGTCGTGGCGTTCTTCTCCTCGAGGGGGCCGTCCCTAGCGGCTCCAGGCATCATCAAGCCAGACATCTCTGGACCAGGCGTCAACATTATCGCCGCCTGGTTACCGGAGGAAGGCAGCTACGGGTTCAATGTTAACTCCGGAACATCCATGGCGACGCCGCACCTAAGCGGCGTAGCTGCTCTGATCAAAAGCGTGCATCCCAAGTGGTCCCCTGCGGCGATCAAGTCAGCGATCATCACAACTTCCATCTCCAGGGGCCGAGATACGAAGCCGATCCAAGACGAAGCCCACCAGCCGGCGAGTTTCTTCGCCATGGGTGCAGGAAACGTCAACCCCGGAAAAGCCGTTGACCCTGGCCTGGTCTACGACTTATCCACCGACGACTACATTTCCTACCTGTGCGGGAAGTTTGACTCCAGTAGTGTAAGCTCCATAGTCAGCAACACCTCCGTCGACTGCTCGATCATCAAAAGCGTTTCGGAAGCGGACCTCAACTATCCGTCAATCCTGGTGGTCTCTCGGGGCGGAGAGGAGATAACTGTAAGCCGGACCGTAACAAACGTCGGGCCGGCGACCTCGACGTACAAGGCGGAGGCGAAGTTGCCGAAAGCTGCGACGGTGACTGTTGAGCCAAAGACGTTGGTGTTCTCCAGGGCGAACGAGAAGAAGAGCTTCAAGGTGACGGCCAAGTGGACCGGCGATCCTGATCTCGACGCCAATTTCGTCCAGGGAGACTTGAAGTGGGTCTCAGAGAAGCATGTCGTGAGAAGCCCCGTCGTCGTATTCAAGAATCCTCCGGCTGTCTGATTTGAACAAAGCGTCATTTGTAAACAAGAATAATTGATTTGCTTGAAATCTTAATTTTATGTCAGTAAAAGTCCTAAGTTTAGATGCAATTTCTGACTTTTTGCGTCCAACTTCACCGTTGACCACAGCGCGCAATTTTTATGAGCCCCTTCCCGATGTCGTTTCACAAATTCTAGGTCATGGATGCTAGTGATTTATTCTTGACTAACTAAGAATTAAGATGTACGAAAAAACTTTTTTGTGTTTAAAAGAGTGGATGGAAAGTGGGAGGGGAAGGAAAGTGAGAAAGAAAGAGAGGAATAGAAACAGGATGGATTGCCATAATAATTACTGTAGCTACAATAAAAAAATTCGCCCGATCCAAACGGAACGCAAGATTGGAAGAAATTTATACTGTTTATCTTATTTTTAGCTACAATACTTTTCTTTCTATTTTCTTCTTATTTTCTATCCTCTTTGTTAAACAACCAAAACTCTATTTCCTTCATACTTTCCTTCCCCTCTCACTTTCCATCCAATCTTTTAAACATAGCGTTAGGGAGATAACCTTCATAGAAGATTACAGGGAGACTGATGCGTGAAACCTAAGGGTGTACAATTAGTAATACGGATACTGAATTTACTTATATCAATTTTATTGATTTATTATTTATCAAAAATTTTAATACCGATACCGAACCGAATAAGAAATATACCGAACTGAATTTACAGAATATTATTCCGTAAATTCGGTAAATTACCGAATAAAAAATTATAAATACTTATTTAATATATAATATTTATATAATATTTTCTTTTTTTACTTTTTTATTTTTATAATATTTTTTTTAGTTCTTCTTTTTCACTAATTGCTATCACTAAAACTATTACTCTATTAGTTAAAAAATATTATTTATTTATTATATTATTTATAATCGGTAAAATCGATTTTTTACCAAACAAAAAAAAATACCGATAATAGATTTGTAAAAAAATCATTAATAGTACCGATACTGATACCAAATTTACTAAATCGATTTTACCGAAAAAATCAGTAAATCGATATTTACCAAATATACCGAACCGATTGTACACCCCTAGTGAAACCATTGGATAAGATCTTTTTTATGTGTTTCTTTGAACGAAAAATTGGTAGAAAAAAATAAAAAAACACATTGAATTTAATAGCATTAAGGCACGATATACGTTAGTTAATAGGATATTATCATACACCATGTTACTTATTTTGATCCAGGGGTCATCTGTGTTTTGTAGGTGATCCTGGCTGATTATGTTTCTTAGAAATTTTTAGGAAACACTACCTAGAAATTCTACTCGTCATGATGCCCATCACATAAATCAAAAATCTAAATTTTAAGGAAAAACTATAACAAATATAAAATCATTGGATGTGAAACAATAATTGAGCACTAATTTTGATTCAATTAATAATTATTCAAAATTTTATTTTACATAATATAATTTATATTATTTATCTTATTTAAAATTAATTGTATGAATTTAAATTTTTACAATGTCTAGAAAATATAATTTCTAAAAATACTTTATTTAATTAAAATTTCTAATATTTATGATTAATTTAAGAAAAAAATGCCCAACTTTTTCCTATAGCCACTTGATTTAGTAGAATGTCAAAAAATAAAAAAAAATTATTTTTATTTTACTTAGTGCCTATTTGGCCCCGCTATTAATAGCTTTATAATTATGCTAAACTGTGTTGTACTATTAAAATTTATAAGATATTTGATTAATAACTTTTTAACTGATGTCAAAATTTAAAATAATAAATAAATATATTATTTTAAATTATTTAAAATAATAATATATTTTATTTTTTTTAGTGTTAAAATTTTAAATTATTTAAAATAATAATATCTAAAATTTTAAACAAAATTATGTAAATTACTTTTTTAAAAAACATAAATTGTAAAAGCAATTGTAACTTTTTTAACTTCTACTTTTTTACTCCTTTTTTGATTACTTTTTTAAAAAACATAAATTGTAAAAGCATTAAATTGTAACTTTTTTAACTTTTACTTTTTTACTCTTTTTTCTGTTTTTGCTTTTCATTACCAAATAATTTTCTAATTATTTTGTACTTAAAAGCTGCCGGACCCTTAATTTTATATCACTTTTTTATACCAAGTGATAATGTGAAAGATACTTAGCTAACTCATTCTTGTTAATATTTTTATAAACTTAACTCATTCCATTAATTTTGTTTTTGCTAGCAAGTTAATATAGAATATTGTCTAATTAAATATGGATTAATCCCATTTTTGCTTACATGTTAATGACTTCCTTTATGAACAATTTGCTTTAATGCAGTGAATTCAAACTTTGCACTATCAATTAGTGCCTTGTACACAATTCATCAATTTCCCCCCTTAACTACTAAAATTGTATCCAAATATCATTACTTTCCCAAATTGTAAATTACTTAATTTGAATCAATCTAATCCATATCAAGCGAACCTAATTACCCTCTAAAAATGAGCTAATTGTTATTATTATTCTCTAATTTGAGGTGCTTTCTAAAATTTAAAGAACAGAATATAAATCGTTGGATCACCTGCACAATACGTAGAATCGTGTGAATTACATTTTAGGGACATATCATCCAACGGTTCAAGAGAGCGGTTTCCCTAAAAATTTTTTTACTAAAATTTATTTTTAATTTCATTCCATGAATATCATTGATATCAATTTCATTTCACTTGTAAATCTTTCTTTATTCAGTGTATAAATCAACATTAAGCTCAAAAAATGGCATGATCCTTCCCCCATTTTCATGGAGATCTTTCAGGCGCCATGGATTTCATATCTCCTCGTTCTCGCTCCCTTCTTCTTCGTCGTCTCCTGTCACCTGCAGTCGCCTGAAGCCGACAATCTCAAGGCTTATATAATCCAACTGGAACAGCCCGCTGCGCCCCTGGATGAGCAGAGCCTCAAGCTCTGGTACAAGTCCTTCCTGCCGGAGTCCGGCGACAGCGCCGATCGAGTCATCCACACCTACCGCGAGGTCTTCACTGGCTTCGCCGCCAAGTTGACAGAGGAAGAGTTGCAGGTCCTGTCGAAGAAGGAGGGCTTCCTGAGCGCGTTCCCGAACCATGTCCTTCATCCGCTCACTACCCACACGCCCCGCTTCCTCGGGCTCGAGGTTGGCCGTGGCTTGTGGAAGGATTCCAACCTCGGCAAGGGGGTTATTATTGGGCTTCTTGACACCGGCATTTCGCCCGGCCACCCTTCCTTCGATGGCACAGGCGTGCCGCCGCCGCCCGCCAAATGGACGGGGAGGTGTTTGTTGAAGAGTGGCTGCAATACCAAGCTCATCGGCGCGAGGGACTTTCTGGGACTCGGAGACGATCCGCCTATTGACACAATTGGGCACGGAACGCACACGTCGGCCACCGCGGCGGGGAACTTTGTGAGCAACGTGAGCTTCTTCGGCCTGGCCGGTGGTTCCGCCGCCGGGATTGCCCCCCTCGCGCACCTGGCAATGTACAGGGTTTGCAGCGAAGACGGATGCCAAGCCTTCGACGTACTGGCCGGCTTGGACCTCGCCATTACTGACGGAGTGGATATCATCTCCGTTTCCCTCGGCGCACCTCCAGCTCCGCTCTCTCAAGATTCCATCGCAATTGCCTCGTTCACAGCCTTCAAGAAGGGCATTCTGGTCAGCAGCGCGGCCGGTAACACGGGCCCGTTTGTGCGTACGCTCTCCAACGAGGCGCCATGGCTTCTCACCGTCGCGGCGAGTTCAACCGACAGAAACCTCCGCGCGACAATTAAGATCCCCAGCTATCCGAATGCAATCTACGGGGAATCTATCGATCAGACACCGCAGTTCACATCAAGCCCTGTTCGTTTGTACTATTCCGCGGATCCAGGAAAATCTACTTGCGATTCCTTGAATAAGAGCGAGGTCAACGGCGGTGTGGCTGTGTGCCGGGCCGGGGCTTCCTCCCCTGAAGATCAAGCTTCAGTTGTCAGGGCCGCCGGTGGCGTCGGAATGATAGTTATCAACAGAGATGTGGACGGCTACAGTCTCGTCGGAATCACCAGATGCTACTTCCCCACAGTATTCGTCAGTTACGATGCTGGTTCGATCATAACATCGTACATTGCCTCGTCGCCCAATCCGACGGCGCTGCTCGCCTTCAATGGCACAATTCTCGACGTGTCTCCTTCCGTCGTCATGGCTTCCTTCTCGTCCAGAGGCCCCTCGATCTTAAACCCGAGGATCATCAAGCCGGACATCACCGGGCCCGGCCAAAACATCCTCGCTGCGTATCCCAACGGAACCTACAACATGATCTCCGGCACATCCATGTCCACCCCGCACTTAAGCGGCGTGGCGGCGCTCGTCAAGAGTGTGCACCCCGACTGGTCACCCGCGGCGATCAAATCGGCGATCATGACCTCCTCCGACGACAAGGGGCCAGATGGGCAGCTGGTCCTCGACGAACAGCACGAGCCCGCGAGCTTCTTCTCGATGGGTGCAGGGCACGTCAATCCCTCCAAGGCCGCCGACCCGGGGCTGGTCTACGATATCGACGCCGACCACTACATCTCCTACCTCTGTGGCAAGTTAGGCACCGCCGCTGCGAGAGTTATAGCCTCCGATACATCAGTCAACTGCTCGAAGATCGAGAGCATCGCCGAGTCAGATGTCAACTATCCATCAGTTCTTCTATCACCGCAAGGTGGCGGCGCGGCGGTTGTGAGGCGGACGGTGACCAATGTGGGGCCGGCGAGTTCGAGGTATGAGGTGGAGGTGAACGTGCCGGGGACGGTGTCGGTGACTGTTACTCCTCGGATGCTGCAGTTCTCGAAAGTGAACGAGAAGCAGAACTTTACGGTGAGCGCGAAGTGGGTTGGCGGAGCTCCGTCGGGCGTCGTCGTTGTGGAAGGGAACTTGAAGTGGATTTCAGAGAAGCATGTCGTCAGGAGCCCCATTGTCATTTCTAACCAAAGCTGATGGAGATGAGCAGTTGATGGTGCTGTGATAGCTCCGCAGAATTTGGCAGAGAAAATGTTTTATGTGTACTAATGTAGCTTCCTCTATGTACGGGTGCAATTATTTAGTAACCAAATATTGTGATCGATGTTCTGATTGACGTTTGTTGCTGTTAATAAGCAAGGATATATTGAAAAAATATATATTATGTGATAATATAATAGTCAACGACTTACTAAGTCAACGTGAAATCATATGTTTGTTTGTAAATTGTTTTTTTAATTAGAATTCCTATTATTATTTTTATTAAAAAGTAACCTTATTTATGAAGTTTATTAATTTTCTATAAGGGTATATAACTATATATATATATATACTTTGTGATTGTAATGTTCCGCCTCAAATGTATAATCGGTAATACACGATATGTGCATGTTGGTATGGACTTGGGCCGAAGTTTTGATGTAGCCCACATCAGATCTATTGGGTCCATTTCCTCTGTCCAAACAATAAAATGTTTTGTCTTTGACTTATCGGCCCATTTTACTACACTCGGGCCGCTAAGCTCCACATTAACAGATCAGGCTGCACTCACGCATGGGCTTGAGCTGCACTCATGCAGATACCTCTCCAAACCACGGGCTGCACTGGGATGGGCTCCTCAGTTCAATAGTGGTATTCTATGGGCTTAGAACTTTGCTTACGTATAGGTTTCCTGTGCACTAAAGCTACAAAAATCTTTTTACTGGCTGAGTTTGAACTTTGAAGAGTTTTACAAATTATGTGCCCTAAATTGGAGAAGCTCTGGGCTCCATGTTATCCGGTGCCTTGCACATAGCCCATGGGCCGAAGACGGAGTTGCGTAATCAGCTGAGCATCTCCCAACGGATAGGTAACGGACCTAATGGCCCACGAGACTAGGCCTCGTATCTGACCATGCCCACCGTGCTGGGGTACTACCGTAACAGTAGTAGCCTACTAGGTACCAGAAAAAAGTTCATGGCTTGAAAGAGAAACACCATTAATGGAAATTGAAAAAGGGGGAACAAATGGAAATGACTACAGAAGAGAAGCAGCCGGCGACGAATCTAGTTCTAATCCTCGGCGCTGCTGTCCTCTTCATCCTCTTCGTCATCATCGTCCTCGTCTATCTCTTGCAGATGCCCGCGCCGCGACGCGCTTGGGTCTGACATCAGTTGCAGCTCCTCTTTCCCTACGGCCGCCGATGCGTTAGCCGCGGCGGCGTTGACGCCGGTGGCTCCGCCGGAGAAAAGAACGTCGGTGGAGATAGGCTGCGCGGCGAGATTGATGATCTGCGGCACCTGGGGAAATGTCCACATCTGTGACTGGCTCGACGTGCCGGCTACGCCTGACGGCGGCGGAAGCACCCACAGCGCGCCCGGCGGAATCACGCTGGCGCCCGCCGCGCCGCCTCCGAGCGTCCACATCGGGACTATCCCCTGAGCTCCTCCCCCGATCGGGGCCAGGCCGGAGGAAATCGAGATGGCGCCGCCTACGGGGAGTAAGGGGTCTTGGACCGGGTAGTAACCGGCGACGACTGCGCCTCCGCTAGTCCGCGACGGCTGGAGCTTCTTCCTCCGTTTCTTGCCCTCCTCCTCGTCTGCAGCAGCCGCGCCGGCTAGGACCGCAGGAGCCGATGTCGAGGTTACTGGAGCGGAGACCGGTGCCTCGGTGGGGATTTTGAGGGTTCCGCCCACGTTGGTAGCGATGGCCGGTACGGTCCCGGTACCGGTGGCGGCGATGATTGCTGGCTCGGCTTGCTCCAGGAGCCACCGTATGGTCTCGCCATCAGATTTATGGCCGAGCTCGCGCGTGAGCTGGAAGATGCGTGCGGCGCACGCCGCCGGCATCCGGATCCTCCGCCCCCTGCCCTCTACCTTGGTGTGCCTGTCCTTGGTTCGACTGGCCGGCCTCCTTATTAACTGAAAAGCCCCCATCCCCAGCATGTCGAGTGGCTCCGGCTTGGGCATGATGTACCTGTTGACCGGCATGACCGCCGGCGAGGCGAGCGCCACCCCTCCTCCACCGCCTCCTCCCGCTCTAAGGTCAGTCTTCCGCGGACCGTTTTCTTCCTCCGGCTTCTGGGGTTCCATAACTTTGCTAGCTAGAAAAACCTCACATGTTTACCCTTTCCCTCCTTCCTCTTCTCCACAAGATAACAGATACCGCACGCATCAGAAGCCGTGATAAACCAAACCCTAGATGCAAACCCGCCTCTCTTTATCTCCATCCTACGGGCAATGGACCACTGTTATAAAATAGGACCCACGACTGCGCTGTACAACCGTTGGATCTCAAGTTTGGCCCACTTGGGTCAGGATATACGAGATGATTAATTGATTATCTCATGATACTGTGTTTTCATTAATTTAAGGCAAGGCAAAGAGGTCTGCGTGCGGGAGAGGATTCCAATTATACTTGTCCCTGCGAACCGCTGGCTCATGCGGGCTCCATCATCTCCACACTCACGACGGATAGGTACGCTTTCGGGTAACGATCAGTAGTGTCTGTAGTATTTTTTTTCTCTTGCTTTCTGGGCGAAACTTCCATGAACGCGTAAGGCTAGTTTTTCTTGTTTATTATGGCACTCACCAATTAAAATACCAGCGCGGGTCCCCTCTTGGGTGTCTCGTTTATCACGTCCTTTACTGTCCGCGGGGCTCACCACTAAACGCGCCGGGACCCACTCCTTATGACAGAAAGGAAAGTTGGGGGTAGCGGACGGGAAAAGATGTGAGCAGAGGAAAAACGGGGTGGCCCTGGAGCCTGAGGAAGAAGTGGTTCCCACGTGGGTGGTGCTCTCAGTTGGTAGCCAAACCATCGGGGCCCACGTTCTTCGCGAGTCATCTCCTGGGTGCGCGCGGAATTGGTCGCTGGCGTGGGCGCGATGCCCGAGCCGCCGTGGTCCCCGCGCCATGTCTCACGCCGATGGGTGGGGCAACCGGGCAAGTGGTGTGGCAGCGTGGAACCCACGCGAGAGGGGGGTGGGTTGGAAAGCGGGAACGTTTATTGGGTGGTGTTTGGGGCTAAGCCGAAGGCGATGCAGCCTGGAGGGCCAGCCAAATTGGCATTTCGGCTCCCTTGAACCCGGTTTAAGATTTTAATCGGCCCATTTGGATCTCGGGCCGGACAGTTACGGACGCCGGTGGGCCGGTGGCTGGAGACAACTGGGATCTGGACCACCAAAAATTGTAAATCGTCGCACGGGCGCGACCGCCATAAACGGCCGTGAAATGTATATTACTACGAATCTCAAGACGATGCTTCTCCTCATTTATGATTCAAATGAGGCCAGGTCTGTCTGTCTCCCTGATTAATGGCCATTTACCAAAGTTAAAAAGAATATTTCCTTCCAAATATAATATAAACAGATAGATTGCAAATCGATTTTTTTCCTTTAATCTCCCAAAGGAAGTTTATTAGCGCACCTAAATAAAATCAATCAGATCCTCTTGCTAAAATGGTAATTATGCACTGGTACAAGAAGATAAATAAACCCTAAAGTGTATTTCTTACCCAACTTAAGAGTAATTAATGAATTGAATGAGGGATTTTAGGGGTCGCAGCCTTGAATTCTTTTATTCTAAAGTTGAGGTCCCCAAGTTCAAAGTTCTGGAATTCTAGGTTGTCAATTACCTAGATCGGGTCCACTCTTGAGGTCATTGGTCTCCAAGTAGGCAAGTACCACCAACTAATGCTAAATTGTACTAATTGGAATAGATTATGGATACCGATATATTTTCCATAACCACATGCTTTGAAGTCTGATGGATCTTCACCCTTTGCTCAGGAGCTGCAATGAACCATATTATCTGCATTTTTGAACTTCTCCTTCTGCCACTACGTTCATAATCTAGAACATATTGTTTTCTTATGTAAATATTAACTCTAATATTATTAAAAATTAATTAGGATGACGGAGTGGAATGTGAAATAATTAGGAGGCGAATGATATATTTTAATCTATAGGGGGAAGTCAAATTACTGCATCAAAGCTTCTCGATTCTATTTTGTTTCATCAAAATATTCCAATACCAGATATTCAAAATCTCATTGCAATATATCACTTAGTTATGATTCTGTGCATTCCCGTAGCTCTTTTAGTCGTTTAGTTATGATTCTATGCATTGTCTTGAATCGAGGTAAATTTTGTATGGAATAGGAGACTACTCAGATTCCAGGAGTTTAGCTATTTTGTTTTCTTTACAAGTGCTCCAACGGAAAATTAATGCCTGTCAACTCTTTAATTTGTTTTGTTTTCTTATTTCTGAATGTTATCAGTGCATTGTAGCACTCTTTGTGGATGCAACATAAGTCTACATCAATAGTTCTTTCTTCCAAGGCTATGTTCAATTGGATGGATTTCACGATGGAAAGGATGGAAAGTGCAATGAATCTTGATGCAAAGGATGGATTCCAGATTTATTGCACTTTCCATCATTTCCATCGTAGAATCTATCCAACTGAACATAGCTTAAGTGATTCTTGCAAATCAATTGGATCAAGTCAGACCTGACCATTCTGTTAGGTTGGTTGGATAAAATAGTGAAGTAGAGGGGGAACTTCTCGTTTATTAATTAAGGAAAAAAGGAAAGAATCAACCCAATAAAGGAGATCCATTGGGTTTACTGACTGTGTTATTTTGGAGAGAAAGAAAAGAAACACATATTTTTTCACTGATTCATTGGAGAGACGGATTTGGAATCAGCGCACGCGTGTTTTAGGCTGTGCTTTTTGGTTTGGGGGGGGGGGGGAGGACATGAGGGGAAGAAACTAGGGTGGAAGAGAAAAATGAAAGAATAGAAAAATATATTCTATTTTCTTTCTATGTGTTTTGTTGGGAGGAAAGAAAATAAAGAGGAATATTACTTTGCAGTATTATTTATTAAAATAACTTTTAAATAAAATTACTTTTTATTTATTAAATAATTTCATTTTTATAATGTATTTATTATATTTTATTAATAAAATTAATATATCAACATTAAATCAACTCTATTATACCACATTGCAATCTTCACAAATATAAACCAACATGTAGATGATGCAATAAATTTTTTTGGCACACTAATCATCAATTATCCACATCATAATGCCACATCGATTGATATAATCAATCGGATGATGCAACAAAGTTTTTGACACATCAATAATCAAAACAAGTTTAAGTTCCCAAGGAATTTACCATATCAATTATCTAACATAATCACCGATAATTATTTTTTAGTAGGCATATTATATCACCATCACAATCGTCGACAATTATTTTTAAATAGCAGCTGCTACGCAAAAATAGCAACAAAAACAAATAGGTTTAATGACCTTGTCCATCCAAGAATATTTGACCAGCAATCTGTTGAAGCTAATCTAAGCAAATGTATGCAAAGTATAGCCTAAAACAGATGGCACAACAAATAGGATAGTGATCAGAATATATCATACCAAGATGGCAGTACAAACATAATATTAATAACTATATAACACAACATTGTATCAACTATCAAAATAAGTTTAATGGTATAATACCAAAACCGTACCACTACATGTTGTCAACCATCAAAATAAGTTTAACTATACAAGCATGTTCCACACACCAAGGATAAAATGTCAACACCACATAAACATTACCAACATGACTCAAAAACAACATAACCTCAAGTAATAATAGAAAACTAGCAACACATTATCCATCCGTCAGCTCATTAAGGACCTCAAGCTGCAAATTTTCTGGAGCTGTGAAGAAGATTTGTGTGCTCTCTTTGCTTTTACCAAAGGTGACAAATGCGCGAGCTATACGATGGCGTGGAACTCCAATCCTAGTCAACTCTTTATATATTTTATTTTTTGTGTATTCTTTATCTGCAGCTTCAGGAATAGTTTGTCTTAGCATAATGTCATTGCTTTTCTCCATGCAAATGATTATTTTGTCCAATGTACTATTTGTCTCTTGCAATGCAAAAGAATCCATTTTTCTCACGTTCAAAACTACGATAAGTTGAAGGAATTATTCTCAAAAGATCGAGAAAATGGTGCCGGTGCTAAAGAATAATACAATGAACCATTAGATGAAGAAGTCGTTGATATGTTTATTGCTTAGTTTTAATTTCCTGAAGATATAGACATAGCGCCCATCTCCAACACCACCATGTAAATCAACTAGTGAGGTTACTGATTCGTTCGCAAGTGCACGGATTTATCGAAGTAATAAAATAAGATATCGTTCCTAATGAGGATCTGGCGGTCAAGTACCGATTACACGATTGATCTATATCTAGACGAATCAAATTTGTGGTTTTTGTTTTTGGAAACTTCTAAGTACAAATAAAAAGAAACAGATATAGTGTTTTGGGTAAAAATCAATTTAGATAAAATCAGGATTCTAGAGCGTTGAAAGAGATTTTTCCTAATATACAGATTACCTCCTCTCGAAGCGTAATCCAGTACCTAGTTATGCTAATTCCCTACTCTCGTGAACGCAACTAGGCCCATTAAGTTCTGTGAAAAACCTTGAAATCATTCAAGTGAATCTGCACTACTCTCATGATCGAATTCACAGGTTTGACAAGAATAAATCCAACGTTGCGATTCACCTCCTGGTCCTTCTTGCGACGTCTCAAACGCAATAAAACTTGTCCTGAGTATTAAAGCGGAAATACGTATAATTCTAATCAAATCAACTCAATAAGATTCTTAATAAAGATTTATGATTTATGCAAAATATTTAATTCATATATTAATTAACGGGCTACTCCCCAAATCCCAAAAATAAGTTTACATGCTCATGTTCAAAGTAAATAGCATGTTCATCGATGAAAATTACATGAAAACTCAATAAGATTATAAGAAAACACTAGAAAAGTAATTGAAAATCTTTATCCTCGATCTGAAGATGAAGATGGAATGTCCAATTCTTCCTTTGTGTGATCTTCCTACTTGAATTTCTACTCATGAATCGATTTTTGCCCTAGCTGCCGCCTCTGTCTATTCTCGTCCAAAGAAGCTCTCTTAACCCTCCAAAAATTCTTCCTTTTATAGTTTAATCGATTTAGAACCCATCAAGGAAGAATTCTAAAGAGCTTGGTTCAATTCTGACTCGATTCGGGGTCGAATCGAGTGAAAAATATGAAGGGGCGAAAATATTCATAGCCTATAAACCGTTCATGTGAATAAATATTTATATACACAGAAAAACTCACGGCTCATAAAGGACTGACGAACTCACCCGTAAAAGTTTATGTGAACTTTTTTATTTAGTCGCGATTTTACCCCTTGAATGCGAAACTCACGGCCAGCCATGAATGTTGCGTCTGACACTATTTTCACCCCAAATTTGATGTGCGGCCTCGTAATTTCCTCGGGAACCGTGCTATGACTTCAAAACTCATAAAATCCATCATTTTTATGTCATTTTACCTGAATTTTCATAAAAATAAAGAAAAGTGAAGATTCTATACCAAGTGAAGTAAAAAAACACTAAAAATTAGTATAAAATCATAAAATAAGTCCAAAATATCACATAAAATAAAGGCAAAATATGATGTAAATACAACGCATCACTTACCATTTCATCCAAAGCTTGTAAGAGAAAAATGAATTCTTCTGCATTGCAAGAGACAAATAGTAAATTAGACAAAATAATCATTTGCATGGAGAAAAACAATGACATTATGCTAACACAAACCATTCATGAAGCTGCAGACAAAGAATACACAACAAATGAATATATGAAGAGTTGATTAGGATTAGAGTTCCACGCCATCGTATAGCTCGCGTATTTGTCACCCTTGGTAAAAGCAAAAAGAAAAAGAGCACACAAATCTTCTTTAGAACTCCAGAAAATTTGTGGCTTGAAGTCCTTAATGAGCTGATGGATGAATAATGTGTTGCTCGCTTTCTATTGTTACTTGAGGTTATGTTATTTTTGAGTCATGTTGGTAATGTTTATTTGGTATTGACATTTTATCCTTGGTGTGTGGAATATGCTTGTACGGTTGAATATATTTTGATGGTTGACAATCTATAGTGGTACGGTTATTGGTATTATACTATTAAACTTATTTTGATGGTTGATACAATGTTGTGTTATACAGTTATTGGTATTATGTTTGTACTGCCATCTTGGTATGATATATTCTGATCACTATCGTGTTTGTTATGCCATCTATTTTAGGCTATACTTTGCATACATTTGCTTGGATTGGCTTCAACAGTTTGCTGGTCAAATATTCTTGGATGGACAAGGTCATTAAATCTATTTGTTTTTGTTGCTGTTTTTGCGTAGCAGCTGCTATTCAAAAATAATTGTCGATGATTGTGATGGTGATACAATATGCCTACTAAAAAATAATTGTCGGTAATTGTGTTTGATAATTGATATGGTAAATTGCTTGGGAAGTTAAACTTATTTTGATTATTGATGTGTCAAAAACTTTGTTGCATCATCCGATTGATTATTGATGTGGCATTATGATATGGATAATTGATAATTAGTTTGCCAACTTTGTTGCATCATCCGATTGATTATTGATGTGGCATTATGATATGGATAATTGATAATTAGTTTGCCAAAAAATTTATTGCATCATCTACATATTGGTTTATTTTTGTGAAGATTGCAATGTGGTATAATAGAGTTGATTTGATGTTGATATATTAATTTTATTAATAAAATATAATAAATACATTATAAAAATAAAATTATTTAATAAATATAAAGTAATTTTATTTAAAAGTTATTTTAATAAATAATGCTGCAAAGTAATATTCCTCTTTTTTTTTCCTTTCTTCCTAACAAAACACATAGAAAGAAAATAGAACCTATTTTTCTATTCTTTTATTTTTCTCTTCCACCCTAGTTTTCTTCTCCTCCTGTTTTCTTCCCCCCAAAAAAGTCACCTAAATATCTAGCACTTCCCTCAAGTTGAAGTACACAATATCTAATTGCTCAGCTTGTTACATAATGAATGAAACAAAGAATAAGGTAAAAGTTTGATATTATAATATCCTGTATAAAGAGACAATTAATCCTCTTAGAGTCATATCATTTCATAAGTAGTTTATGACATAGTTTTGTATTTTACTTCATATCACTTTGTTTTTCACTTTTTCAAGCGACTAAAGCCGTATTTGGCCCCACTCATGCACGGAATAAAAATATAGTGTGAAAAAGCCAAAGCTGCCGAAGCTCCAAATCAGAGCTTCTCATAGATTATGTCTGGGATTCCGTGCTTATGCGGGGCCAAACAGGCCCTAAATTTCTATCAAAATAAGTGCAAAACCCTAATAAGGACCTCCTAGTAGAAATAACTCCTGTGTAATCACTATTAGAAAACGATTCAACCCTTATGTTATATATTTTTTTGTATAACAATCTTTTTTCCTGAAGCACCTTTAGAATAATGAAAAATGCATAGAATAACCTCCCAAGATTGTCTTAGCTATTACAACTTTTAATGGAAAACACCAATGGCTAAAGAATTATCTAGCTTAGTAATATTAAGAAATGTAAGCTTTTCTATGATGTCTAGTAAGATCAACCTTCTCTAAAATCTGCTTGTATCCTAGTTTCTAACTTGAAGGCGTCTTAGGTTTTCAAACAAACATGTAAGTGTTTCTCCATAAGTCTAAAAGTTCTATGACAAACTCTTCCTATGAGAAAGAGAGATATCATGAGCTTGATAAGTAACTTTAATCTCAAGGAACTAACAAGGTTTACCAAGTTCTTTAGTAACAAAATGATCATGGAGATTTCTTAGTGTCTAAAATCCCCTAGGTATCGCCATCAATAAGTAAAATATAATCCACATAAGCAATAAGAATAGAATCAAGTGTGTTAGTAGAATCTACAGAAATTTGGTAGGAGAAGGACAATCTAGGTAATAGTCTAATAGATAGAAGGTTCGTAAAAAATTATGGAACATAGAATACATCTGCCAAGGAGAGAGTTGTGTTAGTAGAAACTTAACTCGTACTGTTAACAATAACACAAAACCGCCAACAACAGACAAAAGAGGAAATGAAGTATCAAATGTGAGATGTTAAAATAAACTACAATTACTTGTTAGATGAGATAAAGCTTTAGAATCTAAGATCCATACGGCCCTAGAAGAAGTCAAAGATACCGATAGATAGTTGGATAATAGGCAACAAAAATTTTGAAGGAGATGCCAGTGTCCTAAAGGCAGACCAAGTGAGATGCTCATGCTAAGTAGTTAAGATGGTTATAATAGAAATAGACTAAGATGAGGACGAGACTAGAGGACTAATATCTTAAACTAGTTTAGCCTAAAAATTATACATAAACTTTCTTCAATGTTACTCTGAGTGATGATTGGAGCAATTAGTGTAGATGCAAGTGTAGTGAATTGTGGTCATCACCATAGTCCCAATACATATAAGTGTGCCCACCCCTAATACTAGATGATGCAGCTAAAGTAGCACTCACCGAAAGAATCAAGGAGGGAAAAAGAGCAGGAACAATAGGGGATGCATGCAAAAGCCAAACAAAAGCAATATGAAGACAAAAAATGGAGATATCTGAGCAATTATGTATGAATAGTAGCATTAGTGGCAGGTTCAAATAGATACTTGACTATCATAAAGACTTTCTATTAATTAATTAGGTCTAAAATCCTATCAATGAGGGTTGACGTTCACTTAGGGGTGTCAATGGGTACCCGACTTCGCGGGTACCTGACCCGACCCGACCCGTTTATGGCGGGTTCGGGTACCCGATTAGCTAATCGGGTCGGGTTCGGGTTTACTCCCATGGGTACCCGCGGGTACCCGATACCCGATTATATATAATAAAAAATATATATTTATATTTATATTTATATATTTATATAATAACATGATTTTTATAAATATATTTATTATTATTATTATTATTTTATAGTTATATTTTTTAAAAATAATTTAAAAATAAATATTTTAATTTAAACGGGTACCCGCGGGTACCCGTTTAAATACCCGACTCGAGTTTAACCGGGTTCGGGTTTGGGTCGGGTCGGGTTCGAGTTTGGCCAAAAAGGGCAGGTACCCGACCCGTTGACATCCCTACGTTCACTCATATCATCCAACATCTTTTAAACCATATGATAGTAATGAAATAATCTTCAATCTTGCTTAAGGTTGAAGATGTTTTTTTTAATTTTTTAAACATGGTACATATTCGAACACAGGGAAATAAGTGTACCAAGGGTGTCTCATATTTATTTAGCCATCTTGAGGAACATAACTATGCATGCAATATTGAGTTAGATGTTGTTGGGGAAACAAGAAACATAGTCAAACACTACTATGAGTGGTACAAGACATCCTTAGATTCCAAATATAGGATTCAGGATGTTTTTCCTTTCATGAGAATAAACAAACTAAAAGAGACATCTAGCCCAGAGGAGATAGTATTATTGAGTTTAATAGTGGAAATGAATGTAGGAGGGGATCCGGAGAAAGAGACTAGCACTAGAGAAAAATCTGTAAGAGCAAGGAAAATATAGGAGAAGGAAAGAAGGTGGCAGCATGTGATAGAAAGAAGGTGGCAAGAAGTGGTGAGAAGAGGAGAGATGGTGTGCAGGTGCAAGAGGAAGGGAGAGAACCAAATTTAATATCAAGTTGAACTAAAAGATTAGAAACATGTTAAACAATGAGAGTACACATGTTATGTACTAGAAGGACAAATTAATTAAGAAACTCAATAAGGGAGAAAGTGCTAACTTGCAACTTATGTTATCAAAGTATCTAAGAGAGTAAATACTCAAGTATGTTACTCATATGCATTAGGTTAAGAAAAAGTTTTCGTGAATTGAATTATCAAAACTGCACGTATAAAACATTTAGTCAGTTAGAAGGATGAGACTGTAATATGATCCTACTAATAGGAATTAAATTATTGTTGTTGACATGAAATTGATTTTGATGCTAGCAATTATGCTTTTATAATGACTTGTGGATGTAGCCTAAATATGAGAAGCTTAATAACTCATTATGAGTATATGAATTACTATTTTTTAATTTAAAATTGTCAACTTCCTTTAATGTAAATTATTTCATGCTCAATGTATATTTATGAAATGATTTACAATTGTTAATATATAATAATTACATCTTAATGAGTATTTGTCTATACACCCATTGAGTGATCAGCTTTGTTTTCAGATTTTAGCAAACACTTTTGCATCATAGTGAGATTTGGAGGGTTTGAGTATAATAGAGAGTTGCAATATTCAGATTATTTTTACATGTGATAATTAAAATTAATGTTTGTACTTGTGCAAGCATGCACATTTTCTTTTGGTGTACATTTAGGTTTTTAGAGTATGATTGTAATATTAAGTTATGTTTTACTTTGGCTTTTGCCCATTTGCTAGTTTAAATGGATAGATATGTAGTGTTAAATTTTCTGCTCTTGGTGTGTCATGACATTTATTATCGTTAGTAGTACAATTATCTTTTTTGCTTGCTATATTACTTCAAAAGTTAAACTTTCTATAAAATAGTGTAATTGATGTAACAGCAAGTGCACAACTTTGTCAAAGTAATAAAAATATCATTTTCGCGTAGTCCGAATTGTCAAGTACCAACTTTTGTTAATAATTATTGTCTTTAAATTCTATTTCTACTATTCATTGTGAGACATGCCAACATGGCACGCAACATTTGTATGTCTTTTATTAGTAATACATATCCTTTTAAGTTAGTACATTATGATATTTGGGGCTCCAACTTTACATCTATTTTGTCAAGTTTTTCTTACTTTGTAACTTTTGTTGATGATTATTCTCACAAAAGTTAGTTATGTCTTTTAAAGATTGTTTCTTGCATTTATTTTGTCTTTTACAAATTTTATAAAGAAATCAAGAATTAGTTTGACATATTTATTAAAGTTCTACAAACTAATAATGGTAAAGAAAACGTATAGGCTTCCTTTATCATGTTTTGCTTCTCTTTGGATATTATTCATTAGACTACATGTCCTTACACTTCTCAGCATAATAGTGTAGTTAAATAAAAGAATTATCACCTTCTTGATATAACACATGTTATAATGTTTCATATGTGCATCCCTCGATCATACTAAGGTATTATCATTTTATTAATTAGATACCTTTGACTTCTTAGATGGATAGTTTTCCTTTTATCATCATTTTCCAAGTTACTCTGCTTTTCTTAGTCTCTTCATGTTTTTGGCTCTACTTATTTTGTTCATGCCCTTATCATGAATCATGACAAATTGAGCCCTCAATTTGTATAGTGTATTTTTCTTCAATACACTTGTACATAAAAGGGTATTGATGTTATGATTTTTTTTTTTTTTTGACATAGGTAAGTAACAAAGGCGAGGGTTGACCCCAAGACCATGTTGTCAACAACTAAGATTCTTATCAGTTTAACACCTCTACATTTTAGACTTTTCTCTACCATTTAGGTTTGTCTAGTCTTCTTTTATGTCATTTGTATCATTTTTTGTTTCCTTACCTTTATAGCTTAATGTCCATTACTAATGACCCTCTTCTAGACATACCACCAACCCAATGTCATCTATAGTCACAGGTCTTCTCCATACAATTGTATAATAGACATCACCACACTCAATTACCACCATTGTGTCCTTCAAATGTTGGACAACCACCTTCATATCTTAATTTACCTATCACCTTTAGGAAAAGTACCTAGTCTACTACTAAACATATAATTTATTATTATATTACTTATGACCATTTGTCTCCCACTTTTAGTATTTACCTTATCCTTGTTTGTTATAAAGATACCTAAAAGCCAATACGAAGCTATGCATAGTTCTTAGTGGAAGCAAGCTATGGATGATGAGATGGAGTTTTTAACCTCTTTAAGGTAGTTAGGAACTTGTCCAAAGCCACATGTTATTAGGTTTGTTGCATCATTGCACGTAGGTGAGTTTACATAGTTAAGTATAATTTTGACGGTATTATTTAACAGTATAAGACATGACAGATATCGAAGGGTTTAACTCAAACTTATGAAGTGGATTCCTTTGAGACCTTTCTTAGGTCACTAAGTTATACTCTATAAGAGTATAATTCTTATTAGCTACTAATTGAAATTAGAACTTGTTCTATGGATTAGAATAATGCTTTCTAATATAATGACCTTGTTAAAAATGCTTATATGAAGCAACCTCTCTCCAATATGTTGGCCAGAGGAAGAAAAAAAATATGTAAACTCAAGAAAACTATGTATAGAAAAAAAAAAGGAGTATGGCTTGATAAGTTCTCTTGCAAGAGTCTTGAATATAAATCATTCTTTTTTTATTAGACAATACTATTGTTATTTGTTACGGGCCCAGTGTCTTAGTAGGTTATACATAAAGCGGATCCGGGTTAGTTTGTCATACCCGGTTCACTAGTAGGAAAAAGGGTATAAATAAGGGCCTAGGGTGGTTAGAGTTAAGATTTGTCAAGTATTTTATTTTATCTACTTGGGCGTGTTTTGCACGAGGTTTTATCAATTGGTCCGACCTACCGGATCGATCGCTGGGAAACCGGTGGTCCGGCGACGGATAAAGGCGGAAGAGATTCCGTTATCGGTATTAGATCTACACGACGGATCTATTATCATTGATCAAGCCGATAAAGAAACCCTAGGGAGGAGATAATCGAACCCTAGGGAGGAGTCTATCAATTCGAGGCGGTTCATTCAAGTAGGCATCTTCGCATCTAGACGGTGTCTTCTTTCTTCCCAGGTGGACGAAAGCTTCAGCATCCAGAAACATTGAAAGCTTCAGACGGCGACATCCTTCCCAGGCGACGATCTCAGGAGACTTGGCGGCGTCCGAAGACGTTGGCGGAAGGTTCCTTTTTTGACGTTGGAGGCGGGCGACGAGAGTCTTCTTCCGCCGCTCTTTTCCTTCCCACCCACATTTGTAGGCGGATCGATGGCGAGCTTCGGCACCGATTGGCAGACTCCAAGCGATCTCGCCCGTAACTAGGCTGCTGGCGGCGTCGATACAGCGCGGCGTCGGAGGTCTTCTGGAAGCGTTGCATCAGACGACCAACGGTGGAGGCAACGTCGACGCTCCCCTTTCTCCCAGAACCCTAGCCAGCGACAGAAGAAGTGGCCGGTGAAGTTGGCGGCCGGAACCCTAGCCGGCGGCAGGCACAACTGGCCAGTGAAGCAAGTGCGAGCAGCGGGACGCTGGGCTTGAAGAGGTACTGTAGCTAGGTATAAAAAAAATTATTACTGTGCAAGTACTGTTGCACCGGAAAAAAAAACTTGAAAAGATGACAACGAGAAGTGAGGCTCGATTGGAGGTTTTGGAGAAGACCATGATAGAAGTGCAGAGTTCTCCTGCAATTATGCAGGAGAAACTCCAATCGGCAGGGGAGGAAAGGAGAATTGAAGCTATGGCAGCGACAGAGGAGCGGCGTCTACACCGTGAGGAGATGGCTGAAATTAATAGGCGCTAGGCTAAGATGGATCGGCACTTGGGGGTTATTGATGAGTTAAGGAACGAGATGAGGAACTTGGCCGAAACAATGAAAGGAAGGCGAAACGAGCTAAGGGAACTTCCAACAGGCTCTAATCACCGCCATGGTAAAGAGCCATACCGACCACCACAGTCACAGGAGCATTGGTCTCCACTAGAGAAAAGCATGATGCCAAATAGACTAGAAATTCTTGATGAAGACAGATGGGGAGGTAGAGTGCACTTAGGAGGAGAACCAGTTAAGGGGATGACTTCAGGAGAGAATGTACGGTGGATCCATAAGTGCATAAAGCTACCAGGATTTGATGGGACTGATCCCGTAGGATGGATTGCACGGGCTGAGCAATACTTTGATATCTAGGGGACGACAGAGGAATACAAGGTTTCGATGGCTTTCATGAATATGGAAGGCTCCACAGGACACTGGTTTCAATGGATGAGAAGAAGGATTCCCAATCTGACATGGGAAAGGCTGAAGGAAGAAATGCTACAATGCTATAGTGAGTTCCTCGCCACTTTAGCATATGAGCATCTGGCGGCCTTAGAGCAAGGTCTTCTGACTGTGATCGAGCACATAGGGGTTTTTGAGGCGATAGTTTCACATATACCTGACCTTTCTAAAGAATAGTACGTGGGTTTCTTCCTAAAAAGTTTAAACAGCAATATTAGAGAAAAAGTGATAGCCTTCTTACCCACTAATGTTATGCGAGCTATGACACTCACACGAGTCATTGAGAGAGAGTTGATTGGGGGATCCACATTACAAGGGCGGATAGGGACAGAAGGGATGGTAAGCAAAAACCAGTCAAGCAATGAGAACTACTCTTGGGGAGGAAGCCTTCCTCCTAACCGAGCTGTGCCAGATTCACCTTCCCAAGTTGTTTCAGCCTATAGTGTCTAGCAGCCAAAAAGAAGCATTAGTGTCAATTCTAGCATTACACTACTAGCTGAGGGGAGAGGAGGTGGGTCATCCCATAATGGCTCCAAAGAGGTGGGAGTCAGTGTACATCTTCAAGCACTTATGACCGCTCTAGGAGGAGTCGAGCTATGTCCCATCAGGAATATATCAATAAAAGAGAAAAAGGGTTATGCTTCCAGTGTGATCAACCGTATCATCCAATGCATTGATGTGAGAACAAGCAATTCTAGGTGATACTACTATCTGAAGATGAAGATATGGAGGGCGAAGATCGAGCGATTTGGGATCTAGGAGAAAGCACAAGATGAAGTTTTCAGCCTTGAGGACAAGGCTAGTTAAGAGGGGGGCAATTGTTACGGGCCCAGTGTCTTAATAGGTTATCCATAAAGCGGATCCAGGTTGGTTTGTCATACCCAGTTCGCTAGGTAGAAGAAGGGTATAAATAAGGGCCTAGGGTTAGAGTTAGGGTTTGTCAGGTATTTTGTTTTGTCTACTTGGGTGTGCTTTGCACGAGGTTCTATCATTATTGTTGCATTATACATGACTGATCTTCTCCACACCTGCGTTGACATTAATGGCATTTAAGAGGTTAAGAATCACTTGGAGAACAGACATATATTTCAATTGAAATTGCTTGCAAGGTTGAACAAACACATATATGCTCAAATAAAGTATGCCTTAGATATTCTTTAAGAAACTAGTCTCTTTAGATGTAAACCTATTGCCCCCCCCCCCCCCCCCCCACCCTACTATGTATCATCTGTTCCATTGATTCACAATGACTTGCTTAATTGTATCATCTGTTCCATTGCTTCACAATGAATTGCTTAATTGTTACTAGATATGAGCATGGTTTTAAAAAATTATCCAGCATCTTGGTCCAGTTAGCTATCGGACCAGTATGCACAGTGAAAATGGCACTGTGCTATAGTAAAACTGTGTGTACTGACATATGCATGTGTCATAGTGAAATCAGTCCCTTCTCCGATTGGTACAAACCGGCGAACCGAAATTTCAAACACTAGATAGGTGATCTCTGATCTCTTATGCAGTTGAGTTGTAAGCCAATTATGCAATCACTACAATAAAATCTTTGGAAGTTGCTTTTAGGATTATTCACTATATAAAGAGGCACTGAGAAAGTATTTATTCTATCAGAGACATGGGCATTTGAAAATAGGATTTAACTATTACTAGATAGGAGATCTCTTTTATAGTTGAGTTGTATGCCGATTTATGTTATCACTAAAATAAAACCTTTGAAAAGTTGCTTTTAGGATTCTTCACTATATAAAAGAGGCACTAAGAAAGTATTTATTCTATCAAAGACGTGGGCATTTGAAAATAGAATCCTATTCTAATGTCGATTGTGCAAGTAATCCAAGTAATAGGAGGTCCACATTTAGATATTGCATCTATGCTGGTGGAAACTCAGAAACTTGAAAAAGCAAGAAACTAAATGTGGTGGCTTGATCGAGCATTGAAGTTGAATAAGGAGTTGTAATTCATATTGCATGTAAGATAATATTAGTTCATACCCTTCTCAAATATTTGAGGTTTCCGCACGATGACTTGTTGATGATATGATAATCAAGCTATATACATTGCTAATAATCTTATGTTTCATGAAAGAATTTGATGCAGATTGGCTATGGTTATTTGTAAATTAACTTATGATGCCACTTTGGCCTATTTCCATCAAAATGGACCAACCTCCAAGTTCTCTACTTACCTTCAGTACTCAAATCCTGCATTTGACGCTCAAGTCATATTACGCAGGTGTATATGGAAAGAATGCATCTGTACCTAACACTATAGGGTTTATAAGTATTTGTATCTATGTATAGGAGGATCTTTTATCTTGAGCAATGCTCACTTATGTCAACCTAAACCATTTTTCTCCCAAACACGTTCTCTTTGTGGAGCTCATGGAGTCAACAGCTACCAAAGCTCGACAATTCTATTCAATCGTGGATTAATCAATTTATACTATTAAAAATATGTCTTAATGAGATATTCTTATTGCCGGAGATTATGTGACTAAGCCTTATCACTGCTAAGATCTTGTAGTAGTCATTCATCATTAATATGTTTGTCATAAGTTTGATTATTTCACAACCTCTATTCTAAGGGCTTTATTCTCTAGACCTTTTGCCAAACGGTTGCTTAAGCTATCTCCTAGGGGCTTATTAACAAGAGTTGCCTCCTAAATGCTTTCTCGTAAGGGCGAGGGAGCTAAAAGCTATCTCCTCATGTGTCCTCCTCATGATTTTTTAGTGCTATTTTTACTTGTTAAATTGAGTCATAATTTAATACGTTTTCGTTAAATTTGGCTTAATTATCCACTTTCGTTCTCAATCTATAGTTTTTTCTTGTTTTTATGAAATTTTAGGAAAATGGCCCAAAATTGATAGATTTTGAAAGATTTGAAGCTAAAACACGATTCTATGTGATAATACGAAACCACCTCTCAATTTTCAAACAAAACGAATATTAAGAATATCACAATCACTTTGTCATGGCCATGACATTAGCACAAGAGCAAAGAAAATATTTGCCAAGAAAGTCACAACCAAGCCTTAAATCTTTATCATGCCCATGACTCTTTCGACAACAAAATTGTATTCGACACCAAGGAAGTCACGACCAAACCTGTGACCATCCGTCATGTTTGTAATTCTTTTGGCAACACATTAAAAGGATGTGTCAAAGAGATCACAGTTGAGGCCATGACTTCATCCACCAAACGCAATTCCTATGCCAAGTTTGACCCAGTTTTGAGTGTTTTTCTAAAGACGAAGCTCTAAATCTATAAAAGTGAATTCCTACAACATTTTAGGCAATTGAGAAGCACCTGGGAACAATTAAAGAGAGTTTTGGAGGCGGGGAATAATTAAAGAGAGTTTTAGAGGCCGATGAAGGCCGGAAGAGAAGAACAGTGACGAGGTAGTTTAGGATGATTAGAATTCTAGTCTAAAGCAACTAGAGTGATGATTCTTCATGGGGAAGTATTTAATTCTATTCCTTTGCATGTTTATTATCTTAAGAGTTTCGAATTGTAATTTCATAGTGTAAACTTATTTTTTCAGGATAGGGGCATAGGCTATTGTGAATCTTTATGATTTAATACTTTGAAAGATTTTTATTTGATTTGATTGAGATTAGTTTGATTAAAGTTGTGCTTACTTCACTTGTAATTTTCTGGCCAAATATTTATAGTTGCAAGATGGATCAAAAAGGGAATCATAGTGTCTAAGATCCTATAATTGAACTTATAAGATAGATCATGAAAGTAATTCTAACTCTCCACAATTTATCTAAGAACTTAATGAGTCTATTTGTTTTAAAATGCCACAAAAGTACGAGATCAGTTCAAATAAAAACCATGCTCCTCAGCAATATATACTTTAGGATAAATTCCCCCTAATACAATTAATTTCGCAAGAGAAAGAATTGATTTGTAATGTCATAAGGAACCAAAGTGGTGAAACAAGTCCTAAATTTAATCATATTGCTTTCCTCTAGATCCTGATTTTCGCTGACAAATTTTCTTTTATTCTGCTCTTTGGTGATTCTCCATTTAAATTCACTCAAATTGGTTTATCTAGCTAACGAAATCATGGTTAGTCGGTATTTTTGACCACTCAGTCTTTAGTTTTCGTGGGAATGATATTTTTATTATTTTGACAAAGTAATCTCTTATAAAATGAAAGCCAACCTCAATATGTTTGGTTTTCTCATGAAAACTAGGTTATTTGTAATGAAAATGACAAATTGATTAACACAATACATCACCATGAGGTAAGTATACTTTAACAAAGATCTATCATAAGATTTTTGATCTACATCATCTCACAAGTTACATGTGTTATAGCCCTGTACCCTGCTTAACAACTCGACCTAGGCATCACAATCTACTTCTTGCTCCTTGCTCCTCTCAAGTAACTAAGTCCCCTCCCCCCAACTAAACAAAGTGCAAAATCCTAAAACTAATCTCCTATCATCCACATTATCAGCATAATCCATGTTAGAGTAGGCATAAACTCTCAACTGATATTATTTCTTTAAAAAGATCTAGGGCATTTTTACGTTGACATAGTAATATGCCCTTGTTAGCCACCTTAATACCAAAAAAAATATTTGAGTTTGCCAAGATCTTTAGGACTAAAATGTGTCTCAAGATATTTTTTTAGTGACAATAGTGCCTTGGTGATTGCTCAAAAGAATATCATTCACATATATAGAATAACAATTGTACTAGTCAAATGCCGAACGAAGACAAAGTGATTAGCTTTGCTATAGTAAAATCAAGCCAACGTGGCCACTTGTAAAAATTCATAAAACAAACTCAGGGCTCTCATACCAAGTTGGAGGAAAAAATCTGAAAAGTTCAATTGCTACTAGAACTATTACAATATTTAAGTTAGTATAACAGATCCAAACTCATTATAATAACATAACCATTAAGAAACCCAATAAAAAAACATAAAGAATAATATAATAACTTATTTCTAGACAATGTCAGAAATGATCTTTCACCTCTTCTTAAAGTTATCTTTGTTTGAGATATTTACAAAGTCTCTTGCCAACAAAATGTTTTATATTTTTAGTAGTAAGTTAGACATGATCAACATTTATACTCTAGCTTGATAGAGTGTGTGTTGGAAAGCTATGTATTTAGTCGCACATAGAAGACCTAGTCCTCTCATAGCTATTCTTTTTTTTTAATACGCCAATATTGAAGTTCTTTTTCTTAAATCTAACTTGCTACATAGGTTTTCAGGGTTAACCTTCTGTTAGTATGATTATGCAGACAATTCAGTCATATTTTGAATAACGAAAACTTCATTGGTGATTCAGAAAGAAGTATTTTAGTTGTTTCCTTGACATTTTTTTCTTCTTTTGAAGTAGTTCTTATTGATTACCATGTAAATTTTTTTACTCGTTGGGGCACAGTATTTTTCTCGCTTCATGTTTTCTCCGTTTCAATATGGTAAGTTTATGTTTATAACAACATTCTACACTTTAGATTTCCTCATGTTTCCTCAATGTGAATATTGTATGCTCAATTTAATTCTGTAAAGGGGCATGGACCATGAGAACAAAAAGAAAGTACATAGCTGAAAAGGAGAATAGTTTCTCTTTGTGAAATCGATACTCTAATCTCCCACTTTTATTTATAGTCTCTAAGTAGGCTTTGCCATGAGAAAGAAAGTGGTGTTTCACTCCTGAAGTTGAGTTTACTTGTGATTATAAAATCAATATGGAGTAGTATTACAGGGATAAAATCCCATAAACCTGATGTTCCGTGAATAAGTTCAGTTGAGTTGATTCACTATGCAGAGTAGGTTAGTTGCATTGTTAGTCTCCTAGTTGAATTTAGTGACATTTCCAAATCTAAGATAAATGTTGAGTAAAGTTAAGAAGTTGACCTCATCCACAGGCTTACCAAACTACATCTGTGTAAGAGAACTTTATGAATAGGTTTTCTCTTTCATCAATCAATGTATGGTTCTTCAGCTACTATGTTTTGCTTCAATCGCATGGAGGTGCTAAAATTTTGGAAAGGTAGAACAATTACCTTGGGATCCTAGTTTCATTTTGATGCATTAAGCTGAAGCCAGTCTTAGGGCAACTCTCCTTTGGCAGGACAGTGGAGGAACAGCTCTGCATCTCCATCACCTGCCAAAGGGAGAGCAACCCTCAGACTGGTTAGCTTAGACAATTCATGCAGCTCCACCGACTTCTTCAGGTTTGCTTGCTCTCATTGATGCGGCAAACGTCCTTTAAATTGAGAGCTTCTCACTCTAAAAAGATGGAATAAACCCATCCAGTCTTTGGCATATGCTCAAATTTCGTGGGTTATACCAGGGATATCCTTCCTCACTGCCTTTCATTGCCTTTCCTTTTCTTCATTTTGCATGTCCAATAAAGTTCTACTCCCACTTTGATATTATTCTCCTTGACATTAACCTCTTGAAATGCCATTCACAATCTTGGTCCTGTTGTCTCATTCCTTTTGGTGGAGAGGGAGAGAGAAGGTAGATGATAATTGATATTGAGAGGGCTTGGTGAAGAGATGCTCCTTATGAAGTTCAACACATCCAATGTAGTTAGAAACAAGTAGATAAGTGTGAATTAGAGAGGTAATTCGCTCCTCTGATTTCTTCCTGTACTCAGCCATATATCACAAGAGTGAACTCTTTTGGAGACGGATTCAGCTGCAATGAACCTAAGCTTTTAATTAAAGATAATTTGGCAAAAGTTTCATGCATTTGAAGATAATAAATTACATTTTAGCTCATGGAATTAAACACACATGCATGGACGATCCCTGGAACACCTCTGCTCTCCATATGTTTGGCTTTTCAGAATTTCTCTCTTACTGTTGCGTTCCCAATCTCTCATTTAGGATTTTGACCCCCATATACCTGAGTGCAATATGAACAAGGATAGATTAACAGTGAGAAAAAATGAGTTGATGTCTGAATTTTACTGCAGGTAGAAAAGCAAAATGTACTTGGATTGTACGATTCTTGTTATCTACTTAGTAAGTTGTTTGATATTGAAATCAAGGTTTAAAGTTTCGGTATATCCGGAACCGTTTTTGAATCCTTGAATTTGAAATGTAATATTAGTTTTGTCATAGCCATACGAGTTGAGTTTTCAAATTTCTGTTGGCAGTGGCAAATAACATTACCTTCCAAGCATCATGACTGTGGCCTGAGGATTGGTGCCAGGGGAGACGTTGAACGTTGATCCATCGATCACACGAAGCGAGTCGATGCCAAGAACTCTGTAATCTTTGTCGACCACTTGACCTACTCTGCAACCTCCATGGTAGTGCCATATAGTCATGACAGTGTCCTTGCAGTATTGCTCCAAGGACCGCCCGGCATTCTCATGCTTCGTCCGCAAGTTCATTGGGTAATTCAACATCATGTTGCGGAGCTCTTCCATTGACATGTAGGAGAACCTGAATCTAGAGAATGCTATCGACTGTATCACCCTCTGGATCATCTCTATGCCCTGGACACATCTGCGCAAGTCCTCAGGTTCCTTGAAGTAGTTGAAGGTGACAGAGGGATTGTCGTCCGGGTTCTTGTTTCTGAGCACAAGATGGCCTGTAGAGAGAGGCCCCATGATCTTCTCTAAGATGAAGCCGCCTCTCATCGAGGGGACAATCGCTGAGATGTTTCTCGGGGTTCTTTGTTCAGCATCAACTGGGGATTCTTGGCCAGGCTGCAGAGAAAGGTGTTTCAGACACAAGTTAACCTCAAATATTGCATGAAGTTTTTTGCTCGGATATGTAAAGCAGTACCAGAGGAGAAAACACGTCGAAGTTTGGCTCGCCATCGGTCTCTGAGTAGAGAGCAGCGAAGTTGGATCCACTGGCTCCCTCAATGAAACTGCCAAACCTGGTGATACCGACGACTTGTATGAGGGAAATTTCGACCGGCGCCGGAGAAGGGACAAAGATGGCGTTCATGGGGTTGTCCGCCATGCCCTGCCCTACCATGGGCTGCTCTAGCACCACCTCGATGCCCAAAGACTCAAGGTGGCGCCTCGGACCGACGCCACTCAGCATGAGCAGCTGAGGGCTCCCCAACGCTCCGGCGCAGAGTATGATCTCATTCTTCGCCCCCCTGTTCAAGTAGGCCACGTGCCTCCCGCCCGCCCCGTCGCTGAACTCCACTCCATGTGCCAGCGGCCTCGCTGATCCTTCTGTTTGCGTGAACAAGATCCTCGACACTGTAGCGTACAGAAGAACGGTGAGGCCTTCGGGGTTCGCGTACTCGAGCAGATCGACGGCGGTGTGGCGGAGCCCCTCGCCGTCGAAGATCGTGCCCCCGATCTTGGTCCCGTACTTGTGGTCGTACGTGAACCCGTTGTACGGCGTCACGCCGGCCTCGAGGAGGCCGTCCCTCAAAGCCGACTGCCACTGGCGCATTGGTGGCTGGAACACCACGGCGCGCTCCACCCACTGGTACGACTGCCTCACCAGCGCCGCGTCCCATCCGGCCGCCGCCACGTAGTCCTGGGTCGCCCGCGTGTAGAACCCCGCGTTGAGGCAGCTCCCGCCGCCTAGCACCCGCGCGCGCGCGTTGATGACTCCGTCCTCGGACACGAACCGCTGCGCCGGCGATGCAGAGGAGATGTCGGCCAGGTTCCGGCTGAAGTAGGCCAGCTCCGTGATGTTCCTGTTGCCGCGAGGCGAGCCCCCGCGCTCGAGCAGCAGGACTCGGAACTTCTCCGAGAGGGTCGCGGCCAGCGAGCAGCCGGCCGTCCCGCCCCCAACGATGATGTAGTCGTAGTACGATATTGGCGGCGCGGTGGAGGCGCGATGCATGAAGCTCGACGCTGCTGGCTCGAAAGAATCAAGATAAAAAACCTGCTCAAATTCAGATTTTACTTACACAAACAAAAAAGAATGTACAATTACCCCGCTCAGTGGCGCAGAATCCAAGGTAGCAGAGAAGAAAAATCGCTGGAACTAACAATCTCCTGCAGCCAAAAGCCATGTGCTTCTGAGTCAAACAATCTACCAAAAAGAGTGTGAGAGGCTCAAGATAAGTTTAGATATATATATGCATATATAATGTTCTTGATCTGTTACACCATTGATGCAGTGCAAAGATGGGCTCCGTCTCCTCGCAGGTTGAGGCACTTCTCTATTAAATGCAAATCAACTGGTCAGCACAACAGTCCTAAAAGATTTAGTACTTGAACCTTGTGCAAATGCCGGACGCATGAGACTCGAAACCAACAGAGACCATCTCTCCCTGCCCCCAGGAATCTCTCAACAGCTCAACAATTCATTGGCTTTGGCAATGCAGGCCATTTTCAGGCAAGAGCTTCAAAAATAGCAGTGTGTATTCATTGCTGATATCGAATGGAAGGTGAAGATTCAGTGCTGTACACCTAAACCTTTGACATCTGCTGCTGTGAGTTAAAACTTAAAAGAGTTATGCCTGGATGAAGCACTCTCATTCACAGTATCTCTTTGATTGTGGACATCCTGTGTGCGGTTCAAACGCAGAAGAAATGCTGGAGAATGCGCGAATTTTAAAACAATATAAATATGACATTTGTTTTAAGATTCATAATTTCAGAGAGATGAACGGCTTTCTGAGATGCCTACCAAGTTTTCTCCAAATGCTGCGATGCATCGAGCCTGAGAATAATTAAAGAGTTCGGTTTGGAGGCAACTTTTCGTTGTTGAAGCTCTCAGTTTCTGTTCTTCACACCAAAAACATGACATGAAGGACAGCCTATTTGTTGGTGTTGCTGAGAAACCTAAACCCTGCTAAGCCTCTCAATTGAATATTTTAACTATGGTTGAACTAGGATTACAACTACAAATTTACTTGCGCTTATTGAAGGGTAGTCAATCATAAGAACGCAATGATTTTTATTTTGAATAGATTTGTCAATCATAAAAGCGAAAAAAAGTTGACATTTCAGTTCAAATTGCTTACATTTTATGAACGAATAATTTAAGTTCTCTTTTTTGATGTTTGATCCTAGCCAAGTAAGCTAGGAACAGTCCGTGTGCAGTGTGCTTATATATTTTTTGTTATATATATTTTTTAATCCAAGTTATTAAGCTGACAAAATATTAGTCTATGACGACTCAAAATATTTTAAGCAATTCTCCAATGAGTTGGTGAATTGCATCTACAAGTTTTTCTACCCAGACCTTTTTGGGACCTATGTTAACTAAATGATTTTTATTTTTATGGTATAAAAAATTTGATGAGGTAATTATTTTTATTTTATATAGAGAAAGAGTAGACTCAGAGGAGTGGAAGAGACAATTATCAAGAATTTAAATTGCATTAAAATAATTTGTCTTGAAGAAAAACAATTAATCTCATATCTAGATGCACTATCAAGATATAATATGATGTTGTATTAGACTTTAGGTAACCTCAGAGTTTACCCTTTTTTAGTTGAATCACTCTTATTAAAGATAGATCTGGGAATTCTGAATTCAGGTCAATGGGTCATAAAAATGACTCGTGTTAGTTATGACCCGTGACTCGATTAAGTTAACTTGGACACAACTCGTTTAATTAATTGGATCAAACTGTCTAATCCGAACACGATCCGAATATAATCGGATTAACTCGATACGACCCGAATAATCTATTTATTAAATAAGTCATTTATTAACCCGATCTGCTTGACCCAACACGACTCGATTATAAATTTATCATTTATATTTTATATAAAAAATAATAAATTAATAAAAATTCTATAAAAATTGAGACTTGTGGTATGAGCCAAATTTTGGGTTAAAAAAATAGTTAAAAAAGATTTGGACTTATGGGCTAGTACTGGAGTTGAGCGAATTTATATTTAAAATTTACATATGTAAATATATAATTTAATCGGGTTAAGCGAGTCAATCCGTTACAACTCGACATGACCCAATTATTTTAGGTTATAAATAAATTGACCTATTTATGACCCAAATATGAACCCGCCTAATTTTGTGTCCAGTCAGATCAGGTTTTGCGAAGTCTAATTAAAGATATAATATAGACTTGGAATTCTCGTTCACCAAGTAGGCTTTATCCATCTTTTAATAGAAGTTTTTTTGTCATTGGAACAAATTTACTTAGGAGGAAATTATTAGCCACAATCAACCAAAAAAAAAAAAAGAACATAAGTGGAAGATTTTAACGTTGCCTCTCAAGTTTCTCTTATGATATTAAGAACTACAATGCCATTCTTGAGCTATATAAAGTTAATGATGGCGAAATTTGATCTTAAAATTTTCTTATTATTAATTATTGTATTATATATATATTATTTATATCACGACTATTTTATATTCTAAAGAGTATAATGCGGTTTTGGTGGGAATCGAAGTTGGAATCTTCTCCACGTTAAACTTGGCACACGGGCCAAAAGCAAATTCCTTCAGCTGCGCTGGCACGTCTCATGATTTCTTCGAGCGATCTAAGAAACCCGCGAAAGGAAACGCCATTACCAGGTCAGCGACGATCCTATCTTTTCCCATCTCTTCTTCTGCCTCCTCCCCATCATCTTCGAGCTGGTCTAGGGTTTATTGAACTCCATCGATCGCGTCATTGGATTCTCTAATCTTAATCGTTTTCAAGGATTTCTCTCTGAATCCCACCACCGCCTTCGTGGATCGGTCGGCATCGGATCGTTTCTTCGCCTTATTGGATCGGCCAGTCCGGAGCCGGATTTTCTGTTCCTCTTCTTGATCGTCTTCCCGGCCTTGGGTGAGTTAGGGCTTCCGTTGAACTGGAATCATGGACACCGAACCGGCCGATCGGTACGGCAGCAGGAGGGGCTACCAGCGGGCCGGGCCGTCACAGGGGCTTCCTGACAGAGCCAACAAGGTCTGTTTCCATTGGCGGGCGGGGCGCTGCAACCGCCACCCATGCCCCTTTCTCCACAGCGAGCCGCCGGAGCCCATGTCCACGGACGGCGGTGCTGCAAGGCGGGGTCTCTACCAGGGCCCTGGCTCGAGAAACCCTAGCTCGGAAGGCGCGCCGCATTCGAAGTGGGGCAAGGGCCGAGCTGGCGGCAAGGCGCCTGACAGGGTCTGCAATTACTTCCTCGCTGGGAATTGTACCTACGGGGAGAAATGCAGGTTCTTGCACTCGTGGTTCCTTAGTGACAGCTTCTCCCTCTTGACCCAACTGCCGGGGCACCAGAAGGTATGTCTTTCTTATTCTTTTGCGTCTTATGTTTTCCATGCTTCATTGGTTCGTTTCTCGAACAGGTTGTGACTGGTATTGCGCTGCCTTCAGGGTCTGATAAGCTCTTCTCTGGCAGCAAGGACGAAACTGTTCGGATATGGGATTGTCAGACTGGGCAGGTACAGGTGTTCTCTACATTCTTACCACCTTGAAATCAAACAGTATAGTCGCTGACCGTTGCATGTCTATCGAAGTGCACTGGAGTCATCAATATGGGTGGTGAGGTTGGATGTATGATCAGTGAAGGTCCTTGGATATTTATTGGGGTTCCAAATTCCGTAAAGGTCTGAGATTTAAGGTTATCTGCCTATGACAGCATGTGGGTCGATGCCGGAGTAACAGTATTGAACTTGTTTGGATGATGATTCAGGCATGGAACACACAAACTGTAACAGATCAAAGTCTTGACGGCCCTATTGGACAAGTTTATGCATTGGTTGTCGGAAATGGCATGTTGTTCGCGGGCACACAGGTGTATTTTATTCTGGGGCTACTTTTGTCATATTCTGTTTTCAAAGCTGTATCGTTATTGTTCTCAAGAAGGCATATTCTCAATTTCTGAATGTTCCTGCAACTTTATACCTTAAAATTTCACAGGATGCACGGATATTAGCATGGAAGTTCAGTGTTGCAGGGAACCTTTTTGAACCTTCTGCTTCTCTATCAGGTCATCGACTAGCAGTGGTTTCTTTAGCCATTGGATCCATGAAGCTTTATTCCGGTTCTATGGATAACACAATAAGAGTAAGAGCCCTAAACTAAAGCTGCCTTAAATCATGAATACTCCAGGGTTAGCAGTTACTGAGCTTGAAGGTCCAATCAAACCAATATTCATGCTATTTTATATGTAACAATATGCACCACTATTATCATGACGATGGTTTATATTCCTTTTCGCCTCCTTGAGCATCTTGTGGATTTGTGCACTTGACATATTATCTTCTTGAGCATGAAAACAATTTTTTGTTACAACCTACCCAGGGAGAAAACTAATTTATTAATTTGGTTAGCTTAAAGTAGCATGGCTTCAATTTAAAACACTTTAAGTCTAAGTTTTAGTAAACTCATTAAGCCTTATATACCATGATGGTTCTCTCACTTTCCATATAGAACTAGGTTTTACAATCTTTCTCACTTAAAACTCAAGAACCATCTCTAGTCAACAACATATCAGGTCCAATAGTGGCTCTGACGAGCACAATAACCCTTTTCTATTGATTCCTCATTATGACACAATTTAAAATGCATAAGCCTAAGTTAATGTTAGTAAACCCTTTAAACTTTATATACAATGATAATTCGTTTTTCACCTTTCATGTGAATTAAACTATGGTATCATATGCTAAATACATTTTAGAAAAGTTTACCCTCTTGAGAACACCTTTCTCTTGCTAAATACAATTTAGATGAAAGGATCCTGCATATGATCTATTCTTTTTTTATAACTTCTAAGTTCTAAAATTGCAACTGAAGTTTCTCATGAATAACTTTTTGGTTCATGCTGTATGTCACATATGTACAATAACCATTTTAAAGAGAAAACATAGCATAATGGCAGTCAATGCAATCAATTTTTTTTGTCAATGTTATCTTGAATTTTCAAGTTTCAGTTTACAACATTTCTTCTCTTTCCATGTTGTGGGACTTAAGATTTGCTTCACTCAAAATGATGAAAAGAAATGTCTCTTTTACTCAACAAAAGTTCTATGTTGAAACATGTCTTGGATGCTTTCAAGGTTTTGCTATTATCTATGGAATTTTAGTTATTGATTTATTATTATGGTAACTTTTGTCTTTTCTCTATTCCCTAGCATGTATATATTTTCCTTTGACTTTAACTTACTATGATATAATTTGGTTGGGTAGATTATCTACAGTTGAGTTTATGAACAACAATAATTATAATGTAAATTTCATCGGGATTCATTCCATAATTATGACATGTAAGGGATTTTAGCTAGAGTTGAGTTATAATTGTAACAGAAGCTCCTATTGCCTCTATGCCTAAAATATGAGGTAGTCACGTAGGTCTCACAACTCTTGTTGGCTATTACTTAGTGAATATGGGATGCAAGCTTGTGAATAAGGAAAGACAAATAAGTTTGCATCATTGGAGATTAGGAATTCACATTGAGGTAGGATTTTCTCTTCTTACCTTATGCATTTTCTTCTCTTGATGCTTTTTTCATCCATATTCTCTTGGATTAAAATACATTAAATTCTCATGATTGTAGAGTTTAATTTATTTTAATATGTTTATAATATATTTATATAGAGAGAGACCTACAAGGAAAGTAATGTATTGTTGAATTACCTACACATCGTTTAATCTTAATATTATATATTTGATAAAATTTTGAGTTATATCACCATATACATTGATTTCTACTTTTAGTGCAAATCTTTTTTTTAGTATTTTGTTTAGCAAAATAATAATTAATAAAAATATAATGTAATTAGCCTAGAAGTTAGAGACATATATCTTAGTTGCAACCCAACCAAAATAAGCATAATGTAGAAAGGTCTAGAAGTAAGCAGACCACAAATTGGGGATAGCCTAGTAGGCTTAGTTTGCATGTAATAAGTTAAATTAGATAAAAATCCTAGGCAGGGGTAGAGCATTGAATGGGCGCTAGTCTGCACGTGCAGTGCAACCACACACTTGCATTATGCCCACGTGCCCGCATCAGTCATATGTAGGTGCATGGCACCTAGATTAGATGACAGACACAACCCTTGCACATAGGTTGATATGAAGGGGGTTGTGTAGAATTTCTATCAAGTTAAGCCTACACAATCGTTGAAGCCAAGGGAAACTGAAGAAAATCTAGAAAGTTGATAAGGCCTTACTCAATACATAAAGAAATTTGCATTAAATGTTGAAATATAAAATCATTAGAATTAAATTAAAGTAGATGTAAAACAATAGTTTATACTTGATTAAAATAAATGAATAATTTTCCCAGCAACGAGACATGTTAATTATGTAGGTATGTAATTAGTTAATGATGATATGGCTTAATTTAACAGGCAAAAAAAAATACAGTAACATTATTTTATTACATGAAACTCATTTATTAATAATTAATATATATTAAAAAATATTGATTAAACACTTGAACACTTAAATGATGATATGTTTTAAGGCGATGGTTGATGCCATTGTTTTAAGGGGCAAGTCGGTCATGAGCCATGATGATCGTATGATTCTGGGAGATGCATCTCCTCTCTATTGGAGTGTACTACAATATTCTTAGAGGAGCAATCTCCTTTATTATGATCGTATGTTTGCATGTTTCCACCTGTTATCCGATTCTATTGAATTTCTTATATATCTTTGTCGAAACTAATTTTATTGGCCTTAGTAAAATCTACTCAGTGTTTCACTGACTGTGGATTAAATTTTCTTTATTTACCATTTGAAGATAGAAACTTAAGTTTGACTTGTGTCATTTCGAAATGAATATAGGAAAACCTATCAAGATGGAAGTATTCTTCTAAATAACTGTGAATTATTATAGAATTGTTTGAGTTTGCTATGCATTATTGATTCAAAATGAAGATTACTCATGGTTGTTGTCAGTTGGATTACCATAAGGATTAAGTGTTGAAGAGATAGGGTTCCATAGTCTAGATCCTTCCGTGTGTTGTCTGTAAGACACGAAAGAAATGCTGAAGGGGCCATTATAGCTCCCCATACACCGGTTCCCACTAAATCAGTATGACAGAGTCTCCTGAATAGGCTATTTAATGAAGAAAAGTAGGTCCCATTTGCATTAATGCCACACCAGTTCACCCCTTAAACTTGGATTTTTGACTCATTCAGGTTGACTGGTCCCTACAAGCTGCAAAGTTATTTGCAAGGCCGGGTTGTAATAACTGTTTAAATTTGCGAAAACACCTAGATAACAACTGTAGAAGATCTCATATCTCCAAGTTTACCTCCTAAATTCAATGTAAATTTAACTTAGATGTGAGCTTTCTTCAAATCTAAGATGTTCTCTTTTTGTTTACCCTGATTTATGTGCTAAAATTATCTTGCTTCAAAACGTAACTCAATGTTCTGATTATCACCAATTTCTTTTTTTCCAGGTCTGGGACCTAGCAAGTTTTCAGTGTATTCATACGCTCACTGACCATACATCTGTTGTTATGTCAGTACTTTGTTGGGAACAATTTTTACTATCTTCTTCCTTGGATAACATGATCAGGGTTAGTTTAATGCTGTGTTTTCTTGCTGAGCATTTGTTATATTAAGTTAATTCATTGAATTTTATTTAATTCTAAAGATTTATCTGTACTTTACTGTCTTTTTAGGTTTGGGTTACCACCCAAAGTGGAAATTTGGAAGTAACATACACTCATGACGAGGAACATGTACACACTTCTACTTATAGATTCTGGTTAAATTTTCACGAAATAATTTTGTTTTCTACAACTATGACTTATATTGGATCACTAATGTAATGTCCCATAACTAATTAATAAGTTTGCCTGAAACAATAGAACTACTTTTGATTTTTTTCCTTCTTGAATTCATGATTCCAGTGAAGCTCTGTTAATTAAATATCCAGTAAATTGAAATTATTAAAGCACATTGAAGATTTCAAATTACATGTATAATATACATAGATGTTATCAAGAGTCTAAGATAGGGTTTAAAATCTCGGTATGCACATACCAACGCTATATAGTCACGATACTAATTATACTAACATTATATACTATTAATGTAATATCCCGTTTTAATCTTACATTATGAGTGAGAGAAAAGATAATATAATATGTAAAACTTAGTAGACTTACTACTATCAATTTGGGCTTAAGCATTTTAAAATTAGGTTATGTTATTAATCAGCTCACCAAGTTAATAGATCAATTTGCTCATTAAGCAGCGGGTCATAATAAATGGTATCAGAGTAAAATTCAGAGCTATCATTGGGCTAACCTCACATGCTGCCAACTATGGATAATTCTTAGACATGTGGGCTTGATGAGGATGTTAAGTCTTTTGTGGGAGAGATTGTAATACTCCGGTTTAGTCTCATGTTAAAAGTGAAAGGAAAGATAGTATGATATTTAAGGCTTAGTGGGCTTATTACTATCAACTTGGGCTTAAGTATTTTAAAATTATGCCGTTTTACCAATCAACTCACCTAGTTAATAGATTAGTTTATTTATTAAGCGAGTCATAAGCCATAACAACCAATATAGTAACACTACATAGTATCAAATTAATCTCAGGTACGTACAACCCATGCTTAGTTGCACTGGTTTTTAGAGCTATGGTCTAAGATATGTTTCTTTTCTAACTTTTGGTACCATTACGTGCTAAATTATTTGAGCTAAAGTGATGACAACACTAGATTATCTAAATATTCAGATAGTGTGTTGCAGTACTCTACACGAAATTTTCAATAAATACTATATAGTTCTTCAAAGTTTGAACAATGTGCTTTAATATTTAACATGAAAATTTCAATAAGTTGTGAACTTTTTCCCTTGTAGTAAAGCCGTCAAGTGATTTATTGTTATGATTCAATCAATTTTTACGGGATTTCTCTTTTGCTGTTTTATAATTTTTTTGTTCTCCACATAAGTAGAGTAAATTGAACCCTGAATTGTTTATCCCTATTACATTCATTAAGCCATGTTGATGTATCAAACTTCTAGTAAATCCACTAAGTGATAGAGTTTTATGGGTCCCTCGCTAGCATATTTTACTTCTTTCAAGCTTGTGATTTTTATCATTATCAAACTTTTAGGCATTCACATTTGCAGAACTAACAAAACAGTAACAAGTCCATGACTTCTTTTTTCTGTGGGAATATCTTATTCTGGTGCAAGCAGCCTTTCGACCATGCTACTTGAGATTTGAAGATCGATCTTGTTTTTTACTAGAAGACCCTCCTTGCACTAGAGTTTATGTATGATCAGATATTAGCATATACCTTTCTTGAATAGTATTTGAGGCACTTCATGATTCTCTTCTTTTTCCATGGGAATATCTTATTAGGTGAAATCGGTCTGCCTCTCTGCTACTTGAGATTTAAAGATCTGCCCTTTTCTGGGAAGATACATAGGCTAGAGTTTATGTATGACTAGATCAGCCTATACCTTTGTTGTATAGAATTTGAGCCACTTCACGAATTTATCAATTTGTATTTGTGGCAGCATCTTCGTATATAGGGGTGTGGCTAGAGGTTGGTAAAAAAAATAACATCCTACTAAGAGTCTATCAAACTTCTCTAAGTCGATTGATCCTTTCTATGGGTTCCTTATCTCTATTTAAGTGAACCAACCTATTAAGATACTATTAACTAAGTTATCATGATGTAAATTATGGGTGGGCCATAAATTTTATTGTGCAAATTCCTTCAAGCCGAGAACTTCATGGCCATGATATCTATCATGGCCTGACTGATTCCTTCAGTGATCTTCCAAAGATTATAGCCTTATAATTTTCACACATAGGCCATAATTTTTGTGAAGCTCCGATTTGCATAAAGTTTTATGGGCGGCATGGTCTTGATGTCCAAAATCCATTCATGTGCTTGGATCTTTCAAAATCCATAAAAAATTGATTGTTTTTCCTTGAGATATGATAAAAGCGAATAGAGGTGAAGATTCCCAACAATTATAAGAATTTAAGTCAAAATAAATATAAACATAATAGAAAATGAGATATTTGCAATAAAAATATACTAAAAATACAATATAAATGTAAAACATCATATCACTATAAGGTTTTTAAGGAAAAAAAGAACAAAACAGTACAAAGGAGATGAGAAATAACAAGATAGATGAATACAGAGACCTCATTCATATAAATCTTGAATCCTCTCCTCTTGATAATCTTTCAGAGCAATTTAAGAGGTTTCCCAAAGATGACAGCTGATTGGCCGGAAGGCTTGGCGTAACACAATACAGAATGTCACGAAAGAACTCAAGCAAGTCAAGGAATACTTACAATAAGTTTTGGATGTATTATCATTGTTTAGAATAATGAATGTTGTTATTGGTGACAGGAAAAATATCCCTAAACTAGCTGTTACTAGGCCTTTAGTCACACTACAGATCACAACACTGGTTTACTGATGCAGCTACCTAGGAGGTTGACCGGCTTTATGTATGGCAATGAGCTGGATTCAAGGTGTTCAGCTAGGTTTTGGTCTAGTTTTCATTTGCCATACTCAAAAACATTCTTCAACTGCAATACATCTCATGAGTCATGACCCTGGAAGAATTATTTTTGTTGCAAAATTCATTAGGGATGTGCTGAAGGAGTAGGCCAAACAGAAAGGAATATATCCAATCAATATGATTGCAAGCAAACTGCAAAAGTTGGACAGCATGTTGTATCTCAGCTTAAGTCTTTGCAGACATGAAAGCAAAGTAAATAAATCCAAGACCAAGAGAAAAGAAAAATCAATGTTAAAGTTGAATAATATTACCTAATTCCAAAGGTAATAAAATGGTTAATAGTAAGCGATGGATTATTTGTTTTTATGATAAATAGAGAAGCCACTCCAAACATCTCAAAACAACTAGATTTTAGCTTATGGATAATGCTGCTCGGGTTGCATTTTACTAGATGAACTTAGACAATTTTGGTAGAGGACACAATTGAGCCTTGAAGATAATCATTTAGTTTTTATAAGCACAAAGCCACAAGAGGTGGGTTTATCAATAAGCACAAAGACACAAGAGGTGGTTGGATCATTGAGCTTAGCCATAAGAATGGTTTGTGAATGTATAATCGATTTTGTTCTCTTTCAGTAGTATGCATAATTTATTAAATTTGGTCGGGTGACCTAGTATTCTATAAGCTTAAGCCACAGGAAATGCCTGGTTTATTAATTTTTTGTTTCACGCAGTCAACGCTTTAGTCTCAAATAATTCATATATGGTGGGATGAAAATTGCAAAACCCAAGGTCAACAAATTATTTAGTCCAACTTAATGAGATTTTTAGTTTGACTCAGAGATGAGGTTTATTAGGTAGTCCCCATGAAGCATTTTGAAGCATGCAATATTCATATTTTATTCCAGCCATGCTGTAACGTTCAAGTACTATCTCAAGGATACTGTGTTATGATAGCTAAAATTGGATCTAGCTATGGTATATGCCAATAGTTGTGCCCGTATTAGCAGTAAATCAGTTACCATTTGTGCATGGAAACTGTTGGGTAAAACCATGTCCGAGAGGGTCATAATAATTTCCTGAAGTCAGAAGGTTATTCTAACTAAGATTTTTCTATTGAACTACTTCGCTTATGCGAAGGAAGTTCAAATGAGTACTAATGTCCCGTATGTCTTATTTGCTCCATGATGTCTTTATTTGATAGCGTGATTGTGATGTCGTGCTATATACCTTACTGTAATCTGGGTGTTAGTCTTGATTGCTTTATGCTATCATCCATTTACGCCTGGCTTTTCCTTTTCTAAATCATTGGTTGACATTTGAGCAAAGCTAACTTCTTTTTGGGGAGACCCATTTTAGTAGTAAAAAATTGCTATTCATGGATTATTACAGTAAATGTAGGCTTTCCTTGAAGGGGAGAGGAAATCTTATATTTTAGTGTTATTGATCCCAACTGTTGCTGTAAATTCGAACAACGATAGTTAATATTCTGAGTTGCATTGAACTATGATTGTTATCGGTGAGGTCATTTGGATGAAATGTGACCTCAACAAGGACAGTAAAATCATTTAAATCAGAGTTGGTAAGTTGAGAATGAAATTTGGGCTTCTTGTCCTTTAGATATGGATCTAAGTTGTTAAATGACAAATCCTTGATGAGTAATGGCAATTTAATTTCCAACAGTAGCTAAGTAACTTGATAAACATTGTAAAACCTGAAGGATCATGTGTTCAAAGTTAAAAGTCTTGTGATAGACTTCATTTACAGATTTTGGTGGGTGCAATATAACTTCTCTTTGGATGGCTAGTCTAAGGCATTAATAAACCTATTAACTGTCAACCTTGGTTTCTCGTGGGCTTCACAATGATTTGCAACTCCTAAAATTGGCTTATTTTAGATTTTTTTTTTTGTATAAAGTTGATTCTTGAAGTATATATTGTCATCTCAGCCCAAGTCACACTCTAGGCTAGTAAGGGACTAAGGGTGGGGTTGATTCTCCTTCTAGTTTTGCTGGCCGGAGAATTGCTGGTGGAAAGAGGAAACTACAAGTGCTAGTCAGCAGAATAAAAATACTTTACTATTATATTAAGCAGCAATTTATAACAAAAATAAATATTTTAACAACAATTATTTCATACATATAAAATAATATTTAAGTCTAATCTGGAGCTCGAGCATGGAGCTGATCTATCGACTGGATGACGGCGGAAGGGAGTGTTGGCGCTGATCTACCGGCTGGACGAGTTGAAAGAGAAGATTCTTTATGTAAATAAATTGCAAGTATTAATGATATGACCATAGCTCTAGGAGAGAGCATATTTGTAACATGAAATGCAAGCAGGTTGAATCAAGGTTGTTAGGATCGAGTTCCTACCTAAGAACGATAAATGCTTTACAGGATCGGAACGTAGAATCGGATCGTAAGATCGTAAGATCCTACCAAATCACTTGAAATATATAATTTTTAAAAATATATTTATCTAATTAGACTTAAGAGTATAAAAAATATTTTAATAAGTAATAAATAATAAATATATATATATACTATTATTCAGATGTATTAATTATATAATATAAAATAATGAAATTGAATATTTGTGAGGTGATGATGATGGAGATAAGTTAATAGAAGATGAATATAATAAAGCTGTACAATAAAATTAGAAACAACAAATACATCTAGTGAAATGAAAACAACAAATAAAAACATAAAAAATGATGATGATAAAGATATATATTATAATGACAATAACAAATATTATAAAATTTATTCCAATAAATAATTAAAGTAGACAAATATAATTGTAGATAATAACGAGCTTAAGTTGATAAATATTGGTAAAAAACAGTAAATAATGACAATTAAAGACGAAAAATTATATTACATCAATTAAAAGCTTTTAACATAATAGATTATTGATTTTTAGCATAATATGAACTTATTTTATCTATTAACTTATGATCGAGTATGATCGATGGGATCGTAAGATCCTACCCTATCCTAAGACCTAGATCGTGGGATCGTAAAATTGTATCATATTTCAGATCCTACATTCGTTCCGGAACGGTTTGTCTAATTTGGGTCGTAGGATCGGAAGATCTTAAGACCCGGAACGCATTTTTGACAACCTTGGGTTGAATCACGTAAAGATTTAAGTTAATCTTCGACGATACACACAAGAGAAGGTAAATAAAATGTTTAAACCTCAAAATTTAATAACCCTTTTGGTAAATGATGACAACCCTAAACAAAATACTATGAAAACTCCCTCGTATGTTCTTAAAAATAGTTCCTTTTTACTTACTAAAATATATAAAATTGTAAGTATTAATCATATGACCATATGACCATATAAAATCTACCATAAAAACAGATAAAATTGAATCAGAGAAATCAACTAAGTAAGAACAAAAATTCTTCGATCTCCTCTTCTAGACCTCAAAAGAGAAAACATCACATTTTCATTTACCCCCCTTCAAATCAACAAGAAGATCTCGTATACAACAAAGTCAAATATCTAAAACCATGATCAAATTGTAAAGTCCTAGCCTTCCGAGATGGTGTTCTGAATCTCGGCGCACTTCACGATGGTGTGCTGGACGGCGGCGTCTGGTCAAGGTGGTGCTGGTTCTACCGGCATTGATGAGGCGGAGTGCTGCAGGAGGAGAGGTGAGGGAACAGGGATCGATTAATTGTGGGTTTGCAGCCCCAAACCATAAATTAATTGCTACTTATAAGTAGCAGGCCGCCTCCTCAAAAGTAGGCGGCCAGCAGCCTCAAACGAGCCCTATGTAATTTATGATTGACTTAAACACTTTAGAATTATGTTAACTTGAAGTTTGGATCAATATTTTTTTTGTTGCCTCTATAAGTTTTGTTTTGAAGAATATATGCATATAATATCATTCATTTCATATAAGTCAAATAGCCTTCCATATCGCAGAGTAAGAAAAATATTATGATAAAGTTATTAAATTAGGGGCTTCAATCTTGACTAATCATATGATTAGTGGGACTGCCTTATATTATTTTTGAGTTTATAGTCTTGTCTATCAATTGGCCAAACCCAAATTGTTGGTCACTAAGTTGATCAAAATTATGACTTTATTCTCCTAAGCAATTTTGTTATCTTTATAGACTTTACATAGCTCTTGGTCATCCCTAGGGTTTAGTGAAATTCCTAAGACAACTATAGACGAATAAGTATTACAAGACTTGTAGGTTCCTTTTTTAATAAAGTTTGCCAATTGTTTAACTACTTTAATTTACATACGTTTTCCTATGAAACATCCAATTTACTTATTATTGTAACATCAGTCCTAGTAGTAGCAGAATTATTTTGAACTGTAGTCATTAATTCTCTAGGATTTTAATTCTAGCTTATAGAATAAGTTGATTCTCTTTTTCTGGTTGAAAGGTGTTTTCTCTCTTTTTTGTTTGTTGATGTAACTAACATGTTCAGTAAAAATCATAAAGTGATGCAGATATAAAAAAATAGGACAATGCATGTAGTATAAATAAAATAAGAAAATATGATGGAAAATGGAACTACCTAATTTTTTAAAAATGAAACTAGATCTAATGCTTAATAAACTTGATAAGGTAATGTAATATAAAGAAAAATTTTGAAAGAGGAAAATTATTTATTGAGTTAGTGCGTGCACTTTCCTACAATCAAAATTTGTACATATCAGAAGACGATAAACTTTGAAATTTTTTTAAAAAATACAAGTAATATAGTCTGTGATATGAGGATCTGTGGGTCAGATTCTACAAACGTAATAAACTCATGGATAGTTACAGTGTGTTGCTGTGAGTTTATACCATGTTGGACTCTACCACAAGTGAACAATAAGCTTGGAAATTGGAAAAGTACATGATGTCAGAAGTTGTGATGGGAGAATCTGTGGATCAAATTCTGTGCACACAGCTTAACGGATTGTATTATAGTAATTCTTTTGCTGTATTTTTACGTCATTTGGGACTCATAAGTGAACCCAAATATTCTCTATATATACTGGATTATGATATTGACCACCGTTAGCCTGTGTCTCAGGGTGTGCTTGCTTTATGTGGTATGCTTGATGCTGAAGCTAAACCCGTCTTACTATGTTCTTGCAATGACAACAGCATCCGCATCTATGACCTTCCTTCGTAAGTATATGTAACACTGAGGTACACTGTTTTGAGAAACCAATGAAATTGAAGTACCATTCTGCTAATCTTCTAGGTTCAGTGAGCGGGGTAAAATATTTTCGAAGGAGGAGGTTAGAGCAATACAAGCTGGACCTGGTGGTTTATTTTTCACCGGAGATGGAACGGGCGAGCTCAAGGTGTGGAAGTGGTTTGCAAATGGAATGGCAATGTCATGAAATTCATGACCTGAATTACTAATCTTCTCTTATTTAAAAGTTGCAAATAATTAGCTCATCCGTGAGATCTCAGCTGCTGATTTTGATACCGTGGCAACTGGTGACTTTTTTGGTCAGTGAAAAGTTTTGATAATATGTCATCGTGGACCTAAGCTTTCACCAGTCCGTTGTAAAACTATAATCACGTGTGCATTTGATTATTTTTCGTTTCGATCATATTATTCGAGTGTAAAGTTGCAGGATTGAGGTCATTGTATGTTCGCCTGTGCATTCAAATCTCATCTGCTTTGACAATTCAATTACAAGCTGAGAGGCTCGATCAAAACAATGTCCAAAAATGTTTTTGTTCGGGCAAAATTATGTCAATACTCAAGGCGTCATTATTTTTTATTTTTGTGATTTTATTCTAAGAAAAATATCTATAAATTTACCTATTGGATCGCAACTAAGATTATGGAGATCGCGTTCTCCATTTCCGTGATAGGCTTTGTACCAAATTTCCGACAAAATTGAGCTGAGGACATGCGGTTTGAGGGCAAAAAAAGGTCTAGGAAATGATTTTGTTTTTCTTTGTTATGTTGAAAATAAAATCTCACATGTTTTAAGAACTATAATTTTTATATTTGGATTGATTAAAACTACCATTTTAATAAGTTAGAAAAAGAATAAACTTAGCAATTTAGTCCTCTAACTTGAATGAAACTAAATTGCCAAACCAAATCAAAATGATTAAGATGGATGATCAGTGCCTGACAAGAGTGAACTAGACAAGTTGGGATAAATAAACGGGCAGAATAACAATACGATGAGTTGTAGGATATCTTGATTGATTTGGCAATAGAATGGGGTTGGTTTTGGCTAACAACCCCTCCTATTCATGTCAACTAGTTTAGGGAGAATATCTTGAATAATCGAGTGATCTAACTTGTTAAGGCTAACGGCCCATCCTATTCATATATTTTAGCATCATTTGATGTTGACATAGACTCGGACTAGATATTTACATATTGAGTAGATATAATTCAGGAGGTGCACTTATCCCAGTAAAGATCCAAATTTGTTTCGGATATGCTCATACGAGTTGTTAATGAACTATTTAACTCTGCCAAACGTTCCAGTACTAACTCATGGAACATCTCGAGGAGGCAGTTCAATCAATGCAAGATGCAACAATGTAGTTTACTTTGCGGAAAAGTAGGAAGCACTCCCAAATTCACTGTGTGAAGGTCCTATTGGGGCAACAATGATTTAGCTTAAGTTATGTGAAAAGCTACAAGCAGCCCTATACTGCATTTTAAGCTACTAAATATGTAACTAAGACAAACTGGAATAGTAAATGCATGCTCAGCACTAAGAGAATACATTTCAGAACATTCTGTAACCGAGGAAACCAATCTCTTGTTACAATAATACTTGAAACAACATCGTCCAATCTAAACAGTACACCTAATATTTCATCCACGCACACGATACAGACGGCTGTATGAAGAGGTAGAATCTAGAATCAAGTATAGGTTCAAAGAAACAGAAAAAAAAACTTGGTTTCACACGCATAAATGTCGCAACAAACTGCTGTATTAGCTAAAGATAGATGGAGAAAGAGTACCACTTTTCTTTAGTCCAAACGACGATTTTAACTCAGACCATCCCGTTAAGAATGTTCGCGAAGGTACCACAACAACGGTAGTACATGTAGTAGAGAGAAAAGTAGCAGCATTGCCATGCACAAGCAGATGATGAAGTGCCACGGGGACAAATACTCATGGCACCAATCCGAGATCCTTGAAATATTCGTGCTCCAAAGCCTGTCGAGCTGTGATTCTTTTCCTCGGGTCTAAACGGAGCATTTTCTGATAACCAATGAGTTGGACAATTAGCGATCAGGGATTTAACTTGGCCATGCTGCCAGGGTTAGCCAATAAAATATAGAAATTCTGTTAAAATGAAACAAAAAGAAATCTCAGCTATGATCACAGTTGCTAATCGTTAGAAACTGAAATAATTTGTTCAGCATGCTTCCTAACTGAGATAGGGGGAAGAATTTAAAAAAATTAATTGATTATGATATGTAATTGACTTACTATTCAATCGACCTAAATATATATTTGAGCTATCAAAACCAAAATTAATATTTTAAGAGAGTTATACATTATTTAATATTGACATATATGACATCATAATTGTACGTGATAACTCTTATATGACCGAATTGCAAGCAAAGTCATCTAGTTTTAATAAACTATGACCGTAGGAATCAGGTAAATCTGATTAAACAATGTTGAATACCATCGTTTGTTAAGATTCCATTTTGTATATAAGTTTTTTAAAATGAAAATATTATACTTCAAAAGTTGCAGGACTTACGGAAAGAAGATCAATTCCAGGACCTTCAAGATTTGGAACAACAGTTGCTAAATCCTGCATAGAATAATTCCAATTAACACCATCAAGGGCAGACCACTACATAGAGAATCCGAAATATTATTTTAATGTGCCACAAAGGAAGATAAAAAACTATGTCCAATATTTTTCAGGTTGTTTCTCACTTATGAATGTCCACAAACAACCTGATGGTTTAGCAGGTAGAAAGAGAAGAAAGGAAGGACGTCCTTTATTGCATAACATGCACTCAAGCATCTCATTTCAGAGACCACCATACTAATCATGCATTTAAAAAACCATATTGTGATGCTTAAATCACTCTCTTTTTTTCCCATTTACTCTAATGGGTTTGGGAGAAGTGATGCAGGCATGCAAGTATCACCTTATCAAAGACTTAAATTAGTCTGTCTTCTGAAGTCCAACAAATGACAGAAAAACATATCCTACTTCCATACCTTAGGAAGCCATTTGGGGAAAGCAGTCTTGAAGTCAGGTAAGGAAGTAACTCCAGGCCATGTTTCTTCGTTTGGGGTTCCCATGATTCTGTAATGATAAAATAAAATAGATTTACAAAGATTAGACATGAGGGAACAATACCAAACTGAAGAAAAGCAATTTTTAGCTTGCAACAAGCAGACCTGAATATTTTAAATAATTCATCAATTTCAGAATCTCCAGGGAAAAGTGGTCGATGATTCACCATTTCAGCAAAAATACAGCCCACCGACCACACATCCACGGGTGTAGAGTAATGCCTTGACCCAAGTAGGATTTCTGGAGCTCTATACCAGAGTGTTACTACCTGAAGTATCAAAACAATCACAGTATAGATAGATTAGAGTTTGAAATTCTTTATTTACAGGGTTAAGTCTCAATAGTTGCGAGGATATAGATTAAGGGCTGTACAAAAGCTTCTAAGACCTGTACGACGGTCAAGGACTCTCACACTAAACTATATACAATGTCTACTCATGAAGTCATGATTCTGCCAAAGTTGGCCTGTATCAGCACTAACATAAAAACTGGCTCAGCTTTTCCTTTCCAAGGGTTGCAGCATATTTAAGGCTTCAAAACTTTGAACTCTGACAATATTTTGTGTTGCCACCTGCTTGTTCATTAGTCATTACCGTGCCTCAGCATGCCCAAGAGACAGGTAGGAAACCAAGTAGTTTGTTGTTGGTACAATCCAGCATAAGGTATATCCCATGTATGCAACACGATCTGTTGTCTGAACAATGGCATGTTCCAAACAATACCCTGCACGGGTACTGGCAGCAGAACAGCACTTTTGTAGTCTACAAATTATCCGCTGTAGTGAGAACATCTGCAGAAATGTTAGAATGGATCTTTGGTTTTCTAAGACATCCATCAAACTATGGATTACCGCATGTTTTGAAGAAATCATAAATTTTGATATAAAACGTTCTTCAATTCTCAGAAATATTAGCTACAGATACATCAATTATATACAAAGTTTATATATGTATTCAAGAGCAATACTAAAACTAATAATATGTAGTATTATTACCCAATGTTTTAACCACCCACTATAGGTAGTATGTACTTGTCCACCTTTGTACTAGTATCAAGGTCGGTACAATCTATATTTATATATATAGTTTAATAGTAACGAGTAGTACCATCGATACCATATGTCGGTATGGTCTAGTACTAAACTTACCATATATTGGTATAGACTAATACACACCGGTCTAAAAGTGGTCCAGTACACCATGTACCATACTTAAAACCTTAGTATTACCTCATGTGTAAATGTCCGAACAGGAATGCCAAAAGCTCTAGCAAGCCCAAAGTCTGCAAGCTTCAATGCATTAGTTCTCCGATCAATCAAAAGATTTTGTGGCTTCAGATCTCGATGAAGAACCCTATGTGAATGACAATAGGCAATGCCGCGGAGTATCTGATACAAATACATCTGCAGGTGTGAAAGCAAACAAGGATGAACATCCAAGATATTGCTCATAAAGAATCACATTTCTGATGTACACTAAACGTCAATACCAAAATAACCAGTTTTTGTGTGTACAGAACTTTCAGCTTTGAACAGCCTTCTCTGAAGTGTAACAAAAGCATAGGCAATTTCTAGCACAATTATCATTTAAAAAAATGAAAACCCCCTAAAAGTGGTCCATTTATTTCCAAGGTTGAGAAATACTCATATCTGTGTATCATATGAAGCATTGAGCACAAGAGACATAACAGCCATAGAAGACATTCCAAAAATAATAATGAATATGCAGAACCACTATATTCTGCAATAAAATAAGACAATCTCAAAACCTGTCAGTCAACTTCACTAAGATGCTTTTGACAAACAACGTCAGTGGAAAGAAGTTATGTGAAAGAATATACCGCAAGCAACATGTAGTATAATCAAGAAAGACTTGAAATGGGAAAGATTTAACTCACTTTAACTAATCGTGGATCTTTAGCAAGTTCTGGGCAAGAGTCCATGTGCTTTTTCAAGTCCAAGTCGAGATACTCAAAAACTAGATAAATTCTTTTCTCACTGTGGACTACATCCTGCAACCTGGTGTGCCAATATAATGATCAAAATCAATTAAAAGATCAAGCCTTTCGAATATCTCAGGAATGGTTATGGACACAGGTTTTATCACCTTCATGAATAACAAGAAAATAAATAACTAGAGAATGTTCTGAAAAGCTACTTTAATTGTACGATGATTTCAATTATTGAGCTTCAATACAGTTCTTCAGAATTGTACTACATTTCTAATCAGGAAATTGTTGAATCCAACTAAACTACAGTATGCATTATATATAATGAGCAACTGTTCAAACAAAATTTCCCACAGAAGGAATTTTGTAAATATCTAGTGGCCACAATAAATAGATTTTTGTGGTTGAATAGGTAATAAATTATGAACTAAGATACCAACAGCCAATTCAACTTATTTATTGAAATGCATATCCATACATCATTTATTGCAGTGGCCAAAGAACAATATGTGCACTAAGCATTATTATTGAATTTAATGGTTATAATTTGAAGTAGCTATTCTAGGTTCCAGGTTTACTGATCTAGCACATCCAAGACAATAAGTATACCAAATATCCTCCGGCCCTCATGAACCTACTGTTTCCAAGGCCCTAAAAAATGTTAACCAAGATAAACAAATTGGTAAAATGCCTGCAAAGTCAACACAAGTACCGAACTAGATCTCTTTGGCAACATGGTCATAGAAACAAAAGGCTAACAAATTTATAATGTAATGCAAGTTTATGTGAATGTTTATTTACTTATATGAAGGTTTACCATGTGAAGTACTATTAGGGAGGTTTACTAGGTCATGTGTTAGTGGTCAATTTTTATTGTGTGACTATTATGTCATCTATTAGGGAGGTTTACTAGGTTTACCATGTGAATTGTTGATGGTTTGCTTAGATTAATTGGGTTCCATTTATTCTAATTGCTTAAGCTATTAGGAAACAGTTCAGTTTATGTATTTATAATTTAAGACTGCCCTCATGATCATAATGATAGACTAAAATGTAGACACCATATAATAGTAAATGAATAATTAATAAATAGGAATTGATCTATGTTTCTCGACCTTCAATTTATGTATTCATAATTTAGGAGTGCTATTGCTAACCTCCCCCTGGCCTCTTCATTTCCGCTTGCAAATACGTTCTCATGTCATATCCTCCCTCTTTTTGTTCTCTCTAACTCACTCCATTTTTACTTCTATCTACTTCCAGACAAGGTTGTCAAAATCATGAGCATGACAAGTTCAAAAATCCTCAACCTTCAGCGTCTTCACAAGTCAGTGCCGCACTATACATCTTCATTTCAATTGTCATTGCCGCCAATAATATTTCCAAGTTCCAACTTCATTGCAACTCGTCCCAAAGCACAAAGCTTCTTCACTATTCAGTAGAAGCTTTGATGCTGCTTAGGAAAAGCTCTACGGCTATTTGGGAGAAGCCTTGATTTTGCTTAGGAGAAACTTCAATATCTAGCTCGGGAGCAGCTTTGACATAGACGCATGTAGCATTGATCACTGGATTGGTCGTCCTTCACCAACTTCACCGCTGACAATATTTCCAACTTTATCACTACTCGTCTCATAGCACAAAGCTTCATCATCACGCAGGAGAAGCTTTGCCAATGGCGAATTGAGCACAGCATTGTACAATGCACAATTAACATAGTTCATAGTGAACACTGCACATTCTGGACTGTTGATGCGTGTCTACTCCGACGGACTATTTATTTGAATTTGGATGACAATGTATCGTAATTCTTAGAGAGTTAGAGAGACTATTTATTGTTTGCTTTTCAAAACTTATATATTTCTTTTATAGTCATTTGTTGAATGTACCATTGCATTTTGGAATTGTTATATCACTATAGATGTTTATAGCTTATACTTTAATATATAGCACATGTTGTAGGTTGTAGAAAATATTATTATTTATCATAGTTGTAGGATCTTACAATTGTACAATTCGATTCCATAGAGTTTGTCATTTCATGTATGCTTCCAAATCAATTGTCTTCTTTCCATTCGGGCGAGGTACTAGCTTCTTTTTCAACACACACACACTATCCTCTAACACCCTCTCCCATGACCAACTTCAAGGCCAAGATGCTAGGATGTGAAATATAAATAATGATAATATGCCCCTAGAATAATATGATTACTCTTAATCAAGAATTATTGTGAATTGGGACAAATAATACATTAAGACTACTATATATATTGATGGATGATAAAGATATTATGTGATATGAGATATCCAATCAACGCATGAGTATATCTTAGAAAACTAATATATTAGATAAACTCACCATGAGATTGTTATATGGATTGTTATGAATTATAAGTATTTGTATAGTGATAATAGTATATGTGATCCTTAGGTTTAAGGTCACTGTAGATTTTTACATGACTAGTTTTATACTTTGATACTATTAAATATCAGTTATGTAAAGTTTAAAAGCTATAGTGAGGTATGTCATGAATCATACAAATAGGATTTTGTCCCTCGTATATAAATGTGAGTAATATCTTAGTCCTCTTAATCAAGTCAGTTTATATTGTTTGTTAAGTTAGTCTCCTTATGAACCAGAAAACATACTGATAGTACTACATAAGTATGGCACATTCAGTGACTTATGTTCAATCAAACTGCCAATAGTAGCATTATCACAAACAAGATTATGTTGAATGATGTGATTTAGACTGCAACCATGTATTACTACAACAATCATTGTTTACGACATTACAATGAGTTAAATTATCATTACTAACGTCACAAGAACCTATTAGATTCCACATAAAAATTGACTTAGAGCTTACAATGATAATAAAAGCTGTCAGCAAAATGACAATGAATAGAATCATTATAGTTACAGGAGGTCTTGGTTCAGACCAAAAACATGGGATTCTTTTCTCTTTCTTTTTCTTTTTTTTTGCAAGAGATTTAATTTGATTTGAACTGGCCAAAACTTCTCCAACCCACTAGCAATTTCCAAAGGAGTTCCAAAACTACAAGAATAACGGGGATATAAGGAAGTGGAGATGTTGAGGTGGGGAGACATGAACTGGGTCTAGCATGGAGAAGTGGATTAGTTCTAGTTGTTTAGCAAGTTAATAAAGAAACAAGATGTTGTCCAGTAAAACTAAAGATCATCGCAATAATATAATAAAAAAATCCTAATTTTTCATTGGGCGCGCCTATCAAAAAAAGGACAACTTTTGTATGTATTGCACAAATTTTTCATGAGACAAAAATATCATTCTTTCTACTTGTGAGCACGAGATAAGTGGAAGCTAGTTCCTGAAGCTAACACTTGAGAGAGGAGTAGAAAAGGTTTCATCCAATCAAGCTTGTCAAAATTATCCAATCCTGATTGGAAATCACGTAGGTACGGCTGGCTTGTTGTTCCGTGGTACAGGTGGGATCGTCCAATCCCACTGATTCACCTAATAAGGCTAACAGACCTGCTTACCTGAGTCCCGACTACCCATAAAATGTAAACCTGTTAATCCTATTGCTTCTTCTCCTGACTACTCTCCTGACAGAAAACTTAACCACTTAACCCTATTTCTCTTCACTACCGTCAGGAGACAATCCTTTGTTGCAATGCCGCCGACGCAAGTTTTCTCCTTCCCTGTGCTGTCACTGAGCTCTTCTCCTTTACTGCCAATAACGAATTCAATTCCAGGTGAGTCTTCGCAATACAACACATTCTATTTCTTTCTGTTGATTAAAGAACAAACCTGATTAGTGATTTACTATTAATTATTATACTATTTCTTTCTGTTGATTGAAGGACAAACCAGATTAGGGATTTACTATTATACTATTTCTTTTTGTTGATTAAAGTTCAAACCTAATTAGTGATGTACAGTGACTGGTACATACATGGTATATCAATCAATTGACTTATAATTGACTTCAAACTTCTAAGTTATAACCAATGTTTTAAAAACCGGCTGGTTTTTTCGATACATACTAGTCCGAGAAGAATCCGGTACCAAAACTTTCATTTGTTCAATACAGTCCGAGACTATACAACCGAAATTCAAAACCTTGGTTGTAACATGTAAAATAAACATGTAGCACTTCTAAATAACATGATAAATGATGTGTTGTATACTTGTATGCATTTCATGTTTTGTATTGAATTGTATAGGCTTATAATTTTTGAATTGAGAATCAGACCATGAAAGCAAGAATTTACAATGGCTTACACTAGTAAATCATCTAAGAGGAAGAATACACTAACTGGTCAGGAACATGAATTTGCAATTGACAACAAAGCCTAGAAAAATCAAATGCAAGTATTGTGATAAGATTATATCTAGAAACATATATCAATTCAAACATCATTTAGCTTCAATAAAGAAAGATGTTGAGGCATTTAAAGCTGTGATGATGTTAGAAAACAAATTATATCTGTTGCAATACATCTAGAGTAAATTGTACAAATGAAGAAGAAAGTTGATCATCAAGATGAAAATGATATGAATATGGTTGAAGAAAATACTATAAGAAAGAAAGGTAAGATAATTATAGAGTTGTTTGGGTCTTCTACTAAGAAAGTCTCCAAATGTGTTGCTAGCACAACTCATTAAAATAGAATCTATCAAATGTTTAAAACAGACTCGAGGGAAGATGCTTGCTAGCAAATTGCTAGACTTTTTACACTAGTTATATTACATTTAATTGTGTAAAAAAATCCAGAGTTTGTAAAAAATTTGTATCTTGTAGGAAGATAAGGCATTGGTTTTTGAAAAAGGAAGTAACTAAAATATTGAATATTCTTGAATCTCATAAACTTGAGTGGAAAAAAGTTGGTTGTTCAACAATGGCAGCATGGACCGATAGAAAAAAGATCAATCAAGTGTACTATTTTTTATTATTCGTTGATACATTTGATATTTCTAAAACCAAGGAATGAAAAAACCAATCTGTACCACGGTCGGCATGTACCGGTCCAAGGGCATGTAGTGCCAAACTCGAACCCAACCCGTCCTCTATATCTTATACCTGACCCAGCTCCGTTGGGTTTTAAAAGTTTTCCCCTATAACCAACCCCGATGGGGATCGGGTCCTTGCAACGCGAGCTATGGCGGGCGACAATGGGAGGCTTTTCGGCAACGAGCGGTGTGGCAAGGGGAAGAGGGGCTGGAGAGGAGGGAGAGAGGAGGGGAGGAAGAGGGTGGTGGCAAAAGATGGAGGGGAGGAATTAGAGTTAGGATTTTTTTAAAAACAGATAATTTAATAATTATATAGGGGGGGGGGGGTTGAATTTGGGTCCAAGTTCGAGACGGGTACCGAAGATATTATACCTGACCCCAGCCTAACTTATAATAGTCAGGTTTTACCCAAACCCCGACCTAATACCTAGTCAACTCAAGTTTTCCCCGTTAAAATTGGGGTGAGGCAAGTCAGGACAGTTCGGGAATAGGTTTCGATGTTATCCCTAATCGGTACCAGTAATATGGGTATATATATATATGGTTTTCGAAACCAACCAATACCATTAGTACCATATGTTAGTACCACCGGAACATACTAGTTCGAGCATAGATCAGTATCATATCTCAGACCGATATTTAAAACCTTGTCTAAAATAACATATAAAGGTTTTTGAGATGCTAGATGATATTGTTAAAAAGATTGAAGAAAATGTAGTACAAATAAAATGTAGTACAAATTATTAATGCAGCAGGAGAAATGTTGATGGAAAAAAGAAATAGCTTATTTTGGACTTCTTGGGCAGCACATTGTCTTAACTTAGATTCTTGAAGATTTTGAGAAAAAAAATAAGTATACATAAGTTGATTATTGCTAAAGGTAAAAAGGTGTGTATATTTATTTATTCAAGGACTATGGTTACTTACTGTTTACAAATGAGAAAGAATTGACTAGACTAGATACTACTCGGTTTGCTACATGATAGTTAACTTTGGGCTCTCTTAGGCTGTGTTTAGTAGGAAGGAAGGAAAAAAGAGGGGAAAGGGAAGGAGGAGGAAAAGGAAAGAAGGAGGGAGAGGATAAAGAGACGTGTGTATCACGTGCGATCGTCATCGACCTTGTGTATAGCAGCGGTGGCGGCGAGGGCGAGCTCGCGAGCTACGAGGGTGAGGGGGGCAAGCTCGCAAACGGCGAGCGGCGAGGGCGAGGACTCGCGAGCGGCAAGGGCTAGGGCGAGCTTGCAAGCGGCGAGTAGCCAGGGAAGGCGACGCGAGCGTGGATAGCTGCTACCGTGCATTTTCCACCCGATTTGGGCAGAACACATTTCGGCGGAAAATACTCTCATTTTCCATCCACCCTTCCATCCATCCATCCTACTAAACAAGGGAAAACCTTATTCTTCCCTACTTTCCATCCGCTCCTTCCTCCTTTCCGCGTATTAAACATAGCCTTAGTGATTTAAATGATGCATTAATAACTATGTTTACTTATAGTCAATGGAAATCAAGCAAAATTTCAAGAATTGAAATGGGGAAGAAAATTCAACAATTAGTGTTAAAGTACTAGTTTTTGCAAAGATGTTATTCTTTGTCTTAAAGCTGCACTTCCAATCATTAAAGTGCTACTAATGAAGAATAGCTATGAGAATTATTTATGAAGAGATGGATCGTACTAATGTTAAAAAAGGTAATATTATTATTCTTATATAGTTATAACTTTCACATTTAACATTAAAAATATTTTTATATTTTTTATGTTGTCATTCAGACATGCCGATTTGGCAAATCATTAATGAGAGATGAAATATATAACTCCATAGGCCATTGCATGCTATAGGCTACTGTTTAAATCCTCAATTTCATTATGTCCATACTTTTAAGACTGATGTTGAAGTCAAAAGATGATTGTATAATTGTTTAATAAAATTGGTTCTTGATCCTAAAGATAAAACAAAAATTGATATGCAACTTGAAGATTTTAAGGATGCGAAGGGTTTGTTTGGCATTGATCATGCAATCATGACAAGAGATAAAAAACCTCTAGCTAAATAGTGGGAGATTCTTATGGAGATAGACTGTCCTGAGCTAAAGAGATTTGTTATACACATACTAAATTTAACATGGTTCTGAAGGGTATGAAAGGAAGTGGGAGTATATTTGAAGAAGTTAGTATGCATTTAATTTTTTATATATTGAATCATTAAATATTATTTACCAAATTTAACTTACTCTTACTTTTAAAATTTTTATGTCCCTTCAAAAAAATCATTTACAGCAAAAGAAAATGAATGATTTGAATTTTGTAAAACACAATTTGAAATTATGGGGCGAACAAGTTAAGAGAACTCTAGAGGATATTGCTTTTGAAAAATTATCGCAAATGAGGAATGGATAATTAATAAGCAAATGGATAGTTCAAATGAAGTAAGTTACTCAAAGAAAGAATGGCTAGGTGCTCTTGATATGGACAAAGAGAGTGAAGATGAAGAGATCAAAGGAATGAGGAGACCTAGTGATGCACATCTCGTAGAAGATATTAATGATCTCGATGAAGATGAAGATGAAGAAAAAAGTAATGAGGATGAAAAAGATGAGAATTTTGATGATGAATTAACTGAAAATTTATTTTAGAATTATTCTTTGGAGTTTTGCCAATTGGATATATGGATTTTGGACTTATACTTGAATTGCTGAATCATTTGAAATTTGATATTTGGACTTGTATGTTATAATTTGAGAGTTGTGCTTTAATCTATTATTGACTTATTGTAAACTTATAATAGTTGGTTGTGAGTTGTAACTTTTAATTTTTGAGTCTTATACTCTAAAGAGTTATGACTTTATAGAATATGATCTTGTAAGTTGTAATATTTCATTCTTAACAATGCATGTTTAGCAAGTCAGTATACAAGCATGTTAGTCTTATGTACATGCTTTCAAGAAGAAAGATTCTTAATTAATAGAAGACTTTTGATGTCAAAAATAAGATTATCTAACCCTCAAGAAGGGTCTTCCTCATTTACAATCATACTTACTAATGGATAGATAATGTTATTTATTATTAATTATTTTTGTCATAATATTACTCTTAAATATATTAATATATAATTATATTTTCCAAAAAAATATTTTTTTATTCTTTCAATAGGATCTCACGATCCTATGTTCGGATCCTACGAAGCCTCCAATGACTAAAGAGGCAAGAGGCAAGATGCCAAAGTGCTATTGCTCGAGACTTAATCTTGTTACACTACATAGATACAAATTACTTCATCTATTAGTTTCTCCCTTTGCATGATTCCTTAATGGAGAATAATTTTTTTATTTTTGTTGCACTGCTTGATTACCGCTATTCAATAGTGGTATCATAGTCAACTTGCGAAAACCCTACTCTGTTCTAGTTGAATGGCATACTTTCTTTGTGATACAACTATGTTACTACTTGCACAAATGATACAAATACCTAGTATGTGTTAATTTATTAATGTATAATCAACTCTATTAATGTGTTTTTGATAAGATCATAGTACCATACAGATTTGGCATATTTTGAACCATCTCTTTATGGAAATCTTTTGTGGTTTCTGCCTTACAAAACTTAATGTGCAAACTAAAGCAATTGTTTCAGTTTGAAATTGTTCCAAATCCAAAATAATTCAGCCAAAAGTAGGCATATTGCTTCAAGGTTTTGTGAGGCAATATCGTTTGTGCCTACCTTTCGCACAAATGGCACTACCCCCTTGATCCCTACTAATTGATTTAAATTCTTATTAGAATGCATTAATTAACTAGTTTTCAATGCTAGCACTAGAGAGAGGTATAGAAGAGGCTCACGTGGATACCATAAAGGCAAGACACCATAGTGCTTTTTTGCATAAGATTCGATATTGTCAGACTAAAAAAGTAATATTTCTCTTGTAAATTAAGTTTCCCCTTTGCATGGATCTTGGTGGAGAATGATTTTTTTTTTTATTTCTATTGCATTGTTTGATTACCATTCTTCAACACTGCATATATCCAGCCCACCATCTCTAGTTCATCAAAGTTCCCTTTACTATTGATCCACATCAACAACCACCAAGCAACTTACTAAAGTAATAGTATTTACTCACATCTATAGGAGGGGCCAATCGCCATACTCATCCATAGTTGTCGTTGGATCCTAGATCATCCCACCGCCTGCTATCACTCAACATATATCTAGCAACTATAACTACGCATTCAAACGCCAACTGCTTGAAGATACACCTCTTCAAACCTATGTCGTCATCTTGGAACCCTTTAAGCAAATGTGAGGCTATATAAAAAGGGGGCATATGTTCATGTACTCATAACCACATTACCCAAAAAGGGGAAAAAAGGCTAATGTATAGTGAACGAGAAACAATAAAAGGAAACAGGAAAAAAAGAAAAAAAAATTTAGAAATGTCAAACTTACCAAAAAAGAGAAACAAAAAACAAAATATAGAATTTTTCTTTCCGTAGCACAATTCTTTAGGTGTATTCAACCATTTAAAGTTGAATTCTTGTCTGCATTACAGAATAATGTAATGCAATTTTTAGAATTTAAATTTATGGTACTTATTTACTTATTTTATAGTTTACCAAAACAAGGATTAGTAAGGTAGTTAATTAGGTTATGTGCTAGTGATAGGTTTATTGTGGAGTCATTACATTTTATAAAAGCCTAATTAATGGGCTTAATTCTATTGAAGTGTGGATAATATAATGAATTGTTGATTGGGTTATTGCTCCTCCTCTCTCCCTCTTTCTATCCCTCCTAAATGCAGGGTCTCCAATCCTTTCCTACCTCTTCTTTCTCTGTCCATCTTGACCTCCCTATGTCGCTCGCTGACATCATTCTTCTTTGCCTCTTTTATCTCTCTCTCCCTTTTTTCTCTTGCTCATCTCCTCTCCATTTCCTCTATTCTCTTCATCTGTCCAGTATCAATTCATAGCATATATGATAATTAAGTGATTAAAGAATAAGTAAGATCATGAAAACCCAGATGCATCATAGATCCAACCGCAAAATTTTAGAACATATCTTGAATTGCTATTGCAAGCATGCACAAGCTAGAGCAAGCAATGTAGCAACATTAGCTAGATTAGAAGGAAAATAAATAATGAAAAGTAACAGTAGAAACAGTACAGAAACCAAAAAAGTGATCTGAGAGAACAACCTGACAATGTTGCTATGCTGCATTTCCTTCAGGAGCGAAATCTCTCTGATGGCAGTGCTAGGAACTCCCTCGTCCTCATTTTCCAGCCGGATCTTCTTCAGAGCTATCGTTTCATTGGTGAGGCGATCCCGAGCCTTGTAGACCACACCGTAGGTACCCTCCCCAATCTTCTCCACCTTCTCATACTGCAACCAAAATTCCTCATTTCACCACAAGAAAAAAAAAAGGCATCAAAAATCTTCATTTACAAGCAGCACTCACCTGGTCCATCTCGATCCCCGATCAAGGCGGCGCTCCCTCGTGAACAGGAATCAGAAGAAAACCAAAGACCTAGCAGTAAAGACAAAAGAAAAAAAAGCAAGTTTATTGACTTGAGAGCGACTTAACCGTATCCAACAGTAAAAGGAACCCAATCATCAGAACGACAAGTAAACCAATCCTCCTGTTACAAATCACGCAGATTGGTAAAAAAAAGGGATCGCGTTCCCCAGCAAAACCATCATTCCAAAAGTAGAAGTATAACCAAATAAAATCGCAGAAAAATAGCAAATATTCCCCCAAAAAAATCAAACGAGCAGAAGTACCGATCAGGATGGATGATCGGGCAAGTGCACTAGGATTCTCAATCAACAAATCGATGGCAAAGAGAGCGGGAGAGTCAAGAATGGAGGGTTTGAGAGAAAAAGGGGGCGCGGGAGAGGGAGACGGAGAAAGCTCGTCTCGTCTCGTCTCGACTCCCTTTGTTTTTCGCAGTGGTCGCTGCTGCTCTTGTTAAAGAAAAAAACCTCGACTGGTGTTGGGTGGGGCGGAGATTCGGTGCACGCAGCGAGAGAGGCAACAGGTGCCGAGTTCGAAGTGGGCCCCGCGTCTTGGCGCGCAGAAGTAAACACGTGTGCTATTTGTCTGGGTGGTCTCCGTTAGGCGCCTTATCAAGATACCGCTCGACTTACCTAACAATCAACCGTCCACACAGTTGGATGAACTCGTGGAGCTACGCACGCGCGGACGACCGAGTGGGGGCCAAGCTCCAGTGATAAGAAAGGTAAACTATCCGTGTGGGGGCCTCTGGGTTAATCCGGATCGGGCCATATCAAGCGCGGGAAATGCGATTACTGGCCTTTAACTACGGCTTAGTCTAATCTGACCGATGGTTTGACTGAAACGGACCGAGCGGAAGCGGCATTATTGCCTCGAACCAACACGCTGCAACGCACGTGAGTAGATTTTTTTAAAAAATAATTATAACGTCCCGATATTTATGATTTCCACGGGCATGTCGTATTGTAACGGAGCCCCTATTTATTGTCGTCGCAGTAAGAGGGCAACGTAACAGTTGATGTTACGAGACGCAACTTATGAGGATGAACTCACGGAGAACGCGAGGGAAGCACAGATTTATGTCACGAGATGAGCCATCTATTTATATCGGACGTCACGGCGACACGGCCTGTGCCTGCAGCGGCCGTTAATTGAATGAATCGCCACACTCGTGAGCGTTACGGTGCATGGCTCAGTAGATCCAAGTACATGCAACAGGGAGACTACGAGTCGAGTACAAAATTTTGGCGCTGTCTGTGTGGGAGCAATTCCTCATGTGATATTTTGGTGTGGCATTAAAATGGGATATATATTGGGATTTTTTTGGTTTCTTTGATTTCTAATTGAATAAGATGGCAAAAGTAATAATTAAACGATAGAAAGGGTAACAAGGGTAGCAAAATTAGATATAACAATTCCGATAGACAGTCGTAAACAAATCCAAACGTGACTCATATATAATTAGATCAATTTGACATGATTTGAATAATATTTTTATAAATATATTGTATATTAATACAACTTAAGTAATTAGTTACAGTATATTTGATCTATTTAATAATTAAGTCACATTGATCTGACCTAATATGACACTACTTGCTCGCTCACCTACATGTACCTATTATCTCGACTCAACCTATTACCTTACCAGCGACAAGTGGAAACAAATAGGAGATGAGAGAGTGAGACAAATAGCTTGGCATGATTGGGCGAAGTGGTGAGCGGGCGAGCGGCACAGCACAGAAAATAAAATTATGATTTACATTATAGGGTTAGGTTTAAAGTAGCAATTGGGCCAGGTGACCCAACTAGGCTCGATAGTATATTAGCAAGTATAATATATAATAAATATATAAGATTTAACTAGGTTAAACAAGTCAATCTGTTTATGACCCAATTCAATCCGATTCATTTTAGGTCATAAATGAGTTGACTTATTTATGACCCAAATATGATTATAATTAATTTGAACCCATCTTACTTCTTATCATATTAGGTTAGATCAATTTTTACTTAATCTGAACAAAATATCACTAGCAAATTACCCTTGATTGCTTTATATAATGTCAATGTGGTAACATGATCCAAGTGAGTAGTGGCTTAGAGTACCTTTTATATATATATATAATATTAATATTAAATTTTTTGTGTTTCCCTCTCTTTGTTAGGCCCTGACCCTTTCTCTTTGGTGTTAGCCGCAATAATAGTTCAATGAAACAAGAATTTTTTTTCGTGTTTACTAAGGTGCAAAGCCGCGCTATTGCTCGTGCCATGCAGCCAAACAAGGCCCATGTGCTCAAGTAGTTTCACTCGATAAATCCCAAGGACCAATAAGTTTCCATGTAGGTTATGTCTTGTATGCCATTTAAGAATTAAGTCAACTCCTCACGTAGGGTCTATCATGTAAGTTGAGACCCATGTAACTCCTTCAAGGATAACTTTGAGCCCTTAAAGCCAAGGTTAGACTCTTTAGCGCTAACTCTTAAGCTTTGAGTTTAACAAGTCCTTAAGAAGGTTCTTCTATCTTGTAAGCTTTTTGAGGCCAACTCTAAGGCTGTGCTTGGTGGTGTTTTCTAAGAGGCAGATAGTGTCGATGATAAGTCCTGCAAGTACACGCGCTATCAAAATACTAAAATATCGATTCCACATGGACTAATTGTCAAATACCGACTGATCTAAATCTTACTAGCTCGACAATTTCGAAATGAGGGAAGATTTAATGGACTAAGTTAACATGCAGATAAGTATGTAAATGGTGGAGGTTACGCAAGAAGTAACTATATGAAGAGTAAATCAGGATATGAGTTCACCACATTGATATTTTATAATAGAATAATTAATTGTCTATGCTATCCTTCTATCTAGTTTAAGGGCATTCAAACCAAATGTACGGGTTGCCTCATTTCAGCGGTACAACCTAGTATTTGCTTAGAGCAATCTCCTACTTTCATGACTTGCTACTCCAAGACAAACCCAATGCACATAGGATGAATATATAGTTCCCTCCAACAAATCGCCCATACTTTCGTGGTTCGATTTATTGGTTTAATCCAAATAGTTCCAATGTAATGAACAGTCTTTCAGTCCTATTCACAACATCTAGAATCATGCATAACCCTATCAAAGTCACACAAGCAATAAGCATAATTCAGATTAAATAATCCTAGATAGAATTCATTAACAAAGGCATAATCATTCCACACGTAAAACAATCACTGGGTTTCCCCAAATCCTGAAATTGATTTAAGCTACATTATTCATAGTCATCGTACGAATACACATCAAGAAACGTTTACACATTCAAAGTCTTATAAGAATCGTCCAGAAAACAAGATTGAGAACTTCCATAAGCCAAGTAGATCATAAAGATGATGTGCAATAGGTTGGGACGCTTTTCCTCACGAAATCTTCCTCTAGGTGTGCGTTTTTCCCCTCCCTTCCTTGGTTTCTTCCTGTTGGTTTTGTGGCCACCAACCCTAGCGTGTGACTTGCCTCCCCTTTTTTCCCTCCAAAAGTCCCTTTAGAGGGTTTACTGACCATGGGAAAAAATTACCTAGTTGCCCCCTTAATTTCCTCATTTTGGTCCAAGAAATTGAGGCTAAAATAGGGTTTTCGAAATAGCAGATTTGCGATCATAAGAATGATTCTAATCATAACCCGGTCATGATCTTCTTGGTACTACTCCTCCACGCAATACAGTGATACATCACGCCATGATGCTGATCATGAGTCAGTCATGATTATTGCTGGAGATTTCAAGTGTTCTAAAAATCCTTGGATAGACTCTTCTTGATGTCAGGAGATGGTCCTATAACTTTGAAGTTCCAAAGTTTGTCTGCTTTTTGATCGCTTTACCCTGAAATGCCAAAAATACTAAAAGATGTATAGATTCTAAAGAATTAACAAAATTAAGGCCCATAAGGTGCATAAACAATGGAATATGGGGTGGTTTCAATGGTGAAATCACATAGAAAATACTATATAATTGAATGACATCAGCCGGCTACCAGCGGAAGCTAGATTTTTTTTAGCTTTAGAAGAAAGTCATTTATGTATAGCTGTAAAGCTGATCAAAACGTGGTCAAAGTGAAAAGTTAGGTAGAAAGCTCCACCAAACGCAGCTTAAGTCCTTCAGCTAATTTTGCCCTATAAGAAAATTTTACCCTACAAGTCTTAGGCTATGTTTCCTTCGATGGAAACGAGAGCGGAAAGGATAGAAAGGGAAATTTTCCCTTGTTTCTTACAGCGGACAGATTTCTAAGGAGGGAAAATAGTGCTATTTTCCCTAGTTTAGCATCCACGCAAATCGAGCGAAAAATGAGATGAACGCCTCTTGCGACTACTGCACGCTCACCGATGCATGAGACGACGCTACTACTCGCTGACTTCTTCGCCTGCGTCGGAGCAGGCTCCACCTTCTTCGCTCGTATGAGTTGGAAAGCATCATACTTCTCTACCGAGTTCGCTCCCCGCCGAGCTTGCTTGCGTCCCACCTCCCACAACGTCCTGCCTCCTACCTAGCTCCCCGTGTCCCACCTCCTGCAGTATCCCGCCTCCCCGTTGAGCTCCCCTGCCTCTCCCCAAGTTCCCCGGTGTCCCACCTCCCACAGCATCCCGCTGAGCTCATGCCCACTGTTGCTGCCTCCTCGCCGAGCTCGTGCCCGCCGCTACCTCTGCCAAGCTCATGCTTGCGGCTACCTCTGTCGAGCTCGCTGCTCCCACCGTCCCATGATTTCTCTCACCATCAAGTGATATTTGGTTTCTTTCCCTTATTTTTTCCTTTCGTTCAAATTTTTCTTTCCCTCTTTGTTTTCTTCTTTCCATGGAAACATAGCTTTAAAGTCAATAAGTCCTTAAGTTTGTTATATCCAAAAAGTCAATTTGAGAAAAACTCTATGAAGCAGTTTTGTATTATAACCCTTAAGTAGGTTCTAACTCAAAAGACCTTTGAAACTAAGAACTCGTTTGGCTTCACTATATTTAGAGAGAAACTATTTGATAATCATAATTAGAAGCATGAAAAAGTAACTTAGAAGTAAAAGTTTTAGAAGCTAAAAGATGACATTTTTTTATTTTTTTGCCAACTTTTGCTTTTATAAAAGTGGGGCCAAAGAGCCTTAAGTTCTCATGCTAACTTTGCCTCGTAAGCATGAGCCTTAGCGCTAACTAAATCTTGATTGTACCTTAAAAACCAATAAAGTCCATGGGTAAATTTGAAAAAATTTTCTGAGCAACCCCTTGCTCAGGATTCCTGAGCACAGCCTCTTAGGAGTCCAGCACGTGTCTAACTTTGTGAATCTCAAGAAAGCCTACAATAAAAAGCAGCTCAATAAATTATTCCATTAACAGACGTTTATAGCTTCGTGTATAGTAGTGGACACGTTATTTTTTTATTATGATCTTAAGATGCACATTTATTTTTCCATTTCTAGCATATTAAGATGCACGTTATTTTAGCATCACGTTATTTTTAACATCACATTAATTTTTAGTATGATCTCAAAATAAAAATATGAATTTCAATATGATATTTTTAGCATCTTAAGATCGTAAGTGCTTTAAAAATTATGGATAGTGTTCATGATCGTGGACACAGAATCCACGATGATCGTGGACACAGCATCCACGATCATGGATATTAAAAAAATTATGGATAGTGTCCATGATCGTGGACACAGAATCCACGATGATCGTGGACACAGCATCCACGATCATGGATATTAAAAAAATTATAGATATTTATGTAGGCTGCATCTATAATAATGTAGGCTGCATCCACGAAAATTAGCCTGCATTATCGTGAATGCAGCCTATATAAATATTCATTATTTTTTTAATATCCATGATCGTGGATTCTGTGTCCACGATCATTGTGGATGCAACCAAAAAGTACCGTGTTGTATGCATGTACACGGAGCTATTAACGTCCGTTAACTGAGTAATTTATTGAGCTGCTTTTTACTGTAGGCTTTTTTGAGATTCACAAAGTTAGACACGTGTTGGACTCCTAAGAGGCTGTGCTGGTTGCTCAGGAAATTTTTTCCGTAAATTTTGCCTTATAGGCTTTGAGACCAACATACCTACTAAGTCCATAGTTTTTATTTCTTAGTCTTGTTTTCTATTATTGTTATCTATTATCACAACTATAGTGAACTATATTATACTATACTATTAAAATATTAAAATTATTTGGTAAACAGCCTCTTAACTGTTATTAACTGCTCTCATAATTCAAAGATGTTTTGTAAATTTTTTCTTTTGGTGCTGTAAAATATTAAAATGACCAAATTATACATAAATAATATATATATTATTTATTTAAAATTGTATACTTACAATATTTAAAATAATTTATTTATTTATATTAATTTTTTTAATTATTTATTATAATAATATTTTTCTTTATTTTTACATAGCCACTTGCTAACTTACTATTAGTGAAAGTAAATTTGAATGCTTCTTTCAAATAATAAATTTAATTATTTATTTAAAGCAAATTTTGGATTTTAGATTTTAAAATATATAATGTTGTAATTCAATAGTATGTGGTACAAAAGCAACTTATTTATATAATGATAGTTTCTTAAATATTAAAAACTTTAAAGAGTTCTTAGTACTTATTAATAAAAGCATAAAAAATAATAAATTCTAGATTTTTAACTTTTATATTTTTTTTATTTTTTTTATTTTAGACTTTTTTTTTTGGAAGAAATTACGATACAAAAAATATGCTTTAATTATTACTTTATTCTGTTGTGAATTTTTTCTAAGAAAATACGATCATAATTTTAATTACCAAACACTTTTTAATTGTACTTTTAATTGATCCAATCTTTGCACAAGTATAAGATTGCGGAAACCAGTGGAGCCCACGCATCTGAGCCAATAGCCTCGCAAGATAAGGCCATCGCAAGTCTTCAAGCACTCGTCATCGAATTGGTAAGCGGTAAAGCCATATCCCCAACATCTCTGGAGGAGGCCATGGCCGCCTTGAAGCAGCCCTTCCTCGCCTGGAGCTGCAGGAAGGCGTCGAAGAGCATCCAATGCGTACGTTCGCTCACCGCCTTCTCCTGCTCAATGCAGCAACCCTCCACGAACAACATCAAGGTACTCTCATCTCCTTCCTCTTCGCCGCCGCCGTCGCTCCCTGGCCTCGTACCAAAGTTTGAATCAGAGCTCCCGCTCGAGTGCCACAGGTGGTCATCAATGGGGCCACGAAGGAAATAGGGAAGGCCGCAATCGTGGCGGTGACCAGAGCCAGAGGAATGGAGATTGCCGGCGCCGTGGATACTAATCTGATAGGGCACGATGCAGGAAAGGTTATCGCCGCCCCAAATTGCCTGCTTTGATTGTGTGCTTTAATTGGTTGTGTTGCGTTTCATGCGTTGATTTGTTTCAGGTATGTGGCATGGAAGAGCCTTTGGAGATTCCGATCCTCAATGATTTGACCATGATTTCAGGATCCATAGCGCAGGTACTGACTCATTCCCAAGTTACCTACTTTCGCCCCCTTTTAATTTGTCCCTGGAACCCTAACCTTCTTCTTGGCGCTGTCTTTCTTTAATTAGACCAAAGCAACTGGAGTGGTTGTTGATTTCACTGATCCTGCAAGCGTCTATGACAATGTCAAACAGGTATTGATCTACTAATTGCATGCTTCATGTGAACATGAGGTTCAACGTTATGCCTGCTCGCTCCAGGCAGCAGCCTTTGGCTTGAGGAGCATTGTTTATGTTCCAAAGCTTGAACTGGAAACAGTAACTGCACTCTCGGTATTCTGTGACAAGGCTAGTATGGTGAGCAACTTATGCAAGATTTATATTTTATGCAGCATTTCATCAATTAATTTCTCTTTTTTTCAGAATTATTAAGTAAGCAAACTCATCTCTCTTGTGTTGCAAGGGTTGTCTTGTGGCTCCAACTCTGTCAATAGGCTCTGTGCTGCTCCAACAAGCTGCAATCCAAGCTTCCTTTCATTACAACAATGTGGAGATTGTTGAATCCAGACCGGACCCTACAGTAAGTAACTTCGCTTCAGTATTTTTTTTTCCATGCAATGAAGTTGACCAATATGAATCAATTTATCAAGAAAAAAAAAAGAACACTTGTTCAGCTTATCAATGGCATACATGCTGCTTGATGTTGTCACAGGAGCTTCCATCCGAAGAAGCAAAGCAAATTGCTAACAATCTCACAGATCTTGGACAAATATACAATCGCCAGGACATCTCTACGGGCATTCCAGTAAGCACCAGCAAGCTCTACCTCACGAATCAATGAGCTATAGGAATCAATGAACAAGACGATATTTTCTTTTTCTTCTTTTGAGGCAAGGGGCCAGGTGCTGGGTGAAGATGGGGTCAGAGTCCACAGCATGGTCCTACCAGGACTTCCTTCAAGCACCACGGTGCACTTCTCAGGCCCTGGGGAGGTAAGCTTCTAAATATGTAAGTTCACGTATCAATGGAAGCAATGGAAGGAATTGAAATGGTTGTGCAGGTTTACTCTGTCAGACATGACACCACAAGTGTTGAGTGCCTAATGCCGGGGCTTATCTTGGCCATTAGAAAGGTGGTTCGCTTACAGGTATTCAGCACAACATCAATTTGTGTAAGGAGTTGATTGATGCATCAAAACAACTAAGTATTAAGGGTGGCTGTTGTTGTTGTAGAATCTGATCTATGGCCTGGAGAAGTTCTTGTAGCAAAGTGATGTCGATAAAGCCACAGAAGCAAGAAGAGCTGATACCAAAAGGATCTTGTCAACTGCTCAAATTGAAAGTCAACGGCGAGGCATACTGCACTGTTTTTTGCTCTGAAATTGAGGTAGGCTTTCTTCCCTCTTCATACATAAATTATATCTTGTGTATGTTTTGTAAATCTCCTAATCTTTATAAAAAATTATTTATGGGCACCTCATGAAATGTATTTTTATGCTCTTAAATTTTGTCATTGTTTAATTTAGTAAATACTGAGAATTTTTGTATGAATTAACGATGATGAATATTTATTCCTGATGCGGAAGTATTTAAAATTTTAAATATAAATTGTATGAAAATCAAGGATCAATGTTGGGTAACCAAAAAAGAAATATAGATTAAAAGGGATTTGAGGCCTTGTTGGATCTCTTTGTAAGATATCGAGTATTTTGGCCTCTCCAAGCATTGTGCTCGCTGACCTAGCTTGTCAAGAACAGGGTTTGGGTGTAGTCAATTGGACTGTCAAGTTTTAGCTTGATTTGAACTCAAACTCAGTTATTAATGCAAATTTAAGATATTGTGCATGCTCCTATGCAAGTGCAGATTTAGCCCAAGTGCATGTGCGATTCATGCTAGCGCATGGTGCAGATTGGGTTGAGCCTTCTATGGATTAGATCAAGCTAAATATATAATACAAACCAAGCAAGTGCAGAAGCAGAATGTTTATGTTAGGAAGTTACTGGTATCATGCCAAATCATACTCACACTTAAGTAGTAATCTAGGCCATGGCCCAAGACCATACGTTTGGGTCTACAATATGTTTGATTTGAGCTTTTAGGGCACTTTTGTTAAGTTTAGCCTAATGTTTAGCTGGTTTCTAAACCAGTAAGCCTAGAGACTATAGTTGATTTTTAACGAGGAGAATTTCGTGGCTATGATTTTTTTAAGATGTGGACAAATATATTTACTTTAAATAATTTGTATTAATAAAAATATATTTTATTCTATAATCAATTTTTAGTTCGTCGGCATAATCACATCATTCGTTGTCAGGTTAATAATTTATTATTATTAAATCAGCTAATCAATAATATGATTCACACTATTTTTTATTAAAACTCGTGCATATTCTAATTTATAATCAACTTAATAAAATATATTGTGGGGCATGAGTTTCCTTCCATAAACATATTGGTTGCTGTGTTTTTGAAAGTCATACAAATACTTCGAGTTCATAAGATTTATTAAATATAAAATATAGAAATAAGAATTTCTATATAATAACATGAAGTAGATTAATCAATTTAAATAATGTTATTAAATAAATTAACTAGTATGTTAGTATGATATTTTTATAGTGGAAATTCATTACAATTTTTATTAATTTCAAAAAGTGGTCCATAATTAGTGGTCATGGTTATAAAAGAATTATCTTGCTTTATCAATATGTAAGCTTGTGGCTTGTATTTATAATATGATTATATATAAAATAATTATAAATCAAAAACTAATTAATTAATTATAAATTAATAAAATTACAAATAAAAAGTTTATTTCTCTCCCTCATGTTTCCATTTATGTACCCTTTCATTTGAACTTAGCTTATATAAATACTACAATATAGATATTATGATAAATAAATATGTGTGAATGGCAAATACAAAAATGTGTATAAATGTGAAAGTGAAGATTTGTGTAATGTTACCCTTGACCAATACCAACGCATGACCGTTATGAGATATTGACTATGATAGATGATAGTCAATAAGTGTGCACATATATGACTGTTACCATTTTGTGATATAGATAATAGCTTACTAGACATGATAGTGTGAGAATTGATGTAGTTGTGCCCAAAAAAAATTAGGAAGACAACTCCGATAGGGTTTCCCTAAATTCTAATTCACATTAGTAAGATACTTATCATGCATCATTTTATCTATTTTCAAAGTTTTGTTCCAAATTTTTGGAAGACGGTCTCCCAGAAATTCTACTCTAGTTGTACATGTGATGATGACATGTGGAATTGGTCTCCACAGAAAATTTCGAGAGACGGAAAAGAGGCGGAAAAGGAAACAAAATTCCTTCTAACCGTTTCTAAGGGGAAGAAACAAAAACAAAAGTAGCGCAAACAAGCAGCAACACAACAATGGAGAAATTTAGGGATTAGCACAATAAGTTGTGTTGCTGCTTGTTTGCGTAGCCAGTCCAACTCAAGGGGAAGAAACATCTCTGTCAGGTTATGAACATAAACTAAGCAAGCCACAATCACATGAATGCAGCTTTCTTACGAGATGAAACCCCCAACGGAGCTATAACCTTTCGACTATAGAGAACATTTAGTTACCAGAAGAAATATCAAGAAAAGTGAATACGTGTACAGCCAAAACCTAGGTTCCTGTGTCAACGTCTAAGCAAAGCATGAAACAAGGTATCTCAAGCATTCAGCTAATTTACCAGAAGCCGTTCTTGCTGGGTAGTTAACCAACGATACTATGATCCAGAATAGTATGCATATGTATTAGCAGAAAAGTTAAGCAACACAGCATAGTTTTTTATGCTACAAAGCGAATCAGAAGACACGGTCAGATTATATAGACACAAATGAAGGTGAAGAGCCCTGTTGTTTCCGCTGCACCAGTTGAGGGGCAAGGACAAGATGTTTCTCTTGTTACAGAAATGTTTCTCTTGTTCCAGAAAGCAGACTATTCTTCCAGACTACAACCACTGTCTTCATAGCCATCGCCATCGCCATCGCTATCGCCTTCATCATTATCATCATTATCATCATTATCATCGTCATCATCAGAAAAATGAATGGGCCCAGTAGCGTACTTAGTATTACTTGGTTCCATCTGACAGCTCTCAGATGCCTGAGTTTTGAAGCCAGAGAATGCCATGAGGATGACTCTCAACCTTCAACTTCTGCTGAGCTCTCAGACACGGTGCAGCTTCTAGCATCTGGAAAGTACTTCAAAGCCAAGCTGTCCGCAGTCTCAGGAACGTCAAAATCTAATACAGGCGATAATGGCCGACCAATAACTTGAACATGGCACACGCTTCAAAACAGAAAAACAATAGCTATTGTTACTTCAACACTAACCTGATCTAACATAGATCATTTGAATCTAATTAGGAAAAACATATGGCATTTTTTGGAACCCCAAAACCAAGTCAACAATGTTCCTTCAAGCCTCAAAGCATCAATTTTGCAGCATCTCGCATGTTTTGCCACATTTCTTGATATCAGTGTGCAATTTGCTACTACGCATGGTTTGGTGCAGGTAACGACGACAATATGGCCAATGAATATAAAAAACAAAAAAAAAAGGGCAAGATCCTATAGCTTAATAAATCCGAAGAATCATTTATCAATCCAGACTCACCAAATATAATAGAGACCGTCCAATAAACATCTCTGGACCCTACCCAGCAATTCAATCCGCAATATTCCACCAAGACAGAAAACCGGTTTAGGAAGTCTAAAAGATTGCAATACACTTTCCTGCATAACAACAATTTTCATCGAAGTAAGATCTAGTTAAGAAAGTTCCAATTCTGCTTATTATGTTTAGGAACAGCTATAATTTACTCTAAGATAAAAAAATCATAAATATTTACAATTCAATTATCAGATCTCCATGAAGAATATATTACCCACACTTTCTTTTTCTTACAAGAAGAGAATTTATTGATTAACAAAAAAATACAGGACCCCGCTAATCAGAGCTCAGGTAACTGAGTGCAAGTTATCAGTCCAAAAGTGATTGCCAAAAGCCATCCTCCCTGTTTACTAGGGTGGAAAGTGGGGAAAGGATGAATTTAGGGCTTTTCCCTCGTTTACTAGGACAGACAGAAATGGAGGAAGAAAAGTGGGAATGAAACTCACTTAGTTTTCCTTCATTTTCTAATCCCGCCCAAATCGGGCAGAAACTGATCGTGCCTCACCTCTTCCCCCACCGCCGCCATCTCGCCTGTTCGCCGTTGCAGCCTCGCCCGTTTGCTATCACCGCTTCACTCGCTTGCCACCACTCGCTATCCCACTCAACACTGCCGCCTCGCCTGCTCGATGCTCCTCGCTCGCCGCCACCTCCTCTCTTTCGCCACCTCTCCCTGTTCCCTAGACACGCGTTAATCACTTGACCCTAATTCCCTTCTCTCATTTTTTTTCCTTTCCTTTTTTTTCCTTCTCTCTATGTTGCCGTGCAAGTAAACATGGCTTTAGAGATTTTACCCTTAGTTGCTATCGATTATAGACAAGTCTTGGTCCCTATGTACAGTGTTCATGTCTAAAAACTATCAATCAAACAAAACAGTTAATGTTACATTGCTTTTTTTCCCAATCTAATCAGTCTAGGCGACACAGAGACATGAATATGTTATTTTAGTCACTTTCCATGAAGCAATCACTAAAAAGTTCACTAGTTATTTTATCACATTGTCCCTCTTGCCATAACTCCATATGCACGTGGAAAATAAACTGTATTGTTTTTTTTGTGAAAAGTCATCTCAAATTCTCGCATGAAATAATTACAAGAATGATCCTGTTTGTAGAATGTTATGAAAGAAAAAAGTTCTTTTGCCACATATCACAAATAAGAAAATCAAGTTTGTAATATCTCATATCATTAATAACTGCATTTAGACTATGCTTCCATTTATGTTTGAATAATCACAAGTGGCTGAAGAAGTGGTCCTTGCAAACGATGCAGGACTCCAGCAAAGGCTTTGAGGAGTCAACTCTAATGAAGAAAATTACATAACATGTAAAGTGTTAGGCCCAAACTTACCCAGCCCGATTTTGACGAGTCAACTAGGTCAAAATTGGCCCAAATCAAAGCCCAAATTGCGGAACACACGGAGTGGGTGGAAATCCAGCAAGGATCTCATGCGCATGGATACGAGTGGCAGCAGGTCATCTTCCGGCGGCACGCGCTGACAGGTGAAGGAAGTGAGGTCGGCGGTGACCTCGGGCAGGCGTGACAATGCCGCGTGGAGCTTCGGTGGTGGACGAAGCCTCCACGTGGTGGGAGCACAGTGACCGACGCCATCAGTCGACGAGGCACTGTCCTCGTGGGCAAACAGAGTGAGCTTTGCATGGTTCTCGTTCAGTGGGACGTCGGCCGCGTGGCACGTCGTGGCTGGTGGTGTTAAGCGGTAATGCCGAGCTGGCAATGCGACCCCAACAGACGACGAGTCCCAACCGGCGACGACTGCTTGGCGACTCGCAACCAGCGGCTCAAACGGTGAACGTCGATGCGATTGCTCGTTTGGCATCGTGTTTGAATCACTCATCCACGTGGAACCAGGTGGCGACCGAGCTGGCATTGGGAAAACGAGCTCGTCCGAGAAGGGGGGGATTCAGCTTTTGGCTTCTTTCCCTCTCGAGCTTGTGTCTCTTCTCCGCTTGGGCAATTTTCGGTGTTCTTGTGTGCTCCCATCTCTTTCCTTCATCCCTCTCGGTCCGGCAGTCGACGGCGACCCCTGACCACCTCCTCGACGTCCAGTGGTGCGGTTGTGGGCGGTGCGACATTTACGGAGGCTCCTTCGGTCTCGTCTCCTTCCGGCTTGACGTAGCTGCGGCGGAGTCGACGTCTCAACTCCGGCGAGGTATTTTTGTCCTCTCTTGGTGGTTTTCCAGCTTCAGCTTCATTTTCCGATGAGCCTCCTCCTTTCATTTTCGATTTCTAGCGTCTTCCCTCTCGACTGTGAACCTCCTGCATACACTTTTGAATTTCGGCGATGATGTGGTACGACTGTTGACGTTCAATCCTCCTCCTCGTCTGTTGATTCGCATCGTGATTCTGTTCCGCCGTTTCGCTTATGGGTTCCGGCCGTGTTCTTGTGGCCGTGCTGTTCGCTGGTTTTGGTTGTATTTCGTCCACCCATGTGAGGACGTGGCTTTTTTCTATTTTCTGCCTACGTGTAGGGTTCTTGGTTGTTGCTGTCTACGTACATCTTGTTTCTTCCCTACTGTCTGCGTACAATATCCCCGAACCCTGTTTGTTCTATTTTGTTTTACTGCCTGCGAGTAGTGTTGTTTGCCTGATCCTGCTTGCTGTTTTATTTTGCTACCTGGCTGAGGTGAGGCATCCCTCACCTGCCAGTCACGCCTCCGATCAGAATCGCTATTTGAGCTTTCGCACCCCAGTGGGTCTCGTCCCCTATGAGGGATACTCTGTTCGGTTTGGGTCGCGTGTGACCCCTTTCTGCTAATTTCTAGCCTGTTTACTAAAAATTTTTGTTACCCTAATTGTGGGTGTGACAGACTGGTATCAGAGCCCAGTTCGCGTTCCAACTTGTATTTAGGGGTTTTTGTGGTCTCTGTTCGGTTCTGTAAAGAACAGAATAGGCTATTGTAATTTGTAAGCATACAGGAGCTACAAAAATGGTGCAAAACAACAGCGAACGCATCAGCATCCTTGAAGATGTTGTGGGCGACATGGCTGAACTAGGTGACGAGAACCTAGTTGATTTGGTAATGGGGCTCACTGCCTCTAATGTTGCTTTAGCTACTGCCAATGCAGATATGCAAATCCGCGTGAATCGCCAGGCTGCTGAACTGGAGCAGTTCAAGATGGAGGTTATCCTCCTTAAGCGTGCGATGATGCAGTAGCAAACTCAGGCCAATGGTGGCCATGTGACCGCCGTGCGACGGCGTGTTCACGAACCAGCGCCCTTTTCGGGCATACTCTCTACGAAGGAAGTTGTGGGATATGGAGCTGTTCTTCCAGAACGCTCAAGTCCCCGAAGAGGAGCAGACACACGCTTGCATCGTGTATCTCTCCAGAGACGTGAAACTGTGGCGGCGGACTCAGGCCGCACCCAGTTTATTTAGGCAGGATCCAGCCCGGAAGCTCTCCTGAGGAGAGCTCAAAGAGGAGATCAAAAACAAGTTCCTTCCTGAGAACTCTGATTGGGCAGCGTGCGACGCCCTAAAGCGACTCAAGCACACTGGCGCAATACGAGACTATGTCTAGCGGTTTGCGCAAGTAATGCTTGAGATCGATGATGTCGGAAAAGGCCTGACTTTACCACTTCATGGATGGACTCCAAGGGTGGGCCCGGGACGAACTTCGCTGCCAAGAGTTTTAAACCCACAAGGCGGCAATGATAGCTGCTGCAGGCCTTATGGATCGTAAGGAGTCGAGGGACCCGCCCCCTCATCATCACACCGGTGCATCATCCTCGAGGGCGAGGATCCTCTATGCGGCTAAGGGCAAGAAGCCCTTCGTGAGAAAGTGCCGCCCGGCACGAAAGGAGTACAAGTCGATGAAAAATCGACCACCTACCCTGGGGCCAAAGACAACGAGCACCAGCATGACCTGTTACATATGTGGAGGGCCACACATGATGAAGAATTACCCCACGAGGGGCCGCTTAGCTACCCTAGTGGCAGAAGATTCTGTAATGGAGCCCGAGGGACTCTTAACCCTTTTGTACTTGCAACGTCTTCTTCTATTAATGAAAGGTCTACCTTACTTTATGTTGAGTGTCTCTTGAATGCGTATTCTGTAATTGTTATGGTCGATACAGGTGCTTCGTACTTGTTTATAGGGTAAGCGACAGCAGCTAGGATTGGTCTTAAAATGTCCCTTGCCCAGGACCGAGTTAGGTCGGTTAGAGCAGTAAACCCACAGGTCTTAGGGATATCTTACGACGTCGATATTACAGTGGGCAATTGGCGCGGCCGTTGCGACACAAAGATTCTAACGTTAGCTGATTATTAGGCTATCTTTGGACTTAAGCTTCTGAGAAAAGCCAAGATAGGCGTTATGCCACATCTGTATTGAATTCATATTTTCAACAAGAAAGCCCTTGACTTTGTGTCATGCATTGGAAGCACGTCGACGATGAAGGGAAAGAAGAGGGATTCAAGAGGGGTTCCCTTATCGGCCAATGCCTTAGTGGCAAGGTTGCATCACGGTGACACAACCTTAATGGCTATTTGGGCTGATGACTCTTCTTTGAGGGAGAGGTCCCCTCCATAGTGAAGAGTTTATTGGAAGAATACTATGATGTGATGCCTTCGGAGCTTCCTAAACACCTTCCCCCAAAGAGAGAGATCGACCACAAGATTGAGCTTGTGGCAGGATATACTCCTCCCTCTAAGGCTCCATACCGCATGGCTCCGATGGAATTAGCCGAGCTTCGTAAACAATTGGACGAATTGCTAGAAGCAGGGTTTGTTCGGCCTACGGTTTTACCATATGGATCCTCTGTCCTCTTTCAAAAGAAAGAGGACGGCTCGCTTAGGTTCTGTATTGACTACATAGCCTTGAATAAGATAACGGTAAGAGATTGTTATCCTATTCCAATTATCCCTGATCTAATAGATCAACTTGGGAAAACGAAGGTTTTCACAAAGCTAGACCTTAGATCAAGTTATTGGCAGGTTCGTATCACCGAGGGCGACGAAAAAAAAACCGCATGTGTGACACAACACGGGTCATTTGAGTTCCTAGTAATGCCCTTTGGACTCACAAATGCACCCGCTATGTTCTGTCATCTAATGAACCAAGTGTTGGCTCAGTTCTTAGATGAGTTCGTAGTCGTGTATCTAGATGATATCGTCGTCTACTCCTCGAGCGTTGAGAAACACTTGGGCCATCTAAGGCAAGTGTTATAGACTTTGAGGGAAAACCAACTCTATTTGAAGTTGGAGAAATGTTCATTCATGACGGATGAGATAACATTTCTTGGACACGTGGTGGGCCACGGATAAGTGCGCATGGATCAGGCGAAGGTCCAAGCCATTGCGGAATGGCACGCCCCCTCAAACCAAACCAAATTACAGAGTTTGTGTGGTGAACTTCTATCGCAAGTTCATCACCGGCTGTTCAAGGATAGCCACACCCCTCAGTAATCTGCTGAAGAAGAACTCAAAATGAGAGTGGCATAATCGGTGTTAGTTGGCCTTCCAAGAGTTAAAGGACCGCATCACCTTTGAATCGATCCTAAAGTTACCCAACTTCAGTATGCCTTTCGATGTTCACACCGATGCTTCGGACCAAGCTATCGGTGGTGTCTTATTACAGGATGAACATCCTATAGCTTTCGAGAGTCAAAAGCCAAGTGAGACTGAGCAGCAATACTCAAGTCGTGAGAAGGAAATGGTGGCAGTGGTGCATTGCCTCCGGACCTGGAGAGTCTACCTTTATGGGTGTACCTTCGTGGTAAAAACTGACAATGTGGCGAATACCTTTTTCACCACGCAAAAGAAATTGTCGACAAAACAGGCACGTTGGCAGGAATTCTTGGCTGAATTCCAGTTCCACTAGGAACACAAACCGGGTAAGCCAACGTTGTGCCTGACGTGCTCAGTAGGCTTAACGCCCTTGTGTGCTGCACCCTATCTATAGTAAAAGGGGATCTGCTAGACAGAATCAAGGCAGCCACCGCTTTTGATGAGAAGTATCAAAAGCTAATTCAGCAGATTAGGTCGGGCACGATCCGACGTTATTATCTAGGTCTATATGACATTGTCATGGCCAGAGGCGGTAGGCCATTAGTCCCATCGACAGGCGGACTGCGCCGAGAGCTATTGAGGGAGCTCCATGATACACCTTGGGCTGGGCATTCAGGGCAACACATGATATTTTCCTTGTTAGCACGGTCGTGCTATTGGCCTGATATACAGGCAGACATTGATATGTATGTCCGCACTTGTCTTATTTGCCAGCAAGACAAGATCAATTGGAGACTAGAGGCATGGTTGTTACAACCGCTGCCTGTTCCCAAGACGTCCTGGATGAGTGTGTCCATAATTGGTGGATTCCCATAGGTTGACGGGAAGAGCTCAGTGTTGGTAGTGGTTGATCGGTTCTCAAAGTATGGAGTCTTTATCCCAGCCCCTGAGCCCTATACAGCAAGAGTTGCTACAGAGTTATTCTTCCAAAATGTGGTGAAATATTTTAGCATTCCAGTGGATGTCGTGAGCGATAAGAATGCCCAGTTTACTGGACGCTTTTGGACAACGTTGTTAACAAGGTGGGTGCAAGTTAAACTTCTCCACAGCCAATTATCCTTAAACGGATGGGCAAACAGAGCGAGTCAATTCTCTTGTGGAAGATTACCTCCGTCACTCTGTGACAGCTAGTTAGTGAAATTGGGTGAAGTGGATGGACGCGGCACAGTATGCCTATAACTTGCAAAATTCATCCTCCATCGGTCACAGCCCATTTGAGCTAGTGTTAGGGAGTTAACCCCTAACCCCCGTTGATGTGGTGCAAAGGGATTCCGAAGGGAAATGCCCTGCAGTTCAACGGGAAGCTCGGGAACGAATAGACTCACTCCAAGAGACTAGAGATAGCTTAGAGTTGGAAGCACAACGGATGCAAAGGTATGCCAACCGTCGATGTCGAGACGAAGAATTCGCCATCGGCGACGTAGTCTTTCTCCGACTTACCCCGCAAATATGGCGGAAGATCTCGGCAAGGGAGGCTCACCGAGGACTTATCCGCAGATACAACAGTCTGTTTGAGATACTGAGTCGGGTGGGCTCAGTAGCATACCGCTTGAAACTCCCTGAGAGAATGTAGATGCACCCTTCATTCTATATGAGCTTCTTGAGTAAGTTTCACTCGAATCTGAACGATCCTTCTCGGTCACAGTCTTACCGAGCTCCACCGACGGTTAGGACGAAGTTCCACCGGAGGATTGGTAGTATTCTAGATCACTAAGTTTTTGAGCAAAGTAAGAAAAACCGACATAGAGCTTCTTATCCGATGGGAGGGATCCCCCATAGAGGAAGCAACCTGGCATAAGGCTTCCGAACAATGGCAGTTTGAGTGTGAGCTAAGGAGCTACCATGAGTCGCCGAGCCGTCCGCTGCCACTAAGTTTTGTCTCCGGCAGCCCACGACAATCGACGTCAGGCGGCTGGCGATCGACGATGGGCTTGACGCGTGGAACACGCAGAGAGGGTGGAGATCCGGCGAGGATCTCATGCACGTGAATACGAGTGGCAGCTCGTCTTCCGGCGGCACACGCTGACAGGTTAAGGAAGCAAGCTCGGCAGCGACATCGGGCAGGCGTGACAACGCTGAGTGGAGCTTTGGCGGTGGACGAAGCCTCCGCGTGGTGGGAGCACAACGACCGACGCCAACGGTCGACGAGGCACTGTCCTCGGGGCAAACAGAGTGAGCTTCGTGTGGTTCTCGTTGAGTGGGACGCCGACCGCATGGCACGCGGTGGCTGGCAACGTTAGGCGATAACGCCGAGTTGGCAACGCGACACCATCAGACGAACGAGTCCCAACCAGTGACGACCGCGTGGCGACTCACAACGGGTGGCTTGAACGGTGAACGTCGACGAGGTTGCTCATCTGGCACCATGTTCGAATCACTCATTCACGTGGAACGAGGTGGCAAACACGGGTTCGTCCACCTGGCGACCGAGCTGGCATCGGGAAAACAAAGCGACGCCATTTAGGCGACGCTCGTCCGAGAAGGGGGCATTCGGCTTTTGGCTTCTTTCCCTCTCGAGCTCTCGTCTGTTCCGTTTGGGCGATTTTTGGCGTTCCTGTGCACTCCCACCTCTTTACTTCATCCCTCTCGGTCCGGCAGTCGGCAGCGACGCCTGACCACCTCCTCGATGTCCAATGGTGCAATTGTGGATGGTGCAACGTCGACGGAGGCACCTTCGGTCTCGTCTCCTTCCGGCTTGACATTGCTATAGCGAAGTCGATGTCTCGACTCCAGCGAGGTATTTTTGTCTTCTCTTGGTGGTTTTCCAGCTTTAGCTTTGTTTTCCGGCGAGCCTCCTTCCGTTTTCGATTTCCGGCGTCTTCCCTCTCGACTATGAACCTCCTACATACGCTTTCGAATTCCGACGACGACATGGTACGACTGTTGACGTTCAATCCTCCTCGTCGTCTATTGATTCGCATCGTGATTCTGTTCCGCCGTTTCGCTTCTGGGTTCCGGCCGTGTTTGTGTGGTCGTCTTGTTCGCTGGTTTTTGTTGTATTTTGTCCACCTCAGTGTTGTTAAATAGCCGCAATAGCGGCGCTATAGTGCTTTTCCATAGCGGTTTTTGAGCAATCCGCTATGAAACAATATAGCCCCGCTATAGCGGATAAGACCGCATTATTATGTTTTTAAGTTTGAGAAATTAAAATTATGACTTGAATTGAATTAGTACTATATTATCTTTCTTTATATAATTTATTTTATTTTTATGCAGTTTAATTTATTAGGTGTATAATATATATTTCAAACGTTATACTGAAATTTTTATATATATAATATATATTTCAAACGCTATATGACTTCCGCTATTTGCCCGCAACGCAATCCGCTATATCATATTGCGGATTTTTAGTTTTCCGCTATTTTTCGCAATCCGCTATTGGTAACACTGGTCCACCTACGTGTGGACGTGGCTCTTTTCTGTTTCCTGCCTACGTGTAGGGTTCTTCTTGGTTGTTGCTGTCTACATACAGCTTGTTTCTTCCCTACTGTCTACGTACAGTATCCCCGAACCCTATTTGTTCTGTTTTGTTTTACTGCTTGCGAGCAATGTTGTGTACCTAGTTCGTGTTCGATGTTTTATTCTGCTGCCTAGCTGAGGTGAGGCATCCCTCACTTGCCGGTCACGCCTCCAGCCAGAATCGCTGTTTGAGCTTCCGCACCCAGTTGGTGTCGTCTCCTACGTGGGATACTCTATTCGGTTCGGGTCCCGTGTGACCCCTTTCTGCTAGTTTCTAGCCTGTTTACTAAAAATTTTTGTTACCCTAATTGTGGGTGTGACATATAGCATCATTACAAATGTCAACAAAATCAAACAAATTTACTTCTGAAATAAAATTAAAAAAACATGAATGAGTCAAACCAATTTATTATTGTACACCTAATGGCCACGAATTTGCATGATAAGCACCAACCGGGAAATATTATGTGCAAAGCCAAATTGTAAATAGAATCTATTACATAAACCCAAATTTTTTTATCAGGGATGATTAAGTAAAAAATGAATATAAACTACTATTGACCTGCTACACAGTTAATCAGGGATCCAATTATTTGGTATTAATTGCATTAGATTTTGGAAAAAATGGCACTCTAAATTACCTGTGCCATTGGGAACTCAGGAGATGTATATGTCCAGTGGTAGTTTTCATCAAGAGATGATTGATCTGTGCAGGTACTTTGTGATGCTAGTCTGGAATAACCCATCTGAAAACGTACTGATTTGGCAGAGTATATGGGATGTCCACGCTGAAAAAATGCTGCATAAACAGAAAGATAAATAAATACAATCATCAGAAAGAATATCAAAACATTAGAGTACCAGTTGCAAATGTAAACCTCTGAACGGCTTTATCTTTATCTCGTCAACAATACAGAGGTTTGCAACCAGTTTGTATGTTAAACTCTCCGGAACTCCAGGGTCTCTCTGCCCTCCACTGGACCAATAAGAGGGCCTGCCGTCTACTATTTCAGCAGATTCCAATGTATTTTCAATACTTTCACCTGGATCACGATCCGTGCTAGAAGCACTTATTGCGTGATAAATGCAGTTCCTTTCACATTTGGGTGAACCAAGACAATGGCTTAGGTACAAATACACACGGTGTTCTCTCACCATGCTTTCCCATTCAGCAGAAGCACTGGATCCAGCTTCTGTAGTCTTTGAAGAACTACTTACTTCAGCAATGCGAGAAAAACTTGGCACATCAGGAGAAATCCTTAAGCATAAGCTTTTGCTGAAACCATTTATGACAACTGCAGTATATGTTGAACAGCGTAATCAGAGTCCTAGAAGTGCACATATACAACATGCAGCAGTTTAACATGAAGGTTACTGCCATACGATGCAACCTTCTAGAAACTCAACATATGGAAAGATAAAAACAATAACAATAAAGAGATACTTATAAATATAACACCTTCATCCTGAGATGCAAATGCCAAACAAATTAATTGAAGTAAAAAAGAAAAATCAGGATGTGTAGCGCTTTGAGGATTATGCTACAAAACGTGCCTTCAATGTAAATGGAAGCGTTTGCAGCATAATAGTAAGGAAAACATACTTTATGGTGCCACACGTCCCCTGTCAAAATTCATTCCGCTACACTAAATCTATTACAAAACTATTATTTGGACGTCCAATTTACACAAAATAGTCTTCTCTCTCGTGATTGCTGCTCAGTGTTTCATAAAAGTAAACCAGACAAATAAAATTAAAATCATTCTCATAGTTTAACTCTCAAAGTCTACATCTCAAGTAAAATTAAATACTTTCGTATCTTAATTTTATAGATTTTACCTAAGGGGCTCTAACAATCAAAATTACCTCTCGGTCCATATTATCATGTCCGAAACAATGGAATCAATACTCATATGTAAAATAAGCATCATAAATTAGGGTTCTAGGACTTAGCTACTCTCGTAGTCTAGGTTTCTAGATCTAATCTAAGGATTCCAGATTTATAAATCACCTCTTGGTCCATATTACAAACCCTAAAACATGCAAATAATAATTTCAAAGTAAATAAATCATAGAGGCAAAATTATCATTCAAAGAATCACAAATAGGTTAAAAATCATCTAGTCATTACAAAATTAAAAAGGAATTACTCCCTAAGTCCCAAAGAGAATTTTATACTACCATGGAGTCGAAAACACAACAAAAATTCATCTTAAATAATCAGAATTCGATAGAGGAAGAATAAGAAAAGTTACTGATTTCACAGGGGTGTGAAAATTTTCACAGCCCCATGAATTTTTTCGTGTTGCTACAGTACTGCTACAGTACCCGCTGCTACAATATTTCGCGATTTTCCTCCCGGCTAAGATTTTGTTTCACTGCTTTCTCGTCCGATCGAACTCCTTTCGATCTAAAATTTCTGGTGTGTCTTCTCCTCCTCCAGTCCTGAACCTCTATGCCTCTCGATGAGAGACTGAAACCTAGCAGCGCCTCCATCGATTTTTGATGATAACGGACGATTCTGGGCTTGAAATCTTCTCCTCCTCTTATAAATCACTCCCCTTTTTTTCGATTTTAAAATCGTGTTCTAAATCTCCCAAATTTGGCTTCGCAATTCTCAGCGGCACAAGACTCGAGCAACGCGGTTGTTTAAGAATCACGGCGGCACAGCTTCATCTCGATGTCAGGAACACATTCGTGCACTCGGTTCAAAATCTATCAAAACCTTGGTTATTTTCCCTGAAATATGACAAAAACAAAAAGAGACGTAGATCCGAAATAATTGACCAAATAAATTTAAAAATAAGTAAAAAAGCATAAATATGACTCAAAAATAATATACAATTAATATAAAATTTACTATGAATTTTTGAGTCATCACTTCATCAATAACATTAAAAATTAATGTTTACATATGATCATATTGGACCCTTAGAAACAAAAACCTTTCCCAATAGAATGAACAGGACTTAGATTGTCACAAAATGACTCTTTAAATTTGAAGGTAAAGAAACATAATAGAAATCATCCAAATCAAGATCAACAAATACAATCCAAGTGTTCCAGAAGTTCACTGACTCATTAACTTAATAAGTTTGAAACAACATAACCCAATTTAAAATCTTAAACCTAGATTAATTATAGTAAATTCATTAAGCTTTATATACTATAGCATTGTTTTTCCCACTTTCCCCATGGGAGGAGCATCACAATCTCCCCCTCTTAAGAATTGACATTAAGCCCAAATCATAACATATGTTGAGAATTATCCTTTAGTCGATAGCTTGTAAAGTTAGCCTTATAGCGGCCACCATGCTCAATAGCCCTTTCCTATTGACCTCTTGCTATATTTAGAACTAAGTTTGCTCGGACACCATTTGTTATGATGACCCACTTAATAAGCAATCTGACCAATTAGTATGGAGAGCCAAATGACAACATAACCAATTTAAAATGTTTAAATCCAAATTAATGGCAGTAAGTTCAATAAATCTTATATACTATAACATCTCTCCTCTCACTTTTGATGGAGACAGGAGCTTCGACCAAAGGAGGTACAAATGGAGCTTAAGTTTACCCTAAGCACCTAAAGTTCCATTTACCTTACATTGCATAGCTCGCATTTTAGATTAGGTAATTTTTTCTAAATTCACCATGCATCTCATCTTTTTGTAAACATTATTAACGTAATCATGCATCATGAAAGTATAGGACATATTTGCATCACATTTTGGTAAGCTCAAGCTAGTCAAGTTCAAGGAGAATTCAAGTTCAAGTAATTTTTGCTCAAGTCAAGTCCAAGCATCCTCCACAAGTCAACAACAAATGCGAAGCAATAATCAAATCGATTAATATCAAGATCCTTAATGCTCTTGGAGTCAACCAAATTAGCCATGGTGCATGGATGTTCCAGCCAAAGAGGAGGTCCAAATTCAGCACATGAGAGAGCTTGAAGCCCAGCCCAAAGAAGAAGCCTAGTGCAGCTTCAAGAATCCAAAAAAAGAAAGAGGGACATTTCAGCTTGTCAAGCGCCGAGCTCAAAGGAGAAATTTCAGCTAGCTTTTCCAGCTTTTTCAGCCATCAAACAAATGAAAAAAGCTGATATTGAGAAGCAAGGAAATAGGAATGAAGCCTACTCAATGAGGAAGTAGACGTTGGGACAAATCTGCCTTGACTATTGAAGCTAACAGCTAGAAAACTTGAGGGATTTTTGCCTACAAGATGTAACTCACCCTTGTGGTTTGAGATTAGTTTTGATGATTGAATGGAAATAGCTTTGTTTCATCTTTTTAAGATGTTTCCTCTTATCCTCCTCCAGCGCTTGTGTTGCCAGCTTGCGCTTCACCTTCTCGATCATCACGTTCATCCTCTTCCATTGAAGCTCCACCCCTTCTCTTCTCAAGCATCATCATCCACTCTTCTAGCTTCAGCACCTAGCTCCCTAGCTCCGTCGCAGCTCTAAATCGAATTCAACTCTATCGCCCACAAGCTACGCCCGAACCACTCCATGTTTCCTGCCGAGTCCAGTTCAAGGCTCTCTCTTTGTCTTCACGCTGACAGATGATCCAACCAATGGATCGTCTTCAAACTCCAGCCACCCCTCCTCCATCCGATGGCCGGATCGCCGAAATCGGCTAGACTTTTTTGGGAAGCCCCAGTTTCCACCCCATCTCCTTGTTCAGCGTCAATCTCCTCCGGCTGGCCACCTTTCATCCCCAAATTCTGGCCACGAACTCGCCATGAGTAGGGTGGTCTCCAACCAGTGTTATCAACAGCGTATTGCGGGAAATAGCGGAAAGCTAAAAATCCGCAACATGATACAGCGGATTGCGTTGCGGGCAAATAGCGGAAGTCACATAACGTTTAAAATATATATTATACACATAAAAAATTAAGTATAACGTTTGAAATATATGTTATATACCTAATAAATTAAGCTGCATAAAAATAAAATAAATTATATAAAGAAAGATCACATAGTACCAATTCAATTCAAGTCATAATTTTAATTTCTAAAATTTTAAAATATTATAATGTGGTCTTATCCGCTATAGCAGTGCTATAGCGTTTCATAGCGGATTGCTCAAAAACCGCTATGGAAAAACGCTATAGTGCCGCAATTGCGGCAAACGAATAGCGACGACCCTTGCTATGTCCGCACACCTCCCCTATTTCCACAGGACTCGTGACGGGGCTGACGTTCCCTGCGCTTAGCGTATGGGTGGTGGTTGACATCCACATGAACCTCTCTGGCCAGTGACCCCTGTTGTCCTCTTCCCCATCTGCAAGGCATCGCCAATCGCCGACGCCCACAGACAGAGGCCAAAGCTAGTAGCTCACATTGCCTCACAGTGGCAGTAGCCCTCATGTTCAATCCCCTATTTCGCCTGCTATCGTTGCTCACACACCGTGAAGGGATTCATGATGCCTCCGAATCCTCTTCCTCATCCCCTCCATTAGCCACGAAGCTTCCCCACCCTGCCACTCTTCTTCAGCTCCAGTCAATGTCAAAGACCCTGCCCTCCATTTGCAACATTCCAGCCGAGCCTCTAGACTCCTCTTGCTTCAGCTTTCATAGTTTGCTTGTATTTCTTGTTGGGATCCCCTACCTTCATTTGTATTTCACTATAGGTGTGAAGATACAAGGAGTTTCCATGGAGCCATCGTATGCGGAGCGCAACCCTTCAAACGCACCTCTCTATCTTTAAAATAGGATTAAGCTTAGATTTTTTTTTACATACTTTGTTAACAAGGGAATTTTGGAGGCTTAACTTCCCCCCTTGATTTGCTTGGACTGTAATGGATTTTTGACACTTAATAATTTTACCCAAGTATGTTTGGGATTTTGGAAATCTATGTAAGCTCAAAGGGCCTTACTTGCCTGCATATCAACCAATGGATTGGTGAAGACCGAAATAGTCAGTCTTTCTATTCTCAAGGGCCGCAAGGTGAGCTTAATTTTGGTAGTTAGCCATTTATCTATCCTAGTTGTAGTTTAGTTTCATTTTAATTTATTTGCATTCTTAGTTTTGATTTTTATTAAAAATAAAAAAAATATATTTTTGAAAACCTGCTTATTTACATTGCTTAGTACCCCTCCTGCATTAGATGGTATCAAAGCATGCTAGTACCCCCCTCATGCATCAACTTTCCATGTGAAACTAAACTAGGGCATCACACCAAACCTAAAAATGATCAAAACTAAAACTTGAAATAGGATAGGCATATCTATTCTCTCCCAGTTAAAGGATCTGTGCAATCTTCATTTTCTCCTCCCTCTTTTCTCTCTTCCAATATCCAACCTCTCATTGCTCTAAACATCATTACCTCCACCTCCTGTGACCATAGCTAGGATAAGCCTTTTTGCATCCCGTAGTTTGCCTATGAAACAAGCATGTACAAATAGGCAACATTTAATCTAAATCAAGTTGTCCAATTTTACATTTTTCATGGCATTCTCTTGAATTGTAAAACCAACCATTCTAAAACAAACATTGTGTGCTAATTGAGATATAACTTTTACAAAAGAAAAAAACATCTATAAAGAATTCTGCAGAAGCAATTGTGTGAATCCTACAAATTGAAATAATTAACAAAAACCTCAAGAATAATGGTATTAGGAAAATTAAACAAGAAAAAGTAGTAATTAAGGTCGTGTCCTATGCTAAGTATGCATAGGTTTCACTACAACATCTTACAAGATGGCATTAACTTTTTAATTAGTGAAATCACAGAATGCCCCCTTTGAGAAGTTTGTGGCTGGGTTTTACTCCCTCATTTTAGCCTTGAATCTATGAATCCAAGAAAATGAAGGATGATTGCAATTCACGCGATTTAGCCCACAATGTAGGGCTACTTCTAAATTGATTATAATCTACCCAAATTAGAAAACCAAACAATATAGGAGAAATATTACTGATTCATCGCGTATCCACGATCCACTCACGGCAGAGGGCATGGCAACTCACCGAATTTGCGCCACGACCTGGACACGGAGCTGATGCGTGCAAGATCAGCCGGATCGTCGAAGAGCTTGAGCACAGCGATGGAGGCGTCCGGCCCCAGCCATTCTATGAAATCCCAGCAGGTCTCCATCCAAGGAAACGACCTGCGCATTGCGACTCCGCACAGCCGAACAAAAAATGGTGGACAAAAAAGAGGGTAGGCAGGATTCTACCGTGAGATCCACGCGGCGCAGATGCAAGTAAGAGGAGGCGCGCGAGCAAAAGCAGCTGGGAGGAAAGCGAAACCCTAGAGAGCCAAAGAAGCGCGCGATGAAACTGAGGGTGGAGAGGAGCGGAAGAGGAGGGAGAGGAAAAAATGGCCTGGGTACCAGTAGAGTTTTTAAGTCTACTGGGTACCCTAATCGTCGTTTAATTCACATTAACACGGATTTCAAAGCAAATTTTCTTGGTAGCGGGCCACGGCTTTGTTACTGGTGCTAGCGTAACTCAGGTTCAAATTTTTAATGTTATATTTTCGTTTCCCCCCAAAACCACATGTTAAAATTATTTTTGGACTCGTGACTAAGCTCGCTGTAACTTCTCTAGCAATTCGTGTTTCCGATGCTCTCTGGCATTTTTGTGCCTCATGCTTGTGAAACTCTTTAAACTTCTACATTGTTGTGTATCATATCTGTCGTCTCCGGCGAGTTTTCTATACCACTTTTGGCTTTCGTCTCTGGTCACTTTCGTCTCCGGCTAACTCCCAAGCAATATGTAAAGATTTTTCGTTGATACATATACATTTATTCTTGATGCATATAGACAAGTATTGTTGATGTATAGTTTACATTTTCGTTGATCGACCTTACAAATTTTCATTGATACACATAGACATTCTTCGTTGATATATAGTTTAAAATTTCGTTAATGGACCTTACAAATGATTGTTGATACACCAAATGTGTTTATACACCAAATGCGTTTATACAAAGAAATTATCATTGATACACATAGAAATTAGCGTTGATACACTGAGTTTACTTTGCGTTGATATACTGGGATTATTTTGTGTTGATGCACAGAAAAAATATTCATTGATACACAATTTCTTTGTTAATACTAAGTGATACACATAGAAATTACCTAGATACAAATAAATTTAACTTGAGAGAAATTAAATTATTTTTTAGTCATAGAAATTTTGGGTTGATACACATAGAAATTAGCATTGATACACTGAGGTTTCTTAGTGTTGATACACTGGGTTTATTTTGCGTTGATGCACAGGAAAAATATTCACTGATACACAATTTCTTTATTGATACTAAGTGATGCACATAGAAATTACCTAGATACAATTAAATTTTACTTGATAGAAATTAAATTATCATTGAGACACAGACATTTTGGTTTGATACACATAGAAATTAGCATTGATACACTGAGGTTTCTTAGCGTTGATACACTGGGTTTATTTTGTGTTGATGCACAAAAAAAATATTCACTGATACACAATTTCATTGTTGATACTAAGTGATACACATAGAAATTACCTAGATATAATTAAATTTTACTTAATAGAGATTAAATTATCATTGAGTCACAAAAATTGTAGGTTGATACACATAGAAACTAGCGTTGATACACATAAATATTATTCATTGACACCCAATTTTTTTATTGATACATATAGAAATTACCTAGATACAATTAAATTTCACTTCATAGAGATTAAATTATCATTGAGTCACAAAAATTTTGAGTTGATACATATAGAAATTATCGTTGATACACTGAGTTTACTTTGCGTTGGTATACAATTTTTCATCATTGACATACATTTGTATAATTGTATAATGGGGTCAAATGATAAATCTTTTGAGCAAGACGATACATGTGCTTCCACAAGAGTTGGGGAACCTGAATCTTCATCTATTCTTTCAATTGTTGGTATGGTCTTTAATAGTGAAGATGCAGCATATGATTTTTATAATGAGTGTAAGGGTCCCCTTCAAGGGGGAGCGAAACCCTAGATAGGCGCATAACAAAAATTTTGAGCGGAAGCAAGGGTTTCTCATGATCTTTTTGCATGTCATATGATCAACTTTCATGAACTAGTATAGATCAGAAAAGATTCATACCATGGCCATCGCTTTGATGGAGCTTTGGAAGAAGATCGCAAAAGAGCTTTCCTCCGAAGGTACCGCACACAAGAAGATAGATGGCGCCTCCTTGTTGATCCTTGTGCTAGCAAAGATCTTCAAGTCTCCTTGTCGAATGGAAGGGAAGAGGAGATGTTTTCTTGGCCGAGAGCTCCTTGTCGTCAACCCCTTCGATCACACGAGAGTGTATGCGTCAAGAGAAATGGGCGACCAATTTTTAGCGAAGAGAAGTGAACGTGAGGCGTTGAGAGGCTATTTTGGAAACCGCCACTTCCAAAAATAGCAAGCCTTCACTTCATGCGTTGATGCGTTCACCCAAGTGAACCGAACGCACATTCTTCTCCCCTTTGATCCATGCGCTCACGTATGAGCCGGTTCATATTGGTTTGGTTCAAAAACCAATCAAGCCAAGCCTTTAGTCCAGATCAAATTAAACCCTAAGGTTCCAGATCTGACCGTTCATCTCTTAATGTTCCTGATCTCACCGATCTAGAATCATCTCTCTCGATCGAAGCTTACCGATCTCAAGTCCTAATCAATCAAACATGATCAGACCAGATCTCACTTACAATCAGAGTTTAAATCCCTTTAAACTGAACCAAAACAATTCAATCCACACGATCTGACATGAGTAAGCCATATCATCAAATTGTGCGACCCTAAGGGTTTCCTTTAAATGTCGGTAACGATAACTTACGTTATCACGATCAGTGAGGGGTATCTAGCAACACATCACTGTCTCCCGATATAAAGGAAAGAGTCTTCCAAGACTACACCCAAACCACAGCACAAGTGTGAATCCACTTCACGAGGCATACATGATTCCTTTGCCACTGGATGTTCTTATTGGACAAGCGTGTCAAGCCTGTAGCTCCAATATGATGAGCATGATTAGATCAGATGATCATAGTCACCTGGGTATGGCCATACACTTTCTCAATCATCTCATTCGAGGGGGCCCCTTTAGAACATCACACTCCAATCAAGGAGACGGCAATCCTATATCTATCACTAGTGCCCTAACCTGACTCATGATCATTATCCAAGATAGTCTATAACCATTATGTTTCAAATGATATTGAACTACCTCAAAACAATGACAATCATCATTTAGAAACACAAGTGATCTCAAGTCAGAGGACATGTGCCACTTGTTGCAAACAAGGATTATTCACATTGTGACAAGCAATGGAATATCCTAGTAGGGTCTGTCCAGTACATCCAATGTACCCATGAGTCTACATCTTATTCCATGCTCGAAGCATCCTATAAGATTAGAACACATATTAGTCTCAATCATATCAAGGCTGTCTCATGTTCACCAAGATATCTCGACTAAGGACATAGAGCATGTCAGCCTAGCTGAACAGCATTGAGACATTATTCAGAAGTACACTTATTGCAGCAGACAATGTAACAAACTGAATAACAACCATTGCCTTTATAAACATAAGAGTTTATACATGATACTGAAAGAATCCCAAGGCCTCAAACATTAGCCTTAAGGGCATACCCCAACAATGAGCATGCAAAAAGACTGGGATTTAGTATCAAGAAATTGTACCTAGAGCGTAGAAAAGATGGTTCATTGAAGTATCGAACATTTGCTTGTAGCAAACAAGGTTTGAAAAAAGCTCACCCCACACATGAGACTAAGAAACCACAAGCTGCGACAAGAACAAACTGTATGGCTCAGGTGGATTTTAAAATTTCAATTAATGATGTTTGGACAATATCCAAAGTTCAGATCAACCATAACCACCAATGACTATCCAAATAAGATCAATCAGCTTAGATCACATAGAAAAATCCTACCTTTCCAACGTTCTCTTATAAACCAAATGACTGCATCTGGTATCAAGCCTCATCATATTCTTAATTATTTTTAGTCCGGGGAAAGTAATATGGATGTTGGTTTCATAAGAGATGATACTACAAATTATATTAAAAAATAGAGATGGAAAAGATTGGATACTATAGAAAAGAAGGGTATTTTGAATTATCTAACGGAGAGGCGAGCCAAAGATCCTTCTTTCTTTTCTGCTATTGAAGTTCATAGTTCAGGCGAGATTGCTAATTTTTTTTGAGCTCATGGTAGATCAATCGTAGATTATGCTTATTTTGGCGATGTCATTTCTTTTGATACCACATTTTAAACAAATGAGTATGATATACCGTTTGCTCCAATCGTTGGTATGAATCAGCACAAGCAGACAATTCTTTTTTGTGCTGCTTTATTATATGATGAGACAGCTGAATCATTTATTTGGTTGTTTGAAACTTTTTTGAAAGTAATGTTTGGCCAGCATTATGCGACCATTTTTTTTAGATCTATCGACAGCGATATCGAATGGTGTATACTTTGGTGGACACACTCTTGAGGAGAAGGAAAAGTAGAAGATTATATGCTCTCTACTATGGCACAGATTCACCAACTCCACCATGACATGAAGCTATGGTCAAGCTAATGATCTTAAACAAGTGCTTTTTGGGAGGCAACCCAAATTTCTCACTTTTGTGATTTTTAGTTTTAGTTTTTGATTTTTTTTAGATTTTTAGGAAATTTTTGCAGCATGTATTGATGAATTTTTATTAATGGAAAATCTTCTGATAAGTTGTTTTATTTGTAGGAATTTTTTGGAGAATTTTTACTTGAAAGAAAAGTGATCAATAAGATGTTCACGGACGCAGCTGTGAATCATGTACCGACAATGATGATGACATTTTCTTTGTGAGTATGGTTAATATGATTTTGATAGTGAAACATAATGGTATTTAATGCTTGAAACTTGTTTACATTGTAAAATATGATTACCTTTGATATAACATAGTTTCTAGATTTTTCTGAGTCATGTTTTCATCTTTTGATATAACTGTACAGATTTTCGCTCATATTATAAAAGGAACTCTTGCAACAATTTTTTCTGAAATCTATCATTCATTGATTTTAATGTATGTATATGCAACAACTTAAGTCTAGGGTATCCTTCATGATATTGTTTATTCTTCAAAGCTTTATAAATATGTATTTTAAATGTTTATGATTGTTAAGGATGATCAAATTTGTTTTACCCTTGATTTTAGACTTATGAAACATTTTGAGTGATTGATTTGATGACTTAAGAAATTTTTGAAATTTCATGTAGACTTAAATTGTTGAGTAAATTCAATTCTGGTATTGATAAAATGCATATGTGAATTGTTATATGTTCATATGACACGTGCATAGTATCTTGTTACTTGATGTTTAATTTATCTATTTCTACTTGATGGAAATTTTTATGAAGAGAAAATTGGTGATATATTTTTAATTTGAGATTTGCTCCAACTCCTATGGTTGAGTGATTTGAAGTCATGAGTTATATTATACCACGAGTTGGTATACTTTAAATCTGTTACGATCAGGTATCGATAACGATTTAAGTACCATGCCACTGACCGGTTTTCTCCAAAAAAAAAGGGAGGGGAGACTCCTCTACTTGGCACTGTTAAATCTGACAGTGGTACCTAAGACATGAGTTGAAGTCTAATAAAAAAAAGAAAAGAAAAGGAGAAAAAGATAAAGTTGTAGGTCATGTGGACAACTCCGCTGACTTTCATGATTGAGACTATGAGTTAAATTATACTACTTTGTAGTATACTTTAAACATGTTATGATGCTAACAATAAATAGCATATAACAGTTTAAAGACCAAATTGTTTAAAAATCTCTTATCTTTAATATCATTGAAATTCTTGAAGTAGAAATTTTATCTGTTAAGTGAAATGGATTTATTAAGATGAAAGTATTTGATGCTTAGTGTGTGTTGAATGGATGTTATGACATGAATTGTGAATTTTATCTTTATTGGATTGTAACCTCTTAGGAATTTATTTCTATTATGATTTTTCTTGAATTACTTGAGTTTGAAATATTGATTGCTTAATTTGTAAACTGAGGATATTAATAGGGGCAAAAACAATTGAAAAATCCTTATCTTTACATTCTTTATACATATCAAGGTATTGCTTGAGAACAAGCAAAATTCTAAGTCTAGGGTTATTTGATAAGTGATTTTTACACCATGTTTTTGCCTATGTTTTAGATCATATTTTGGGCTTATTTGCATGATTTTGTGCCACTTTTAGTGTTTTTATCTTACTTTGCATAGAATCTTCACTTTTCTTGGTTTTTGTGAAAATGTAGGTAAAATGGCCTAAAAATGATGGATTTTGAGGGTTTTGAAGCCAAAGCATGATTCCCGAGGAGATCACGAGCTCACACGTCAAATTTGGAGCGAAAAGGGTGGAGAACGCAACTTTCACGGCCTTGGCCGTAATTACGGATCGGCCGTAATTCTACGTTCGAAGGGTGACGAAATGCGGCTAAGTAAAATAGCTCACAGAAACATTCACGGGTGAAGCCGTGAATCCATCACGGTCCGTGAAACTTTCTGTGTACAAAGGCGATGTACACACAGAAGCATTTACGGCCTCAGCCGTAATTCCATCACCGACCGTAAAAATGTCCGCCCGATGTGTTTCTCACTCGATTCGACTCCAAATTAAATCGGAATTGAACCAAACTCTCCAGAAACCTTCCTATATGGGTTCTATACTGATTAGACTATAAAAGGAAGGGTTTTGGAAGGGTTTAAGGGGCTTCGACGCATGAAAACGAGAGGAGGCGACAGGGACGGCGAGATTCAATTCCAAGGCAGAAAACGATCGGGAAAGCCGCGCAAAGGAAGGATTGGATACTTCATCTTCGTCTCCACGTCGAGGGGAAGCTTTTCTAATTACTTGTCTAGCGATTTCTTGTATTTTTATTGGGTTTCCATGAGATTTTTATCAATGAACATGCTGTTTGTTATGAATATGAACGTGTAAACCTTATTTCGGGATTTTGGGGAATAGCCCGTTGACGATTTATGGATTAAATATATTGTTCTAAATCTTTCACATGAATTTTTATAGTATTGATTTGATTAGAATTGTGTTTATTTCGTGAATTACTCTGATCAAGTAATTTTACGTCTTAGACGTTGCGAGAAGGACCGGGAGGTGAATCGCAACGTCGGATTTATTCTTTTCAAACCTGTGAATCCGATCACGGGAGTAGTTCGGATTCACTTGAAGGATTACCATGATTTTTCACAGAACTTAATGGGTCTATTTATGTTAATTGTCACGGGAGTAGGGAATTAATGTAAATAGATATCGGATTAAACTCTGGGAGGAGGTAGTCTGTACCTTAGGAAAAATCCCTTTCAAAACTATAATTTTCTAATCAAAGATTTATTTTTATTAAAGTCATAATCGTCAGCGTAGTGAAACCCTAAGTCCTAATTTTATCTGAATTGATTTTTAGCCAAAACCCTAAAACCACCTTTTTATTTTCTTGCATGAGAAGTTTCCAAAACAAAAACCCTATTTGAATCGTCTAGATATAGATCAATCATGTAATCGGTACTTGACCGTCTGATCCTCGTGGGATTGATAATCTTTTATTACTTTGATAAAAATCTGTGTACTTGCGGATCGCTATCAAGTTTTTGGCGCCGTTGTCGGAGATCAGGCCAGTCAATATCGATTTAATCGTGAGATTTATAGACTAAACATTTTTTTATTATTTGTTTGTTTTTATGTTTATTTTTGTTTTTATTTTTGTTTTTGTTTTTGTTTTTTTTATTTTATTTATTTATTTGTTTTTGTTTTCATTTTTTTATTTTTATTTATTTTTCACATTTTTTTTATATATAGGTAACTTTTTTTATTTTTCTCTTTTTGGATTAACACGTTGTATGTGTAGGAGAACTGAAAAATCACTTGTCTACATATTTTGCATTTCCTATTCTACATTATATATTTTTGAATTTATTGCATAAATTGAAAAGAATAATGTTTAACCAATGTCAATGGTCAAATCAGGGATATGTGCCACCTGTAAAGACTAGAGAATATGGCAGCCAGTTGCATTTCAATCACCTGCAGCAAGGGTAAATTCTTTTTCTCAACACACTGAATATATGAGAATGAAATCTTATATTACTTGTGATATTTGTGGAAGTTTTTATCATTGTCTTTCTGATGTCAATTTTTAATTCCTGCCAGACCTGCCAGTTCTAATTTTTCATGGTACCAAGATGATGAGTATAATTCTAGATGGAAAAATCAGCAAACTTCTTTTGATGAGGATTTCTCAAATAACATTTCAGAACCACACTTTGAGGAATCTGAAGAATCCATGCTTGAAAAAATTATGATAAATCAGAGTAAGGAACTTGAAGATCTTAGTGAGATGATTGCTCAGCTTACTTCTCAAGTAGAATCTATATGTGCTAATACTGAAATGCTAGAAACCCAAATAGCACAACAAAGTTATATACTTGGGTTTGATTTAGAAAATGAGAATATTCATAGTATGATTTATGACACTGATAAAAATGATATAGAGGATGGAATCCAGGATAAATCTGAGAATTTTGTAGAGATGGATCAATCATTAGTCATGACTCCTGATTGTGATTTACCTTCTGCAAATTTTGATGATTCTGCAAATTTTGATGATTTTAAAAATTTTGATGATTATGATTTACCTTCCTCAAATTTTGATGATTTGGATGATTATGATTTACCTTCCTCTGAAATTCACCAGCCATCTAGTCCCCTCTCACATAATGAAGTGTCTTGCAACACAAATACTTGGGACATGTTTGAAGAGATTTATGAATTTTTTGAGTCTTGTGAGAAGAAGGATGATGAATTTAAGGATCCTCAAGAAAGAATTAGCGAGATAGATGGGGATGAAATTGACAGTGTTAAGATGAATGCCCCATTGAAGAGAAAGAAATTGAGGAAAATTATGAGGAAGAAGATCTTATGCATATTATACCATCAATTCTTATTCTCTAGGGAAATCCATTAGAAATTTGCATGATTAATGATGGAGATGATTTTAAAGATGATGAGGTGATTGAAATAATTTTTGAATCAAATTCAAGCACAGGTGGTACTAAAAAGATGATAACACATGAGATTCTTGATCACATTGGCATTGAGGTAGCTGAAAAACCAAAAGCACAAATTGAAAACTTCTTGATAAATCCAGGGTATGAGATTTTTGATTTTAATTCAAATTTTCTTCCAATTGCATATACAAATCTAAAGGAAGAATGCATGATTTTACTCTTGGATAAATATAGAAAAATTATTGAGTACTCTTTGCATGACTCTAACTTTTGTTTTTGTATGCTTGTACTGGAAAATCCAACATGGATCCACCTGCTTAACTGGATGTATACTTTGGTGGACACACTCTTGAGGAGAAGGAAAAGTAGAAGATTATATGCTCTCTACTATGGCACAGATTCACCAACTCCACCATGACATGGAGCTATGGTCAAGCTAATGACCTTAAACAAGCGCTTTTTGGGAGGCAACCCAAATTTCTCACTTTTGTGATTTTTAGTTTTAGTTTTTGATTTTTAGGAAATTTTTGCAGCATGTATTGATGAATTTTTATTAATGGAAAATCTTCTGATAAGTTGTTTTATTTGTAGGAATTTTTTAGAGAATTTTTACTTGAAAGAAAAGTGATCAATAAGATGTTCATGAACGCAGCCGTGAATCATGTACCGACAGTGATGACGACATTTTCTTTGTGAGTATGGTTAATATGATTTTGATAGTGAAACATGATGGTATTTAATGCTTGAAACTTGTTTACATTGTAAAATATGATTACCTTTGATATAACATAGTTTCTAGATTTTTCTGAGTCATGTTTTCATCTTTTGATATAACTGTACAGATTTTCGCTCATATTATAAAAGGAACTCTTGCAACAATTTTTTCTGAAATATATCATTCATTGATTTTAATGCTTATGTATATGCAACAACTTAAGTCTAGGGTATCCTTCATGATATTGTTTATTCTTCAAAGCTTTATAAATATGTATTTTAAATGTTTATGATTGTTAAGGATGATCAAATTTGTTTTACCCTTGATTTTAGACTTACGAAACATTTTGAGTGATTGATTTGATGACTTAAGGAATTTTTGAAATTTCATGTAGACTTAAATTGTTGAGTAAATTCAATTCTGGTATTGATAAAATGCATATGTGAATTGTTATATGTTCATATGACACGTGCATAGTATCTTGTTACTTGATGTTTAATTTATCTATTTCTACTTGATGAAAATTTTTATGAAGAGAAAATTGGTGATATATTTTTAATTTGAGATTTGCTACAACTCCTATGGTTGAGTAATCTGAAGTCATGAGTTATATTATACCACGAGTTGGTATACTTTAAATCTGTTACGATCAGGTATCGATAACGATTTAAGTACCATGCCATTGACCGATTTTCTCCAAAAAAAAAAGGGGGGGAGACTCCTATACTTGGCACTGTTAAATCTGACAGTGGTACCTAAGACATGAGTTGAAGTCTAATAAAGAAAAAAAAAAGAGAAAAAGAAAAAGCTGTAGGTCATGTGGACAACTCCGCTGACTTTCATGATTGAGACTATGAGTTAAATTATACTACTTTGTAGTATACTTTAAACATGTTATGATGCTAACAGTAAATAGCATATAACAGTTTAAAGACCAAATTGTTTAAAAATCTCTTATCTTTAACATCATTGAAATTCTTGAAGTAGAAATTTTATCTGTTAAGTGAAATGGATTTATTAAGATGAAAGTATTTGATGCTTAGTGTGTGTTGAATGGATGTTATGACATGAATTGTGAATTTTATCTTTCTTGGATTGTAACCTCTTGGGAATTTATTTCTATTATGATTTTTCTTAAATTACTTGAGTTTGAAATATTGATTGCTTAATTTGTAAACTGAGGATATTAATAGGGGCAAAAACAATTGAAAAATCCTTATCTTTACATTCTTTATACATATCAAGGTATTGCTTGAGGACAAGAAAAATTCTAAGTCTAGGGTTATTTGATAAGTGATTTTTACACCATATTTTTGCCTATATTTTAGATCATATTTTGGGCTTATTTGCATGATTTTATGCCACTCTTAGTGTTTTTATCTTACTTTGCACAGAATCTTCACTTTTCTTGGTTTTTGTGAAAATGTAGGTAAAATGGCCTAAAAATGATGGATTTTGAGGGTTTTTAAGCCAAAGCATGATTCCCGAGGAGATCACGAGCTCACACGTCAAATTTGGAGGAAAAAGGGTGAAGAACGCAACTTTCACGGCCTTGGCTGTAATTACGGATCAGCCGTAATTCTGCGTTCGAAGGGTGACGGAATGCGACTAAGTAAAATAGCTCACGAAAACTTACACGGGTGAAGCCGTGAATCCATCACGGTCCGTGAAACTTTCTGTGTACAAAGACACTGTACACACAGAAGCATTTACGGCCTCAGCCGTAATTCCATCACCGACCGTAAAAATGTCCGCCCGACGTGTTTCTCACTCGATTCAACTCCAAATTAAACCGGAATTGAACCAAACTCTCAAGAAACCTTCCTATATGGGTTCTATACTGATTAGACTATAAAAGGAAGGGTTTTGGAAGGGTTTAAGGGGCTTCGACGCACGAAAACGAGAGGAGGCGGCGGCGACAGTGAGATTCAATTCCAGGGCAGAAAACGATCGGGAAAGCCGCGCAAAGGAAGGATTGGATACTTCATCTTCGTCTCCACGTCGAGGGGAAGCATTTCTAATTACTTGTCTAGCGATTTCTTGTATTTTTATTGGGTTTCCATGAGATTTTTATCAATGAACATGTTGTTTGTTATGTATATGAACGTGTAAACCTTATTTCGGGATTTTGGGGAATAGCTCGTTGATGATTTATGGATTAAATATATTGTTCTAAATCTTTCACATGAATTTTTATAGTATTGATTTGATTAGAATTGTGTTTATTTCATGAATTACCCTGATCAAGTAATTTTACGTCTTAGACGTTGCGAGAAGGACTAGGAGGTGAATCGCAACGTCGGATCTATTCTTTTCAAACCTGTGAATCCGATCACGGGAGTAGTTCGGATTCACTTGAAGGATTACCATAGTTTTTCACAGAACTTAATGGGTCTATTTATGTTAATTGTCACGGGAGTAGGGAATTAATGTAAATAGATACCAGATTACACTCTGGGAGGAGGTAGTCTGTACCTTAGGAAAAATCCCTTTCAAAACTATAATTTTCTGATCAAAGATTTATTTTTATTAAAGTCATAATCGTCAGCGTGGTGAAACCCTAAGTCCTGATTTTATCTGAATTGATTTTTAGCCAAAACCCTATAACCACCTTTTTATTTTCTTGCATGAGAAGTTTCCAAAACAAAAACCCTATTTGAATCGTCTAGATATAGATCAATCGTGTAATCGGTACTTGACCGCCTGATCCTCGTGGGATCGATAATCTTTTATTACTTTGATAAAAATCCGTGCACTTGCGGATCGCTATCAATAGTCGAGTCTGTCAAAAGCAATATTGTATGTCAACAAAGAGTATGCATAGTAGAAAAGCGCTTGAATTGATAGAAGTTGCAACTAATTAACTGAGTATACCTGTTGATTAATTATTGCGCACCGAGCCTCCAAATGTTGACTCACAATTTGAAAGCAATGAAATTAGTGAAGCTCAAATAATTGAGGAGCCGATTATCACTATAAACCCCCTGTTGCCAAAAAAAAGGACCAAAGGAGAAATGAAAGAAGAGTCTTCTAGAAAAAATAAAAAAGAACAAAAAAACCACAAGCTCAAGCTCTAACAGACCTTTGAGTACTCTAAATCCTGTTCCAGCATTCAATTCAACTTCTATGTATGCAAATACACAAGTAATAGTTATCGTTGATGTAGTCATAAATATCATTGATATACTCATATTGCTTTGTACATAACAGGTCCCTCAACCTTGCACAATGTTCTCTCCTGGAAACATACACCCTGCTCTTTCGGTTTCTGTTTTTTCATATGTACAGTTGGACACACAAAGTAATCCTAATGATCCACCACTAATACTTTCATATAGTCAAATGATGATGTGAAATACCTCTACATATGTAAGATCCTTCACATTATCATATGTTGTATAATTTATGCGAGTGTATTTGTGATAATTTATTCTAATTAATCTCTAGCTTTCAGATGAAGCATCACATGTTGCTCAGCCACAACTATCATCACAGGAAAATAAGCCAAATTGAGTGATAAACATTCTAAATAGCGTTGATGTACATGTTCTTGTGTTGTATTAGCGTTGTTGTGCTGTTTAAATATGTAAATGATGTACATGTTCTTGTGTTGTATTAGCGTTGTTGTGCTGTTTAAATATGTAAATGATGTACATGTTTAAATGGCGTTGATGTGTTGTACAGATAGCGTTGATATACATGTGTTACCGTTGATGTGCTATACAAATAGCGTTGATGTACATGTCCTTTGTTGTATTAGCGTTGATGTACAATACAAATAGCATTGATGTACATGTCCTTTATTGTATTAGCGTTGATGTACATGTGTTAGCGTTGATGTGCTATTTAACTAGCATTGATGTGCTGTACAAATAGCATTGATGTACATTGTTAGCGTTGATTTGCTATACAAATAGCATTGATGTACAAGTGTTAGCGTTGATGTGCTATTTAAATAGGGTTGATGTACATGTTTAAATAGCGTTGATGTGCTGTACGAATAGCGTTGATGTACAATACAAATAGCGTTGATACATATTCACATATGGTTGATACATACATATATACAGTTGCATTGTCCATATACAAAAAGTTAGTTTCTAATACATATACAAAAAAAATCACTTTTTAATACTGATCAATATATTCACTTTCTAAGCATCTTCTAAATATTTCCAAGATGGTAATAGCTCTTAATCTTGGCATATCTGACTGCGAGAAATCAAAATGTGTCTTCCTACATAGACACTTCATGGACTTCATTACAAATACTCCACAATCCTTGGATTCATGCTGTATAGGGCATTTAACATCCCATATTTTTTGGTACGTAGTAAGATCCCAATCAGCCTCACATTTTAACCCTATAGTCTGTCTATTGAAATGTGAGTTTATTACTCCTATCTGCATCAACAAAACCAGTGTTTATAAGTTTAATAGCATTGAAATTTAAGTAAAAAAGCAATACAAGAAGTAAGTGAATTAAGTTACTTACATAAGCATCTACATAAGACTTATCTAAAGCTGTTGGATGTAATAAAGAATTATAAAATGTAATGGTCTTCTAATCCCTTTGTATGTACATGAGAAACCAATGTTCTTTATTACCAATTGGGCAGAAAATTCTTTTTATGTTTGGTAGCGTCTCTCTATGGAAGTAATTCATGAATTCATAAACCACTCCAAATTGATGTGCTACATACAATTGATAAAAACTCTCATAGATGTAGGCAAATGTGAGATATTTCTTTTCTTCGCATATTTCTTACTACCGTTGTGAAGTAGGAATGCATATGCGTCAATCACCTACAATAAATATGTAAATGTAGAAGTATAATTACCAATATGCATATCTGTATACTATGCGAAAAATAAAAAAGTTGTTGATACTTACATTATCTTGAACCATCTTGTCAAATAATACACCACACATGGTGATCTTTTTTACTTCACGAATGTCGCCAAGAGTGAAAACGTCCAATGGCAAGTCAAGATAGCCATTTATTTGCTGGCGTTGATGATCAGTTTTTAAATTATGTCCACAATAATCTCTTCTACCTATATACTGCCAAAGGGGAGGGTGAATGTTAAATATACATCAACGATAATTGTTGCATACATCAACGATGATTGTTATCTATAAACGCTATCAACTGAATGGAATTTTAACAAAAATAAGGTACAATAATGCTATGTTATAAAATAGTACCTCTTGTACAGGCCCAGTTGGTGGCTCATCTACTTTCTTCTTCTTTATCTCCCCCTCGGTATAAGGAGAGGTTAGTGCTGTAGAGGCATTTCGTATTCTTTTTCTCTTCCCCATCTCGTAATCATCTGTCGTCATCTGACCATTCCAATTCTTGCTCAGTCTCTTCTGTCAACTTCTCATATGCAGTTGTAAGGTCCTTCAGCTGCTTTTCATAATAATCTTTAAGCTCCTTTATTTCAGATTCATACTCTGCAACCTAGTTACGGCATGATATCTCTAGAGAGAGCTTCTCTTCAGTTAAGCTCCTTACTCTGGCCATAATATCATTTATAGCATTTTTCAGCTTCGTTATCTCGGCCTTGATCATTTCATTTTCTAACAATGTATATTTCTGTTTGCTCCTCTCTTCAGCCACCCAAACTTTCAATTTATGAAATTTATTACCAATGTCATCTCTTTCTTCTTGCATCTTTTGCAATACAACTTTCAACATCTCTATTTCCTCTGCACCCTCTGATTCATATGTATTGTCTGAATCTTCTAGCAGTTCTTTGTTTATCTATTAGAAATAAAACTATCTATTAGTTTAAGGATAAAATGTACTTAATTTATCATAAAATTATTTAAGGATAATACTCACATCTTTAGAAAACGTCACTGGGACAGAGATAACAGTTTCGCTTCCTTCTCAAATGGGAGTCTATATCCTCTGATGTTCTTCACTATGTATAGGATCATCGTTCATATCTACAAGATGATCATCCATATCTACAAGGTGATCTTCTTCATTATCTACATGGTCTTCTTCACTATGTACAACAACAACATTTTCTACAATGTGTATAGCAGTATCTTGTACTATTTCGTATTCTACTGCAGTAGCATCTTGTCTCCCTTCATCTTGTGCAGCATCAGTTTGTGCAGCATAATCTTGTACAACATCTTCTTGTACAACAGCATCAGTTTGTACATCTTCTTGTATAGCAGCATCATCTTGTGCAACAACATCTTCGATTTCAAAATTTATCTTGTATAGATAATATACAATATGGTCAGACACAAGTATTAATATTATTTAATGAGAATGACATGAATTACCTAAATACCTGAGAATTATCCATCTTTTCTAACTTGTTTTCAAATGTCGCTCTTCTTCCAGCCTTCATTTTTGCCCAACGAAATAGGTGAGGGTGAACACCCTCCACCTTGATATCATTCCATAATTGGCAGTATTCATATACCCAAACCTGTAAAATAAAGAAGATTTTGATGTCAATTATCAGCAATATATTTCCTAATAATACATACTTATGAAAAAAGTCTTCACTTACACAAAGAAGGATGCCACACCCCGCAAATGATGTAGCATTTTCCCTGAAGCTTCGAGTAAGATGATGTGTCAAGTATCTGCGCATAGCCTCAGCCCAATTGTATCTACTCAGCTTCGTCAAATCATCCACATATTCCAAAAAACTGGATCCAAGGTGTAGTAAACACCACAAAATAAGAACGTGCAAAATAAGTACAAAATACTGAGCTTCTTCATTTTTTCCTCATTCAATATCTCATCATTTGGGCCTACAACAGACTTCAGTTTATCCTCAATCATTTTCCTTCTTATGATTTTCCCCTTAAAGTCATCTTTATATAAGCTTGAATCTGGGGCTCTCAAGTGAAATTGCACTAAATCTCCCATATCTGGTAATCCTAAAATGATTGATACTTCCTTAATCGTAAAGTCTTAAAAGACTCCATTGATGCTGAAGCCGCATCTATTCTCGTCCCATGTATGTCTCAGGTACTCCAAAGCTAACATATCCAAGGGTACCATTGGCCCTATAAATAAATGGCCAAAAGGGGTGGCCTGCAGCAGCTCAATCAAATTGTTGCCCTTTGCTATTTATCCAATGATAGTATGTAATCTCGACATTGAACATCTATTAAAATTTGGTCAAGGCTCTGCATGTGCTCGTCCCATTTTTCTGTGAATGAATATCAACAAAAAAATTGGGTGTCAAAGAATAATATTTATGTGTATCAACATAAAGTAAACCCAGTGCATCAACGCTAAATACTGTGTATATCAACTCAAAATGTTTGTGTCTCAATGATAATTTAATCTCTATCAAGTCAAATTTAATTGTATATAGGTAATTTCTATGTGTATCGACGAGTATGAACAAAGAAATTGTATATCAATGAATAATTTCTATGTGCATCAATGTAAAGTAATATCAGTGCATCAACACTAATGTCTATGTGTATCAACCCAAAATGTTTGTGTCTCAATAATAATTTAATCTCTATCAAGTCAAATTTAATTGTATCTAGGTAATTTCTATGTGTATCAACGAGTATGAACAAAGAAATTGTGTATCAATGAATAATTTCTATGCGCATCAACGCAAAGTAAACTCAGTGCATCAACGCTAATGTCTATGTGCATCAACCGAAAATTTTTATATCTCAATGATAATTTAATCTCTATCAAGTCAAATTTAATTGTATATAGATAATTTCTATGTGTATCAACGAGTATGAACAAAGAAATTGTATATCAATGAATAATTTCTATGTGCATCAACGCAAAGTAAACTCAGTGCATCAACGCTAATGTCTATGTGTATCAACCCAAAATTTTTGTGTCTCAATAATAATTTAATCTCTGTCAAGTCAAATTAAATTGTATATAGGTAATTTCTATGTGTATCAACGAGTATAAACAAAGAAATTATGTATCAATGAATAATTTCTATGCGCATCAATGCAAAGTAAACTCAGTGCATCAACGCTAATGTCTATGTGTATCAACCCAAAATTTTTGTGTCTCAATGATAATTTAATCTCTATCAAGTCAAATTTAATTGTATATAGGTAATTTCTATGTGTATCAACGAGTATGAACAAAGAAATTGTATATCAATGAATAATTTCTATGTGCATCAACGCTAATGTCTATGTGTATTAACCCAAAATTTTTGTGTCTCAATGATAATTTAATCTCTGTCAAGTCAAATTAAATTGTATATAGGTAATTTCTATGTGTATCAATGAGTATGAACAAAGAAATTGTGTATCAATGAATAATTTCTATGCGCACCAACGCAAAGTAAACTCAGTGCATTAACGCTAATGTCTATTTGTATCAACCCAAAATTTTTGTGTCTCAATGATAATTTAATCTCTATCAAGTCAAATTTAATTTTATATAGGTAATTTCTATGTGTATCAACGAGTATGAACAAAGAAATTGTATATCAATGAATAATTTCTATGTGCATCAATGCAAAGTAAACCCAGTGCATCAACGCTAAATACTGTGTATATCAACCCAAAATGTTTGTCTCAATGATAATTTAATCTCTATCAAGTCAAATTTAGTTGTATCTAGGTAATTTCTATGTGTATCAACGAGTATGAACAAAGAAATTGTATATCAATGAATAATTTTTATGTGCATCAACGCTACTATCTATGTGTATCAACCTAAAATGTTTGTGTCTCAATGATAGTTTAATCTCTATCAAGTCAAATTTAATTGTATCAAGGTAATTTCTATCTGTATCAACGAGTATGAACAAAGAAATTATGTATCAATGAATAATATTTATGTTCATCAACACAAAGTAAACTCAGTGTATCAACGCTAATTTCTATGTTTATTAACCTAAAATTTCTATGTGTATCAACACTAATTTAAATTCTATCAGGCAAAATTCAACCCTATCAAGGTAATTTTTATGTGTATAAATGATAGTTTACCTGTTTTGTAGTTAATTGGAGATGACTCGAGAGCAGACTCTCTTCTTCCTCCGGAGACGACACAAGCTTTTCAATGCGTATAGTAGAAAGAAGAAAATAATGTCAGAGAAATGCGACAATGAAGAAGCTTGAACCCTAAACTCAACGGGCGCAGATTTGTGTCGAAAATGACATGGACTTTTCCGAGATATCTAACAACGAAGAAAACACTATGCGCTGCTCACCTGCTTTACCTATTGCCTTGGAGTTAGTCGGACAACAACGAACGACTTATCGCAGGAGGCAGGAGAGGTGAAATCGCCAGAGAGCTAGCACCGGTTTGTAACAGAGGATGGCGGAGATGTCGGGTTAGGTTAATTTAGGGGTTTAGAAAGGGTTTTGGGGGGAAACAAAAATGGCACAATAAATATTCTTAACCCGGGTTACGCTAGCGCCGGTAACGGGGTGGCTAACGGAAATGAACGGCTTCGAGATTTGTGTCCATCAGGATCTAGAACGAATGGTGATTAGGGTACCCAGCTTAAAAAAAGTCTACTCGGTACCCAGGTTAGGCCTTTCAGGGGACAAAGGAGGCCTTTATCGATAAGGAAACTTCACGATACGCGTCAATAATTATCTTCTAAAAATATTTCATTTTTTTTTTATTTGACTTATTTCATTACAAATAAGTCACTATTTTAATTACATATGACAATTCGGATTAACTAATTGTAAATGAATCATGTCAACTATAGCTAAATTAAACCAACCCAAATATGACATATTTAATTAATTGGATTTGCCTAACTCAAATACGACTGGAATATAATCGCATCAACCCGACATGATCCGAATAATCCGATATGCTTGGCTCAACACGAACCGATTATAAATTTATTATTCATATTTTATATATAAATAATAAGTTGATAAAAATTTTATTAAAATTTATAAAAATTTAGGCTTCTGGTTGTCGGTGTATGTGCTCTTAAGACTAGTTGATGGTCTTACTTATGTACTATTTGACATTAATATCTTATATATCATTTTGGCATTGTCATTATTCTGTTATGTTTACATCTGCGAGTATGTACTTACATAATAATATCCCTAGAGACAGATTGTATCTGTGCTCAAACTTTGTCCCTAGTCAAGTACCTGAGTGGATAAGGGATAGCTCTAGTACATGTGAGACTAGTATATGGGCTGATTAAGCACAAGGTGCTAACGCAGGCATATGGGTATATCAGTGGTAGATATACTGGACCGACCCACTATGAGGCTCTAACTTGGTGTCATGAGTTAACCTCACAAGTGACAGGAGATGCATTGATCCTTTGACTTGAGGTCATTGACTCTTCAATATGGTTAGGGATATGTTTTGATACAACCTAATATCTCACCGTAGTTGGGAGGTCATAACGGTTGTCATTGAGCATGTTACGACTCATATGAAAAGATCAATGGATAGATACACAAGATTTGCCCCTTCCTAAGGGAAGCTTGATATCCAGGGCCCCCCTATGGTTCTATGATTGAAAGTGTATGGCTATACCCAGGTGAGAACCTAATTTAGTCATGACCATGAGATTGGGTGAAAACAAGTGGTGACATACTTGTCCAATCGAATATCAGTTTGGCAAAGGGACTATAATGCATTGGTACCTTGTTGCGATAATGAGGATGTCGATGTTGATATCCATTCCGAAGACTTAGGTAGCAGTGATGCACAGCTAGGTGCCACTCACTACTTGTGATGACCTAAGTTCACTGCCAACATCAGAGGAACCTACAGGGTCGCACACCTTGATGCTCGATTTTTCGTATTGATCGGATAGCCTTCGGATCGAGTTATTTCATAACTCGGATCTATTTGGGAGATTTTATCAGCGCCAATGGGCTTGATGAGATGGAAGAAGAGCCAAACTTCATTTTTGGTATATAGACCAAAATTAACCATGATTAGCCTCATTTGACCTTGGGTTACATTGGATTGGATTCAATGGGTTGGCTAACATGCATAATGAAGTTTGGGCTAGGCCCATTACCCAATGGGGCTTTCTAATACGTTGTCAAGAAGAGTTAAATGGGCTAAAGGGTATAATGGGGAGAAATTCATGGCATAGGCGCATGAAGAGTCCTAGTTGGACTAGGATTGGTGCCTATGGCTTGATTGGTATCTTCCAAGTGATTGATTGAGATTGGATTCTGATTTAATAACTTGAGATACTAATTAGATTGTGATAGGCGCATAGGGGCTGATTCTTGACATAATAAGAGTCTTAATTGGATTAGGACTTGCGCCCATACCTCATTAGGAAAACTTTTATCATGCCTTGACTTGATCTTGGTGCATGGATGAGAAGTTTACTTCATTAAGAAAGTGTTGGGCGCATATGGCATAGGCTTGCTTAGGCAAGGGCTAAGCGCATATAGAATTGAGGAATCAATCAAGATAATTCATTGATTAAACACCTTAATCAATGCCCTAATCGCCAACACTTACCATACACCCTTAACCACCCTTTGCTCCTATAAAACAAGCCCTAGCCGAACCCCTTGATATACACAATCTCTTGGAGGCGTGGACATCAAGTGGGCGCAAGCTTTGGAGCTTTTCTTCCATCAAGGCCGAAACCTTCTTCCTCCTTCCCTTCCTTAGCGCAAGGTGCAAGAAGGCTTGGCTGCATCCTCTCTTCCTCTTCCTCCTTGGTGCAACCTTCCATGGTGGTGGCGCAAGTGGATTGGAGGACTCTCCCTTGGCGTGGATCTTCTTCCCGAGGCTAGCACGGGGCGTGGAAGAAGGGAACTCAAGCATCGGTTGTGTGTGAGACTATAGAGGGCGAACACTTGGGCGCCGACATCATCTTCTCCATCAATTGCTTTGAGGTACTATCTCTTACTCATAGGGCTGGCAATTCGTGTAAACGGGTCGTGTTCGTGTCGTGTCATACTTGACCCGCGACCCGTTTATGCTCGACCCGAACACGACCCGTTTATACATACGGGTCAATATGGAAAACACGAACACGACCCACTTATTTAAACGGGTTACACGACACGACACGATTAACACGTTTACTAAATAGGTCGTGTCGTATGACACAACATGACACGACACGATTAACACGTTTAATAAATAGGTCTATCATATGACACAACACGATACGACACGATTAACACGTTTAATAAATAGGTCTGTCATATGACACGATACAACACGACACGATATGACACGATTAATAAAAATAACATATTTAATCAATATTTAAATTTTAACAACCTCAATACCTCATCATCAAATCGAATTAAAACTATAAAAGTTTAACAAATCATCAACACTATTACAAATCAAATGGAAACAATTGCATTGGTTGAATATATTTATCGGCAAAATATAATTACAATGTACCGCTACAGCCTACAGCTACAAAAAATAACAGCTAGATGGACCAATACTAAATTTAGACCATAACTGAGTTTAGGGAACTGATTTCATTCATTAATACTGAGTTATACAAACAACACAAACTTCAAAAATATTGAAAGGCATTGCGCATCCAAAAGCTTGCTTGCCTTCACTTACAAAGTGACAGAATACTTGAACTGAACAGGAGATCTGCACTCAACAATGCACGAGGAAGGCTGCAAATTGGGATCTGCACTCAAGCAAAAACCTTCACAATTCCTCTGCAAATTGGGATCTGCACTCAAGAAAAAACCTTCACAAGCAAGGCACATCTGTAATAAAATATTAGAGAAGAATGCTAAGGAAACAATAAACCTTCACAAGCAAGGCACATCTGCTGTCTGATGCACAATCAAAATCAGAAGCTTGTCCTCTGCCGCATCCTAGTCAGTAAATAGTAGAATTATAGAAGCTTGTACATGCACCATCTTCTACAAAAATAATTATAAGCATGCTCAGTTAAGGGACAGCATACTAAGATTAAATAGAATTATAGAGTACTTCAAGCAAGTTAGCTGTTAGCATAGCATCATTATTAACAGAGATTAAATAGCAATGAAAACAAAACTAGTTAATATTTAAACTAAACGAGTACCTAATGCAGCATGGCTTCTTAGCCTTCTTAGTCTCTCAGCAGCAATACAAATAAATACATTGAACGAGCTTCAGGTCATTGTAGAAACTAGAAACTAAGTAAATTAAACATAGATAAAAAAAATGCACAAGTTTTGCAATAGGAAGCAACACATCATTCAAAAAATGCAGCTGTACCACATCATTCAAAAACCTAAAAAAAAGTCAAAATCCACAATAAGTTCATCACATCCTCAATAATTCAATCCTCATACAACCACAATAAGTAAATTCATCACATCATTTCAGTGCATAATACTAGAGAGGCAAAGTTTTATCACAATCTTGAAACCGTCATTGAAATCCTCAATCCTGCAAATGCTAAAGAGTATCATATAACTTCAATGCATAATACTAGAGAGGCAAAATTTTAAATTTTTAACCTTACATCAAAATATTCAAAAGAGTATCACATAACTTCTTAAGCTTTTGCCTCCTACTAGGCCCTACAAAAGATAAAAAAATATAATCAGTAGATTATATTAATTATATAAAAAGTAGAGGTGTAAAATTTAAAATATAATCAATAGATCATGTTAATTGTGTAATAAAAAAGAATGGACCGAAAGATATTTAAACTATGAAAAGAATTATCTATATCATTATCAGCATTACTATCCTCTACTGATATTATATTTTTATCCTTGCTACTAGTACTAGGTTGTATATTTATTTGTGAATCATCCATCTGCATAAAAAAATTAGATATAAGTTATCAATCAACATAAACAACATACATTATACTCAATTTCAAGAGAACCGGATGCCACATAATCTGAAACCAAACCAAACATCTTATGTAGGAACATTAGGCCTGGCAGTATACTTATTATACTTTCTTACATGTAGCAAGAGTTCTTATACATTATAGTCAAATAATATAAATGAATAAAATATTCACACCATACATGAAAATTGAAACATGAAAAAAGTGAAAATAAACATTGTCAAAGATCTGCAAATGAGAAAGGGGCGGCAAGAAAGCCTCGTCAAGAATCTACACACTGCCGCTCGCATGGATGTTTGAAGGACAGCAGAGAGTTTCAAAAAATATTAGAGACACAAATTTTATTCAGAATAAAATAAAAAAAAGGAATATTACCTGCAAGAAGTCGAAGACTTTGCTTCGCCGTTATACACTGTTGCTGTACTGCTATACTGCTACAAGCCTACAAGAAGAAGAGATAGAGAGTTTCAGAAACACGAGAGATACAGAATTGTCACTTGCAATTTGCAAATCATCAGGAACTCTGTAAGAGAAAAAAAGGAGTAAAAAGTCTCATCAAAATTGCTGACATGTTGCTAAAAAGAGAAGTAGAGTCTCAAAATCTGCCGAGAAAACTTTGTCGCTGTTGCAGTACTCTAAGAAAAAATTGTGCAAAAGAATCTTGGCTAAAATTCAAAAGAAGAGCAGAATCTGTAGGATGCAGATTTTTCTGAAAATAAACAGCTGAAGATTGCTGGGAAAGAAAGCAAAAATTAAAAAAGTAAATAAATAAATAAAAATGAAATAATCTCTCGTCGGAAAATTTACAGAGGAAACCTGCTGTAGTGCTGATGCTGAAAAGATGGGAAAATAATCTCATATGCTAAACTTACAGATTTTAGACTGATGAGTAGTGCTGAAAAGATGTGGTGGCATATGCTGAAAAGATGCAAATCGGCTTCAGGCGTCGGCGGAAATAGGAAAATATTAGGGTTTTAGGCGCTTCGGGCGTCGGCGGAAATGGGAAGGGAAAATAGAGCACCGGGTCGGGCCGTCGGGGGTAGCAACTAGCAAGATGCAAATCGGCTTCGGGCAAGGCAATCGGGCGTCGGCGGAAATGGGAAGGGGAAATAGAGCTCGGGGTCGGGCCGTCGGGGGTAGCAACTAGCAAGATGCAAATCTGGGAAGGGGAAATAGAGCTCGGGGTCGGGCCGTCGGGGGTAGCAACTAGCAAGATGCAAATCAGCTTCGGGCAAGGCAATCGGGCGTCGGCGGAAATGGGAAGGGGAAATAGAGCTCGGGGTCGCGCCGTCGGGGGTAGCAACTAGCAAGATGCAAATCGGCTTCGGGCAAGGCAATCGGGCGTCGGCGGAAATGGGAAGGGGAAATAGAACTCGGGGTCGCGCCGTCGGCCGGTCGGGGGTAGCAACTAGCAAGATGCAAATCGGCTTCGGGCAAGGCAATCGGGCGTCGGCGGAAGCGGAGATGAGAAAATATTAGGGTTTTAGCTTTTAGGGCTTTAGACGTTTATTATTTTTAAATTTAGTTATTAAAATTATTTATATATTATTAATATTATATAATATATATTATATATGGGTTAGGCGGGTCAACCCGCGACACGACACGACACGACACGACACGAATTGTAGCGTGTCATAAACGGGTCAACACGATAATGACACGAAACACGATTATGTGAAACCCAAACCCGCGAAAACTCGTGTCGTGTCGTGTCGTGTTGGCGGGTCGTATAATTTTTTGCCAGGCCTACTTACTCACCTTGTCGACCCCCTCGCTTGAATCGATCCATGGGGTTTTTGGGACTGGCCTGTTTCGGGGATTTGCTTCTGCTACATGTATCTGTGTATGTATGTCACATTTTAAAATCTCCGGGGTTTCCCAACACTGGTGTGGACCAAAATTTATGTTAAAAGATAGATAGAAAAAAATTAGGCTTATAGCTAGCATTGGGAGTTGGGCATATGATAGCATTCCGCAAGTGCACGGAATTATCGAAGTAATAAAAAAATTATCATTCCCAACAAGGACTACATAGTTAAGTACTGACTTCTCGACTTGTTTGAATCTAAGCAAACCAAGTATGTTATAGTGATGAACTTCTAAGTACGAACAATTCAAAAGCAGCTTTTAGAGGGTTCAAATTCTAAGAGAATCGGGATTTCTGGGTTTCACCACACTGACTATTGATAGGCCCCGCAAGTGTACGGTTTCTATCGAAGTAGTAAAAAGTATCGTCCTCAGGGAGCGAGGTGTCAAGTACCGACTTTTAGCATTATTGAAAGCTAGACGATCAAAATTAGGATTAAGAAAATGAACTAAACTAAGTCTAAATTATCGAATCTAAGAATCAACGACTAGAAGAAATTCACAGCTTTGGAAAAGCTTCGGGACTTTGGGTTTCACCACGTTGAATGATTTAAATGTAAAACCAAGAATGAATTAAATTTTAAAACGGATTACCTTCTCTCGAAGGGTAAACCGGTGTCTATCTAAGCTAATCCCCTACTCTCGTGGTTTATTAGCTTAGGGAAGACCCAATGGGCTCTATGACAATCGTTAACCCTCGAGTGATATTGAATGACTCTCGTAATTCATATCACAAGTCTAAGTTGGACAGTCGAGTGTTACGATTCACCTCTCGGTACTTCTCGTAACACTTCACACATATAGAATATTTGGCTAAAACAAATATACGCAAGTAAGCACATCCAAAATAGATAAACAAATTACTTAAAATTATCACTGAAATTCACATAAGAGTTTTACATTTGGAGAATTTGTTCAACGGGCTACGCCCGAGTCACGAAATAGGGTTTACTCTAAAGAATACATCATTTTACACACGAAAACCCAAGAAATGAACTCGAAAGTGAGGAAAATTACCAATCAAGGGTAGGAGACGATGAATCTTCAGTCTTCTCTCGAAAACCCCAAAGAATCTGGTCGAATCAAGTGCCCAAATGAGTAAAGTCGCCCCTTTTCGCCCTAGTCGCGTTCCTCCAAGAAATCAAACTCCGTAACCACCCGATGTTCTCGATTTTATACTTCAATCAAAGCTTTGGGTGGTTAGGAAGGTAGATTGGGCGTTTCCCCCAATTTCCTGGCATCTGGAGCGTCAAATTTGATGAAAAACAGATGAAGGGTCGCGATCTGCGGAAGCGATCACGGGCGTGATCGCTGTCACGGCTAGGCCGTGATGAGTCCTTAACCCTGCATCGAAGCCAGCACAGCCGTGATGATCGACACGGGCATGCCGTGATGAGTCCGTAAAATCCAGAAATACTCGTCACACCCGTGATGCTGCCGGTGATGAACTCGGCTGATTTTCGGTGAAATTACCATCACGGCCAGGCCGTGATGAGGACGTTGACGGGTGAACACGCTTGTTCTCTGGGCTGTGACAAGTGCGTTGATGCATGGTGTAGGCGCCGAGTTGATCATGGCCGTGATGGTCATCACGACCAGGCCGTGATGAGCATCCATAACTCTAAAAATCTCCAAAAATTTCCTGTATGATGCTCACAATGTCTTGAACCTTTCCATAACTTCAAATCTTCAAAATATTGTCAAAAATAGAGAGAAATAACCTGTATTTCACAAACAATCGAAAAATAGTGAAGATTCTGAACTTAATGGAAAAAGATGCAAAATAATAGCATATATGCAAGACTTAAGCCTTAAAAGAGGATATAAATAAGACTTTAAACCCGGTAAAAATAACATGCATCAACTATTATGAATCTTATAAAGATTACTCAATCAATAGAAAATATCTATCATGAAAGGAACTTTTCCTAATGTACATATTACCTCCTCTCGGAGTGTAATACGGTGTTTAATTAAGTAAACTCCCTACTCTCGTGATAGTTAACCTAACTAAACCCATTAAGTTCAATGAAAAGCTGTTAAATCCTTCAGACGAATCCAACCTACTCTCGTGATTGGATTCGAAGGTTCAACTGAAATAGATCGGACGTTGCGAATTCACCTCTCGGTCCTTCTCGCAACGTCTAAGATGCAATTATACGTGGCCAAGGTATATCACGAAATAAACACAATCGCAGTCAAATCATGATAATAATTTCGTATAAAAACAGTATGAATAAAGATTAATTCATAAAAGTCAGCGGGCTAAGCCCTAAATCCTGAAACAATGATCTACTCACTCATGTTCTTAAGAAAATACATGTTTAAGTTATGAACAAGCATAGATCTAGTAGAAAAATCGCAAGAATTCACTAAGACAACAATAAAAATCGCTTCCCCTCGATCTAGAGATGAAGATGAGTCAATCAATCGTCGCTTTTGGGTGAAATCTCGTCAGAATTTTGCTCGGAAATCAACTTTCGCCCTTGTCAACACCGCCCTTGTGTTCGTCCGAAAAAGCTCTCCTTTTTCCTTGAAAAATCAGATATTTTATAGTTGGACCGGTTTGGAACCCATCAAGGAACGGTTCTGCAAGGTTTGGTTCAAATCCAGCTCGAATCGGTGGAAAATCTAGTAAAAAACTCATTGGGCGGACGTTTTTACGGTCCGTAACGTGTTCACGGCCACGGCCGTGATTCTTTCTGTCAGTACAGCCTTTATGTCACAGAAACATTCATGGCCCGTAATGGATTTATGGCTTCACCCGTGAAAGTTTCTGTGCATATCTACACTTAGCCATTTTTTCGCCCATCGCTCGAATTGGAAATTACGACCAACCCAGAATTACAGCCTAGGCCGTAATTCTTGCGTTCTTCACTATTTCAACTCTAAATTCGATGTATAAGCTCGTGATCTCCTCAGGAATCATGCTTTCGCTTCAAAACTCGTGAAATCCTTCATTTTTGTGTGATTTTACCTACATTTTCATAAAAACCAAGAAAAGTGAAGATTCTGTGCAAAGTGAAGTAAAAATACCAAAATAAGCACAAAATCATGTAAATAAGCTCAAAACATGATCTAAAATATAGACAAAAATATGGTGTAAATGCAACGCATTAAAATACCATAGACTTAGAATTTTGCTTGTCCTCAAGCAAAATATCAATATGAATAAAGAATATAAAGATAAGGAATGCTCATCAGTTTTATCATTAATAAAGTCCTTAGTCTACATTTTAGGCAAGCAACTTTTTAGAACTTAGATCATTTGGGAGAAATCACAATAGGAACAAACTGTCAACAATTTACAATCCAAGAAAGATAAAATTCACAAGTCATGTTATAATGTTCATTAACACATATCAAGAAATCAAATACTTTTTGGTTTAATAAATTTGTCTTGATCAATAGATAAAGCTTTATTTCAAGTCATTTGGTGAAACTATAAATAAGAGATTTTTAATGCAATTTGGTCCTTAAACTGTTATGTATCATAACTTTGTTTAAGGTATACTGCATAGCAGTATAATTTAACTCATGGTCTTAATCTTAAGTCAGAGGAATTTTCACCAAGCCTACAACTTTCTCTTTTCTCCATTTATTTTATTCAAACTTCAACTCATGTCTTCGGTACCACTGCCAATTTTTTGCAGTGCCAAGTAGAGGAGTCACACTTTTTTTTTCAATCAAATCTGGAGAAAGTTGGCCAGTGTCAACCCATAACCTTAGATTATGCTACCAGAGGAGTTGGAGCAAATCTCAAGTTAAATATATAAATCACCAAATTTCTATCCATAAAAATCACTATTAAACCAAAGGAGAATAAATTAAACTTAAAGTATAAGGATCATTATGCACATGTTGTTTAAACATTCAATAATTCCTATGTAAACTTTATCAATACTAGAATTGATCTTACTCAACAATTTAAGTTCTCATGAAATCTCAAAAATTCTCTAAATCATCAAATTAAATGCCTCAAATGCTTTCTAGGTTCAAAATCAAGGATAAAATAAATTTGATTAATCCTTAACAATCTTAAACATTCAGAACTCATATCTATAAAACTTTGAAGAAATAGCAAAACATGAAAATGGATACCCTAGACTTAATTTGATGCATATGTATAAACATTATTTCAATGAAAGATTTCAGAAAAAATTTTGCAAGAGTTCCCTCTATATTATTAGCGAAACCCTGTACAGTTCTATCAAAAATATGAAATACAACTCAAAAAAATCCAAAAAAATATACCATATCAAAGATATTCAAGTTTTACATGGTAATCAACTTTCAAACATCAAATACCGTCAGGTTTCATCATTCAAATCACAGTTTACCGTACTCACAAAGATTTGCTTCGATTTTTTACAATTCTAGAGCAATTCACTGTATCATCCATAACTCTCTTGTTCATCATTTCTTTCCTTCATGAAATCTCTTCAAAATTTCTTACAATCAAAGCTTCTCAAAATTAAAACTCTATATTACAGAGTACTCCAAAGCAAAATTAAATCAAGATAAACTAAAAGAATAAAAATCAGAAATATGGGTTGCCTCCCAAATAGCGCTTATTTAAGGTCCTTAGCTTGACCAAAACAATGTTTATAGGTCTCCTGATGGATTGGAGAGAATCAAATACACGTCTTCTTCAACTTGTTCCTCTTCAAAATAATGCTTCAAACGTTGCCCGTTCACTTTGAAACTTTCTTGTCCTTCTCTTGATATCTCCACTGTGCCATATGGGAATACTTTTTGAACAGTATAAGGTCCCAACCAACGGCTCCTTAATTTCCCAGGAAATAGCCTAAGATGCGAGTTATATAGTAAAACTTTATCTCCTTCAAAAAATTCCTTCCTTGAAATCCGCTGATCATGCCACTTTTTAGCGCGTTCTTTGTATATGTGAGAACTCTCGTAAGCCGAATTCCTGATTTCATCTAATTCATTCAATTGAAATTTCCTTTTCTCTTCAGTACTCTTTAGGTCATAGTTTAGCTTTTTCACTGCCCAGTAAGCCATGTGCTCAAGTTTCACAGGTAAATGACAAGATTTGCCATAAACAATTTGGAACGAAGACATGCCCAAGGGAGTTTTGAAAGCCGTTCTATAAGCCCAAAGAGCATCATCAAGCTTCAGCGCCCAATCCTTCCTTGCTCCTGACATAGTCTTTTCAAGTATCCTCTCAATTTCTCGATTTGAAACCACAGCTTGCCCACTAGTCTGGGGGTGATACGGTGTAGCAATATTATGGTGTACTCCATATTTCCTTAACAATGACTCAAGCTTATTTTCAATGAAATGAGAACCTCCGTCACTGATCAGAACTCTAGGGACACCAAATATTGGAAAAATTGTCTTCTTAAATAACCTGGCTACAACACGTGAATCGTTAGTGGCCTCAGCAGTTGCTTCAACCCATTTATATACATAATCAACGCAAAGAAGGATATATTTCTTCCCACAGGACGTAGAGAATGGGCCCATAAAATCAATTCCCCAGACATCAAAAATTTCAACTTCCAAAATCCCATGTTGAGGAAGTTCGTCTTTTCTAGTGATATTACCAGCTCGCTGGCATTTATCACAGGATTGGATAAATTTCCTAGCATCACGAAAAATTATTGGCCAATAGAATCCTGATTAGAGAATTTTGAATGTTGTCTTTGATGCACTGGCATGCCCTCCGTAAGGAGAAGAATAACAGTGGGAAAGAACATCATGAATTTCCTCTTCCGGCAAACACCTTCGAAATAAACTATCTGCGCATCGACGATATAAATATGGCTCATCCCAGTAATATTACTTAACATCCGACTTGAATTTCTTTTTCCCTTAAAATGTCAGATCAGGTGGCATGACATTGGACACAAAAAAGTTTACAATATCCGCATACCATATAGATATGCCTCTTGAAAAGAATCATTAATTTCCAAGTCATCCTCCGTGTTCTTCTCTTTGGTCAGTCTAGACAAGTGATCTACTACTAAATTTTCTGCACCTTTCTTGTCTTTTATCTCAAAATCAAATTCCTGTAAAAACAGTATCCATCTAATTAATCTGGGCTTTGCATCCTTTTTACTCACCAAGTATTTGATCACCGAATGATCTGTAAAAACAACAACCTTAGAATTAATAATATAGGAGGGAAATTTGTTAAAAGCAAAAACTATGGCAAGAAGCTCATTTTCGGTTGTTGCATAATTTATTTGCACCCCGTCTAAAGTCTTGCTCGCATAATAGACGGCATGGAGTTTGTTATCCTTTTGCTGTCCCAACACCGCGCCCACTGCTTGGTCACTCGCATCGCACATCATCTCATAAGGGAGAGACCAGTCTGGTGGCTGCATGATGGGTGCAAAGATGAGAGCCTTCTTCAATTTTTTAAATGCTTCAGTACAGTCCCTATCAAAATGAAAATCAACATCCTTAGTCAATAAATTTGTAGAGGCCTAGCAATTTTAGAAAAAATCTTTAATAAATCGATGATAAAACCCAGCGTGTCCCAGAAAACTTTGAATTCCTCTGACTGATGTGGGTTGAATTAACTTCTCAATAACTTCAATCTTGGCCTTATCCACCTCAATGTCTCTTTGTGAGATACGATGTCCGAGAACAATTCCCTCTTGAACCATAAAATGGGATTTCTCCCAATTAAGAACTAGGTTCACCTCCTCGCACCTCTGCAAGACACGCGACAAATTAGATAAACAATCATCGAAAGAAGATCCATACACTGAAAAGTCATCCATAAAAACATCCATAATATTTTCATGAGGTCAGAAAAAATGGCCATCATGCATCTTTGAATGGTGGCCGGCGCATTGCATAGTCCAAAAGGCATGCGCCTGTATGCGCCTGTATGCATCTTATAAAGATTACTCAATCAATAGAAAATATCTATTATGAAAGGAACTTTTCCTAATGTACATATTACCTCCTCTCGGGGTGTAATACGATGTTTAATTAAGGTAACTCCCTACTCTCATGACAGTTAACCTAACTAAACCCATTAAGTTCTATGAAAAGCTGTTAAATCCTTCAGACGAATCCAACCTACTCTCGTGATTGGATTCGAAGGTTCAACTGAAATAGATCGAACGTTGCGATTCACCTCTCAGTCCTTCTCGCAACGTCTAAGACGCAATTATACGTGGCCAAGGTATATCATGAAATAATCGCAATCGCAGTCAAATCATGATAATAATTTCGTATAAAAAAAGTATGAATAAAGATTAATTCATAAAAGTCAGCGGGCTAAGTCTTAAATCCCGAAACAATAATCTACTCACTCATGTTCTTAAGGAAATGCATGTTTAAGTGATGAACAAGCATAGATCTAGTAGAAAAATCGCAAGAATTCACTAAGACAACAATAAAAATCACTTCCCCTCGATCTAGAGATGAAGATGAGTCGATCAATCGTCGCTTTTACATGAAATCTCGTCGGAATTTCGCTCGGAAATCAACTTTCGCCCTTGTCGCCGCCGCCCTTGTGTTCGTCCGAAAAAGCTCTCCTTTTTCCTTGAAAAATCAGATCTTTTATAGTTGGACCGGTTTGGAACCCATCAAGGAATGGTTCTGCAAGGTTTGGTTCAAATCCGGCTCGAATCGGTGGAGAATCGAGTGAAAAAGTCGTCTTCTTCACTATTTCAACTCCAAATTCAATGTGTAAGCTCGTGATCTCCTCAGGAATCATGTTTTGGCTTCAAAACTCGTGAAATCCTTCATTTTTGGGTGATTTTACCTATATTTTCATAAAAACCAAGAAAAGTGAAGATTCTGTACAAAGTAAAGTAAAAATACCGAAATAAGCACAAAATCATGCAAATAAGCTCAAAACATGATCTAAAATATAGGCAAAAATATGGTGTAAATGCAACGCATCAGCGTAGGGCTGAGCATTCTATAAAAACTGAAAAACTGAAAACCGAATAAAGATTTACCGATTTACCGAAACTGAAAAATTCATTACTGAAACAGATACCGAATTACCGATCGGTAAATTACCGATTTACTGATTAAAAAATATTAAAATATTACCTAATTAATCTATTAAAAAATAGAAAAAAAATATTTTATAAAACTTGGATTACATGCATTCTCCTTCATCTAGTTACCTAAATTGAGCCCAAGAGTTAGAGTTAGAGATTAATAAATAAAGTTTTATTTTTTATATATTAATATATATGTATCGGTAAATTGGTTAATTATCGAACCAAAAACTTTTTACCGAACTAAAAACCGAATTATATAAAAATCAATACCGAACTGAAGACCGAAACCAAAATTACTGAACCGATTTACTGATCGATAAATTCGGTAAAAACCGAATTATGCTCACCCCTAGTTGGGAATATATTTAAAATTTATATATGTAAATATATAATATAATCGGGTTAAGCAGGTCAACCCGTTTATAACCCGACACGACCCGATTAGTTTTAGGTCATAAACAATTTGACCTATTTATGACCCGAACACAATTATAACTAACCCGAACCTACCTAACTTTGTATTGAGTCACGTAAGTAAAGTTTTGCCTAGTTGGATTTTAATCTCTTACCAAGTCTTCATCCATTGAACTAATTGATACCTTCCAAACTACAAGTAGGGCTAGCACGAATTAAACCTGCACATAAGAGGTGCGTAATGTCTAGCCTACAAAGCTACAGCGCGGTTCCTAAAATGAATCTAGAGGTGAGCATTAGACAAATTGACACTAATTTTACCAAAATTTTAACATAATTTTTTTAACATCAAAATAAAAAAAAATAAAAAAATGATCTCTACCAAACCAAATTTACTGGATAAGTTTCCGGTAAATTTGATAAATTTATTTTTTATCAATTTATATTATTTTATCTATATAAATATATAAACATGTCTCTCTGTAATCTATTTATCAAATAAAATTGTATTGGTAAATTTGAGGGGTGGCAACAGGTTGGGTACCTGTGTTGCCATCTAAAACCTGAACCCTACCCGAATTCAAAACTCGATACCCGAACCCGGGTTGAATATCTTATTATGCAACCCGAATCCGAGCCGAGTATTGAATCGGGTACCTGATTTAATAAAATAAAAATTATTTATTATTTTATATTTTATATCATATATTTTAAAAATTAAAATAATAATAAATATATTTATATAATAATAATTTTTTATTACTTTTTCTTTTTACTAATAAAAAATATTTATATAATAGTTATTTTATTATTATTTATATTTTAATAATAAACCCGAACCCGAGTACCCGTATCACTAAACTCGAACCCGACCTATCAAACCTGAACCCATCCCATTTAGATAAACGGATCGGGTCGGGTCGTGTACCCAATCCCGATGAGTAATTTTGCCCGCCCTAGTAAATTTACTAAATTTATCAATTTAGCATTTATATTCACAATTTTTACTAAATAAACAAATTACTAATATTGATAACTGAATAATAAAAAAATATTATTACTGATTCTATCGTGGAATTCAGTAAATTAGATTTTTGTTGAACCGATGCTCACGCTTAAATGAGTCCATAATTTTTTTTATATAAATAATTTATAATAAGAGCAATATTTGACCCCCAGATTTTATATCAACATCTAACATTTATTATTTATTCATTCAAATTCAACTATTGGAGTCTTCGGAAAATCCAAAAGTCCTTTAATAGTCTTACGTAGAGGGATATAAAAGAGAATCATGAGTTTAAAATTTAGTTGATTCACCTTAACTCATTAAGGCCTTTTAGGAGTATTCAATTGAGTCAACCCAAATCGATCCAATTACACACATGCGCCTCGCCTCACCTTGTGCGATCGTGACTGTTAGCCCCCTATTTTGAGGTGACGATTGTGGAATTATTTTATTAATAAATTAGATTTGTTAATTTTAGATGGTGCACTTTCTTTATATAATATGATAGACTTCTCACCGACACCGGTATAGAAGCAATATTAGTTATATATTGAGATAAGAGATTCAGACGAAAACCTATGGGAGGGGGATAGAGATTGTTTTATTACTGTTGTTATTTACTTGCATGTTTAATTAGAATTAAATGCTAGGATTAATTGTGCCAACAAAATCTTACTGTGACTATAAGCATTGTCCAATGTTAATCCAAATATATTATACTTTATATATTTTTTTTAAAATATCTTCGCATTGATGTTAGATGTATTTTTATATGTCAAACAGAAAATTAGAACAGGTTGGGTATGGCAATACAATTTAGTAAAGGAAAGCTACAGTAAGACTGAGATGAATTATGAACTTCACAAACCAAACTGAAACTTGCCCTGGAATCATCTGCATCTTAACAAAAGGACACATCAGTCATGCTGCTAAACAGCATAAAAAATCACAAACTCAAATTATTCCCAATTCAAGATCTGCTTGAGAATTCACAGCCTATGAAGACATCTAAGTAATTCTAAGTCAAACTTGTACTTCGTAAGGAGTACTGCCTCTAAGTCAACGCGTCAGCGTTGAAGACCTTTCCCTGCCTAGATCCGCTAGGATATATGATATCAGAGTCAACGCATAGCCCGCCTTTTGTGTGCGTGCAGTCAATTTGATCCATGGAGAATTTGAGGTTGGTCGGGACATCAGAGTTCTCCACATGGAAGTCACCTGCATGGTACAAGATCCAGTTCCCAGGCTTGTCCAGGCAGCACTTGGATCGAGAACGCTGGCCATCTGACGTTGACAATTGAATCGCACAGGCTTTATGTCCCACCCGTGTATGTGTTCAGAGAGGGAGATCCTCCGGCCGAGTCGCTTGGCGGCGGGCCCTAAATGGAGCCGGAAGAACAGGCTGTAGAATCCAGCAGGGAAGCAGAAGTCAAGTTCACCGTCCACTTCCAGCCACCAGGTTGGCTGAAGGTATGCGACTGAATAGAATCTGCAAACGAGGCAGTCTGAGTGATTCTCGTTCTTCAGTAAATTGTTGAATCAAGATCAAAAATCATGGATTTATATGCCTCCTGTTGATAGTGGATGAAACGATACCTAGATTCCTCGGTGGCAAGGAAATTCCAGTACCTCCGATCATCAATCCCGGTAATCAGCAAGGCCTTTGAGGAAATTATACACAAATCCCTCCGCTGTTCTTCTCGACCCAGAATTCCTGCAATCCGGGAAATATAAACATAAGACAGATGCATCAAAGGCCTTTGACCTCTGTCTTTCAAGAATTTTAGGGGGAAAGCCTTTGTTTTGACAATTTAAAATTCGATACTCGTCAATCGCCGCAAACACAAGTTCTTCAATACCTTGGTACCTCCGTCGAAGGGAATCGGTCGGCACAACTGCGCATAGATCTCCTTCTTGCAGAGGCGACTCTTCTTGTAGGGGTTCTTCTCATCGGCGGCAAGCGCCAACAGAATCCGGTAATTCCTCGGGAGCTTCGTCTCCCACACCGAGTCCGCCGAAGCCGCCCCGCGGAATGTCCGGCTGAGCCCCGCCGCCCGGCAGATCTCCGACGGTTCAAGGTGGACCAGAACTCCCGCGACGCAGTCCTGCGGGAGATCCCCGAGCCCCGTTGGGTGGCCGCCACCCTCGCCCTCCGGCCCCATCACACTCGACGTCCCCGCGCCCATCCGCACCACCACCAAAGGCCGCAACTTTGACCTCGCAAGCAGGCGTACGGCGATCCAAGCACTAACAGGTGGGGGAAAACTCAATGAAGAATCAGGGGGCGGGGGAGCTCCATCTCCGACGTCTCGCGATCGATCAATTTCAGCAACTTCGTTCGAGTCAGCGCGCTTCGCCAATGGGGAGAGGGAAGCGTCCGGTGCCCTACGGAGTGCGACCTAATTCTTCAAAATATTCTGAGTGGATGAGGGCTGGAAGATTTTCTTTCTATTAGATTGCGCAAAAAGAAGGAAATCATGTTACAATTCAACATTTTGACTTTGAGAAAAGTTCCTCCCTGCGACAGCAGCATTATGTTTCTTTGAGAGGAAACCAAAGCCCAAAAAAAAACATTAAGGGCTATTTTTTTTTTTTGGGAGAAAACGGGGGAGAAGGAACAAAAACTCATTTGTTCTTTTGTTTTAATGGAAAGATTAATTTTAAGGGAAAAAAATAAAATATTTTTCTCCCCTTTTTGTTTCTTTTCAAATCGAAGAGAAAATCTAAAATCTAACGTTGTTGCTCACCTAGTCGTGTGCATTGCTCACTTGATCACATGTGTTGCTCACTTGTTCACCGTCACCACCCACTTCCCTCCCCATCTCTCCCTCCTCCCTCCCCAAAGTCCTCACCCCATCCTCTTGCTTGCCTTGCCCTACCGATGCTTGTAGCTGCAAGCCTCCTTTCGCCACTACCGTCGTTGCCTTCGCTGCGAGCACCAGCTGCCACCATCGCCCTGCCCCTCCCTTCACCGCTTCCACCTTTGCCCCGCCTCGCTATTGCTCCCTTCGCCGCTACTGCCTTCATCGCAAGCGTGAGCACCAATTGCCGCCTTCACCCTACCCCTCCCTTCGTTGCTACCGCCTTTGCCCCACCCCGCTGCTGCTCCCTGCGCCACTACCACCTTTGCCCTACTACTACCACCTTTGCGGCTTTGCCTTCATCTCGAGTGCGAGCGTCGGCTGCCACCATGAGCGTGAGTGCCAACCGCTGCCTTCGCCTTCGTGCGCACCTACCACCGCCTTCGCTATGAGCGCCGGCGGCTACCTTTGGTCTCTTCTCCCAATCATGATCACGTGATATTCACGTGAATATATTTTTTTCTTCTCACTATTTTTTTTTCTTTTTTTTTTCTTCCCTTAAAAAAAACACAGCCCAAGGAATGTAAAATAAAAGGAAGGGAGAAAAACCAGTTGTTTGGTTTTCACATAATCTGGTTGTAACCAAAATCAGAGAAAAGGGATTTTTTTTTTTCTACATTCTTTCCTCCTTTCTTTTTTCTGGAAATATGAAACACGATGAAAGAAGCTAAGTCCAAATTTTCATTTGATAAAAATATGCAAGATATGAACTGACAATTTACTTCTAATGTTAATGTAAAACCAGTTAAGTGCCCCAAAGCTCTCATTTTGCTAAGGATGCCATTACCCGTCATATGCTCATGCTTTTCATCTAAAGATCAACATTTACACGATGTTCTTGTAGGGAAAAGAGGCGGAAAAGGAAACAAAATTCCTTCTAACCGTTTCTAAGGGGAAGAAACAAAAACAAAGTAGCGCAAACATGCAGCAACACAACAATGGAGAAATTTAGGGATTAGCACAATAAGTTGTGTTGCTGCTTGTTTGCGCAGCCAGTCCAACTCAAGGGGAAGAAACATCTCTGTCAGGTTATGAACATAAACTACGCAAAGAAAGCTACAATCACAGTACTTGGCTTCGCCAACATGATGAATGCAGCTTTCTTACGAGATGAAACCCCCAACGGGGCTATAACCTTTCGACTATAGAGAACATTTAGTTACCAGAAGAAATATCAAGAAAAGTGAATACGTGTACAGCCAAAACCTAGGTTCCTGTGTCAACGTCTAAGCAAAGCATGAAACAAGGTATCTCAAGCATTCAGCTAATTTACCAGAAGCCGTTCTTGCTGGTTAGCTAACCAACCATATTATGATCCAGAATAGTATGCATATGTATTAGCAGAAAAGTTAAGCAACACAGCATAGTTTTTTATGCTACAAAGCGAATCAGAAGACATGGTCAGATTATATAGACACAGATGAAGGTGAAGAGCCCTGTTGTTTCCGCTGCACCAGTTGAGGGGCAAGGACGAGATGTTTCTCTTGTTACAGAAATGTTTCCCTTGTTCCAGAAAGCAGACTATTCTTCCAGACTACAACCACCGTCTTCATAGACATCACCATCACCATCACCATCCCCATCTTCATCATCATCATCATCAGAAAAATGAATGGGCCCCAGTAGCGTACTTAGTATTACTTGGTTCCATCTGACAGCTCTCAGATGCCTGAGTTTTGAAGCCAGAGAATGCCATGAGGATGACTCTCTACCTTCAACTTCTGCTGAGCTCTCAGACACGGTGCAGCTTCTAGCATCTGGAAAGTACTTCAAAGCCAAGCTGTCCGCAGTCTCAAGAACGTCAAAATCTAATACAGGCGATAATGGCCTACCAATAACTTGAACATGGCACACGCTTCAAAACAGAAAAAACAATAGCTATTGTTACTTCAACACTAACCTGATATAACATAGATCATTTGAATCTAATTAGGAAAAACATATGGCATTTTTTGGAACCCCAAAACCAAGTCAACAATGTTCCTTCAAGCCTCAAAGCATCAACTTTGCAGCATCTCGCATGTTTTGCCACATTTCTTGATATTAGTGTGCAATTTGCTACTATGCATGATTTGGAGCAGGTAATGACGACAATAGGGCCAATGAATATAAAAAACAAAAAAAAGGCAAGATCCTATAGCTTAATAAATCCGAAGAATCATTTATCAATCCACACTCACCAAATATAATAGAGATCGTCCATTGCTTGTCTCTGGACCCTACCCAGCAATTCAATCCGCAATATTCCACCGAGACAGACAACCGGTTTAGGAAGTCTAAAAGATTGCAATACACTTTCCTGCATAACAACAACTTTCATCAAAGTAAGATCTAGTTAAGAAAGTTCCAATTCTGATTTACAATTCAATTCACAGATCTCCATGAAGAATATATCACCCACACTTTCGTTTTTCTTACAAGAAGAGAATTTATTGATTAACAAAAAAATACAGGACTACCGACTACGCTAATCAGAGCTCAGTTAACTGAGTGCAAGTTATCAGTCCAAAAGTGATAGCCAAAAGTCAAAGTTGGAATGCAACTCACCTAGTTTTTCTTCGTTTTCTAATCCCGCCCAAATCGGGTAGAAAACTGATTGTGCCTCACCTCTTGCCCCGCCACCGCCATCTCACCTATTCTCCATTGCAGCCTCGCCTGTTTGCTATCACTGCTTCACTCGCTTGCCACTACTTGCTATCCCACTCGACACTGTGGCCTCACCTCGCCTGCTCAATGCTCCTCGCTCGCCGCCACCTCCTCTCTTTCGCTCCCTCTCCCTTCCCTAGACACGCGATAATCACTTGACCCTAATTCCCTTCTTTCATTTTTTTTCCTTTCCTCCTTTTTTCTTTCCTTCTCTCTGCATTTCCGTGCAAGTAAACATGGCCTTAGAGACTTTACCCTTAGTTGCTATCGATTATAGACAAGACTGTGTTCCTATCTAAAAACTATCAATCAAACAAAACAGTTAATGTTACATCGCTTTTTTTCCCAATCTAATCAGTCTAGGCGACACAGAGACATGAATATGTTATTTTAGTCACTTTCCATGAAGCAATCACTAAAAGTTCACTAGTTATTTTATCGCATTGTCCCTCATGCCATTACTCCATATGCACATGGAAAACAAACTGTATTAATTTTTTTGTGAAAAGTCATCTCAAATTCTCGCAAGAATTAATTACAAGAATGATCCTGTTTGTAGAATGTCATGAAAGAAAAAAGTTCTTTTGCCACATATCACAAATAAGAAAATCAAGTTTGTAATATCTCATATCATTAGTAACTGCATTTAGACTATGCTTCCATTTATGTTTGAATCATCACAAGTGGATGAAGAAGTGGTCCTTGCAAACGACGCAGGACTCCAGCAAAGGCTTTGAGGAGTCAACTCTAATGAAGAAAATTACATAACATGTAAAGCATCATTACAAATGTCAACAAAATCAAACAAATTTGCTTCTGAAATAAATTAAAAAAACATGAATGAGTCAAACCAATTTATCATTGTACACCTAAAAGACCTGGAGCAGGTACTTGGCCACGAATTTTCATGATAAGCACCAACCAGGGAAATATTATGTGCAAAGCCAAATAGTAAATAGAATCTATTACATAAACCCAAATTTTTTTGTCAGGGATGATTAAGTAAAAAATGAACATAAACTACTATTGACCTGCTACACAGTTAATCACGGATCCAATTATTTGGGATTAATTGCATTATATTTTGGAAAAAAAATGGCATTCTAAATTACCTGTGCCATTGGGAACTCAGGAGATGTATATGTCCAGTGGTAGTTTTCATCAAGAGATGATTGATCTGTGCAGGTACTTTCTGAAGCTAGTCTGGAATAACCCATCCGAAAACGTACTGATTTGGCAGAGTATATGGGTTGTCCATGCTGAAAAAATGCTGCATAAACAGAAAGATATATAAATACAGTCACCAGACAGAATATCAAAACATTAGAGTACCAGTTGCAAAGGAAAACCTTTGAACGGCTTTATCTTTATCTCGTCAACAATACAGAGGTTTCCAACCAGTTTGTATGTTAAACTCTCCGGCACTCCAGGGTCTCTCTGTCCTCCACTGGACCAATAAGAAGGCCTGCGGTCTACTATTTCAGTAGATTCCAATGTATTTTCAATACTTTCATCTGGATAATTATCAGTGCTAGAAGCACTTATTGCGTGAAAAATGCAGTTCCTTTCACATTTGGGTGAACCAAGACAATGGCTTAGGTACAGATACACACGGTGTTCTCTCACCATGCTTTCCCATTCAGCAGAAGCACTGGATCCAGCTTCTGTAGTCTTTGAAGAACTACTTACTTCAGCAATGCGAGAAAAACTTGGCACATCAGGAGAAATCCTTAAGCATAAGCTTTTGCTGAAACCATTTATGACAACTGCAGTATATGTTGAACAGCGTAATGAGAGTCCTAGAAGTGCACATATACAACTCGCAGCAGTTTAACATGAAGGTTACTGCCATACGATGCAACCTTCTAGAAACTCACATATGGAAAGATAAAAACAATAACAATAAAGAGAAATCAGGATGTGTAGCGCTTTGAGGATTATGCTACAGAAAATGTGCCTTCAATGTAAATGGAAGCGTTTGCAGCATAATAGTAAGGAAAACATACTTTATGGTGCCACACGTCCACTGTTAAAATTCATTCCGCTAAACTAAATCCATTACAAAACTATTATTTGGATTCCTCAATCAATTATCAGTCTTTGGCAAAGTATACTAACTCTTAGTCATTGTTAATTAGGAAACAAGATCTCTTCATCAATAACATAAAAAATTGATGTTTACATATGATCATATTGGAACCTTAGAAACAAAAACCTTTCCCAAAAGAATGAACAGGACTTAGATTGTCACAAAATAACTCTTTAAATTTGAAGGTAAAGAAACATAATAGAAATCATCCGAATCAAGATCAACAAATACAATCCAAGTGTTCCAGAAGTTCACTAGCTCATTAACTTGATAAGCTTGAAACTGCATGACCCAATTTAAAATCTTAAACCTAGATTAATTATAGTAAATTCATTAAGCATTATATACTATAGCATTGTTTCTCCCACTTTCCCCATGAAAGGAGCATGCCAATCTCCACCTCTTAAGAATTGACAATCTCATTAAGCCCAAATCCTAACATATGTTGAGAATTATCCTTTAGTCGATAGCATGTGAAATTAGCCCTATAGAGGCTACCATCCTCAATAGCTCTTTCCTATTAGCCTAATTGAGCCCTTACCTATTAGCCTCTTGCTATGTTTAAAACTAAGTTTGCTTGGATACCATTTGTTATGATGACCTACTTAATAAGCAATCTGACCAATTAGTATGGAGAGCCAAATGACAACATGACCGATTTAAAAAGTTTAAATCCAAATTAATGGTAGTAAGTTTAATAAATCTTATATACTATAACATCTCTCCTCTCACTTTTGATGGAGACAAGAGCCCCAACCAAAAGAGGTACAAATGGAGCTTAAGGTTACCCTAAGCACCTAAAGTTCCACTTACCTTGCATTGCATAACACGCATTTTAGATTAGATATTTTTTTCTAAATTTACCATGCATCTCATCTTTTTGTAAACATTGTTAATGTAATCATGCATCATGGTAGTATAGGACATATTTGCATCACATTTTGGTAAGCTCAAGCTAGTCAAGTCCAAGGAGAATTCAACTCAAGTTCAAGTAATTTTGGCTCAAGTCAAGTCCAAGCATCCTCCACAAGTCAACACCAAATGCAAAGCAATAATCAAATCGATTAAAAAAAAGATCCTTAATGCTCTTGGAGTCAACCAAATTAGCCATGGAGTATGGATGTTCCAGCCAAAGAGGAAGCCCAAATTCAGCACATGAGAGAGCTTGAAGCCCAGCCCAAAGAAGAAGCCTAGTGCAGCCTTCAAGACACCATAAAAAGAAAGAGGGGCATTTCAGCTTGTCAAGTGCCCAGCTCAAAGGAGAAATTTCAGCTAGCTTTTCCAGCTTTTTCAGCTTTTTCAGCCATCAAACAAATGAAGAAAGCTGATGTTGAGAAGCAAGGAAATAGGAATGAAGCCTACTCAATGAGGAAGCAGACGTTGGGACAAATCAGCCTTGACTATTGAAGCTAACAGCTAGAAAACTTGAGGGATTTTTGCCTATAAGATGTAACTCACCCTTGTGGTTTGAGAGAAGTTTTGATGATTGAATGGAAATAGCTTTGTTTCATTTTTTTTCGGATGTTTCCTCTTCTCTTCCGCCAGCGCTTGTGTCGCCAGCTTGCTCTTCACCTTCTCGATCATCACGTTCATCCTCTTCCACTGAAGCTCCACCCCTTCTCCTCTCAAGCATCATCGTCCACTCTTCTAGCTCCTGCACCTAGCTCCCTAGCTCCATCACAGCTCTAAATTGAATTTAACTCGCCCACAAGCTACGCCCGAACCACTCCATGTTTCCTACCGAGTCCAATTCAAGGTTCTCTCTGTCTTCACGCCGACGATGATCCAACCAATGTATCCTCTTCAAACTCCAGCCACCCCTCCTCCTTTCAAGCCAAACCCACAACCGAAAGGATCCTCCCATCCGACAACTAGATCACCAAAATCAGGACTTCTTGGGAAGCCCTAGTTTCCGCCTCATCTCCTTGTTCAACATCGATCTCCTCCGGCTGGCCACCTTTCATCCCCAAATTCTGGCCATGAGCTCGCCATAAGTTGGGTGGCCTCCAACTAAAGCAGGTTCAACGTTCGTGCTCTGCCGGACCAACAGCGACAACCCCTGCTTTGTCCGCACGCCACCCCTATTTTTGCAGACTCGTGGCAAGGCTGACGGGCTGACGTTCCCTACGCTTAGCATATGGGTGGTGGTTGACATCCACCTGAACCTCTCTGGCCAGTGACCCATGTCGTCCCCTTTCCCATCTGCAAGGCATCACCAGTCGCCGACGCCCACAGGCAGAGGCCAAAGCTCATAGCTCATGTTGCCTCACAGTTGCAATAGCCCTCGTGTTCAATCCCCTGTTTCGCCTGCTATCGTTGCTCTCACACCGGGAAGGGATTCATGATGCCTCCGAATCCTCTTCCTCATCCCCTCCATTAGCCACGAAGCTTCCCCACCCTGGCACTCTTCTTCAGCTCCAGTCAATGGCAAAGACTCAGCCCTCCATTTGCGACATTCCAACCGAGCCTCTAGACTCCTCTTGGTTCAGCTTTCATAGTTTGCTTAAATTTCCTGTTGGGATCCCCTACCTTCATTTGTATTTCACTGTAGGTGTGAAGATACAAGGAGTTTCCATGGAACTATCGTATGCGGAGTGCGAGCCTTCAAACGCACTTCTCTAGCTTTAAAATAGGACTAAGCTTAGATTTTTTTTACATACTTTGTTAACAAGGGAATTTTGGAGGCTTAACTTCCCCCCTTGATTAGCTTGGATTGTAATGGATTTTGGACACTTAATTAATTTTACCCAAGTATGTTTGGGATTTCGGAAATCTATGTGTAAGCTCATAGGGCCCTACTTGCCTGCATATCAACCAATGGACCGGTGAAAACCACAATAGTTGATCTTTCTATTCTCAAAGGCCACAAGGTGAGCTTAATTTTGGTAGTTAGTCATTTATCTATCCTAGTTGTAGTTTAGTTTCATTTTAATTTATTTGCATGCTTAGTTTTGATTTTTATTAAAAATACAAAAAATATATATATATGTTTGAAAACCTGCTTATTTGCATGCTTAGTACCCCTCCTGCATTAGTTGGTATCAAAGCATGCTAGTACCCCTCATGCATCAACTTTCCATGTGAAACTAAACTGGGGCATCACACCAAACCTAAAAATGATCAAAACTAAAATTTGAAATAGGATAGGCATATCTATTCTCTCCCAGTTAAAGGATCTGTGCAATCTTCATTTTCTCCTCCCTCTTTTCTCTCTTCCAATATCCAACTTCTCATTACTCTAAACACCATTGCCTCCACCTCCTGTGACCATAGCTAGGATAAGCCTTTTTGCATCCCTTACTTTGTCTATGAAACAAGCATGTACAAGTAGGCAACATTTAATCTAAATCAAGTTGTCCAATTTTACATTTTTCATGGCATTCTCTTGAATTGTAAAACCAACCATTCTAAAACAAACATTGTGTGCTAATTGAGATATAACTTTTACAAAAGAAAAAAACATCTATAAAGAATTCTGCAGAAGCAATTGTGTGAATCCTACAAATTGAAATAATTAACAGAAACCTCAAGAATAATGGTATTAGGAAAATTAAACAAGAAAAAGTAGTAATTAAGGTCGTGTCCTGTGCTAACTATGCATAGGTTTCACTACAACATCTTACAAGATGGCATTAACTTTTTAATTAGTGAAATCACAGATGTCCCCCTTGAGAACTTTGTGGCTGCGTTTTACTCCCTCATTTTAGCTTTATATCTAAGAATCCAAGAAAATGAAGGATGATTGCAATTCCCGCGATTTAGCCCACAATGTAGGGCTACTTCTAAATTGATTATAATCTACCCAAATTAGCAAACCAAACAATATAGGAGAAATATTACTGATTCATCGCGTATCCACGATCCACTCACGGCAGAGGGCATGGCAACTCACCGAATTTGCGCCAGGACCTGGACACGGAGCTGATGCGCGCAAGATCAGCCGGATCGTCGAAGAGCTTTAGCACAGCGGTGGAGGCGTCCGGCCCCAGCCATTCTATGAAATCCCAGCAGGTCTCCATCCCAGGAAACGACCTGCGCATTGCGACTCAGCACAGCCGAACAAAAAATGGTGGACGAAAAAGAGGGTAGGCAGGATTCTACCGCGAGATCCACGCGGCGCAGATCCAAGGAAGAGGAGGCGCGCGAGCAAAATCAGCTGGGAGGAAAGCGAAACCCTAGAGGGCCAAAGAAGCGCGCGATGAAACTGAGAGGGAAGGAGAAGAGGGGAAGAGGACAGAGAGAGGAGCGTATGAGATGGCAATTAAGCGACGGCAGCAACCGACACGGCACATTCAGGGGACAGAGGAGGCCTTTATCGATAAGGAAACTTCACAATACGCGTCAATAATTATCTTCTAAATATATTTCATTTTTTTCTTATTTGACTTATTTCATTACAAATAAGTCACTATTTTAATTACATATCAGATTAACGACTCATAAATAAATCATGTCAATTGTGATTCATAATTCGATAAAATCAACCTAAATATGATCTATTTTTAATTAGATCAAATTGTCTAACACAAATAAAACTCAAATATAATCAGGTCAATCTGACGTGATAACCAATTTATTAAATGAATTATTTACTAACCCAATTTGTTTGACTCAATACGACTAAATTATAAATTTATTATTTATATTTTATATATAAATCATAAATTGATAAAAATTTTATTAAAATTTATAAAAATTTAGGCTTCTCGTGTGAGCCAAAATGTAGGTTAAAAGATAATTAGAAAAAATTTGGACTTATGGGCTAGTATTGGGAGTTAGGCGGACCTATATTTAAAATTTATATATGTAAATATATAATGTAATCGGGTTAAGCAGGTTAACCAATTTATAATCCGACACGATTCAATTATTTTCGGGTCATAAATGGGTTGACCTATTTATGATCCGAATACGATTATAGTTGACCCAAAATCTGCCTAACTTCGTGTCGAATTAGGTGTCAGATCATAAACGAGTTGACATATTTATGATCCGAACACGATTATAGCTAACTTGAATCCGCCTAACTTCGTGTCGAATCAGGTCAAATCAAATTTTGCCGGGTTGGATTTTAATCTCTTTTCAGGTCTTTATCTATTGAACTAATTGATACCTTTCAAACTACAAGTAGGGCTAGCACGAGTTAAACCTGCACATAAGAGGTCAAGGCCTAATGTCTAGCCTACAAAGCTACAGCACGGTTCCTAACATGAATCTAGAGGTGAGCATTAGACAAAGATTGACACTAATTTTACCAAAAAATTATTTAGAGAATTTTTTTACCATCAAAATTGAACAAAATTTAAAAAAAATGATCTCCACCAAACCAAATTTACTAAATTAATTTTTGATAAATTTGATAAATTTCTATTTTACGGATTTAGATTATTTTATCTATATAAATTTATAAATATATCTCTCAGTAATCTATTTATCAAATAAAGTTGTATTAGTAAATTTACTAAATTTATCAATGTAGCATTTATATTAACAGTTTTTACTGAACAAAAAATTACAAATATTGATATCTGAATAGTAGAAAAATTATTACTGATTCTAATACTTAGGACTGTGTATGGGCAATTAATTGAACCAGTTGACCAAATCAACCGATTAATCGAACCATTCAGTTCAAAAAAACCGTGAATCGTTCTCGAATCAATTTGATCGATTAACCAGTCAACTGGTTAATCACTTTGGTTAACCACAGGTTAACTGATCATAATATATATTTTTTAAATTTTTTTAAATTAGGCAAGCGTAACTTCCAATATTATTCTTAAATACACCTTTCATCAATTAACCAATTAAACTAACCATGAAAATACATTAAAAAAATCAAGCAATTAAATTCACCATTTAAAAACATTAGTATTTGAAGTACGGCACTTCATATTAAAAGAAATAATATCTCAAGATAAATGAATGAAAATTCGCATGCCCTACTGGAATTTGATTACACAAAAAAACTTATATCAAATTAATAAGTAACTAAGTTAGGTTGGAAAATAGAATGTTAAAGAATAATTTATTAAATGTAAATGTAACTAATCTAAGATGTGACAGTTTGACAGTTGTGAATGAATAAAATTAATAAAAATATTTAATTTATCTTATATTACCGTAGGTTAACCGTCGATTCAACTACCTCCTGAACCATAATCGAACCGGTAACTGGTGCATAAGTAAAAAAAACCGACTACCTAATGAATCGTTCGGTTCGATTAATCGATTTTTCGGTTCGGGTTTGATTAACCACGGTTTAACAATTTTTCTGCACACCCTTGCTAATACTGAATTCAGTAAATTAAATCTTTGTTGAACCGATGCTCACCCTAAATGAATCCATAAATTTTTTATATATAGATAAATTATAATAAGAGTAATATTTGACTATAAAATTTTATTATCAACAACTAACATTTATAATTTATTCATTCAAATTCAACTATTTGAATTTCCGTAAGGGAAAATTCAAAAGTCCTTTAATGGGCCTCACCTTATGCGAGTTGTGACTGTTAGCCCCCTGTTTAGAGGTGATGATTATGGTATTATTTATTAATATATTAGATTTATTAATTTTAGTTGGTACACCTTCTCTATATAAAGAGAGTCAGCGCAAATAGCTATGATAGGCTTATCACCGACACACCAGCAGAAAAGCAACATCGATTATATCTTGAGATAGAAGATCGAGACTAAAACCAATGAGAGGGTTGGAGATTGTTTCATTACTGTTATTATTTATTTAATTATAATTAAATATTATAATTAATTGTGCCAATAAAATCTTATTGTGACCACTTGTCCAAAGTTAATCCAAATATATTCTAGTATATATATTTTTTAAAAAATCTTCGCATTGATGTTAGACACATTTTTACATCTCAAACAGAAAATTAGAACAGGTTGGGTATGGCAATACAATTTAGTAGAGGTACAGTGAGACTGAGATGAATTATGAACTTCACAAACCTAACTGAAACTTGCCCTTGAATTATCTGCATCTTAACAATAAAGGACACATCAATCATGCTGCTAAGCAGCATAAAAAATCACACACTCAAATTATTCCCAATTCAAGATCTGCTTGAGAATTCACAGCCTATGAAGACATCTAAGTAATTCTAAGTCGAACTTGTACTTTGTAAGGACTACTGCATCTAAGTCAACGTGTCAGCGTTGAAGACCTTTCCCTGCCTAGATCCCCTGGGATATATGACAACAGAGTCAACGCATAGCCCGCCTTTTGTGTGCGTGCAGTCAATTTGATCCATGGAGAACTTGAGGTTGGTCGGGACATCGGAGTTCTCCACATGGAAGTCACCTGCATGGTACAAGATCCAGTTCCCAGGCTTATCCAGGCAGTACTTGGATCGAGAATGCTGACCGTCTGACGTTGACAACTGAAATCGCACAGGCTTTATGTCCCACCCGTGTATGTGTTCAGAGAGGCAGATCCTCCGGCCGAGTCGCTTGGCGGCGCGGCCTAAATGGAGCCGGAAGAACAAACTGTAGGATCCAGCAGGGAAGCAGAAGTCAATTTCACCGTCCACTTCCAGCCACCAGGTTTGCTGAAGGTATGCGACTGAATGGAATCTGCAAGCGAGGAAGTCAGAGTGATTCTCGTTCTTCAGTAAATTGTTGAATCAAAAATCATGGATTTATATGCCTCCTGTTGATAGTGGATGAAACGATACCTAGATTCCTCGGTGGCAAGGAAATTCCAGTACCTCCGATCATCAATCCCGGTAATCAGCAAGGCCTTTGAGGAAATTGACACACAAATCCCTCCGCTGTTCTTCTCGACCCAGAATTCCTGCAAGCCGGGAAATATAACCACAAGACAGATGCATCAAAGGCCTTTGACTTCTGTCTTTCAAGAATTTTAGGGGGAAAGCCTTTGTTTTGACAATTTAAAACATCGAAACTCGTCAATGGCCGCAAGCACAATTTCTTCAATACCTTGCTACCTCCATCGAAGGGAATCGGTCGGCACAACTGCGCATAGATCTCCTTCTTGCAGAGGCGACTCTTCTTGTAGGGGTTCTTCTCATCGGCGGCAAGCGCCAACAGAATCCGGTAATTCCTCGGGAGCTTCGTCTCCCACACCGAGTCCGCCGAAGCCGCCCCGCGGAATGTCCGGCTGAGCCCCGCCGCCCGGCAGATCTCCGACGGTTCAAGGTGGACCAGAACTCCCGCGACGCAGTCCTGCGGGAGATCCCCGAGCCCCGTTGGGTGGCCGCCGCCCTCGCCCCCCGGCCCCATCACACTCGACGTCCCCGCGCCCATCCGCACCACCACCAAAGGCCCTAACTTTGACCTCTCAAGCAGGCGTACGGCGATCCAAGCACTGACAGGCGGGGGAAAACTCAATGAAGAATCATGGGGCAGGGGAGCTCCATCTCCGACGTCTCGTGATCGATCACTTTCAGCAACTTCGTTCGAGTCAGCGCTCTTCGCCAATGGGGAGAGGAAAGCGTCCGGTGCCCTATGGAGTGCGACCTAATTCTTCAAAATATTGTGAGTGGATGAGGACTGGTAGATTTTCTTTCTATTAAATTGCGCAAAAAAGAAGGAAATCATGTTACAATTCAACATTTTGACTTTGAGAAAAGTTCCTCCCTGCATGATTCTGTGACTCATGGCTGTCGGCATTAGACATTAAATTGTTCTCACAAAGTCTACAAAAGATCAGTTCGAGTGTTTGTAGGATCCGATCCGTGCTGGAAGTATTACGGACATTAGATTTGCGTTCCCACCAACAAAATTGATCCGGTCAACATACGCGCTCTTTTGCCAACGACTGATGCTCTAAAGTCAACGGGAAGGAAAAGGTGGCACCTTTTTGAGGCATGACCGTTAACGGCCAGCGCCACAGCGAACCGTCTTAAATGAGATAATTGCATATTAGTCCCTATAAATAATTTATAATTATAAATTATCTCCTACAGTTTGGTAATTATAAATTAGCCCTTATAATTCCCATTCGCTTTTATTGTGTGCTGATTTTTATATTACTACAGTATATGCTATAGTGTCTATTTTCGACTGTCGATGAAAGCATTAAAAATCCAGCTTTCTCATTATTATAGCAATTTTTATCCAAAAGCTGCTATAATAAAAACTAAGAAAGTGATGCCAAACGCATCCTTAACTATAATTTGAACGACTTGTCATTTGCACTGCCCACAATATTAATATAGTAAAAAATTATTCTCACACATTACACATGAGTATAAAATCAACCCTAATTTTATGAACTTAAAATAATTATTAGAATGCTACATCAGAGGAGGACGCATTTTAAATTTTTTTTTTTTTTATCATTTTTAAAGAATATTTTATTATTAGATACAATGTTATTCTTTGTGGATTAATATATAATGACAAAGAGAATAATTGGTTGTGCTAGTTGGAATTTCTATTCGTCCCATTTTTTTTTCAAAAATAAATTTAAAATTAAACAATAATATAGTGTTTAATCATGATATTTAAATAAATTTTAAGAAAATAATTTTTTTATCATGTATCAGTGCTTAGGAAACTATATTCATCATTTAGCTTAATAAAAATAATTATGTATAAATTAAATATAATTTAATACTATTCTTTGTCATAGTTTATCCTTTTAAAACAAAAGGAGTCAAGCAAGCGAGTGAATTGATGTGACTTGATAAGTCCTCTTAATGACTTAAATGGAGGAAGTTCAAGCATGAATAAATGCATTGACCCCCTTGTGGGGATACAAACTAAACCGTGTGAAATAAAATTTTGGAGGCTAATCAATAATGACAAGCTGGTGAGAAGATGATTTTCAGACCTACTATGCCCCACTCCAATTTATTCATCAAGTTAATAATTAGGAGTATTCACAATTCAATTATACTATAATATATACTCTAACTCATAAGAAAAATTCTTAGGCAGTCTCCTACCCAAGAAAGGTTAAAAAGAATGATCATAAATTCATTATTAATTATTTTTTAATAAGCATATTTACATTAATCTACATATTTTAAGTTATTCAACAAAAATAAATATTTTCATAATGAGAAAATTAAATCTTTAAGATCATAAAATTATTGTCTTACAATAATATATTAAAATTTTACTATCTTAAAAATTTAATTTTTTTTATTGTGAAAATATCTATCCACGATAATATTATTAGTATCGTTGAAATATGTCTATCTATGAAAAAAATTTTAAGGATAAATTTATAATTATCGTCCTTAACTTCTCCTAGGTAAGATATCCTGCTTAGGAATTTTTCTCCCAACTCATACCTTCCTATATAGATAATGTGTATAAAAGTCCCTTAATTTGTTAATAGTTTATAAAATTGCTTCGATATAAAGAAAAATATCAAAATTCATCCAAAAGATATTTTTTTAAACCACGTGATATGCAAAATTAAAATTGTATAAAATTTATATATTAAAGTAAAAATATAAACGTGATTCAGATAGCCTGTCCTTGACTGATGTAGCGACTGGCTGTAGCTTCCTCAGCCAATCCGTTGGATAGGCGTAGGTCTGAAACCAGCGAGCCACGCGTCGTCTCTAAGGAGGTATTGTTCTGGAGTCAGAATTTTGATCGTCTCTTTCCCTTCCCAACTCCCCTCGATCTCTCGCTTTCCTTTGCGCCTTTTTCCTCCTGTTTTCGTCGCCATTCGCTCAGGCCGCAGCGCCATTGGGGAGATGACGGAAGGAAGCCGACAAGCGAGAGGTCCTCGCCGCTGTCGCCTTTCCAGTTTCACGAACCCTGCTTACCTTTTCGACGCTCCGTTGGCGAAGCGAAGACAGTGGGGCGTAAGCGGGGAACGAGTGTGAAAAAGGCGCGGGCCTTGGCTGAAAAGTACAAGCCTTATGCAAAAGGTGTGGACTTTTTGAAGTAAGACGGCGGAGACGGTCAGCCGATCCCTTTTCGCTGACTTCCCTTCTAAAAGATTTGCCCTTTTACTTGATTTCTGAAGGCAACATATGGACTTGTGCCGCCCGCTGCACTCCATTGACGTCTCCCAACGGAGAAAATTTCTCCGCGGCCCCCTCCGCTTAAAACCCGAAAAACGGGTTACTTAATTTTGATATTAAAAAATATATTTTTTTAATTTTTTTTAAAAATATTCTATTTTTTATAATCTATCCAATGGTATTAAATTTAGAGTATTTTAGATTATATACATGTATGAAATATCCTATGCAAAATTACATATAAGACAAAAAAATATTTTATATATAAATTTATATAGAGTTTGTATAGGGTATTTCATACATATATATAATTTAAAATATCCTAAATTTAATACCATTGGATAGATTATAAAAAATAGAGTATTTCTAAAAAAAAAATTAAAAAAAATATTTTTTAATATCAAAATTAAGCAACCCGTTTTTCAGGTTTTAAGCGGAGGGGGCCGTGTAGAAAACGCGCCCTCTCTCAACGGGCGCATTTTCTAAGCCGACCGTCCGTTTAGTTTCATCCGAACGATTGACAATAAAAACATGACGCGTGGCAAATAAAACATCTAACGGTTCCCCATGCGGTCTCACCCAGCCTGCAGTTCAAGAAAAAAAATACAAGCGCCGATCACTTCATCTTCTTCGTCTCCTCGCCTGATGATGTAGGCGTGGGCTGTGTCGGAGGAGGTGGTGGAAAACATCGTCAACTTTCTTGGCATGCACCGGGACCGGAACAACGTGTCGACAGTATGCAAGGAGTGGTATCATGTGGAGCGGCTCAGTCGCCAGAGACAGAGGGGAAGGCCCTCGCGGAGGATGGAGCGGAGGTCGGGGGGAAAGGGCAAATCCATAGGCGGCGAGGTGCTGGGCGAGCTCTCGGTGATGCGCTGGCTGGCGTCGGCAATGCGCTGGCGAGCACTCGGCGAGGCGATGGCTGGCAAGGCACTGGGTGAGAGGCGTCACAACCGTTCGATTTTTATTCATACACGTGTCATACGTCAGTCCTCACCCGTTCGGATGAAACTAAGCGGACGATCCGCTTAGAAAACGCGCCCTCTCCCAACGTTGCTGGTTCTGAGCTTGAATTGCTTCGAGCTTCGTGCGCCAGGCCCTTCGGGGCCGACCAGGGATGCATTAGAGAGCGCGCGCAGTAAAGAGGGAACAGCAGATGGTAATACAGTAATAGCAAGTTGGGAGTTTACCTAGCTTGCTATCTTCACGTGGCCCTGTCCCTTTCATCGTAGCGAGAATCCATATGCAGAGGTGACCTGACGATCCAAGCGCCACAGGACTACAGGAGCAATGCCTAGCAACACACCGCAATATGTCTCCAGGAATAATACAGAATTTGTGTATTTGATGTGTATTGTTGTTGTATTTGTTCCCTTGCTTGTTTGGATCATTGGATGTCAGTAGTTTGGAACGCGTCAGCTCAAACCAATGGCGAAGATGCTGTCCTGTGGATATAGCGGTGCATGCTAGGGTGGAGAATGACTGGTATTTTAGGGGGGCATAAATAGCTGATGAAGGGCGGAGGAGAAGAGGAATACTTCTTCAGAGGCTTGATCTTTCCGAGTAGAGAGAGGGAGAGGGGTGGGGTGGGCTGGGGTAGAGAGAGAGAGAGAGAGAGAGAGAGAGAGAGAGAAAGAAAGAGAAGGGTTTTCTTTCTTGCTTTCTTGTGTTTTATTTTTTCTTGCTTTGGGGTGGGAGGTGGTTGGTGGTTGAAGGTTCGAGGGGGTAGATTAGGGAGAGAGGAGAGGGAGAGGGAGAGGGAGAGGGGGAGAGCACGAAGCGCTAGGGATTTGCTTGGCTTCATTCTCTTTCTTTCTGCTTTGAGACGGAGAGGGAGCCGGAGGCATTTGTTCATGGCAGAAAGCTCGTGCTTTAGCTGCCAATGTCCTCTCCTTTAGAACTTCGTTTTTGTTGATTTTCTTTTTTATTTATTACCTTTCCTTTGATTTCGCGGTAGATTCCTCTTTTCGCTGCCTGCGGCCTCTCTGCATGCCCTCGAGAAGCGCTTCTGAGAAGAAAGAAGCGACCTTAGCACCAGTTTGAGATCAGAAATCGTGGATATTTTGATGAATTTTGGGGGGTTGTTCGACAGCGGCTCTGACGGCGGCGGCGGCGCTCGTTTCCTGGCCGACATCACTTTTGGCAGCGCTGGTACCATGTCCGCCGCCGCTGTCTCTCCGTCGCGACTCCTAGCGGCGCCGCTTCACAAGTCCATGTTCACTCCCCCTGGTCTCTCCCTTGCCCTGGTAATTACCGCAACGGAATCTTTTTTTCCTTCTGGTGTGGAGATTTTGGTGCAATTTGTCACTCGGATTTTCCTGGGGCAGCGAACTAACTTGGATGCGAACGGAGATCGGAGCCTAGTTCCTGGTGGCGGAGGAGAGTCGGATTCGACTCGTCGGAACAGGGAAGAAGAGAATGACAGCAGATCCGGGAGTGATAATTTCGAAGGCGGCTCTGGAGACGATCTAGAGCAGGAAAACCCTCGAAAGAAGAAGAAGAGATACCATCGCCACACTCCACAGCAGATCCAGGAACTGGAAGCGTAAGATCCATTTGCACCAATCTCACATCTCTTTTCCCCCATCTTCTCCAAATCAATAGCGATCGCTTTAATCTCCCGTTTGTAGACTTTTTAAGGAGTGCCCTCATCCCGACGAGAAGCAAAGAATGGAGCTCAGCAAACGACTTTCCTTGGAAGCTCGCCAAATCAAGTTTTGGTTCCAGAACCGACGAACGCAGATGAAGGTTTTGTTCTTACAGACCTCATCTCTTCTCCCATTTCTGGATCTTTCATCTCTTTAACATGTTATGAACCACGGCAATAGACGCAGATCGAGCGGCACGAGAACACGATCCTTAGGCAGGATAACGACAAGCTCCGAGCGGAGAACCTTTCCATAAGAGAGGCGATGAGGAACCCTATGTGCTGCAACTGCGGCGGCCCGGCCGTGCTCGGAGAGATCTCCCTCGAGGAGCAGCACTTGAGGATCGAGAACGCTCGCCTCAAGGACGAGCTCGACCGGGTCTGCGCCCTCGCCGGAAAGTTCGTCGGCAAGCCCGTTTCGACCTCGGCTAACCCACTCATCCTCCCTTCGCCCAAGTCCTCGTTAGAGCTCGCCGTCGGCACAAACGGCTTCGGCGGCCTCGGATCCGTGAGCGCGCTTACCGATTTCTCTTCGTCAAGCCCAATGGGCACCGTGGTAACCCCGCCGCGACCCGCCGACGGCGGAGCCGATAAGGCACAGGAGAGATTTGTGCTGCTGGAGCTCGCGCTCGCCGCTATGGATGAACTGGTGAAGATGGCTCAAATGGCGGAACCCCTGTGGATTCCGAGCTTGGACGACGGCAAAGAGAAGCTGAACTACGACGAGTACTACCAGTGCTTCCCGGAGTGCATCGGGGCGAGGCCGATAGGATTCGTGTCGGAGGCGACGAGGGAAACTGGCGTCGTCATCATCAATAGCTCGGCGCTCGTTGAAACGCTTATGGATGCCGTAAGCTTCACCTTTTCTTCTTCCTCGTACTACTTTTCCATCAAAGTTCCAAATTTCCCTTGTCTCGATCCATGAGCAGGCTCGCTGGGCGGAAATGTTTCCTTCAGTGATCGCCAGAGCGACGACCACCGACGTGATATCCGGCGGCATGGGTGGGACAAGAAATGGCTCACTCCAACTGGTAAGTTCATGCATCAAATCCGTTACCGATCTTGATGTGTAATGCGTTCATTATTTGCAAAGCTGATGTTTCTCTACCAGATGCACGCCGAGCTTCAAGTTCTCAGTCCCTTGGTTCCTGTTCGAGATGTCAATTTCCTTCGGTTCTGCAAGCAGCTGAATGATGGCGCCTGGGCCATCGTTGACGTATCCATTGATGGCATCAGAAGAGTTTCTTCTGTTCTTCCAGCTACTGTGAAGTGCCGCATGCTTCCATCCGGGTGTGTGGTGCAAGACTTGCCTAATGGTTACTCTAAGGTAATAAAAATTTAAAAGTCCTTATACTCTACAGTAGCTCGATGCGGTTCTTGATTGAAATTTATTTAGAATCTTTCATTTTTCTATCATTGATGTGTTTATTAATTTACAAAAGTCAACATCTCAGCCAAAATTTCGCGCTGAGGTCACACGTTATCCGACGCTTAAGTTCGCGCGTGCTTTCTTCTTTATAGGTTTGGATGCTTCTCCTACCTCTATCTCTGGAGAGCGAGAGGTAGGAGAAGCATCGCCTTTAGCTTATTCACTGTCGTCCGCATTCAATCCGTAGGTGCCTCCTTTTCTGTATCTCATTTTATCTTCTCTGCCTCCCTCGATTCCTGCAAGAGAGCATTAAAAATGCGGAAGCCCTCGTGAGCTACGTTTTTTTTTAAACTGGGATTGTTCCGATGTCATTTTTATTTGTCTTAATTTGCGCCGCGGTTTCAATCCTCTCCTTCTGTGCAATTCTCGCCTTCGTAACTTGTGTGATATGTGTCTCCAGTGTCGTCTCTTATTAATTAGTAAACAATTTGTCCACGAGAGCTTACACTGCTCATCTCATGCCGATGAGCTTTCAATAGTCAACACTGCGTCTTCAACGTGCTTCTGACGCAAGCGTTATACTAAGATAAACTAGCCGGCGTCAAACTTGTAGCTCGTCCAGGCGTCGCTGTAGAAGTGCGACAAATGGACAATTATAAGGGTTAATGTGCTTACGACGATGGAGCTGCGCAGGTCACATGGGTGGAGCATGCCGAGTACGACGAGGCTGCAGTGCATTCGCTGTACCGCCCGCTTCTGCTCTCCGGCTTGGCTCTTGGCGCGCGCCGTTGGGTCGCCACTCTGCAGCGCCAATGCCAATCCCTCGCCATCCTCATGTCCTCCTCCATCCCGCCCAATGAAAACACTAGTGAGTCCTGTGCCACCAGGAATACGTTTCTGTTTTTCTGTAGCCCAGGTGTTTGATAACTTGTGGATGCTATGCGATGGCAGCGATCACGCCTAGCGGGCGGCGGAGCATGCTGAAGCTGGCGCAGCGGATGACCGACAACTTCTGCGCCGGCGTGTGCGTGTCGTCGGCCCGTCAGTGGAGCAAGCTCGGCGGCGGTATTAACATCGGGGAGGACGTGCGGGTGATGACGCGGCAGAACGTGGCGGACCCCGGCGAGCCGCCGGGTGTGGTTCTCAGCGCCGCGACTTCCGTGTGGCTCCCAGCGTCACCGCAGCGCCTCTTCGACTTCCTCCGAGATGAGCAGCACCGGAGTCAGTGGGACATCCTATCCAACGGCGGTCCCATGCAAGAGATGGCCCACATTGCCAAAGGCCAGAACGCCGGCAACGCCGTGTCTCTCCTCCGTGCCAGCGTCAGCATCTCGACCCCCCCCCCCCCCCCCCCCCCACTGGGATCTTTGTTCTTCAATGATTTTCTTTCTTTGCAGGCGGTGAGCGCGAACCAGAGCAGCATGCTGATACTGCAGGAGACGTCCACGGATGCGTCGGGCTCGCTGGTGGTGTACGCCCCTGTGGACATACCAGCAATGCACCTGGTGATGAGCGGCGGCGATTCTGCCTACGTGGCGCTCCTCCCCTCTGGCTTCGCTATCCTTCCCGACGGCAGCGGGGATGGGCACAAGGCTGGGGGATCGCTACTAACGGTGGCGTTCCAGATCCTGGTGAACAGCCAGCCGACAGCGAAGCTGACAGTGGAGTCAGTGGAGACAGTCAACAACCTTATCTCATGCACCGTTCAAAAGATCAAGGCGGCACTCAACTGCGCCGCCACTTGAGAAAGAAGCCACAGAACGACGAAGCGCGCGACGGCCATGGATTGAGTCAAGAACGCACCGCGCGAAGAGGAAGAAAACCTTTGCTAAGTGGTAAGGAAGCTCAGGGGACCTGAAACTCAGGCCATGATCCTTAACACAGAGCAATGGTGGTGGTTCGGGTATTGACTCGGTTTCTAAATGCTGTTAAGCGATAGATAGACAACTCTAGTTAATGATTGCTATGGTTTTACTTGTGTTGCCTTTTACATCAATGCTGCATCAGCCGTTGACCTACTTTACTGTTTTCAAATTTCAAGTTCATACATTTTGGTGATATGCACAAATAGTATAACTAGTTTGTCAATCTGGGGGATATCTTTGAAAGCTAAATGTAAAGAAAGGGATGCTATTTCTGGAAGTAAAATCGTTGTTTATAAATGACTTTTTCCTTGTATGGTTCATGAATGGTAATTCTTAGCTCAATGAAGTGACTCGATCCAGGCTATTTCATGCAGAAACATTGGATTTGAATTGGTAATTACATAAGGAATTAATCTCACATGGTTTGACTTTTCATGTTGCATTAGCAAGTGGTTGGGCGTTATACTTTGTGGTATTTATTGCAAACAAAAACAGGTGAGGATGAGTTCAGCAACCCGCAAACAGTTGATGCAGCAAAAAGTCAAGACGCCTTGATTAATTTAGGATTGGTGGAGTTTTTTTTTCTGGCTTTCTGATTCTATAAGTGCAGTTTGGGATAGTTGGGATAGTTTCTGCCTTTGATTAAAATAGACTATGTTTTTTTTACAGAAAATTAAGAGAAAAAAAATAAAAAACACATTGAATCTAGTCATCTAGTAGCATTTGACTATTGGATTCAATATGTTTTCTATTTTTATCTCCTAATTTTCAATCTAAGAAAATATAATACTAATCTAATTAAGAATATTAATTATATAAAAAAAATAATTTTATATTATTACTATTATAATAGAATTTTTAGTAAGATTCTTTAAAAAAAAAAAAACTTACATACACAATATAAAACATCATTGAATCACTCGCCTTAACACACGATAACCTTTGGAACAAAACCAATAATCGAATGGCTTTAGGTGGCTCCCGTCGTAAAATCTTTTACTGTCTCTTTATTTTGTTCCCTTCTACTTCCATCATAAGGGAATACTTAATTATTATTTTAAGATTATGTTCTGTTGAATAAAATTCATAATAGAAAGGATGAAAAGTAATGAATCTAAATGATTTTTTATCTTTTTTATCGTGGATTTTATTTAACAAAATATAATATCAAGAAAAATGGTGATGTGCTTAGGTTATGTAATAAAGGTATAAGATTTTAGGACTAAACGTGAAGGTGCAGCCGCTTTTTCATGTGTAAAATTTCACCACAGTGATTGTTTTGCTGACATTTCAAATACAAAGAAATTGTTGAGGAAGAAAAGTAAGAATCACAGGGAGTAATGGTTCCACGAATTTACTGAGAAATCAAACATGTGATGAAAACGCTGAACGAATTTGAGGAAGAGCGATTGAATGATTATTACCTTGGGGCCGGATTCCAAGGAGGACCGTGGAGGAAGCTGTTCGGTGTGCTTGGAGATTGAATTCTTGGCAGCGGAGGCGGCGGCTAATGCTTGGTGTATGCGGTGAGAAGAAGATGATCAGTGGAGGTGGAGATCTTCCTGATGGCGTCCGGTCAGTACTTCAATTGCCGGTGACCCCTTCCCGCCTAGGTGCTGCCTGTACCCTCCGTCCGGTCAGTACTTTGCCAGTGAACTCTCCTCCCCGGAAAGCCCCATCTCTCCCCGTATCGCTGTGGCCCTCGCAGCGCTCGGTTCACCCACCTGGTCAGCTCGCACACGAGACCTGTCCACGAACAGAACAGGACAGAACTTCTCTCGAACAGCCTCTTTTACTGCTGCCCCTGCCGGTTCAACCCGTTTCTGGTGGTTACTGGTTGTCGTCGGAAGCGAACGCCTTGCCGGATGAAGTGGTGGTCACCAGGTTTACGGAGCCGCCCGCGCGTCACGCACCCGCATCTCCATTGCGCCCTCTTGGCGCCCCGCCTGCGACGCTGCGCGTGCCCGCTTCCGCTGAAGAGGGAACTTTGCCGAGAAGGTGTCTCGGGCCGTGCCTAAAATTCTTTAGCACTTATTATTATTAGACTTGTCTAAAATTTATAATTTTATTTTAAACTTTGTAAGGTAACATCTATTTTTTTAATTTATAATTTTATTATATATCATTAAAATTTTTTAAAAAACTTATTATCGAACTTTGTCATATGTCATCGAACTTTTTTTTTAAACTTTTGATTTTATTATCGAACTTTGTCATATATTATTGAATTTTTTTTTAACCTTATGATTTATCATTGAACTTTATCATATATCGTCGAACTTTTTTTTGAAACTTATGATTTCATCATCGAATTTTGTGCTTTTATTGTTGAACTTTGTCATATATCGTCGAACTTATTTTAACTCAAACTTGCATGGAACTAATAAAAATAATATAAAATATTTTGGTGTGAATTCCAGTGAATTTATCAAATTTTTTCTTCATTATTTTTAATAATTTTTTTATACTCATTTTTGAACTATGTTATATATCATTAAACTTGTTTGAAACTTAACAGAAATTTATAGAGAACAAATTTCGTGAGCAGCTTTGGGATGTGCGCTAGTTGAATGGTGGATTAGCCACTGTGCTGAAAAATTCTAGGCACAGCCCGTGTCTAGGATATTTTTTTGGAACTTACTTGGGCTGCTAAGGATACGCACATTTTCTTACCGAATGGATCCCTATATATTGTATGACCCGTGATTAGAACAAAGTGTCACCCGTAGAAGAAGTGCACATTTAACGAATTTTTTGCCCTGTGTTCGTTTGTAAGAAGTATTTTTGTCATCACTTTATGGGGCTTTCTGCCTCTGGCTCTTTGAGAAAAGTGCCTCTGCCAAAATAGAATCTAAATGTTTTTGTAGAGCGGCCTAAGTGGTCTTGTGCCGTGGCTAGACCTAGCAAAACCCAACCCGACTCAACTTGAAGTTAGGCGAGTTTATGTCAGCTATAATCGTGTTTAGGTCTTAAACAGGTCAACCTGTTTATGACTCGAAAATAATCGAATTGTGTCGGGTTAAAAATGCGACCCACTTAAGTTGATTACATTATATATTTACATATATAAATTTTAAATATAGGCCTGCCCAACTCCTAGTACTAGTCCATAAGTCTAAATCTCTTCTAACCATCTTTTAGCCCACACTACAATCCCAAAAATTTATAAATTTTAATAGAATTTTTATTAATTTATTATTTATATATAAAATATAAATAATAAATTTATAATTGAGTCGGGTCGGGTCAGATCGGGTTAAATAAATGACACATTTAATAAACGAGTTATTCGGATTATGTTAGGTTGACCCTATTATATTCGAGTCGTGTTTTGATTAGATAGTTTGACCTAATTAATTAAATAAATTATATTCGGATTAGCTTAATTGGGTCACAAGTACATGACTCGATTCGTTGATACGAATTTCCAGGTCTAGCCGTTGCCCGTGGGTAGCTATTTTTCAGTAAAATATTTATACACTTTGACCAAGCGCAACCTTAACCTGTGAAAGAATTTGACGATTTTTCAGAGGTTTTCTTATTACACTATGCACATAAAAATCATAAATTTGTTAGGTGTTGGGCAGTGATTAACGAGTAGGAATTTAATGACAGAAAGGGACAATAATTTATAATATTTTTAAACACAATCACATGAGATTTAAATGTAAATACTTGTTTTTAGCCGGCTCAGAAAGAGATAATTATGTTCAGAGGTTTATTTTTATTTCAAATGTTGAGTAATGTCTGTGAACCACGTGCCAAGTCCATGTGACGTCCTACTTGTCTCCATGTTTCCTCAATTGCATCTTGGCTCACATGGATCATTTCAATGAGAGCAAACAAAAAGGTCAAACTCACTTTGGACTTTTTCTGTTGACCTTGATTTCCGGCATAATTGGCGGCTTTTAACTCAAGCACGTGCACGGATTACAAGTCAACGATGAAACGAAGTCAGCAATGACGCTACAAGGTTCAAGGATTTGAATTCGCCTACTAATCAAAAGGTTGCAATGTAAAAGAAAGCTAAATTATTAATCTATCTCAGGCTTGTTTGTTTTTATATTATATTTTTATTTTATAATGTGGGTTTTTACAAGATCAATTTCGTAAATAAAAATATTTTTCCTTTTTATATTATATTATATTTTAATATTGCAAGTGGGTTTTTTTACAAGATGACCTCATCCACTTTAAAGCCGTGGGTCCCACCGAAGACGACCTAGAAGGCTAGAACTCCTTGTCTTGCCAAACAAAGAAAAATTACTAAACAAATCTTAAATCAGCTAAAAAAAAAGGGACAACATGTCGAGTTCAAATCCACAACTCACTGAAGCCAAGAAATCGATCGAGTCCAATTCACACTTCCATTTCATATTTCTCACCTTGCTCCCAGGTCGGCCGCGCCCGCATAGAGAGAGAGAGAGAGGGAGCGAACGTGAGCGGGCGGTTGGCTTCGGCCGCCGTGATTGGGGGGATGGGGAACTCGCTAGGGTGCTCGGCGTCCGGCGAGCGGCTTGTGTCGGCGGCCAGGGATGGGGATCTCGTCGAAGCTCGCATGCTGCTGGAGTTCAACACTAGCCTCGCCAAGTATTCCACCTTTCGCGGCCTCAACTCGCCTCTCCACTTCGCGGCCTCTAAGGGCCACAAGGAGGTCGGCGTCCGCCTACTTTCCTCTTCCTCCCTCTGTCCTTCCTTCAGGTTCCAATGTATGATGATGCTTTTGTTGCGTTTTTCTGTGCTTTAGATCGTGGCGCTGCTGCTGGAGAAGGGGGCCGACGTGAATCTGAGAAACTATTGTGGCCAAGTACGAGAACCTCTTCCCTTTGCATTCCGATTAGATCCATATCCTTTCCACATTTTCTGCTACCGTGTCTATAAAAGATTTAGCAATTTTTTTTTTCTATTGAACGAATTTGAATATAAAGACAGCCTTGATGCAAGCGTGTCGGCAAGGGCATTGGGAGGTGGTGCAGACTCTACTCATCTTTAGAAGCACTGTATGCGTGGTTGCTTTTAGATTTCCATACATTTAGTTAAGCAGATTTGAAAATTTCTTCTGGTATGTGGACGAGGATTGAGAAGCTGATTGGAAATTGTGAAGGTGACGAGGGTAGACTATCTGAGCGGCCGGACTGCGATGCATTTTGCAGCAATGGGCGGACACGTGCGGTGCATTAGGCTTTTGGGGGCAGATTTTATACCAAGTGCTCCATATGCAGTGATTTCTTCGGTCGAGGATGGTACCGGCATTGGGGGAAGCAGAGGGAGCAGTCCGGAGTCTTCTTTGGACCAAAAATATGATCACTCGTATGCTTACGAAACTAATACTTGCGTTACAAATAATCAACCCGTGGTATTTCTTTTTCTTTGCTGAGGTTATCCTAAATGTACAGTGCACTGGCTAAGTTCATTAACAAGCCGGCAGATGGAGGCATCACTGCTCTTCACATGGCTGCCTTGAATGGACACTTTGAATGTGTGCAGCTCTTACTGGATTTAGGTGCAGATGTCTCTGCTGTTACATTTCATTATGGCACTTCGTCTAACTTGATAGGTATTGTTTGACCTTGCAAGTGATACCTGAGGCTCTAAACCTGTTTTCAATGTGGCTCTTTAATTTTCGTTAATCTAGCAGGAGCTGGAAGTACTCCTTTGCACTTTGCTGCATGCGGTGGGAACCTCAAATGTTGCCAGGCAATGCTTATCTCAGATTATATTCGTTGTCTGTTTGACTAAATTTACCGTGTATTAAAATGTGAATTCTTCTTCTTGGTAGATACTTCTTGCTAGAGGTGCTAGTAGGTTGACTTTGAACTGCAATGGGTAACCTTTCCTTCTTTTTCTAAATAATTTAATACGTTTCTAATCTTTTTCACGACAATTCTCCTAAACATGTGTTTGCCTTACAAGGTAACTATTTTCTTCTCAGATGGCTTCCACTTGACGTTGCCAAGATATGGAGACGATGTTCCTTGGATCCATTACTGAACCCCAATTCTGAAATGAACATACCTGTGTTTCCACTGTCAAATTATCTTTCCTTGCCACTTATGAGCATACTTAACATAGCAAGGTATAATGAGTTTTTTTTTTCTGCCCACTTCACTTTTGCAAGTTTACAAAATTGCTACTATCTTTTTCTCTTCTAATTCTTCTATATTATGGCATGAATAGATTCTGGCAAGTGTATAATATTTATTTCAGCTAAAAAAGAATCAGAAGTGCTTGATTGTTTGTGGAAGTGTTTTTCTTTTTACTTTCTCCACATTCTACATCATTATGATTCATTTTGTTTGTTCACCTGACTATATAGAGCTGCAGACTTTATCTATTAGGTTCTCCAAAGGCACAGAGATTGTGATACAGACAGGGCCAACACAGGCCTAATGGAGGGTCTACACTAGGCGCGCGGCCCAGGCCCAGTAGGGTGAAGAGGGGTTTGTAAGGGAAGAGGGAGGCATGGAGGAGAGATTATCTTGTCTTTTGCTTTGTTAGATTAACCCTAATTTCTCATCGCAGTGGTAATTTTTGGGACGATCTTGTGATCGTAACAGTGGTCTGACCTGCCGGATCCCACTGAGAGCGGCGAGCGAGTGGTGTTCACAGTATCGTCGGTGAAATTGGTGCAACGGAGGAGAAGAAGATCGTCGCCAGAAGAGGTTTCGTTCGAGTGACATGGCGACGACGAGATCTGATTCACGTTTTGATGCTATCGAAAAAACCTTGCAAGACATGTTGGCGGCAGAGGAGCGACGGCGCAAGGCAAAAGCTGCCAACGAAGATCACCAGCGAGTGGTCGACGAAGAGAGGAGGACGATGAAGGAGGATTTGCTAGAGATGAAACAGTTGATGACAGAGATGTTGAAAGGGAAGGCGAGCGACGGCAACATGGTGGCGTCTTCCGACCCTCGACGTCGGGAGCGTGAAGCGCCGCAGGCGGATGGGGCGGAGGAGCGAGGCGACTGGCGAGATGAAGATGCGCGACCGCCCGGTGCTGGTGCTTGGCCATCGGTTCAAGAACCCTTTCCGATGGATGCTCGTCGGCGATCGATGAACCCCCCTGTAGCGGACAGACCACGCCCGGGCAGACGTGAATTTTATCCGACCGAAGAGAGACAGACGATGGTGGAGGAGCTTGAACCGCATGGAGAGTGGGGGGGGGGGGCAGGGCATGGGAGAGCAGCGCGCATGGTGCAAACACGTGGAGCTGCCGGTGTTTGATGGGTCCGATCCCTTGGGATGGATCACCAGAGCGGAGCAATACTTTCACATCCAGGGCACACCTGATGATCAACGAGTTCCCTTTGGCGTTCGTTAGTATGGAAGGTGCTGCGGTCCACTGGTTCAATTGGTTGAGGAGGTTGGAGACTCATATCTCTTGGGGGATGCTGAAGGACGAGATGCTGGCGCGTTTCAGTGCATGCGATGCAGCAAATCCGTTCGAATTGCTGGCATCTCTGGAGCAAGGAGGAAAGACTGTCGGAGAATACATATAAACCTTTGAGGGGCTGGTGGCTCGGTTACCCAGGCTATCCGCTTCTCAATACCTGGGATATTTCCTCAGTGGGTTGCGCGAAGACATACGACGCTGGATAAGAACTTTCGCTCCCACCACAGTACGGAGAGCTATTGTTTTAGCACGAAATTTTGAAGAGGTACTGGGAGGCAAAAGTTTTTCCTCTCAACCGAGCAAGAGCTATGGAGGGGGACGTACCGGATTTTCGTTTATTCCGCGAACAGTTTCGTCCCAGAATTATACAGAAGGCGGGGGAAACAAGCAGGCAGCCGCTAGGTCCAAAGGTGCATCCAACAAGGGCAACGAAGGCGGGGCTCTGGGAACAGCGGCAAGTTCTGTCGGCTCCAGCCGTGCGCTTTCAAGGGAGGAGGGTCGGAGAATACCTGGGGGGGGGGGAAATACTGATAGTAGGACGCCGGATAGCCGCTCCCTATCTTACCAGGATTTCAAGGATAAGAGGGAAAAGAGATTATGTTTTCCTTGTGACCAACCGTATCACCCCATGCATCGCTGCGCTAACAAGAATCTGAGGCTCATGGTCATGACAGAAGACGAGGGAGACCCAGAGTCAGAGAGTTACCGACCCGAGGATCAGGAGGAAGGGAATCTGGAGGTTGCTCTGAATTCTATGGGGGCGGTTTCTTTGAATTCCATAGGAGACATATTCAGCCCCAGCACTCTCAAGCTGATGGGGCGGTTGCGGGGTGAAGATATAGTGGTGATGGTTGACAGCAGGGCTACACACAATTTTATTTCAAGCCGTTTGGCGAGGGAAATGAAGCTTAGGGTGGAATCTACCCCTCATTTTGGAGTCCATTTAGGGGATGGTGGTAGAGTAACAACCCAAGGGAAATGCGCAGGTCTACAAATCACACTTGGTCCAGTAGAGGAGACTCTGGATGCTTACCTCTTTGGCCTCGGCGGCGTGGATCTCATCCTCGGAGTGACATGGCTCCAATCTTTGGGGGAGGTGAAGGCGGACTGGAGTCGATTGTACATCAAGTTTCATCGGGGTGGCAAGGAAGTGGTGCTACATGGTAGCCCCGCTTTGGTAAGAGCTCAATCGTCTCTAAGAGTCCTGGCGCGACTGACCGAGGTGGAGTGTTGGGCTTTGGTTTGGGCAATAGACGGAAGGGAACCGCAGATGATTGATGGGTCCTTATCGAGTGTTCAAGTAGCTCAACTGATGCAGAGGCTTGCGAAGTTCGAAGGGGTTTTTGCGGAGTCAGGGTCTTTCCCACCTTCTCGAGCCACTGATCATGCCATTGTGCTCAAGCCGGAGGAGGGACCAGTTTGGGTGCGCCCTTATCGCTATGCCCACAGCCAGAAAGATGAGATGACCAAGCTGGTGAAAGAAATGCTATTCGCCGAGATCATACAACCTAGTTCCAGCCCGGTTATCTTGGTGCGAAAGAAGGATGAGAGTTGGTGTTTCTGCGTGGATTACCGAGCTCTAAACGACATAACTATCCCAGATAAGTACCCAATACCCGTAATTGAAGAATTATTGGATGAGTTGCAAGGAGCATATTACTTCTCCAAGATTGATTTGCGCTCAGGGTACCATCAAATTCGCGTTAAGGAGGACGATGTGCTAAAGACAACTTTTCGAACCCATGACGGCCACTACGAGTTCCTGGTGATGCCGTTTGGGTTGAAGAACGCACTGGCGACTTTTCAAGCGGCCATGAATGACACCTTCAGACCTTACCTGCGGTAGTTTGTGTTGGTTTTTTTTATAACATTCTTGTCTACAGTGCTACTTGGGAGGAGCATATGGATCATCTTGCTCAGGTCTTGGAAATTCTGCAGAATCAACACTGGGTTGCAAATCAAAAGAAGTGTCAATTTGGGCGGCAACAAATAGAGTATCTGGGACATATAATTCAGTCCGGCATTGTTGCGATGGACCCCAACAAGGTGGAGGCAGTTACGAGGTGGCCGATCCCTCGGTCGGTCAAGGAGGTGCGGGGTTTTTTGGGTTTGACCGGCTATTATCGCCATTTCGTGCAGGATTATGGGAAGATAGCCCGACCACTGACAGATTTGTTAAAGAAGGATGCTTTTAACTGGAATGCCGAGGCACAACAAGCATTTGATAAGCTCAAGGCCGAAATGACTTCTGCCCTAGTTTTAGCTCTGCCAAATTTTCAGTGCATGTTCACGATAGAGTGCGATGCCTCAGGACGGGGAGTAGGCGCGGTGCTTATGCAGGGAGGTCGACCCGTGGCGTATTTCAGCAAGGCCCTTTCTGATCGAAGCCTAGCTAAATCAACGTATGAAAAGGAGCTTATGACTCTTGTTTTGGCAGTACAGCACTGGAGACCCTACTTGTTGGGCCGACATTTTTAAGTTTTAACTGATCAAAAGGCATTGAGGCACCTTCTGCAACAGAGGATCGCCACCCCCGATCAGCAACAATGGTTGGTTAAATTATTGGGGTATGACTATAAAATTAAATACAAGACTGGGAACACAAATCAAGCAGCCGATGCCTTGTCGCGAATGCCCAGGCATGCTGAACTATCGGCTTTCTCTTTACCAGTATGGGGGGACCTTCCGCAGGTGATGGAAGCGGTGAGGGAGGATCCGGTTCTACAAAAGATAATCCAGTACATAACAGTGGATGCCAGCTCTCATCCTCTCTATCAGTTGGGCAAGGGGCGGTTATTGTACCAAGGCCGCCTGGTGATTCCGGCCAACTCACCGTGGGTTCAGAAAATCCTTCACGAGTTTCATAGCACCGCTTGGGGGGAGTCTCGGGGGCTTATAGAATTTATAGACGTCTGACAGACAACGTTTATTGGCGTGGTATGAGAAAGGTGATCAACACATTTGTGGCGCAATGCGACGTTTGCCAAAGGCAAAAATACCAGGCTACTTCACCAGCGGGTCTCCTCCAACCTTACCGATACCGGAGACAATTTGGGAGGATATTGCTATGGATTTTATTACTGGGCTGTCCAAATGCAAGGGGAAGGATGCTATCTTGGTGGTGGTGGATCGTCTCTCCAAATACGCACATTTTATACTCATCCGCCACCCCTATGTGGCTAGTAAGGTGGCTGAAATATGTACGCAGGAGATTGTGCGCTTACATGGCATACCGCGCACCATAGGGAGTGATCGGATCCCATTTTTATTAGCCACTTTTGGCAGGAACTTTTTAAGTTCATGGGTACTATTCTGACAATGAGCTCCGCATATCACCCGGAGACCGATGGACAATCAGAGGTGCTAAACCGATGCCTTGAGACTTACCTGCGTTGTTTTGCCTCTGATCAACCTCGTACATGGGCCCGGTGGCTTCTGTGAGCTGAATATTGGTACAACACCAGCTTCTATTCCGCTACAGGTACCACTCCGTTTGAGGCGGTTTACGGCAGACCTCCCCCTGCACTTGTGCGGTTCGACCCGGGGGAATCACCAGTCGAGGCGGTGGCCCAAGAGTTGCACGACAGAGACGAGACACTCCGTCAACTAAAGTACAATCTGGAATGGGCCCGACAACGGATGAGTAAGTATGCTAATGCTAAACGCCGGGATATATCTTTTCAGGAAGGAGACATGGTGTTCGTTAAGCTGCATCCTTATCGCCAGCAAACCGAATCCAGACGAATTAACGCGAAACTGGCGGCGCGCTTTTATGGCCCATTCCAGGTCTTACACCGTGTGGGTGCCGTGGCGTATCGAGTGGCCCTTCCACTGGGATCATGCGTCCATCCAGTCTTCCATGCATCACAACTGAAGAAGGCGGTGGGGGATTATGTTACCTCTGGACCGCTTCTCCTTGAGCTAGAAGTAGAAGTTACGTCCAGTCCGGATCCAGAAATCATCTTAGCCTGGCGCTGCATCAACCGAGACCGCACTCTCATATCACAATGGTTGATCCAATGGCATGGCGAATCACCTGAGGAGACCACTTGGGAGGACGAAACGAGTATTCGCGCACAATTTTCAGCCTTTGCTGCTAGTCTTGAGGACAAGACTTCTTCAGGGGAGGGACGAATTGATACAGACGACCCAACACAGGCCCAATGGAGGGTCTACACCAGGCGCGCGGCCCAGGCCCAGTAGGGTGAAGAGGGGTTTGTAAGGGAAGAGGGAGGCGTGGAGGAGAGATTATCTTATCTTTTGCTTTGTTAGGTTAACCCTAATTTCTCATCACTGTAGTGATTTGAGGGACGATCTTGTGATCGTAACAGATTGCTGGTTTAATTCAGCAAAAGATCTCTTGTTGTGTGTAATGTGTGTAACTTAACTATGAGGAAATTTTGACAAGGAAAAATTTGTATGGAACTTAGGTAGAAACTTGCAAAAGATGATATAATCGTAACAAAGTTAGTGATGATATGAAATCATTTGCAAGTGTATTGATGAAATTTTGGTTCAAAACTTGTGCCGGTCTAGGCATGGTCTCATAGTACTGGTCCATACTGGATGGAACTAGATGAAAGTGTAGTAGATAAGAGGAAGAGGGAGAAGAGGAAGAGGACTAGACCCGTCTGCCGTCCGCCTGTGTCCACCCAGCCCTCTCCTTATTCTCTTCTTCTTCTCCTTCTTCCTCCTTTAGCTTCTTGTTCTCTTCTTTTTCTTCTTCTCCTTCTTCTTTTTCGTCTTTTCTTTCTCTTCTTCTTTCCTCTTCCGATGCTCTCATCCTCCTCCTTCTTCTCTTTTCTTCCTCTTCTTCTTTCCTCTTCCCATGCTCTCCTCCTCCACCTCCTCCTCTTTTCTTCTTTCACTCCGCTCGGTTCTACCATTTGCTTTGAGCTTGCCATTCCCTTGGACCGGTGTGAATAGGAAAAGTTGGCCGGTTTGGACAAGTTTTTAAAATATCGATTGAAATTCTTATGCTTATAAATCATACTAAATTGCTTAATGTTTTATATGATCTACTTGCCCATTGATTAATATCAGAAGTTCATATTTGATTGTTTAATTGCATTAAATGTCTTTAACACATTGTAATTATCAAGTTTGTATCCTATCCAATTTTCTATTGGTAGTGTTTTGTCGCACATGCACTCTAACTAGCATGTTGTAAACTTAATATTTGAGAGAATTGTAGAAATAAGTGAAAGCTTACCAATTTGCACCAATATTTGAGTACCAAATTTATTTTACTATACAAGATATGTTGTTTATAAAATCATATTTGTAGGCTTTTAGACAAAACCTACACAAATATAGACTGCAAATTACTCTCACTAACACTAACACGACTTAAATAACTACCCATAAAAAGAAATGACTAATATTAATATATAGTAATTAACCTCTAATCATATTATGATCCCTTGAATCAAATTGTTTTATAGTTGCCTTTGAAGCAATGTTTAAAAACTAGTTCATTTTAGTCAATATGACTGGTTTGCATTATTCCAATCTTGTTGCAGTGTGTATATATATATATATATATATATATATATATATATAAATATAATAATAATAATAATAATAATAATAATAACAATAATGATGATGATGATGATTGTCAGAAATTGCGATGACTTATAATGGCATTACTGAATATTGGGTACTCCTTGTGGGTTCTAGTCCAACATTGGATTGGTATTTCAAGACAAAGTGCTCTTTTTTCTCCTATGACTGACAAAGCCTCACTTCTCTCCAGCATAACACATAATTTTGACATGTTTAATGGTAGAAGTTTTAAGTTTGACCAATTAAATTGATAGTATTATTGATACAAAGACAATTCAAGGGATATCACTAGATAAAGCTAAAATTGGTTTATCTTGAATTGAGAATACCATATATATATATAAAGATAATTAAGGAGGAAATACATGGAAGGTCTATTTGATACAGTTGCATATGGGGGAGAAGCTTATGCATTTATTTGTTAAGCATATTTTCTCTTCAACTGAAAGGGGAGGTCTATACCCTATGTGACGGCAATGACTACGGATCCCAAGAACAAGCCTAGATTGACGTGCGAGCGCGGTACTCCCAGACATTACTGGTTGAGTAGCGTACAGTCGGGGGCGACGTGCGAGCGCGGTACTCCCAAGCGTTACTGGTTGAGTAGTGTAAAGTCGGGGGCGACGTACGCAGCGCACTGTCGGGGGCGATGTGCGAGCGTGGTACTCCGAGGCGTTGTTGGTTGAGTAATGCATTGTCGGGGGCGACGTGTAATATTTTGTTCATCTGCGGGGGCGCAGAGGTATGTGCACGTGCCGCGGAGTTCGAGTGCGTGGGATGTTCGTGAACGAACAACGTAATACAAATGTGCAACAGTGCTTAAACGACACCAGACCTATGCATGCGAGAAAGAGCTAAAAAGGATTTGCGGACTTCATTCGGCTGCTAGTTTATTTATGTCGACCGAGTTTTGGCGGCCCAAAATGGGTGGACCCGAGTCAATTTTCTCCTTCAATTTTCTCCTTGACCAAGGCTGGTAAAATAAGTTTGGAATTAATTCCAATTGAGCCAAATCTTGGATCAATTGGAATTGGAACGAGAGAAGGGGTCGCATGGCCAAATGAATATATTATATGCATTACTTGACTTGGCTTTTATGCAAACTTGTTAGGAGAAAGCTTTGCATGGGACACATGGCTGGACATGGATGGAGGAGAAAAGTAGAGGATTTGAGATGCATGCGAACAAAAGAACACAACAGAGCAATAGGTATCTTCTTCTGCCCTTCCTCCGTGAACCACCGGACAGAGGGGTCGACGATCTCGTTGGCAAGGGAGCGGTGCTCATTTCGTGCAGCGTCCGGGCGGATCCGGTTGGATCACATTTTTTTCTTCCTCCTTCCATTCCCTTCTTTTGTTGTTGTTGATTTGAGGAGTGGAAAGATCTGGGAGGGAATGTGAGCTTGAGCTATATGTGGTTACAAGTAGAGAGCGAGTTAGGAAGTTTAGGCTGATTGTGTTGTATTTGATTTTATACATCGAGTATCTTCAACCAGCTTGTTGTTGTTCTTCGTTCTGCTTTCATCTCCTTGAGCGACGCTGAGGCGTGCGCAAGTAAGTGTGCTCGTCTGCCAATTACAGCCGAAAGAAATATGTGGTCAGCGGCTGTAACACCTGCATACTAGTTTTATTTGTTCATCATAATGCACTTAATATATATGACTAGAAATATGCAAAACTTAAAATCTGAAAGCATGTCTTAGTGAATTACACCAACAACTTTGGACTTCACTGTTATGCATCTAGGACAATGCCACAATGGCCTCCAGAATTTGGCATTTGTGTTGGAGAAAGGTTAACTAATCTATGGCAGTCATGGTCACCCCCCAATGTTCGGCCGTCCTCTCTTCCAATCATAGTATTTGTCTATGATTTGAAGGATATCGAGTGCAGAAGTTACTAATCCTCTTACTATGGTTCCTCTCATGACGATAATGGAAGGCCCAGGCTTGCACTGTGTTAGTGAATTATAAATCCGTTTGTGAGATTTGCAACTAGTCCAAAATGGGAAACATAATGCAAAGATGGGCCAAGATTTATCTATTTTAACTATTACCAACTGGCCTTTTGTTGAAAAGCCAAAAGTATCTAGTGTCTAGTATCTAAAGTAAATGACAGTCTCATAGAGAATTTACAACATCTGAGTCTTCGGCTGTTTTTGGATCCAAGTCTCAATAAATCTCCACATATTTGTATGGTAGGATGCACTCTTTCAATGTACACAATGAATGTGAACAAGTTCTCTAAATTATATCTAATTTGTGGTGCATACCATTTTCACAGTAGTAGAGATGCAGTTTATAGTTTGCTCACTTAGATTGGTTGTGTTTATTATCTTGAAGGCAGTTTTCTGTTACACAGTGCAACATGGCACAACACATAAATGAGCAGGATTCATCATAAGCCTTGCGCATATTAGTTGTCTATGATTATCTTTGCTGGTTGAATTATGATAATATATGACGATTTATGACATTCGCCCAGGGAATCTGGTTTGCAGCCTTCCATTGTTGCTGACGATGATGATCGATGTGCTGTATGCCTGGAAAGAGATTGTAGTGTTGCAGCCGACGGTAAGTCTTAAGCTTCACCTTTGGTTCGAGTCTTAAGCTTCACCTTTTGCTCATATAGCCCAAGTAAGATAGTTGACGGTAAACAAATAATGTCTTGGACTGTTTCTAAACCTATTAGGTAAATTGGCTACGGTCATCCTCGCAAGTGGTACGAAATTGACAATGTTTTACTCATTTTCATTTACGTGTTCATGTTTGATTATCATGGGATATACGGGAATCTTGCGCCAAAGAGAAGACTGCTGCAGATACGGTAAGGAACATAATAGGAGCAGGTTTTATGTTTCATTAAGTACGATGTTAGACTTTAGAGTAAACTGAAAAGATAAAAAAATTTAAAGAGCAAATGCAATTGTAATTATCTGAGCTTGGATCACCGAATAGTGAACTTTAGTAAACTTGGCGGTGTACAGTTCATTAAAAGGTCAGATGTTCTCTTCGGTCTCAGGGTGTGATTAAGTTGCTCATCCAAGTTTGAACAACACTTGAAATCGACCTTTGAGATCCAAAATAGTTGTGGATATGCATCGACTTGACCTACCTGGACTTTAGAGTTCTGGTTATCTTCGCATGGGCTTCTCAATGCAGCTCACCCGCATAGGTCATTCAAAATCCTGACCTTCCTCCTAAGACCAAGAAAATGAGGTTTGTTAGGTGGCTCAGGTTGTCTTGCTTTCACGATTAACTGAAGTGGTTGAATTAGATTAGTATATCTTGGATCTCAAGTATTAGATCCCCAGTTTATGGTTATCAATGGGTAGATTGACTTATTTAAGTGAGGTTTATATGACTTGGTTGATAATTTGCAGTTGAGCTAGCGAATGAGCTAGATGTGATACAATTAACAACTGCGCTTGGGAGTGCGGTGCTGTTGTTGTAGTTCTGTTTATCTAAAAGGGGCCACACAAGCTGCTGTAGCCGCACGGCCAAACGCGGCCAACCTTGGAGGAGTCTCATGAGACACATGGACATTTATTATAGATGGGTGGAAATTGGGTATAAAACACCCTCACGAAGAGATGTATGTGATATTCAGTTTTTAAAAGACAAGAGTTCCTTTTGCTTATCAAGAAAATAATACTTTGAAAGCATTTCTTGGAGGTTCATTCAACTAAGTGATATCTTGATTTATCTCTATAATGATTTGGAGTACAAGGCATTAGTACAAATTTATTGGAATTGCACAAAATTTATGGTTGTAGTGCAAGTGTGCAGCTGCTGCTGAGTTGAAGAACTCATTGCTGGAAAATAAGTTTATGATGAGAACTAATCGAAATTTGTCGTCATGGAACTTTTGATCGCCTGTTATTATATGCTAAGCCCTGCTTGAAGTCCTGAATTTATTGGTAACTTCCAGTTTTGTTCACATAAATGCAAACCTCTTTCTTCTGCTGTCAGTTCTCCTGATGCTAACCAGAATAATTATGTTAATACTATAACATCTTTTCCTTTCTATTCTCTCCAGGGTGTGGGCATGAACTCTGCGTACAATGTGCACTCTATCTTTGCTCAACGAGCAACACTCCATCAGAAATCATGGGTCCACCCGGATCTATTCCATGTCCTTTCTGTCGAAACGGCATAATCTCTTTCGTCAAATTACCCACCACCCCAGTGAAAGGGCTCAAACCAAATCTTGCACTCACGCTCTGCAACCCATGTATTCTAAACAAACGTGCGGTTGATGTGCCCATGACAAGTAGAATAGAGTCTCGAAGGAATCGGGTAGCCGCTTCTTCTGAGCTTGTCTGCCCACTTGTTTGCTCTCCATTCCCCTCTGGCGTCATTCCCTCGTGCAACTGTGATGACGAACCATCCTCATCAAGTGAGCCCCAAGCAGGAGCTCAACCACAATCAGCGCACTCCACTCATACTATGCCAAGTGAGATGGTGGAAATGAAAGAACAAAGATCCGATTCGAGTTGCTCAGGGATGTTCTGGGGTCGAAGAAGCTGCCACAGAGAGCACCAGTGTAATTCAGAGATTAATGCTTGAGTTTTGCTTGTCAATCAAATATTCAATGCATCACAATGAGTGAGAGAGATTGCTTGAACTGTTCTTGCTCGTTTTAAGTCCTAGTGTTTTAGCTTAGAACGGCAGGCAGAGGTTCTTGGAACCATGTGTAAATGTTGTATCAATTGTTTGGTTATGAGACTTTCTTACATAGTTATGTGAGAGATCTTTAATTGTCAGCACAATTTGGAAGAAATGTGAATTTGAGTGAAAGCAAAATCTTTTTTCACCTATACGATCCTCAAATTCATGGTGGATGCATCTTAGGTTTCTGAAATTTGATACCGCAAATTGTTTTCTGTTTTATCATCAATCTGACCAGGGGATTTCATAAATGCATAGATTAAAGACGATCATCTAATCAAAATCTTAATATGACATCAATTGTACAGATCATCAGTTTAGTCTAAAATTGTGAAGCTTAAAGCCGAACCAATCATTCATGGCTAAGATAATGCTTGAATTGAAAAGCTCCTATTTGATTTTTTTTGGATTAATTCCATTTCTCTCATAATTAATTTAGTTTCACATTGAATCATATAATTAAGAAAAATATTTAGATGCTCTAGTTTGCTCAACTAATGATTCTGTCTTCACCACTAAAAATAAAAAATAATTTGTTAACAAATATCTAGGCATGCATCCTTTCTTACCACTTATTTCTTTATTGAAAAATATTACTTCTTTTAGGATGTTATGGATAGCTAGTTGAAAAGGAGACCAAGTCAATCAATTCAACAAAATATAGGATACAAATAAAACTACAAAGCAATAAAAATTGAAAGTCATCCTCCTATTAATTTTTATCGGAATTGGATGTTTGAATAATTAATTTTTTTAATCAGGAATTGGATATTTGAACAATTACTTTTTATTGGAATTGAATTTTTGAACAATTAATTTTTGTCGGATTTGGATTTTCGAACAATTACTTTTTATCGGATTTGGATGTTTGAACAATTAATTTTTATTGGATGTGGATTTTTGAATAATCAAGAAAACCCTGGCCAAAGCTGCAATGTTCCATCATCACAATATGTCAATATGTTCCGATGTTCCGCGCTTTTCAAAAGCAGTCGCCATTGTGATTACGTGTCAGTAGATATTTGGACAGACCGTTTGGTGTAAGATAACCATCTGATATTCCGATCTCTTTCGTCTCGCTCCGCTCCCTGTAACTTTCGCCCCCTGATGATCATTCTTTTTTTGTCGCTTTGGGATCATTGATTGAGATCGAAAAACAGCGAAGATTATCTTCATCTCTATCGCAAATTCGCAATAGAGAACGCTCATCACTTTGCTTAGGGTTCGCTGTTGACGTTGCCATCGCTAGATCGCAGTTGAGTGGTATCGATTGCAGCAATTAGGCTTTTCTACGGCGTTAGGGATGGCGATGGCCAGGTCACCAAGCCCTGGCGGGGATTCGGGTCTCGGCCGGGCCCTGCTTCTCGGTGGCGCCCGCAGCAATGGCGACCGCATGCCCGGGCGGACCCCGAGTCTCCGTGGCGCCGCTCGGTTCCTCCGTCGGGCGAGCAGCCGGCGTATGAGGGAGCAATCGATTATGGTGCGGGAGACGGCGGCGGAACACTTGGAGGGGCAGCAGAGTGACTGGGCGTATTCAAAGCCTGTGGTTTTCCTCGATGTGCTGTGGAACGTAGTCTTCGTCTGCGTCGCTGTGGTCGTGTTGGCCTTGAGCCGGCATGAGACACCCTCTATGCCTCTTCGACTGTGGGTAATGGGGTACGCCTTCCAGTGCGTAATTCATATGATCTGTGTGTGCGTAGAGTACCATCGAAGACACAACCACGTGCTAGCTATTCTTGCTCAGGAAGAGGCTGGAAGCGGGAGGAGGTCAGGATTGAATTCACCGACTGAGGTGGGAGAATCTGCAGAGAATGAACAAGGCCAAGAGGAACATAGGATTAGGTGAGAACCCAAATGCTTCTACTAGTCTTCCTTTACAGTGCTAATGAACATGAAGAAACAATATTGCATGAATGCTTTGCACTTGATTTCTAAATTAAACGTTTGTTTAACTCGTTCGATGCTTGAAAATTTTGGAATTTTGACACACTAACGCAAGTGTTCCTCTTGTACATGTATACAATTGCTTAGTTTTTCATAAAGTTTGAACGAATGTAAAAACGGCTACTTTTTTTTTTCACAATTGTAACATATCATAACAGTCTTTTCCTTTGGTGAATATAGAAAACCTTGATCAAATTTCAGTTGGAGCAAACCATGCGGCATCCAAGTTCTTGACTTGCATGGTGATCTGAATTGCCTACTTCCATTTTTTGGATTTTCTTTACATTATTTTTTGTTCCATAGCTGAAAAAGTCCAAAACCCTAATGATTCATTTAACTATTAAATACTTATACGTAGGTAAATAGATCAAATAACCTGCACTTCTTGAATAAATAAAATGGACTATTTTAAACATGGCTATCCAATAAAACATGTAAAACATGATTCAAAATTTAGATAATAATTTTAACACTACCTCAAATTGGAGCAGATATATCAAACATGTGTGCCTTATCACATGTAATATGAAATTGGACCAGTGGAAGTGCTTTCATGAATATGTCTACTAGCTAATCTTCATACTTAATAAAGAAGTAAAATTTATTTGGATATAACATCTTGAGCAAAATCAAGGTTTATGATACCAGCATACCGATCGGTATCAATATATATATATATATATATATATATATATATATATATATATATATATATATATATATATATGTATTGCGTCGATCAACTATATATATATATATATACAATATGCTAAATATTAATGATATCGACCTTATACCAAATTAGTATGTATAGTTCTTTCAACTTTTATATGTTCAGTTCTTTCATAAAACAATGAATTGTTAACAATACATATAGTTGATCGACGCAATACATGGGTATATATGTTAAGTAGGTGAGACCAAAATCCTCCAACGTATCATGAAGACACATCATTTTAGTCATTTTAGTACCTTTTACTAGGTCTAGTGTTGGGAGAGTGTTAATTAGGTCATAGAGTAGAAAATACTTTTTAAATTTGTGGCTTGCATTTCTAGATGATTAATGTCTAAAAGCTTATCTGGCTTAAGTATAATATAATGCTAAATTTTAATTAATAAAATATTTATCTTTCTCCTTAGCATCTTTTCCTCCTTTTCTCAATCCTCATATTTTTTTAGTTTGGCATCAAAGCCCAAACAACTCCAATCCTTCCCCAGCCAAAATCACATTATTGTTTTCACCATTTACAAAGTTGTATTTCTCAGTTATTATGGTTGCTATTCACATCTATAGCTTTCCAAACTTTCCTATCAACTCACTACCCTGTTTACTTTTCAACTCTTCCTTGCCTTTGCTGTTTCAATCATCATTTGCGTTGTCTCCAATCTCCATACCCCCTCATTGATTCATAAGCCAACAGCAGCTTTTATCAGCTTGCTTCTCTACTCATTTCTTGTTGAGATCTGATCACCACAGCATACTAGTTAACCTTCTTAGACTCTCCACTTTCATTGTTAGTCACCCGTTGACTTCTTCACCACCATTGATGTCACTCTCTTCACAACCCTTCACATCACTAAGAAGTAAAAGGAGATGAAGAAGAAACCCTATAATTAACCTCCTATCATTTTCCACCACTTTGGCCTACAACGAACTAGAGCCATCTCCCACCTTGAACTCCCTTACCTAAAGTAATAGATCTACTGTGGATCATAGTCATCAATTGTTGCCACCCATCATCATCATTGATCATCGTTGGCACATTTGTTCTGGTCCATGCTGGCATTCCAAACCCCGATGCAGCTAACTCACTCTTAATCATGCTTTGCTCACCATCACTGCTTTTGCCACCAGTTTGACAGCCACTTCTAAGTCATTTCACATCTTATGCTACTTACTGTCAATAGGTTCCTTGAGTGACAATTGGTGCAATTGTTAAAGTGGGCATCAATTGCCTCTTGCTTTTGTTCTTTAGATTGGTGTAGATCTCCTTTCACAACTAAATTAAAGGGCGTGGGCCTAATTGATTTGAAGTTATGTCCTTGCCTCTAGATATGAAACAACCACAATAATTTGGGAAAAGCAAACAAGGTCATGTTCTTGTGATCATTATGATTTATGAGTAGCTAAAAATCAATGAATACATCAAAATGACAAACAATTATGGAAAATGGGAAAAAGAGGAGATATAGACAGAAAATTAGCTAGAATTTTAGAGACAATGGAAATAAAAAAGATTAGAAAAATATGAAATTTAAAGGTGTTCAATTTCTGAAGCTTGCTTCACCTTTATGCAATGACTTTCATACATTGTTAAGAGTTGAGTTCTTTCTAGAGAAATAGAATGCTGTGCAAATTTATGGATTTTTAGTAAACTAGGATGTGGTATAATTTGTGGTTATTTATTTAGGGTCTGTTTGGCCCCGCTTTTAAGCTAATTTTAAGCAGCTTTTAAACTAGAAACTGATAGATAACAGTTTGGTAATGAAAAATAGAAGCAGAAAAAAATAGTAAAAAACAGAAGTAGAAAAAAACAGTAAAAAAGCAAAAGCTGAGAAAGCTACAATTTGATGCTTTTGCAGTTTCTGCTTTTTTGAAAAAGTTATTTATATGATTTCGTTTAAAATTTTAAGTATTATTATTAAAATTGAATACTAATGAAAAATAAAATATATTATTATTTTAAATTTTGATAACAATTAAAAAGTTATTAACCAAATATCTTATAAATTTTTTGACAGTGCAGCACAGTACAGTACAACTATAAAGTTATTGACAGTGAGGCCAAACAAGTCCTTAATATGTTAGTAGGTTTCACCAGGTCTTGTATTATAGGGAGTTAACTAAGTCATGAATTAGTAGTAAGTTTTTTATTTATTTTTTGTATTTGTCTAAGGTTACTTATGTCTAAAAGTTTATTTATATAGTTCAACTATATTATTGTGGCATCTTTTGTATGAAATATTGAATCATTCTTCTTTGAATCTCTCTCTATCCACCTCTTTCGTTGCTCTGATTATCTTTATCTTTTCTACCTTTTACTCCTTCCTTAACTCAACCCTATTGACTTGCTTCAATTTATATCACTTCACTAGTCACGTAAATCCTTTTCCCTCATGATCACATATCGTTGTCCTCAACCTACCAAGCTCCAAAGTTATTGTTCATAATTTCTATGATGTTAGCCATATACATAATTCTTTAAACATTCATGCATCTTTTGCTAGTATTATTGTGCTCTCGACTTCCCTCCATAGATTGTGCCGTCATTTGGATTCTCTTTTTCTTTCTGTCTCATTGATTCATTGGCCATCATCACTTTCTTTTCATCTTGTTTCGTTGCCCCCTTCTACTTACTGATATTTGATCACCTCCCCCATTGTCATTGCATGTCCCATATCACTTTTCATCATTGCGTGCTCAATTCATATGCTAGTCTTATTGAACTCTCCTGCCCACATCATGGAGAAAAAAAGAAGAAAGAGACAAAGAAGAAAGCTTGAGTCCAATTGTCATATGCTACCACTTTTGCCTACTACTAAGTACTAACCAAATACATCTCTTGCTTCCAAACCCCTTACTGGAAGTAACTATCTCTAGTATAGGCCATACCTACTAGTCATTGTCACCCACCTTCATCTTTGGTGATCATCATCAGTGTATTCATTTCACCCTTATTAGCATTTCAAACCCTATCGAAACAACTAACTCTTGTTCGTGCACCTCCTATTATCAATTACTCCACCACTCATGTCACTATCCATTCATGAGCTACTCTCTGTCTTGCACCACTTATCAGCAATAGGATTTTTGAGCAATTATTGGTGCAGATAGTGGAAGTGATGTTGATAGTCTCACACTACTACGTTGGAGATTGTTGCAAGCTGCCTCTTACCTGTAAGTTTGAGATCATGATTTGGTTTGCTTTGGGATCATGTTCTCATCTCCAAACGTGAGGCAACCACAAGAAAAAGGCAAGCACGCTTGTGACCACACGAGCAATTAAAAAATGAGTGCAATAAATATCAAGAAAGATGAAAAACATGAACCCGAAGGAAAAAAGATTATCAACAAAGAAATAGAATTATTAGAAAAAACAGAATCATGTGGTGCAAGCTTCTATGTTGGTTTGACATGTTCGAGTTGGATGTGCAATTTCTTTTAGTGGGCTACAATTTTATGTTGGTTTGACATGTATGAGTTGAGATTTTTTTATAGCAAAGGAGAATCATGTGGTGCAAGTTACTATTGAAAATTTCTTTTTGCATCCCTCTCGTCTAAATCTTCCTTCTCTTTCTGAGTGTTAGTATCCTGTGTCATGAGGGTTTTGTTGATGCGGGAGGTGGTGAAACTATGTAAGAGAGATTTTCTTAGCGGCGTTGTGGGGTTGGGATGGGGGAAAGAAGGCAATAGAGAGAACAATATATGGAGATGAAGGTGCATGAACTAGAAGAGAAGGTGGCCAAGTGTTGCTACTACACAAAGAGGGAGGAATGAGCGACACACATTTGGTGGAGGGGGTAGTAGTGTTTATTACAAGAGAGAGAGAAATGTTATTGTCCTTTGTTGTCGACATAGTTACAATGATGTAAGAGGGGATCACTTCAAATCACTTTGATACAAAGTTAAAATAGAAGAGAAAGGTTAGTTGTATTGCAAATGGGAATGATACATGATATTTCTTAAGTAGAGGCTTGCATACATAAATGAAAAAAATAGAAAAATTATTAACAATAATTGTGGTAAGTAGAGACTTGCATACATAAATGATGAAAATAGGAAAATCATTAACAATAATTGTGGTAAGTAGAGACTTGCATACATAAATGATGAAAATAGAAAAATCATTAGCAATAATTGTGGTAAAAAATATGAGACAAATATACTAGCTAATAAGACTACAATAATGTCACAAATTAATGAAATTTGATATGCCTAGTAGTGTTTCCACAATGATGATACCTTGTTATTATGACATACCTGCAAACTTTTTTTATCTTCACTATCCAACATGGATATGGGGGTGTTTGTGAAAATTAGATTCCTGGCTAAACTTATTTTGAACCATCTGTGTTAGGGTTCTAGTGCAAGTTATATCATCAGTTAAAGTTTATTTCATTTCAAAATTGATGCTTTTGATATGAATTAGGGAAGAATCTTTTTCATTCTCTACATATATACATTTTCATCATCAAGGTTTTGGTGACCTCTGCTTTGTTTGATTTTAGTCTTTTGTGAGACTACAGAGGCAGTGTAATGTTTTACAATTTTCTTTTGCTTCCTTAGCAATCAACTAGTCGCTATATTATGTTATGCCACTTCTATACCAAGACAATATTTCAGTTCATATTACACGAACCACCTATTATAATAGCTCAGCTATTTCTTGTAGCTTGTTATATTATGGAATCAATCTCCAATTACACAGTTTGGCAAACAATCTCTAAAATAACATTTCTATTCTAAACTTGTTGAAAAAGGAATGTCGATAGTTCACGCCTCATATTTTTTTATAGTATATTACAGTTTGGCTTTGGTGCATTGGCCAAATCTTGTTTAAGTTTCAGTTGCTAGAGTACAGTTAATGGACGAATGAGTTGATCAACCATGTAGAGTTATGTATGTTTTTCTTTTTGTCTTCTAATATTTCATCTTCATCTCCTACAGGAATATTAGATAATTTAAGTCTGTCTGCCTTGTTTTTTGATGCTAACCATACTTATTTCTAAATTGGCTATCTTTTTTTGGCAGCTGTGTGAAGCATTTGGAGTCAGCAAACACTATGTTCTCATTCGTATGGTGGATTATTGGATTTTACTGGATATCCGCTGGAGGCCAAGTGCTGAATCGTGATGCACCACAACTATATTGGTTATGCCAAGACATAATAATTTTTTTTTTAATATAAGATTCTAGTACTATAAGCTTGAATACTTCTTTCTTTGGCAGGCTGTGTATAGTCTTCCTAGCCTTCGATGTGTTATTTGTTGTTTTCTGCGTTGCATTGGCATGCGTAATTGGAATTGCTGTCTGTTGCTGCCTGCCTTGCATCATTGCAATTTTATATGCTGTTTCAGATCAGGTATCCTACCTTGATTTCTAGTAGCTATACGAGTGTTATGCTAAAGGTGTGAGTTCAACTAGTAAGGATTTAGTTATTGATAACAAGGTCTAGGATTCAAATCTTGCCCTCATCACTAATTATCACTTGCCTCTTGAAAAAAAAAAGAGTATTGTTATGTTGTTGTTATTTTCCGTTATCTTTTTCTTGACGAATTTGTCATTTGAATTAAGTCCAAGACTTGTACTGTATTTTCTCACTAGAATTGATTTCAGCCTTCATAAAGGTAGAATTTATAAAAATGAAAATCCCATGCCACAACATTTTAGTTCCTTGTTGGGGGGAATTTTTTTCCTGGTTTGATTTCTGTTAAGAGCATTGTCATCACGGATGATTCTTCATGAATGTTATACTGCTGGTATTTGTGGAAGATGTCAGAGCACTTTTCCGGCTTATATATGTGATTTCTGAGCTAGTATACTTGGGCCATATTCTTAGCGACATCCCATGTAAAACAATGTTTTGCTTTCAGTTAAATGTTGCTATTACCATTATGGCATTCATGTGGTTGAGAATTGGCTACATGTTGGTCTTGGTTTTTGTAAAAACCAGCTTCATTCTACTGTGATAAATAGATGTGTGCTCGTTTGGTGCAGTTTATTCTGTTGTACTTAATGCAAGTTGTGACATGCTTATTATCAATACAATACTTGCATTTTACTATTATCATGAGAGACTTTGTGCAGTACTCCCCATTCTGGTTTGGTGCGTGCATGCACTTAAAAAATAATGGGGAGTACCTTAGTTCACGAGTCATGACTATAAATGGCAAATATATGACGCATTCATTTCACTTCAAAAATAGGAAGGAGCAACTGAAGAAGATATACGCCAACTTTCAAAGTACAAGTTCCATAAAATTTGTGAAAAACAGAGTGAGGGATCCGGAACTTCCGGTGGAATCATGACAGAGTGTAGCAGTGACCCACCTTTGGAGCACGCTCTTTCAGCAGAGGATGCTGTAAGCTTTCTAAGTTTACAATTCTTTATTTTACTTGCATTTAGTTTATGGTTGATGACATGTTGCTGTGTCACGTAGTTCCAGTAGATTTTAGTTCTTGTACTCAAAAGATACCTAGTATATTTGCTCTAACCAAAGCCAGCTTTTGTTTCATTTACAATCTGCAACTTTCTTGATCCTGCAACGTCTGCCTAACATCTAATTAGGTCTGTTGTTGCTCCAGTTTGTTTGACTATGTCGAACTTCTTTAGAATATTGCAGAATTTCTGTCTGCTCATCTTTATTACACTATTACATGTTTTCTGATACTTCAAATTCCTCTTCTTTATTTTTTTCTGATTCCATGCAATACATATTATATTACCCAAGGCCATTATTTAATTAATCGATGCAAGGGGAGTTGTTACTTGAACAGCTTGCAATTTTTCGTTTTCAAGTTTTAGAGGTCCACTGTTCAAACTATCCTGTTCCTATAATTGCTTCAGAACAATTACTTTTAGTTGCTTTTCATATTATCGAAATCCTTCTGCGACAGTAAATTTAATTACTTCTATTTTATTCGAATCAACAGATTTAGTTCTTTACATTGTGTTTGGAATAGACTCTTATTCCATAGTAGAACTGAATAATAAGAATTTTAATTTTACTTCTTATGTTTGGAGAAACAAGAATGACAAGTCGATTTCTAATCCTCCTGTTTTACTAGATTAGCCATACATTTTTTGTTTTAGATACCTATCAATATCGAAGTAATCAAACAACAAAAATCATTGGAACTTGGAAATGTTATATCATTTTGGATTGGATTTGAAAATATCATTTCTTTTAACAATTGGAATCCTGTTTTTCCTACTTCTAAACGCAGGAATTCATTAAAAAAAAGACTATGGAATTGGAATTCCTTTTTAAGTTTTTGTTTCAAGCAAGCGGTTACAACCTGTGTGTCTATCTTCATGCCCCTCTGAATGCAGGAATGCTGCATTTGCCTCTCCCACTACGAGGATGGAGTGGAGCTGCGTGAACTTCCTTGTGGTCACCATTTCCACTGTGGGTGCGTCGATAAATGGTTGCACATAAACGCTACTTGCCCGCTCTGCAAGTTTAATATCTTAAAAAACAACCACCAACGCGGGGCGGAAGTTTAGCTAATTATTATTAACTCGCAAGTTAACACCTGTGCTATTATAATAATAAAAGAGCTGCTTGCGATGAGGTTTTCCATTCCCCCTCTTCCAAATTAATATAGTGAATATCATGTTATATTTGTGTTTTTTTTATTATTATTATTTTCTTTTTTGAACAAAATTCATAATTTTAATATATCGGGTTTATAATCAAAAGGAAGTATGTTGTTAGTCACAGAGCCAAGTCAAAAAAAGTATATTTCACAAAGCCTCTGTATTATATTTTGCACTTTGATATCTAAATTGGACAAGTATGTTACACTCTAATAGGCTTATGGATATTATATATTTTTTTTTTAAAAAAAGGGCAAATCATCTATTGGTTATTCTGTCACTTATGATCTTAATGTATGGCACTTAAGCTAAAATCTTATAGCGGGTCAGTCTAACACATTCATTACTGATGCATTTATGTATATTTATTGATATCACTCTAGCTCACGTACTAATCTCATTAAAGCTATATCTCTTATCCACTAAAACACTTGGCCGGAACATTTTGAGAATGACTAAACCAATCTTCAGAGACATTATCGTGCAATTATACACAAAATGCTGGTGTAACAAAAGCATAATGACGAAAATGTCTATACATATTGATGAATACGATTTGATTTACGTAAGAAGACCAACAACTAATTGTAGGAATCGCAGAACAATAGGCAGCAGAGTGTTACTATACAGACATGTGAGTTTTAAAAATTTCTAACTATATAGCAAGCGCAGAGCAATAGGCAGCACGGCGATACTTTCCACATTTAAATCACTTAAAATTACTTAAATGATAATTGGCTATTTATGATGTTTTACACGAAATCAAGAAAGGTATGGTTAAGCTTTTGGTCTATTCTAAAAAAAATATTCTTTTAAACCATACTTTGTAGAACTCAGATCCTCCTCACTTTCATTTAGTTGCTACTAACAAGCTTCTACATTATCGATATGATAAAAGGCCTCCGAAGAGCAATGAAAATAGAGGTTCATGTAGACATATATGCCACCAATGTAAAGCGCTTCAGGTTGAAAATGATTCAACGAGCAAGGTTTTAAGGACAACGTCAGCTAAGCCAGGCACAGCTGAGAGGTAGTGGCCAGTACCGCTGAGTTCGTGGTAGTCAATCCAGCTGAGTCGGCTGCAGATGTGTCGTTGCAGTGTCACTGGCACAAGCCCGTCTTCGTCCCCCTGCCATATATGAACAGGAAATGGTGGTTGCAGCAGATCCATCGGATCAAATTCCCACTTCCCAAACATCACCGCCATATCTCTGTAATACGACTCTTGAATGCCTTGTTGAGTAGCCGTCTTTGCCCTCTGCAGGGAGGAAATGCAGAAATCATTCACAATTTTGAGCACACAAGCCTAGTAGGAAATTGCAACTGACATGGTTAGAACTATGAAATTACACAAGGGCCTGCATTTATACCGGGCAACAGAGACACTTATTTGTCCATACTACTGGTACTCCGGTATGGATAAGATTAAAAACCTTGCATAGTGATAGAGTATCATTACTTTTAAATTACTAATATTTCTAATATCAATAATTTACCTAAACCTTCTCAGTTAAGTCCAACCGTTTATGAAGGGCTATAGACAAAAAAAGCCCAAGTGAGCTTCCACCTAACCACGTCCCCCTAGAAAGATTCCAAAACTGATTGGACAAAACAAAGAAAGGGTCAAGTCTTCTACATATTTGACGATTTTTTATGATTATAAGCTGAAGTTAAACTCTCCTAATTGTTCTTTTTTTTTCTTTATGAAATGATTCAGCAATTTAGATGCAGGTGCACTTATCTGTCTGCTAAACAAATAGTCAGTCAATTAAAACTAACGGTTGGACTCAATAGATATAAATGTGCTAGTTTGGATACCAACACAAAAAAGGCTTAGGTATTTGTTCAAATCTAAGCTCACAGTTTAGGTACTATTTTAGAGACTATAAAAAAAAGAAGATAAAAAAAAAGATGAAATCACTGTAAAAGCAACAACCTTTTCGAATAAATTGTTTGCAGCTAAGTACTCCATGATCTGTGCATCCAATCGGTTGGGGAGAATGGTTCCGCCTTTGATGACCGTAGAGGAAGGCAACCATGATTGTTTCATCCACCAATGGAGCAACCATGGGGCATAGTATGCAACTCTTAGTGCCCACTGATCTCCTAGCTGCTGTTTGCAGTAAACCTCCTTTGACAGATTCTTGGGGAACCCAGGCCATCGGTAATTTACTACAGGAGCCATAAGTGCAGCTCCAGCAAGCCTGAGATGAACCGACTTCATTACTTAGAATGATGTGAGCTTGTAGTGACAAGAACACTCAAGTTATGTAAATTAGCAGTCCAGAAATTATTCATAATTGTAGGAGAGGATTCCTGTGAAAATTGTATTAACCTTCCTGGAATAAACTTGATGGAAGCCCAGACAGCATGACCACCCAAAGAGAAACCGATCAAGTAAAATCTAGGGCCTAGCTCCAAAGCATCTGCCAGCTCGGCAATGTCTGATGCTTCGCTCCTCAATGAACGATTGGGATTAGGATCACTTTCTCCATATCCAGCTCTGTCATAACCGACCATGTACACTTGCATTTCTTCTATCAGTTCCTGTAAGTAAATCATTGTTAAACAAGAAACGCAAAGTAGATTGTTATGAGTTTCAAGAACAGTTTCTACAATAAATACAAACCTAAAAGTAAGATGTTTTTCTCATAAAACATGATTTTTTTTGTTTAGCAATAACTATACAGTTTTGCAGTTCATGCCAAGTTCAGTTATCATTTATCATCTTCACGAAATGTAATTTTACTGCCACACAATATTTCGCAAGTGACTCCAATCTTCTCTGGCCACAGAACTCAGTTGTGTACAAGGTTCATTTAGAGAAACTTTCATTTGTTTATAACACAACGTCATTATAGATAATAAGAAAGAAAATAAAGTATCCCGACATATATTACGAGGATATGCTCCAACATCGACAGCATATAATGTCAGCAACTTTAGTCTTTGGCAGCCATAATCATGATCCATAATCCTATTTGTTTTTGTTAACATGAATTGTTAGGGATAGCCCTACCACTCAAGTATTACTCAAGTAATTATCTAATAGACCAACAACTAAGGAATACTTACAAAGTTGGTCACACTTACAATCATGATCCATAACCCTATTCTTTCTTTTAACGTGAATTAATGAGGATATCCCTACCACTCAATTATAATTCAAGTATTTATCTCATACCTAAGTACCTACTAAGAAATACTTACAAATATGGACTCACTTAAGTTTGATAATACGCAGAATGTAGAGTACTTGATTGTAAATGTAAAATCACAGCACACGGAATTTATGAAGACTGCTACTTGGTAAACTTCTTTTTAAAGAAAGGAAATTTGTCATGTTATGCACTCAATGCACAGCATCTACCAGTTACAACATCAAGGTTTTGCAGTGTAGGTGAAGGGTTTCATCAACATCAAAATATAAGCAGAATGAAGAACTTGTTAATAATTTGACAACATAAACGTATCCCTACTTTCTGTCATTTCTCTCAGGAGTCATGTTTGTTGTTATGACAGAATGGTAGATGTTAATAATATAAGCTACCACAAGCAGTAGTTTATTAAGAGAGAATGAGATAGTAGGGGAAAAGATAAAGGATATCTATTATCTGATCTATACTTAGTCCAAGTGCAACAAATTATGTCAGAGTAAATATCATGTTATAGTTTCTTAAGATGGAAGAACTGTATATATATATTGCTGTCAAAGTTAAACTCTTCCCTAGCAATTCAATAAATTAGAGACATCATGATAACTAGCATACTAGAGTTCACACCTCTACTCTCTGTTAGACTAAGCAATGCCTAAAACTAAGTTATGAAAATAGGTGTGCAATTTTGATACAATGTTTATAAACTAATTAAAACTAAAAAATACAGTTAGATGAATCTATCTAATAAGATGTACAAACTTTAAAGCAACACAGATGTAATTTTTTGCTTTTCACAAATTTAAAAAGATAGACAGCTTAAATTCTACCCTGCCTAAGATTGGACCTTGCCTAAAAATTTATCTCAGGGTTAAAAATCCTACAAAGGTCCCCTGCATATGGATCCCTAAGCAGGGAGGAAATGCTCTGTCTAATGTAGGCGACGAAATCTTGCATCCATGGAATGCAGGGTTGGAAGGCTCACATTATCTCAAGGCCGGTCTCATCTGCAGTGTCTGTGTCTCACATTATCTCAAAGGCCGTTGACATTTGGTACCAGCATCTGACGACACCGGTGACATCATGCATTTGGGTCACTATGTAGGATACTCCGCGTAGGAATTTAGTAGGTGATCTCTAGAGACTACACTCGTAGCGGTTACAAAAAATACAAGAACCATCTCAAAATACTCGAAGCAAGCTAGAAACTTTAGCAAGCAACCAGCTACGGAAGGCCTCATGGCCATCGATTCAGACTCGGTTGTCCCATTGTTCGACCAATCAAACTGCGCTGCTCCTTAGCTGGCGGGTCAGCGGAGACAGGTTGAGCCTGACTCGGCTCGATTGGGGAAAGAAGAGTCTGAACTCTCGGCCTGATCGAGCATCCACCGCGATCAACACACCACAATCCACGGAAAAAGAAAGCGACGAGGGAAACGGAAGGTTAGGGTTAATCAAATACATAGTAATACCAAATCCGTGGTGGTCAAGGTTAGGGTTTGTCCAATGTTTGCCGAGAGGGGCTATTGCTCACCGGGGAAGCGTTGGGAGCGTCGAGCCTGGAGCCAGCAAATCCATGGGCGAAGACGATCTTGTAGGCGGCCTTCTCCTTGGGCACTCCCGTCTCTGAGTAGGCCAGGAACCGCCCATCCCTCAGCCGGATCCGCGGCGCAGTCACCGGAGGCCCGCCCTCCGACCCGCACGGCGTGGGCGCCGGGGGCCTTATGGCCACTGCGTTGTACCAGCTCGCCAGCCCTACCAAGATGGCCGCCGCCATCGCCATCCTTGCAGCTCCCCCTGTCACCCACATGTAGACGATCCGACGGCCAATCACATGAGAGAGAGAGAGAGAAAGAGATTGATCGATTGATCTGCCTTACCAAGGAAGCTGCAGTGCTTGGCATCGAGCTTGCCGGCTGTGGTCATGCTGCCCTTGGGAGGGTGCGGAGAGCTGCTCTTCGGAGCTTTGGGGGAAAGATTGGCGAATGAGCATTGCGTGCGAGAGAGTCGTAAAAGCAGCACGAGTGGTAGCTGGGGTGGTTGGTAGGATCGTCCATGATCCGTCTTGCGGATCACCTGTTCGTGAAAATGTCGCACCGAACCGAAGACAAAAGCATACACGCAGGCTCACCAGTCCCCACCAGGTAAGACTTTTACCGATCACACCGGAGCGGTGAATGAAACAAGTTATCACCTCCTTTCCATTTGTTTTACAGTTACTTCGACGAAATGAAGAATGGCAATATTCATGCGAAACTTTACGTGCCGTGTGTCACGCTCCGGTCGGATCGGCCTGAAAACAGTCCTTAATCGCTGTCTCAAGACTATCCAGCGGAACACCGGAACGCAACGCTCTCTAGAGTTTCCGGTCCTAAATCGGAAACCCTAACTCCCCGAATAATAATTATCCCCAAATTACAAGGCCGCTCAGGAAAATCCTAACCCTAATTTAGAAATCTAAACCCTAAATCAATTTACCTCTCAGTCAAAATTGACCAAAATCACCGCCGCTCGGATTAAATCAGTTTCGCTGACGTCCGCCTAACGTCAGCGTGCAAATTCCGCTGATCCGAAATCGCTCTGCTCCGCGGCCTCCGATTTTGACCCAGTCAAAATCGGAAGGCGTCCTTCTCGCGTCGTCTTCAACCTCCGGACGCCGACTGCGTCGCCTCTGCCGCCGCCACGCTCACGAACTCACCGGAAAGGACGCTGCCCCGCTTTCTGACCTTCACCAAATGTCGTCGTCCGGCAGCTGAGAACATGTCGCCGATCCAAGAACAGAGAGGGAGGGAAACAGTATGGAAGAAGGACTTTTTATTCCGGTTGTAAAAACTATAGAACTTCCTAAGCTTACTGACGACCCCCGTCGCCCGCCCCTCTCCCACTGGTTCCTCTCGCCGACGATGCCCCCGTCGTCGGTTTACAATCTCTCCCTCGCACAGAAACTTCTCTCGCCGCTCGAAGCTCTCCCAAAGCTTGGTGGTGTCCGCTGGTGGCCGATGATGGAGGAGGTCCCCCTCTCGCTCCCCGTTGCGGCCGATTTATGGAGAGAAGTCGCCTCCGTTCGGGTCTTGCGGGGACGACGACGCCGTCGCCCTGCTGAAATCGCCCGAAGAGCTTGCCTCCGAGCTTCTCGCAGCAGACGCGGCTGAAGCACACGTCGTCGAGCGCACATCTGGGTCAACATCGAGGGTTGACCGGGTAAATCGGACCCCGTCTCGATTGTTTTGGCATGCGCTTGGGTTTGAGTTTGGGCTTGGGCCGGACCGGTTGAACTGAGGCATAACAATTCTCCCCCGCCCAATTTGGACATCACCCTCGATGTCTCTAACAGGCGGATCCTGCAGAACCATCGCTCCGATTCTCAACGCCCCGATCCGACACTGCTGCGCTCCCGTGGCAATGTGTGGAACTACCTGCAGTGATCCAATCCGCGGTTGTTCGGTTTCTTCAGTCTCCTCGGCTGGATCCTGCGCCGCTATTGCCATGAGCTTTTGCTTGCTGGGGCAATCCTTTACCCAGTGAGGACCGCCGCACCAGAAACAACCTTGTGGCTTTTGCTCCCGTCGTCCCGGTGAACCCTTGTTCTGCCGGTGAAAGGGCCTACCCCTCTCGGGAACTCTAGCTCCTGGCGGTGTCCGTGGGGAGCCGCGCTGAGAGCCGCTTTTTGGTGGTGTCCTGGATTTCTTTGGTGGTGCTTGTTTGATACTTCTGTTATCCACCAGAGATTCAGCCACCACCGCAGCCGCCCTCCAGTCAACCGGTTCGCGACGTCGGACCTCCGTTTCTGCCCATGGCTGAAAGCCCTGGAGGAAGAAATACCTCCTATCGTCCTCTGCCATGCCTGGAAGCTCCAGCATCAAAGTGGAGAAAACCCTGACGTACTCCTGGATCGAGCTTGTATGCCTCAGCCGATCCAGTTTGCCACGTGCCTGATCCGCCGAGTTTCCGGGAAGGGAACTGCCGCCACAGTTCCTCACGAAAAGTTTCCCAAGTCCAGCTAGTAGTCCCTGATGTAGAGCCGACTTTGGTTCGCCACCAAAGTTTCGCGTCGCCTGTGAGATAGGCGATGCACACCTGCACCCGATCCCCTGCAGAAATATGGTTAGCTGAAAACAATTGCTCCATATCCCAAATAAATTTTTCGACCTCTCTGGATGATCGAGCCCCCCCCCGAACGTCGCTGGGTCAGGCACGCGCATCCTCGGTTTGGGAGCCTCCTGCTCCACCGGTGCCGCTGCTGATTGCGATACTTGCGTTAGAGCTAAACGCAGTACCCTAACTTCTGCGTGCATGTCTTCCTTCATGCGAGCCATCTCCCCTGGCAGATGGATCAGACCCTCCACTGTCTGTTGCATGAACTCAATCTACAACCTCTGTTGTTCGATTTGCAACCTCTGCTGCTCGATCAGCAATTCCTGATCCTCCACTGTCTTCTGAAGGCTTTCCACCTGTGGAATCATCCCATTGCCTCCACCACTGGCCAGACCGAGCACCTGCTCGATCTGAGCGATGCGATCACCCTAGTTCACCATCTCCTCAGGTTCGGCCGTCTCCTTGGCTTTTCCTTTATCCTGCTTAGGCCGGATGTCCTCTGACGCTCCTCTAGCTGTGTGGGTGTTCTTCTGGAATTTCAAACCTTTCTTCACCTTCGAGGGTGAAGTTGAAGGTGTCGTGTTTGCTGTAACACGTTTGCCCCCTCTGATACCTGTTGTCACGCCTCGGTCGGATCGGCCTGAAAACAGCCCTTAATCGCTGTCTCAGGACTATCCGGCGGAACACCGGAACGCAACGCTCTCTAGGGTTTCCGGTCCTAAATTGGAAACCCTAACTCCCCGAATAATAATTATCCCCAAATTACAAAGCCGCTCAGGAAAACCCTAACCCTAATTTAGAAATCTAAACCCTAAATCAATTTACCTCTCGGTCAAAATTGACCAAAATCACCGCCGCTCGGATTAAATCAGTTTCACTGACGTCCGCCTGACGTCAGCGTGCAAATTCCGCTGATCCGAAATCGCTCTGCTCCGCGGCCTCGGAAGGCGTCCTTCTCGCGTCGTCTTCAACCTCCGGACGCCGACTGCGTCGCCTCTGCCGCCGCCACGCTCACTAACTCGCCGGAAAGGACGCTGCCCCACTTTCCACCTTCACCAGACGTCGTCGTCCAGCAGCTGAGAACACGTCGCCGATCCAAGAACAGAGAGGGAGGGAAACAGTATGGAAGAAGGACTTTTATTCCGGTTGTAAAAACTACATAACTTCCTAAGCTTACTGACGACCCCCGTCGCCCGCCCCTCTCCCACTGGTTCCTCTCGCCGACGACGCCCCTGTCGTCGGTTTACAATCTCTCCCTCGCACAGAAACCTCTCTCGCCGCTCGAAGCTCTCCCAAAGGTTGGTGGTGTCCGCTGGTGGCCGATGATGGAGGAGGTCCCCCTCTCGCTCCCCGTTGCGGCCGATTTATGGAGAGAAGCCGCCTCCGTCCGGGTCTTGCGGGGACGACGACGTCGTCGCCCTGCTGAAATCGCCCGAAGAGCTCGCGTCCGAGCTTCTCGCAGCAGACGCGGCTGAAGCACGCGTCGTCGAGCGCACATCTGGGTCAACATCGAGGGTTGACCGGGTAAATCGGACCCCGTCTCGATTGTTTTGGCATGCGCTTGGGTTTGAGTTTGGGCTTGGGCCGGACCGGTTGAACCGGGGCCTAACACCGTGCGTCGACGTACTTGTCCCATCAGTGTGATGTTCCATTAACTGGACAATCAATTTGTACCGACTCCCACGTACCCATCAATCATCATCCATATTGAGTAGGAGTTGAAGTGGGTAGACAGTCCATTACCCACTCCTATCCACCTGATTACATTAAGAAATAAGTCTGATGAAAATTAATTATGTACTTTATATTTCAGGTAATAATTTTCATATACCAATGTATTTTTTTAAATACCAAAATCTTAAATAATTATTTTTTTTATTTTCTTTTTTGTAAATTCTGGATATCCCACCAAACAGGCCCAATAATATAATGGGCTTTCAAACCCATCCAGCCCAAAACCTTTCCTAGATGAGAATTCAAACTTAAGCAATGCACTTAAATGGAGGCCCATTGGAAGCAGAGAGGTACATAAGATTCATAATTAAATATGCAAGGAACCCTTCCATTATTACAATAACAAAGCTAATTATATTAAAATTATACAATTTTTTTGGTCTTATTTTTTTAATTTTGTTCTTTAATTATTGTTTTTGAACAACAGTTGATAAATGGCAAGGACTTACTCTATTAATTATTATTCAATTGAAGGGTAGTGGAGTGGTTAAGATACATAACGTGAGGTTGGGAATCTGCCCTACAGCTTTGGCAAATATGCGAGCACCATGCGTGCTATGAGGTCTCCTTGTTCACCCACAAGCTGTGTTTTCTTCGACAGATATAAAACAAGAGGGAGAGAGAGTAAATCACTAGAAAAAGAGAGGGAGTCATGTGAGAGTCACGAGCGGCATTCGTAGTGGGGGGAATCACTAGAAAAAGAGAGGGAGTCATGTGAGAGTCACGAGCGGCATTCGTAGTGGAGAGGGGCGGCTGTTTGGTAATAGGAGAGGGGGGGGGGGGGGCTTGTTAGTCGGCTGTCAGAGGGTAACGTTAGTGAGTGGATTGCAGATGGCAGGCATCTTCGGCGGCAGCAGTGGATGGCTCCAACGGCAGGCATCTCTGTTGTCGGCTCTAGCAATTGGCAGGCGACTCCGAGCTTCGTTGAGGGCGGGCAAGGGTATCGTCGAGCGTCGTTGAGGGCAGGGATCTCTGGCAGCGGCGGATGTATCCAGCGGCAAGCGTCTCCGGTATCAGCTCCACCGGCAGGCAGCTCTGAGCTTCATTGAGGGCATCATCATTGAAGGTTGAAGGTGAGCATCGTCAGTCATCGAGGGCATTGAGGGCGAGCGAGGGCATCGTCGGTCGTCGAGGTTATTGAGGGCGGTGAGATCGAGAGCGATCGATCGAGGGCGACGTCGGCAAGTGCAAGACAGCCGTCGGCGGCGAGCAGGCGATCGAGGGCAAGAGCGAGCGAGCGATTGAGGGCGAGCGGGCGTTGCGAACGAGCGACAGATTTATTTTCCATCCGATTCGGGCGAAAACAAAAACGAGACTGTAGCCACTATCTTTTTTCTCTGTTCAAATCCATCTATCCAAAAAAATGACGAAAAATAGACGAATCCATTTGTCCCCTCGTGTTTTTCCTCCAAGAAAACACACCCTTAAGTAGGGATGAGCAAACAGTACTGGTACCGAAGTACCGTACCGAACTTTTCGTATCAAAATTTTATTCAGGAAATCAGTACCGGTACCGGTATCTAAAAACTATTTCGGAAAAATTCCGAAGTACCGAAGTATCGATTTTTCATGTATTATTTAATTAAAAAATAATATTTATATATTAATATTCAATATTTTATAATATAAATACCGAAATACGTATATACCGAAATACATAAATTAAAATTAAAAATATTTAGGATTTCAGGAAATCGGTACTGGTACCGATTTTATTTCGGGAAATCGGTATCGGTACCGAACTCCCGAAGTAGAATTCGGTACCGGTACGAAGTAGAATTCGGTACCGGTACCGGTACCTATAATTTGAGATTTGGGAGTTCGGTACCGGTACCGAAATCCGGATTGCTCTTCCCTACCCTTAAGATGATAAACTTTGTATGAAATTTTATGATTTATCGAGTGAGAAATCATTAAAATTGTACTTCAATCTCACCGCTCTTATCATTGGATAATTTGATGCTTAAGACACCAAGTCATGTGTGATCCACGTGAGGCATGTGAACCCTAACCTTATTTTTGGGGCTCAATGCAAGAAATTCAAGTCAAACGACAATGACAACCAATTTGGCAATAACCTACAAGTATTTATGAAAAACTGACGGTTTGCAGGAGTAGGACCCTCTGTTCTTAAAACATGGTCAAAAACAAGTTTGGTGGTCAACCCTACACATGTTTAGAGAACACAAGTCCGTGAAATAATTTTAACAATGACTAAACAAGATGCATGCATAAACAAACACAAGCTATCACACAATTACAGTCAACGGAGTTGACAAAAGATAGCATCGGTAAACCAATATGCAACCCATCCCTCAGACAAGCGTGTGAGGGAGAGGGTTAAAATTAAATAAAGAAAGAGACACTTGTGGCCAACCAATCACAGGGAGAGACCTAAAGTACTCTGCATCACTGTGGTGCAACTGTGCAAATAGCAACTATGTCGACGCTCCTGTAGCCTTTACCGGTTACTTTTATCCCTGTCCTACGGAAAGGCAGACCTACCGATGATGCAGGCCAAGATATAATAACGCCTGCTTATTGTCTATCCGCCGATCCGTTCTTGGACTTGTGTTGATTTAATGCATCAAAGATACTCTTAAAAGTAAACCACTGACGTTTCTCTCTCCACCTACCACATTGTTCCATGAGAATAAGATGAGGAGAGCCACATTCAGGAGCGCATTAAATTAACGTTCCAGTGTACTTTTTTAATTTCCTGTGTAAAACTCTGCTGAACTTGGCGGTCGTGCAGTTTAATCAGCAAATAGCTTCTTTACAGGGCACAGTGGTGAACAGGGGATGCGCTGTTGCAGTGAATTAAGGGCGACAGAGCACTGTAAGTTGCTGCAACTGTAGAGCAATAGAGGGCGTGATGGGACCGTTGACCTTCGGATGCTCGCCATTTGCTCTGCGGTTGACCAAATAGCGTGCTATTCATTATATCCGGCGTCGTCCTCCTGCATGAAGCTTAAAATTAAAGATTGATGTGGTGAACTTACTGTGGCTGTCCCGGGGGGCGTACGTGGGGGAGATTAAAGTAGAAAGGAAGGGCGCAGGGAGCGGTAAATGCAGGGTCGTGCATGGGCGATGGGGACGTTGTCATCACCAGTGCCACTTTGCGCGCAGGAAGCTGGTAGCTTTGCGAGCTGCATGATACGACCTTGAGGGGCCGAAGAGTGAGTTGAGGCCAATTTGATCCATTTGTGAATTGATTATATTTGTGTTGGGTGGACGTCAGTCGACGGAGCTCGCTCCATCTGCGGCTCTGCTGGTCTGTGGCCCCGTCGTCTTCTTGCACTTTCATTGCTGCTGCAACAAGCAATCCAAATATTACAAGCACATGTTAATGACATAAGTGTGAGCTTTGAAGTGATAAGGATTGAGGTTTTGAATCACTGAAGAATTGTACAGTTTGGAATAGAATCGGATTTTGACGTCATAAAAATTTGAGCTTTTTTTTTCTTGCTGAGTAATAATTGATTATTAATATTTGCCACCATTCATTCATTTCCTATTTAACTATAAATGTGGGTGCGGTGCATAAGAAGATGTCAAGGTGCAGCTGCTTCCGAAAGAGCTTCCCCCTGATCACCTAATCCGAAGGAAGCGAATAAGTAAAGACAAAGGAAAGGAAGTAGGAACCGAACCAGAGAAATGCTCGAGACGGTGAAGTATCTGATCGGCTCCGCCGGTCCCAGCGGCTTCGGCTCCAAATCCACCGCAGAGGAGGTCACCGCTGCTGCCCCTGACCTCCGCTCCATCACCGCCATCATCACCGGTGAGGAATCTGTCTAAAGTACAAAACGATTGCGAGAAAAAGAAAATGGTAAATAAGAGCTGTTTTGTCGTACCGCGCGCGCGCGGGGGAAAGCAGGGGCGACGTCGGGAATAGGAGCAGAGACGGCGCGGGTGCTGGCGATGCGCGGGGCGAGGCTGGTGTTGCCGGCGAGGAGCCTAAAAGCGGCGGGGGAAGCCAAGGCGCGCATCGAGGCTGCGTTCCCCGGAGCCGAGGTCGTCGTGCTGCCCCTAGACCTGAGCTCGCTCTCCTCCGTCCGATGCTTCGTCGCTGGCTTCCTCGCGCTCGATCTCCCCCTAAACCTTCTCATGTACCCTCGAAAAGCTGCCTCCTTTTCCTTCCACTTGTTTCTTTTTACTGTCGGTACTGACTCCAAGTTGGCAGCAACAACGCCGGGAAGTTCGCCCACGACTACGCTGTCTCCGAGGACGGCGTCGAGATGACCTTCGCCACCAACTACTTGGGTGCGCTCATCTAAGCCTTATCTGTAACTAGCTTTTTACCTCTGCACCTGTCATCTGATACATACAAAACGATGCCTTGGTTAACTTCTTCTTCAGGCCACTTTTTGCTCACAAAGCTGCTGCTGGATAAGATGGCGGAGACGGCGAGGGCGACGGGCATCCAAGGCCGCATCGTGAACGTGTCCTCTAGCATCCACGATTGGTTCTCCGGCGACTGCCTCTCTTATCTCGATCTCATGACTCGCAAGAAGATGTGAGACCAATTCTACACCCATGTCGACCCATTTTACCATCCGATCTTAATGTGCATAAACTATTTACACAGACCATTTGATACCACGCAAGCCTATGCTGTCTCCAAGCTCGCAAACGTGCTCCATGTTAAAGAGCTTACCGAGAGGCTCAAGGTGACCTGCCCACTGATTCCATCACAATGACATAATTTATTTTATTTTTCTTAATAAAACTTACAAATTATTGTTAGGAAATGGATGCAAACGTGACGGCCAACTGCGTCCACCCCGGGGTCGTCCACACCAGGCTCACCAGGGACCGCGAAGGCTTTACCACAGGCATATATTATTTCTATAGTTAGCACCATTTCGATCTTGATCTTTGTTAAAAAAAAAACATATAATACGTACTGGCCATTATCAATTGCAGGTCTCGCCTTCTTCCTGGCCTCCAAGCTCGTCAAGACTGTCCCTCAGGTGAGTAAATCAATTCGCGTCACCGTAAGACAGAGGAGAGAGAGTAAAGCATAGTCCTCTGCAGGCGGCGGCGACGACGTGCTATGTGGCGACGCACCCGCTGCTGGCGGACACGTCGGGGAAGTACTTCGTGGATTGCAACGAGGCGTCGCCGTCGAAGACGGCGTGCAGTGCCGACGAGGCCGCGCGGTTGTGGCGTGCGTCGGAGTCCATGGTCGCCGCTCGAGAAAGGCGAGATGTGACGCATCGTTGGCAAACTATGCACATGTTTGACCTGCAGCAAAGAAAGACGCAGTGAACAAAACAGCATATAGTACACATGTTAAGTATGCATGTGATGAGATGATATGTCGATCCGACATCTGAATGGCAGAGCAGTGGATATATCGAGGAGGGTTTACAGGGTCTAGATCTCAATTTGATATTATTAGAAAATGTAAGTTGTTTGCATCCTGATGCTGCAACTGACAACTGTTACTTAATTATACTATTACATCCATGGTGTAAAAATATACAATTCAACCAACACAAACTGTGGGAAAGTCAGAATTCAGTACGGGTTGAAACACTGCAGGAACAGATTTAGCTTAAACGAAGAGTGGTGGAAGGTTCTCTATCTGTGATGCCCACACTCAGTATCTGCATTATATGAATTTTTACTTTCTTCGCTATCGTAATTGAAATAAAAAGAAGTGTACGCGTTCTTCATAATTGATTAATCCATCCTAAAATTAAGATCAAAACTACATTAAATAGCAGAACCAAAGCCATCTCTGTAAAACCTTCAACCTCTTATATACAAGCTGGAATCAGAATAAGACAAATGATATCTCACTAGAAAGAAAGTCAGTGTTTCACTCAGAAGCTTTTATAGTTACCTCAAGGGTTTCCAATTAGAAAATCCAGAATTCCTTCTGATAGGGACACCTCGTAATATCTCCATATGGTTCCAAATGCCTCTTGATGTACTGGTTTTTTGTACAATTAGGATCAAAATTGATAACAGGCAATGTTTTGGTGGGCCTCGCCATCTACCAAGAATCATCACCTCCATTGGCCCACCATCCACCTGCTAAAAGAATACTCATATCTCTAACATCGAGAGCATGATACATTTCAGGTGAAATTTCACTAACGAATCAAGTAGTTAAATAGTTAATCTGTAGAAAAGGCAATAAGCCAAAGTTAACCTTGAACATTAAACACAGCCTGCGCTTGGTAACCCCAAAAGCCAAAGGTGTCCCATCTTGCCCTCTTATGGTATCTTTTGTGTCATACACATCCTAAAATAAACAAAAACAATTCCTACACGATGCGAGGAAAAAAAATTATAGCAAGATTAATAAACTGAATTCCAGATAAATTCCATTTACAAAACATCAAAATGAAAAGGTACTTTGTAAAGGAAAAAGAGAAATACTACGCCTGCAATTATCTACAGATTGTGAAAATGGAGCTCTTTTATAATGGTAACTGAAACAAGTTATCTTATAAGTTAAGTCCCGGTTTAGAAGAGATTGCTGAACATGCTACACTACAAGCAGAGCATTCAGAATGATGGCAAGCATTACATGTCTGCAACAATCATAGTTGGCAAATGCAACTTGTAAGTGTTCCGTAACAGTGAAGTTGATTTCTCAAAGGAAATGAAGAATGCTGATAGTGAATGTCAGGAGTGCAAGACTCTCAACTCTTGCAGGAAGGATTCCATCATGGGGGGGTTTCATTAAGGTAGGTGGATATAGTAAGAGCTCAACTTCCTCAGTAATACTTGTGTTTCATAGAGAATTTCTAAATATGAATATTCTTGAACATAATTGTAAGCCTAGTCTTGTGAAAACCATTCACACCATAATAAAGAAACCTTTGAGAACAACCTAAGTTATAATGGATTGCATTCAAGGATTAAGGTCTCTGTCTATACTTACCGGTCCTATCTTAAACTGGTACGGGCACACTAATACTAAATGGTACTATTACCAAACGTACTAACATCACATTCTGATTGCACTGAAAAGAAAAAAGCGCTTTCTTGTTATTTGGTTACTTCATCATACAAAAAATTAACTACAGGATCGAAAAGGATTTCTTATAACTTTTGCCAAACATGGTTTTTCATATTAACTTATAGAGATGATGAATAAGGTGCAAATGCATTCCTACAGAAACAAGTAAATGATGTCCATGCCTTACCATTCAAAATTGCCAAAAAAAGCAAGGAGAACTTCATCTGCCAGTTATTTGTGAATGATGTTATGCATGTAACATCTATTACCTCACATGCTTGGTATCAAAATGGTGTCTTCTTCAGAAACAACAACAAACTAAGTAAAAAATTTGGGTAGAGCAAAAAGATCAAGAAAAAGCCAATACTTAGTTTGGATAGCTTGAGCATCAAAATTCTCAAACTAATTAAACACTCCTAATGGGTGGAAAAGGAACACAACCAAAATCATGTCCATATGGAAAATGGGAAAACAATTCAACATTTTTTTGAGGAATCAAAGACTTTTGCATCCAAAACAACAAACAGTGCAGCCAAAATCTTTTCTAGCAAGTTTGAGGCAATCAATTGTGGCATAAGCTAAAGCAATGTTTTCAAGATCGCAATCCTACCTAAGAACGGTAGAGGCTCGTAAGTTCGGATAGTAAGATCCTACAATTATAATATAATAATAATATTTTATAAGTTATGTGTATATATTAGTATAAAATGTAAAGATTAACTAAATACCAATTCTAAAATAAAGTGCTAAAGTACTAGGAGTGCAGTTAGTTACCTATGGCAGCCAGCCACTGCTGCAGCTTTATAAATTTGACATAATATGGGGATCTAGGAGTAGCTTGTTAACTATTAGTATTAAAGCAAGCGAATAATAAATAGTTAATTCCCCCAAGTTTGTGAAAATGCTGTTTTTTGTTTGCCAAAAATATGAAAAGGAAACTATCACCAAAATATAATGTCTTGGATGAGGTGCTTTGATATTCAAGAAATGTTTCGTTAAATTACCAAATGACAGTGCAAATAAATTTTGAGATGGGTAAATTTTATTTTTTTGCTAAGCTACATGAGTGGATTTGTGTGCATCACCATAAGAAAGGACCGTCTCCACACCTGGATACTGTTACTTCACTTCATAATTAAAATGATATTGGCATCGAAATTGAAAGCAGATATTATTCAACACATTTGGATTGGAATCAGAATTATTAGACCATTTTGAGCAATTGTTCATCGATCACTAATTATTAAAGCTTTGTTGAATATTAAAATAATTTAATCTGATAATATAACTTTTATGATAAAATAAATAAATTTAGTTAGAAAAATGTTGCAATACTTATATCAATACATATTATTAATTATAAACATATGGTAATTTAAATGTTGATATTAGACACCTTTTTATTATCAAACTTATGTAGAATGCACATATTAATAATCATTTTTAAATGTTGATATTATTACCAATCACTATTTGATAATATAATATGTTGACTTTGTTAAACTTATTCGCATATAATATATTCATAATTTTGTATAATCTGTCTTAATTCATTCTAATTTCAAAATATTTTAAATAAATTTGACATCTGCAGCTTATTTATATTATGATTTCCATCCTCAAGAGTAGACACTAAGATGACCAAATTTCAATTCCAAGTTTCTGAGTGCAGTGAACCAACTTCTTATCCTATACATTGTACTTCTAACTAGTTTCAGCGGCTTTCTACTCTGTTTTGCAGCAGGTTTCCTCTTGTTATCAAACTATCCAGCAGCGACAGGCCGCATTGCTAATATGTAAAGAAAAAGAACAGAAAATACCTCCTTTTTGTCTAGAAAGCAACACCAAAGCCCACTCATGTCTATGCGTGCCATCCTTGCGCATTTGTGGAAAAGTCGATCCAGTTTCTACCGGCAAATATCATAAAGGAAGAATGCGGGCCTCATCGCTCCCAGATCGAGCCGAAGAAAGCAAATCCGCAGACAAACAAAGACTCTCCAAAAGGGAACCCACAATTACAAAGATCAAATAGCGAATCCGTAACAAAAGATGGCTGATTACAAAACCCTAAACCTACCAAAAGCCAGGAAGAAAGTATTAGCACCTTCGTTAACGCGAGCCCCTATTCAAGATTCGGCGGTGATCAGTTTCAAATCGAGATTACATTATTTAAACCCTGGTACATTTACAGAAACAACCCTCTCGTTTAATATCTATATCCATATTACATAATTTTAGTCAATATAATTTTTCAATAATTGATTATTAGTCAATATTTTTTATTCAAAATTTAACCCCAAAAAAACTACACCTTCAGCAACTGGTAATTCATTCATAAGAAGATTCAATTGGTCCGCAGAAAAATCACTGGCGACATTGAGAATTGAAATCAAGTAGTCGTTTAATTCAAGCAAGGATTGCGGCGGCGACACCCATGAGCAAGACGGCGGCGGCGATAGTTCCCACGGCTGCCTGTGGCGCTGCGCGGCTGCTGGATCCTGGAGCGGGCGTGGGCCCGAAGACGATCGGGTATGACTGGGACTCCCCCGGTGCGGGAGCGACGTCGACGTCGGCGGGGGGCGGCATGTAGGTGCCATCGGCGGAGGGGACTGCGACGGCCAGCTTTTGGTTCTTCTCGCAGCGGCCGGCGGTGCCGCTGGTGAAGTAGTAGTAGCCGGGAGCGGTGAGGTTGAAGAGGGAGTTGCCGTCGCCCAGCGTCAGCAGCGGCTCCGCCACGCGGCAGCTGGTGAAGGCCCGCGCCGTTACCTGGACCACCGAGTCCTGGCTCGGCGGGTACAAGAACACTGCACGGCACATATATAAGCAACATTTCACGTAAGTCTGTTAGCAAATAAGGGACGCTCACGGAGGGAGTCGCCGAGGTGGAACCGGTGGTTCTGTGACCAGGAGGAGTAGAGGAGGGGGTCGGAGGGAGGAGGCGGGCCCCAGCAGTCGAGGTCACCGACTCTGTACTGTTCGCCGCGGCAGCTGCCGATGAGTGATTGGAGGAGGACAAGCAGCAACGCCCACGCCGGTAACATATCTGTCGATTAGGGACGGGAGTGGGGGAAAGGACAGGCGAACGTTGGAGGACGGGCGAAGAAAAAGGTGGCGGCGGAGTTCGCTGGTTGTGAAAGGAAATTAAATAAGAAAAGGAAAGCAAAGCCGGTGGAATTTGAACTTGGCTTGAGGGAGGCGTGACCGTGAGCCGTCGCCGCTGCTTTTGAGGCGCGGCACGTTGGACGAACGCAGTGTCCCACAACAGGTGTCGAAAATCGACTGGCGCAAATTATATATATATATATATATATATATATAATATAGCTAACTTTTTAAAGATATATACTAAATATTATAAAAAAAATTATTTAGTACGGGCTCCGGTCAATTGATTTTGCATATTTCACCAATGATAATTGATACCCACAATATTATATATACATATAAAGTTATTAATAATCTAAATAAAGAAAATATAAATGCGCAATCTAATTTGTAAAAAGGGCTCTATAAGAGAAATTATATTTTAAATATAATCACTAATGCCCTAAAACATGATGTCCTACTTCTTGGCATACTTGATTCATGCTTACATGAATCAGCCCCTAGAATTGCAGAAATTTGATACAACATCAAGATTGTTAAAACAGGTAGTTTAATTAGGAATGCACAGTAGTATGGCTTACCTCTTGATATTCTCCATCAAATCTCTGATTCTTGGAGACTGAGTTTAATAATCATCCAATTAGGCACTTTATAACTCAAATCATCCAACTAAAAAAATTTAAAAATAAGGAAAAATATATATATTTTTATTTTTAATCAAAAAACCCAAGTCATAAAACCCCATATCCCTAGGATTTATATCCTTGTGGATCCTTGCAAATTAATTCTGTTACGGATTAGAGATTGAGCGAGTAAAAATCAACCTCGAGGTTTGTATCCTCGCAATGGTAATTAAAACAGGAATAAGCATTCATAGCAACCCGAAAGGTTTAATTTAGTAATACAGGATGACGCATTCATCAAAAACAGAATCGAACGGTTTATTGATGAATAATGCATCTACACAATGTTTTTAAATTATATAAATCTTTAAAACCATGTCAACCATCCAATTTTCACTTGCAATTGTAGCTGAAACTAAGATAATTCCCCCAATTTAACACCATGTGACTACACAACTAGAAGAAACATGTTCCAAACAGTAGCGCGCACTATCAGCTCTCGTCCATGGCATCGCCGCCGCATATTTGTGACTGCGAATCCTTGACCTCCTCTTGGCCAGCAGCCTCTGACGATTTTGCCACCGTGTCTTCAAGATCCTCAAGGAAGGAAAGAACTGTGAATTTGTCTGCACAGGTAAGGTATTAGCTTAGCTCTTCATGTTTAAGTCGTATAAACCACTAAACGCTTGCAGTGTTTTCTTCATATTATCAATGGCCGATGCTAAACAATGCATTACTGCGGGCAAAAGTATAGATAAAACCAAGAGAAGAACATCAAAAACGATTTTGCCAAAAACCTCAAGCAACATCTTGAACATTTTGCAGAGTAAGATGACTTGAAGCTGGCTGTTAAAAACATCGAGCAGCCTAATCATTAAGCAAAAGTACGTCTCCCTTAATGAAGATTCTTACATTTGCTTGGATTGATGCCAAATTGAGATAAATCTATCTGCCCAGTTCGGAGCACCTGTTACAATTCAAAAATGAGATATCGAGACGCCATGGCAAGGGTCTAGCTTTTCCAATGGAGAGAATCTCTTACGTGAGTAAATGTGTCTACTTGTTGTCGGAATTGTGGACTCTGCAACAGGTCCAAGAGATCTGCAGGTGTCCGCGAACCCTGAAATTGAATTAAATTAACAAAATGCAAACACCAAGAAATCACATCATCTTCAACATATTCGAACTATCAGCAGATACCTCAGGCAAGTATTGCGCCAACTGTTGGTCAAGTGTCAATGTCTCAATTAAAGGCAAGACTAGATCAGGCTTTAAAATATCTCCTAGTCCCAAACCTGAAACTCATAATTAGAAGATTTCCAGAAAATTAGAATGTACAAGAAGCATCAGATCTTGTTTGAATATTACCTGCATCAGGATCTTCAATAGCGTCTAGAAGACAAACAATTGAGATTAAGTTGCAAACAATAGGTGAAGGGGCTGAAAGGTATAATGGCCTTCAGAAAAAAGGCTAGAGGTAAACTATTGCATAATACCTGCTGGTTGAATGCTCCTTAGAATCCGCTGCAGGTCTGCCATCTGCACAGGTCTAGCAGAAGAGGTAACTTCCCCGCCTAACTCACCGGGCATATTTTGATCAACCAGGTTTCCAGCTCTAAAAATACGAGACAAAAGAAAAAAAATCAATGCTCAAATCACTTCTAAACTAATAAAGCGGGAGAATATAAATTATTGAATGATTAGAATGAGTGGAGAGATCAGCACATGAACAGGATCTATTAAAATTCCGATGTGGCACTCCTAATAAAATGCCATAGATCTGTCTTCACCAACTTGTGCGCATGAGTTCAGTACGATATGGACCAACTTGAGTAACTCTCGCATCTACTTCACAATTTGTCAGTCTAGCATAAAAAGATTTCTACTTCATTCTCTTCCTTTTAACATAACTTTTAATACATCATGACAACTCAAGAAATGGCCACGTTCCCTTGTAACTTCCAGGAGGTTCAATGAATAATAATCACCTTTAATCCACTTGCTTGGCAGACTAGGCATTCAAATCTGTTACTAGAAACCATCATGAATAACGGTTCAAGTTCCATAAATTGCTACAGAGACGTCTTAAGACCAGATAAAGCAGGGAAGTTTGCACCCTCGTAATGGGTCTTTTTTCCAATTCATTGCCACATTACTAAGATACAAGGATAGATCACTATTAATTCTATTGACATTATGTCCCCTGTTTCATCTGTAAATGCAATGACTTCAGCAAGAACCCCCTTTCATTTCTGTGCAAAACTCAACTGAATCAAAGAAATTAATTACATAGTACAGTCTTGCAAAGCCTGAAATATGAATCATTTCCTGACACATGAACCGACTTCAATATCCTAACATTATATATGTGACCACTTCTGATCAGTGTTGGCTATATCTATCGGCTGCCATATATTCAGGACAAGCAAAACAAGACCAACGTTTACTAGTTTCTCAAGTCCTAAAGAAAATTAGTTAAGGAATTGATTAAGATATAAAAGCTCAGTACTGATACCCACATTATCTTCCGTCAGATTGGCATGTACCACTTTCACACCAGTTAAAGTTTCTAATATTTTATGTAGATCAATAGTTATTTTGTAGCTATTATGCATCAGGGATAGTAATACATAGTAGTCTGGGTATCATTAAGTTGTTAGACCAGCACATAGAGAATACTGCGCGACATGGAATTGTAGTTTAAATCCTAGACTGAGCTACTTAAGGAATTTCAAAAATACAATAGCAGTGAGATCAGCAAGTTGGATAAAGAAAAGGATAAAAGAGTTCATATGGTTGCAAAAGCCAACTAAAGCATCGCCAAGTGATTGAAACCATCAGGACACATTATGGGGAAGGTTCTACTACACAACATGGCATCTGATAATAAGAAATGATTAAGAGGATCTATCCTATTGATATAGATTTGAAAAAGGAGTCTTCAGAAAACCAAAAAGATACCAAATTTTCAGGACTATGAGGAAGGTTCTATAATATTGCAGGGCATTTGTGAGCCTGAATCGATTAAGAGAATCTATCTTATTATGAAGACAATCACTTGCAAAAGGGATCTCCGGAAAGAGCAAAAAGATACAAAAGAATGTCAATTCTTTAGAAGCAACACTTGTGACTGAACAATTAAAGAATCCATGTCAAGTGGCATGATAAAGATGAGACCAATTAGGAAAATTCTATCTTGGCTAGCAAATCATAATTTGTAATGATTCCTCCAAAAAGAACAATTAGTAAAACTATGGCTTCCTTCAGTGCCAATATAAAGATGTTTAATAAAATGTATAGCTTTAAAACATGGAAAACAAAATCTACGTGAACCTTCTCTGGGGTGTATATTTGAATATTTTCAGGGAAAATGCTAGGAAAACATTTGCAGAAACTCATACTTCATAAGGTTTCACTTTTTTTTTTCAAAAAGAAAAGAATAAATAAGAAATAAAGAAACTGGAGGCCTTTAGCTGAATGCACGTATAAATGCTAGGAACGAGTGATTTTTACTGCTAGCGTTGACACATAACCAGTTCATCCTAATTTCCTAAATACCTTTTCAATGTCTGATTTTACAAATTGGCGCACCAAGAAAGATAGTAACTGTTTCGTGTTATTAATTGACTTTGCAACCCACTGTCCTTTGAAAAAAAAAACCCACTGTCCTTCTGAAAAAGTCATTCACATAAATGGTTTTGGATTGACAATTCACATTAATTGACACCAGGGAACACAAAATCACAAAGAAGAAAATTCTCTTTCTCTCAACAAATAAAAGAGTAAAAAAGTTTTTTTTCACAGAATGCATGTAAAGTGTCGATTGCATTACTGTATATCAGATAGCAGTATCTTTTTGTGTGTTAACATGTGCACACCTGGATGAAAAATCATCCTCAGCTGTATTATCAGAAGTGTCTGACATTTGTGGTGGAACTGAAGCCTCCGCCTCATCTTCGGCCATCATGTCTAGACAAACAAAAAAAGGAATCATACCTAAAAATACAATCATGAGAAAGACTAACATATTTTTTATGCACCTAAAGGTCGATTAATGCAGCAATTAACAGAGTTGCATAACTGTGTGTCCTCTTCCGCTCTTGCCTCCTAAGATCCATATGAATATATTAATTGAAAAAAAAAAAATCCAAAGATTCAATGTGCATGGTAAAAGTCAAAATTGAGGAGGATTATTCTATACAACTCAGCTAACCTGCATCCAGAAGAAGAACTTCCTACTATCGGTGTTAAACTTAAGAATATAAACCCTCCCTGAGGATTGAGCAACCTAAATATGCAATTGACAGAAGATTACTCATAAGAATCATAAAAGAGAAATAAAAAAGAAACCAAATGACAATAAAAGGTTGCCTGAATTTATTACCTTCTCAAAAACAGCTTCATCTGGGAAGATAATTTGATCCTGTTATCTGGTCAAGGAAATATATAAAGGACTACTATGCTTGGCAACCCTTTCATAAAAAATATATATGTATGAACAACAAAATAGCTAATGTGCATGAAGCAAAGTAAAACCTAAAAAATTCTGGTCCACCAGGAAAAAGACCTGGGCTGTTACAAAAAGACTATTTTTAGTAGAGAAATAATCGACACATAATCCGCAGGCTGTTACAGAAATGCTATAAAATTTATAACTAGATAAATAGGTGACAGAAAGAACACAATTGATAAGGTGAATAAAAATGGAGTTGGAATAATACTATCCATTCGTGGCATCATTTAATGTTATAATGAATCGTAAAACTACTGCTGTGTTTCAGTAGGATACGTCTTCAACTACATTCCGCGTCCGATCAAGCCACTGAAAGTGAACTAGTCCTTCCTCACCCTAAACATTGAATTGCAAAAATATAATTTTATGTTAGAAAAGAAAGATCTACCATGACTCCAAATAGTCAATAAACCAAAACGAAGAGGAACAAGTGGTTCCATCACAAGCAATACCCTTCCAATGCGCACAAGCCCTTTCCGTGTATCTGGTGCCACTCTTGTACCCTCGAGGAGCATTTTACCTGCACGGAATTCCAACATGACCTCCTGTAACAGAGACTGCCATTTATCAATGACGCGTGGAGAAAAGAAAGCACACCTCAACACATGGGATCACTATAAATTTATTGCAATAATATGTATAAGAGTTGATTAAATTTTGTAAACAGCAAAAATTCTAATTTCTGACTTCAGAATAACATCTTTAACAATTTAATATAGTCAACAAGAATGAATCTATCATTTATAAGAAGAATTCAGCTACGTTTTTAAATGAATAGTCTGAGAAAAATGGTGTATCAATTACACGTGCATAACACTTAAAACTGAAAAAAGGATCTACACTAAGTGTCATGGCAGAATATGCAAATTGCAGAAGAATGCCCAAGCTAGAATGGAAATTGAAAAACGCCACATAATAAAAACATTATTCAATCACCACCAAATTTATGAAAGATGCACTTCTTACTATATTAACACGGGTTCTGCTTGCCTTTTCCTCTCTATTTAATGATTCCTCAACATTCACAACTTCCTTCGATCACATTTTCAAAAGGTTTCAATGACTGCAACCGAAACAAGTGAGGGCAAAAGATTTCCAAATTTATTTCTATACTCAATCAAAATACTACAGTGTATTCTTACCAATATTCAAGACAGGCATCCCTAGCACATAAGGTCTAACATTGACTTTCACGAATAGAAAACCTACTAAAGTGCTATCATACAGCAAGCTATCTACTAATGGAAGGAGCAGGTCCAATAAAGTAATCTTAGTTGGGAGTCAGGCATTAATTTTTTTTTCAAGCAATGATTAAAAGATCCGTACCATTTGTAGCCTTCTACAGAAATGGTATATACCAAATTACCAATTGTGCATTAGTGGTATTGCTTGACTTAAGCCCTCTAATGACAATACAATCATTTACTATTCAGTACAAGAAGGCAAGTATCACCATGGCATCCAATATACAGAGGTCCAAGTACTTTGAGCCATCAAATCAATACATACTACGTATGGCACTTGGTACGGAACAGTACTTTAGACTCTACTTGAGAATGACTTATATGGTAGATCATGCAAATACCAAAACGAGTAGCACTGCACACAAAGCTGCCACTAAAGCAACTGAGAAAGCATCAAACATTAAACATACATATAGCAAGAGTGATGATAATTCACCACGGCTCAACCAAAAGTAAATACATACATTTACAGGAAATAAAGCTGGCATTGGAGCTTCTGTAAAATTAGGCCATGTGGACCTCTAACAACAACATTACAACACACATCATTTGAGAGTTCTTGTTGCAGCGTGTCAAAAGCCTATGTAGTTTGAGAAGTATTTCCTACAATGCTATGTTTCTCTATCCTGATTCATTATGTGGGAGATCATTTTTTTCTTAAGTACGCATGTATATGCTAACCAACTTTCATGACTTTGTGCTATCAATCTCACAATCTGACAAATAATTTTCTATGCATTCACTGACAAGAAAAACTCTCACCTAAAACAGCTAAGATGTAGGCTGTGTACATATTAATGGGGTAGAAAGCATGCATATATTGACCCTTTAAACAAAACATATCTGCCCCATTGTGGCAAGTATCTTATATAAAAGAAAGAGACCTCCCCTTAACGCTACATAATTTTGTTATGTGCTATACTCTACAAGAACCAATTTTACATGTGAATGATCAGAGTTGAATAGCCCAATACAGATTTAAGAGACAAATTAGGACAGAAAATCTAAACTCTTGGAATGTAATAAATCACTCATGTAGTTCCACGCAATCACCAATTTCTACAAAATAAATAAGCTCAAGGATATTTAGATAAATAAGAGGAGAAAATATCTCTTAGGCTAATCAGTGCAAGAAAACCACCCTTTCAATGCCACATAGTTGCGGATTATTGATGTCTATACCTTAACCAAACGAGCAATCTTCAACACGAGTTCAGGAATCGTGCAAAAAAGACAACTAGTTTTTCCAACAAACTCAATCAACTCTTTTTACTCAAAAACCCACCTTCACCGCTACACAACTTGCCTTCTTGGACAGAAAAAAAACCTCTTTTACTCCAGTGGTTCCTTCTGACTTCTATTCACAAGACTCGTCATAGATGACTAAGCGAAGCAAGAACTACGATGTCAAGGGGACACCATTCGAAAAGAAAGATGAAAAAGCAGCATGCAGGAAGAAATCTTTCCAGGTAGAAAAACAATGAACAAACAAAAATTAGTTGGTAAACGGTCACCTGCAACGGAGCATCGGTCTCCATCTCTCGCAATCCAGTCACACTAGACCTGAGAAGTCATCCGAAAAAGTACATGTTAGTCACAATCTCATGCTGAAACTAGCAATTGGAAGAACAAGAGTGATAGACAAACAACGAGAAGAGGAAGAAGCAAGCATTGCCAAAAGGCGAAAGACAGAAATAAATCAAGCGATAAGGGAAGTTACCAGAGGAAAACTAGGGTTCCTCGTGGGGTATGATCGAAATCCAGCAACCTAAACCGAGAACAAGAAAAAGGAAACAGAACCCAAGAGTGCGTTCACCTCTTTAATCAACTCAAAAACGTAATCCACCCTCAACGAGGGCTCGTCGGAGGATGGATCGAGCTGTGAGCACAGAAGAAAATTGGGGTGAAGGCGTAAAGCAAGCCGCGGCAGGCCGAGTTTGGGGACAATTTATTGGGTGCGTTGGACTGACCATCGGTAAGGAAATTACAGTAATGCCCTGAATCGTGACAAAAGTCATATCTTAACCCGTGATTCTAGTATATTAAAATTCAATTTATTTTTTTAAAAAAAATATATTTTTGCTAAGTATAAAAAAATTATTATGTGTGGCATCGACTATCACCATCACCATTATTTTCTTACTAATTATTTTAATAATAATAAATTATTTTATTTTTATTTCTTATGAACAAAATCATGCTAACGATAAACTCTTACATTTATGTAGTAAATGTAATTTTCAAAAATAATGTATATATTTTAAAATTTTAAACATAATATGATTTTTTTTTAAAAAAAGACAAATAATATTTTAACAATACAAAATAGGATTTTCTTAAATAAATAATAGCTTAATAATACAATCGCCCCAAACGCAACCTTAATTGTTATGGTATGTGAAAGTAGTTCAGTCGGAATTAGAGGTGCCTTATTAGATTTGGTTTTAAACGGATGCATGTATCTCTACCCGCTCCGCTTATGGCCTCTTTGGTGATTTGATCATGGCACTATATTATAAGGGGAAAGTGAATAATAAAATAATTTTTATTTTATTTAGTTTATAAAATGTTTTGGCCAAAAAAAAATTTTTTAGGTGGGTTTGGTGGAGTTCAACGTTTTTTTATTTGTTTTAGTAAAAATAAACTTTCGTACCAAATAAAAAAAATTATCTACAATTGAAAATGCAACATTTGAAGGGAATTAATTATATGGCTAAAAATTTGATACAATTGTTTTTTTTGTTTTAAAATCAAACTTCAAATGAGGATGATTCACTAAATATGGACAAATTGAAATGGGAATAAAATATTGGCAAATTTTGAAATCACATAGAGCCAAATCTTAAAATTTTTTAGAGATGAATATATGAAATGCTAATCTTTTAGGATACATTATTTACTTGGAAGAGAATAAAGAAATATTAAAGTAAATTTTAAAAAAGCTTATGTTGTCAAAATTTTAACAAATAAATAATATTTAAATATTATATTTTAAACCTAAATTTTCATCACCATTTTTTAAAAAATAAAAGTTTTTTTATGTGAATTTTTTTTTAAAAAAAAACCACCTTAATTAAGTGAAGGAACAATGTTAGTAGTAAGAGAAAGAATTGAGTGAGTTTCTTATAAAATAAAATGTTAAGAATGGATTTTTATGTGGAAAGTGCTTAACATGAACCATACAATTGCTACCGTAGTTCTATAAATCAAAACTTCCAAAGACAAGAAAAAAAAAAGAACAAAGAAACTCACTCCAAAGACCCTACAAAATCATCCAAGGATCAATAATAAGTGGCAAAAATTGAGTAGTCGTCCAATTAAATAGTTGAACCCACAAGAGGTAAACAACTGGTAAAGAAAGGGAAGATGTTGCCAAAGGAATTCCTAGAGGGCACAAGTCACTACTTGAATCAGCTTATTTTGTGTTTATTAACAAGCTTATTAAGAAATTATAAGCATGTAAACAAACTCATTATGTTAGCTCATTAGTAGGACGGTACATATCATAGATTATGAATGTATTCATTAGTATGTATCTTCTTACAACAAATTCATGTTTATGTGAATTCGTTTATCAAACTAAAAGAATTAAGCTTGAATCCACTTGGCTTAAATTGATGAGCTTTATCACTTGTTCCTTGCTAAATGATGCATGATTCCACTTGGCTTAAATTGATGGGCTTTATCACTTCTCTATATTCATCTACAGGCGCTTAACTTGAGGAGCTCTGTAAAGTCTCTGGATGTAGGAATAGGACCATCAATATGTCTAGGACCTACAATAAGAAAAAAAAATTATATATATATATATAACAATTTCCATCAAACAAACGGGCCTAAACCTTGAAGCCACTTCTTCCGAACAGTGATGCTCCAAGAACTCAATTTAGAAAAATGCAGATAACATTAACCAGGGAATAAAATACCGGAGCAAAGTGGCAAAACCTGATTCGTATAGCCAGGTTTCAACGAGATCATTCATCAGAAAAGAGCAGCCGGGATCCTCAAACAAATTTTAGAACATGCAAATATTGAATCGAGATCATGTACTTGAAGAAACATCAGGATAACAAAAGATGGACATAAACTCAGAAAGATGGAACACAGCATCAGGGATACAAAAGAGTTTCAGATCATTCAATCTTGTCATGGAGGGTGACCACCAGGTCATGGGCATCGTCCAAAAGCTTCCAGACATCAAGTTGACCAGACATGCTGTTGCACTCTCTTAGGATTTCATCCATGCTGCTGTAACTTTCTATGATTAGCTTTCGCCTCTGCAGCACAGAAGCTGCAATGGCATACAGAAGCAAGTCCTCTGTAGGAGGAGCACGCAGCCTTGTCTTGCCCCACGCTGACCTGCCATAACCAGCCCGAATTGCCGCCTGATCTGCCCACATTACCTCCCAAAGGCACAGAGCCTGCGCAAATGTGAGCTCTCTTCGGAAAACTACCACCACCATTCTGTACACAAAGAAACAATCTTCAGCTTGTAGTTTCTCGAGATGCCGATACAGGTGCAAGTCCTTAAATTTGATGATTTTAGATACAATGCTCAATTGTCTCCTAATGCCTATCTCATCAAGCCTAAAATTGTGTCGAGCCTTTCTCATAAAACCAACAAAGCACCAAAATGCCTCGTGATCTGTCTCCATGACAGCAAGCAAAGGAGTCAAAAGATCACTCATTCCTTGGCAATAGCCAATCTCGGGGTCATATAGAGCATATGCCTCAAGAACTGCAACAAGACGAGTAGCAAAGTAGATTCTGCATGGGTCCAAATCCTCATAATCTGTCAAACCTACTGCCTCTGCAGCCTGAAGAGCTTTGGCTTCAGAGACTGCAGCTTGAGCTGGAGAGTAAGGAATCCACTCGGCGTTAGCTCGGATCGCATCAAGGCGGATAATACGTTGCCAAGAAGAAAAATCTTCTGTTGTTCTATTTGGCCTTGTGATTTCTCCATTTACTGAATCTATCCTTACCGATCTGGGATCATTTTCAGAGTATGATTTTTTAGAAGACATCAACAAACTTTTGATTTCTTCAATAGATGATTCACTATCAGACGACTCTGAACCATCTTCAGTTACGCAACTATTCTCATCTTTATTCACGGTCATTGAACCGGATGTAAATCTTTCCTCATTGACTAGTTGCTCCAAAGTTCCAGCACTTGAGCTTCCTTGCTCAATTAAGACAGATTCCCTTGTACTGTTAACTTCTTCGGAACACACAGAATCACGTCCATCAATAAAACTTGCGCTATCAGCATAACTAACCCCAAGTATCTCCTTTAGCTCTTTGTGACCATCCTTGATGAGTTTTGTAAGTCGCTGACACTGTCTCCTCAGTTTCTCATACTCTTTCCTGTTGAAAGAGTGCAATGCTTGGTAAGATAAACACCTTTAAGTACTAGCATCTAATAGTAAATTGATTCGCATCACTAGTTCTCCAATAAAGAGGAGCTACTTGCTTGAATAAAGACCAAACACAGATATGCCTCCACAAACCTTTTCTGTGCTCCAATGGCAATTCTTTCTGCCTTAGAACTGCTCAGGTCATAGCTGCCAAAAGAAAGAAAGAAATGAAAACAACTAAAAAGTTCAAGTTTAAGACTGAAACGAAAGCATCAGTTTAAACTAGATAAGGTATATAATTGCAAAATACAGGATAGACCTAGTTCCCCTTTTAATTTAATGGTATGAGATTGGTCAACAATAATGCAAATTTTTCCCAAGTTGATGTGTTATAAATTCCACGGTTTCCTGTTCATCTTGTCTATTAGCTCATTTATACGCGCATTAAACTCTTTTTTCCCGCGCAATGTATCTTTCAGGGTTTGCAAACGAAAGCAACAATTGGAGGGGTCAAAAAAATTTAGGGGTACGTATGCCCTTGTTGATTAGTTAATACTCGCCTCATCAACCCTTCCATCCACAAACTTGTATGAAATTCATTTTCCAAAAAACCAATGGATAATTGATGCAATGAACGTGTAAGCATTTACATTTTTCTTCTCCCTCCTAAATGTATAGTATTTAAAAATATCATGAGTATGTTCAATTTTGCATGACAGCATACTATCAATATTCCTTGGCAATAACCACTTTGATTAACTGGACTGACCAAATTAACCTTCCTCTCCTCATCTTTTGATGTAATAAATTATTATTATTTTTTATTTTCTCTAGCAAAGTTAAAGTGATTAAAGAAGAAGATAACAGCACAAGTACGGACAAGGGATCAAACTGCCAGGAAAGCTTTCCAAATCAAATCTCATTACATCTTATTTTATGTAAACCCTTGTAGAGGAAACAGGAGTACATCTGAATAAGCATCAACGTATTTAACGAGTAAAAAAAGTTTTCCAAATGTGTTGTTATACAAACATCCCTTGTAACCTAAAACCCTCGATTGAAATTTATTTCCTTCCTTGAATACAGTTACCAATCAGTTCATCTTGTTTTATTTATATTATCAGTTCCTTTCTGTCCAGAGCAAAGTTGATGGATAGTGATGTAAGATGTATGCAAGTGGCAATTTATTATTCGTGTAACTACTAAAATACTGTAGTTCATTGGAAACAACAAATAAGACAAAATATCTATTGCAGCAATTTTTATTTTGCATAAAAATTCATATTCAACTGACTGGAAAAATTAAATCAGCCTAAAATATTGGCTAAAGTGGTTGCACTAATATCAAAGTTGATATAGCACACAATTGATCTTTCCATATTATACATACAAATAAAATAACACTTTTTCCACCATCTCATTTGTTCAATTTCGGCAACAACCCCTTCCCTTCTTTATAAACCCCAATTCCAAGGAAAATAATGTATGACAAATAAAAACCATATATCATTAAATTGAATTGCTTGATTGAAGGACAATTACAATACTTTTATCTTTCTTTTGGAAAGATGAAATTTTCAATATTTTGGTATCCCATTTTTAGTTTTGGTTGTGTGCACTTTCAAAGATTTAATTAGAAAGACCATCAATCCCTAAAACTTCAATTATTAGGAAAGAACCTAGTTGATGTAAGGTAGATTACGGCTAGCCAACTAAACTTAAACATAAGAGCACATATTGAACGGTTGAAACAAAAGGGAATAAGCAAAATCAAACTCATGATCGGCTCTACTATCATGTTGAAGATGTAGTAAGATGATCATAACTCAAAAGTCTTTCATAATTAGAAACGTGTTCTAATTACATGCTTATGTTCCAACAAGTTGTCCATATAGAACCCCAATGGGCTCATTATTTTGTCATTATTATATTTGATTTTTTCTCTCTCTCTTGGTAGATAGTGCTTCACATCAAAAAGGGTAAATCATCATATTCCCAAAAGACATAAATTAATAGCAGCTTTTAAAACAAGAGAAAATAGCTTCTGTTTTCTTTTCCTAACTTGCTATATTTTCTAGCTTACCTCTGGGAAGAGGATGTGCAACCAAGGCAAGGTTTACAATATTGGTCTGTACCAATAAACCAGTTCTTCACTGAACCGGTATACCAAAAAAATAGAATAGATATATATAATATATATATCATATATAGCTGGTACCGTGATCAGCATATACCGCCTGTACCGGTATTTCAATGTATGTGTGCAACAACAGATATGAGTCAGGAACTCATTTGCAATTTGTGGAAGCTGCTTTTTTAAAATTATCTCACAATACCCCTTATTAGACACAATAGTGTAACCTGTGTTATTTAAGACTACCATTTAACAATAATAATACAAGTGGTGAATGAAAGATGACATGAGCAGCTACACATAATGAAGAACTAATGCTCAATATGTTGAAGTTGACAAAAATTAGAAAACAATGGCACTACAACTTGTAACTACAGGCTTCAAATGAAGAAAGAAAATCCAACATATTATACTCTTACACTCCAAGAAGGAAAGGCCAAACTTCAGCCCGGATGCCTGGATCAACTCCCTGAATATAAGATAATTAAATCATGAAACTTCCTAGTAGGAGTAACCTTTTATTGAAATAAGAAAAGGCGTAAAATGGATAAATGATAAGATCTTACTCCACTGCGGACTATCTTTAGGAATTTCACTCCTCCACCTTGAAGCTTTCCATTGGGTGAAAAGAAACTGTCCCATTGCTGCCTAGTCAATGGATGTTTTCTTTTCCTGCTCGACCAAGGTGACTTAAGATTGCCTCTGGAAGAAAAGGAAAAAAAAAAAATACTTACAAGAGTTATAAATAGAATAGAGAAAAGGAGGTGAATGAAATTAGGGGGGATTATGATGTTCACTGGCATAAGGAGAACGTCAAAATCAGGCTAAAAATTTTCAATCAATTAGTGAATAGCTAACTTACACTGAGAATATAATCTCAATCTTGAAATCCAAATAACAACTGTTTGTAGCAGATAATTCACAATTATTTGCCATTTATAGTTATAATGTATAAAATGCGTTAGTTGAAACTTGAAACCAACTCTTCAAATCTCAACATCGAGACCTCGTGTCAGTCAACCTCAGACTGGTAAATCCTATGGTGCCAACTCTACATGTACCAATGGTACTGCTGGTACTTCAGATCTGATTCATTGGTTGACATATCAAAGTTAAGTTAATAAACTTTCAATCAAACTAATATAATTTTATTGCCAACGAAATAAGAGCACATTGTGACTAAATCTATAAGAATCATTTCGACATAGGTCGCATGGAATCATGGATACAAATGCTATAGGACAAAATGACTAATGCTAGAGTGGAGAATTACTAAGAATATTTTCAAAGAGCTAAAAGTACAGGACATCACACGTAGCAAGCAGACGCGCATATAGTATGCTAGTAGGCGTTAGGTTTGTGTCTATGAACCAACAATCTCCTTGAGGATGCTAAATAAAGCAACAAGTAATCAAAAAAATCCTCTTCAATTTTTCTTTCGACAAAAATGCAAGTGATAATTAGTCGCGAAAGCAAAATTTGAGGTAGTACCATGTTATCAACAACTAGGTTCACTACATATTGAGATAACTAGCACCTTCCCCCTCAAAATTTCCTCAACGAAGCAGGAAAAACCTATATGTGCAGCCAGAATTCAAGGAGATTTCGAAGGCAAATCAAAGGCAAGGAACGAGAAAGGAGATATATACAGAAAAGGTAGAGAGGACTAACCGATTGGGAACAGGTGAGGGTGCAACTAGGAGAAGCGATCTCAAATGGTTCCACGATGACTTAGGTGATGACGAAGATGGTGAGGAAGTAGAAGACGAAATTTGAGATCGTCGCATGGCTTTCATTTAGGAACTTTTCTCCTCCTCTTTCTAAAAATCGATTCTATTATCTTTCTAAACTCTCCTATTTCTCAAACTCAGAATGTTGTGGCGAAAGGGGGCTTCTGTCTCGGCTTATTTTCTTTACCTACGGGAGGAGATGACCAAGGTGGCGGCCAAGGCGAGTCCGGCCATGGCCGTCACGCCCAACGCTATGCCAGCATGCCACCTCCCGTTGCTGCTGCCGACGGTGCCCCAGATCCAAGCACCACCACCGCCGACGCTCCCACTGCCCGTCGCCCTCCTGATGATGCCTCCGACACCTCGCTCCACCCAGCACCAAGCCCACATCGATCCACCAGCGACCCGCCCGATCCTTCTCCGACCATCAAACACCTCCGCTGGCGGCTCCGACAACTAAGACCTAGCTGCCCTCTTCGCTCTCGCGTTCTATTCGCCAGCGCAAAACTGAAAAGTCGCTATTCTAAACCAATTCCATAAGAGGTTCCTTGCTAGAAACTCAAAAGTATTTTTATTTGATAATATCATAAATTAATAATTATAACTTTATATTTAAAAATTTAGTAAAAAAATTTATAATTCAATTATAATTTTTTTTTAAAAAAATTAAAATAAGATTAACACAAATACACTATGTGTCATGCTTGGTTCAGGGCGGTTCAGCCCAAGGCCCTGGCCTGGCCCAAGTCCAAGCCTAAGCGGTTTACACGAAAGCGGCGCCCCAAAACCTTGGTCCAAATTGGGCGTTGACCCCGAATTGGAGAACAACTGAAGCAAACTCGCGTAGAGAAGCGAGCCCCGTCAGCGTCTTCGTCCCATCTTCGGATTCGGCACCCTTCTCGGACGCGGCTGCTGACTTGAGACGCGGACGACGGCTTGATGGGCGTAGCCGCGTAGCGACGAGCGGCGAAAGATTCGGAGGAAGACTCGGACGCGATTGCTCCTCTAGACGGCTCGGACACGAGAGAAGCGGAGCTTGGCGGATAACTCGGAGAAGGGACTGAGGCGGCGTCTTCCCTACTCTATAAAACCGGCAATGGAAGACGAGAGGAGATCATCGGAGATCTTCGGCCTTCAGAGAGAAATCGGAGAAGAGTTTCGAGAACGTGTAACGGCGGCGACTCTCGCCGCCGACGTGAGGACGAGAGAGAAGAGTGAGGAGGGTTTTTTTTTTGTAACCTTTAAAGCGGAATAAAGGCGAAATTTTCCCTTCACCGACGTGGTTTCTTACTCTCTTCCCCGGCGATGCTCTCTTCACCTTCGGCAACAGCACTTCACGCGGCGGCGTTTCTAGACGTTCCTGGCAGCGAGCAGCCTCCGGACGACAGCTTCTGGTCGGCGACGAGTCTGAGACACAGGCGGCGTCTTTCCCCTACCGGCCTCTTCTTCTCCGGCGAGCCGTGAGCGAACGCAGGCAGCGTTCGCGTGGAGAAGAAGACGAGTGAGGCGAGAAGTTCGAACGCGGGCGGCGTTCGAAACGAGGCAAGTCAACTATCGAAGCGGTCAACGGCAAATTGAGTTTCGATTTCGAAAACGAAATTGAAATCGGAAGCGCTGACACAAGGCTCCCGTCAGCGAGGGATTAATTCGGTCTACGGCACTGTTAAATTTTGATCGGTCAAAATCAGGGTTGACCGAGTGAGGTATTTTGATTTAGGGTTTTCCGATCTTTTCCGGTCTTCTCAAATTAGGGTTAGGGTTTTCCAATCCTTTCCGTGTGAATTGTAATTTGGGGATAGAAGTTGAGCGGGAAACTAGGATTTCGAATTTGGGGACGAGATTCGGTTCGGAAACCCTAGCGCGATCACGTTCTGGTGTTCCGCCGGACGGCTATAGGAAGCGGATAAGCGCTGCTTTTAAACCGTTCCGACCGGGGCGTGACAACAGGTATCAGAGCCTAAAGTGATCCAGCGGCATGGTGAATCAAGGAGATCGCATTGCCCGGATCAAGCAGGTGCTCGGTTTGACTGGAAACAGTAGAGATGCGGTGGTTCCTCAGATGGAGGACCTCCATCGCACGATTGAAGAGCAAAGGTTGCAAATTCTTGCCCTTCAACAGACTTTGGCTGGGATGGCTGAAGCCCAGCAAAACTTTGAAGGGATGGTGGCGCTACAACAGCAGGTGGCCACCTTGACAGCACAAACCCAGCAAGTGACTGCGTTGCAAGGTCAGGTAGCAACCTTGACAACACAGTTAACCAACTCCACGGCAGTGCAACAGCAGATATTGGCAGATCTTGCGGTGACGCGCATGGCACTGGCGCAGGCCCAAGGGGGTGGCCCTACAGCAACCAGGGCGGAGTACGGGGCTCCCAATGGCAACGGGAAGGTTCGCACCCCAGAGCCTAGAATGTTCAAAGGGGCCAGATCTGCAAAAGTATTGGGTAACTTCCTTTGGGATATGCAGCAATATTTTGAGGCTAACCATGTTACAGATCAGGAAAAGGTGAGGGTGTGCACAACATATCTCTCAAATGATGCAAAACTCTGGTGGAGAACCAAAGTTGATTCGACATCAGAGGCGGCTAGTTGGACATGGGAGGTGTTCCAAGAGGCGGTGGATCAAGCGCGAGAGGCGGTGGATCGGCTAAAGCACACAGGGACGATCCAGGAGTATGTCAGGGCGTTCTCCGCGCTGATGTTGGAGCTACCCGAGATAGCGGAGGGAGATAGGAGGTACTTCTTCCTCCGGAATCTCCAACCCTGGGCGGCAACGGAGGTCCGGCGACATGCGCCGCAGGACTGGAGGACGGCTGCAGCTATAGCCGAGTCTCTTGTAGACCAGAGGGCTTCAGGGACGACCTTTCAAAGAGCACAGAGGTCGCCCCCGAAACGACTATCTCCACCCAGACCTAGAGCGCCAGAGAGAGAGAGGCTCTCTCCCCGACGAAACAGAGGACAACCAGCGTGGCAGGAGCATGCTCGACCTGCAGAGAGAGGGCAAGGTCAACTGAGACCGATTTCCTACTTCTTGTGCAAGGGACCGCACCGGATACGCGACTGTCTGGATCGACAGAGGGTGAACGCAATTACAGCGATTGTGCATCGCGAGCTAGCTGAGAAATCGGCGGTGGTGCGTGACGAGGAACCAGTAGAGGCCCGCATAGGAGTTGTGCGCATTGCCTCAGTGGTCGCAGGAAGATCATCACCGACCCCCGCAGAAGCAGAGCCGAAAGACACAGTCGACAAGGGCAACGTCGAGCAGAAGACGAGCTCCGGAGATGCGAACCCTCCGCAGGAGAAAAAGACGTAGAAGCAGGTAGTAGAGGAAAAGACTTCACTGAAGTCTTGGGAGGAGATGGAAGCAGAAGACAACGCAAGGCAACGTGCAAACTATGAGAAGCTCCAACGCAAGAGGGAACAGAACTGGAAAGAGTGCTACGAAGCTAACTGTGCTGAGCAGGAGCGGTGGCTCGCCAGCCGGCGTTGAGCGGTCCGCCCGCGCCGGACATCAGGGGCGATGTCCAAATTGGGCGGGGGAGAATTGTCAGGCCTGGTTCAGGGCAGTTCAGCCTAAGGCCCTGGCCTGGCCTAAGTCCAAGCCCAAGCGGTTTACACGAAAGCGGCGCCCCAAAACCTTGGTCCAAATTGGGCGTTGACCCCAAATTGGAGAACAACTGAAGCAAACTCGCGTAGAGAAGCGAGCCCCGTCAGCGTCTTCGTCCCATCTTCGGATTCGGCACCCTTCTCGAACGCGGCTACTGACTTGAGACGCGGACGACGGCTTGATGGGCATAGCCACGTAGCGTCGAGCGGCGAAAGATTCGGAGGAAGACTCGGACGCGATTGCTCCTCCAGACGGCTCGGACACGAGAGAAGCGGAGCTTGGCAGACAACTCGGAGAAGGGACTGAGGCGGCGTCTTCCCTACTCTATAAAACCGGCAATGGAAGACGAGAGGAGATCATCGGAGATCTTCGACCTTCAGAGAGAAATCGGAGAAGAGTTTCGAGAACGTGCCGACGTGAGGACGAGAGAGAAGAGTGAGGAGGGTTTTTTTTGTAACCTTTAAAGCGGAATAAAGGCGAAATTTTCCCTTCACCGATGTGGTTTCTTACTCTCTTCCCCGGCGATGCTCTCTTCACCTTCGGCAACAGCACTTCACGCGGCGGCGTTTCTAGACGTTCCTGGCAGCGAGCAGCCTCCGGACGACAGCTTCCGGTCGGCGACGAGTCTGAGACGCAGGCGGCGTCTTTCCCCTACCGGCCTCTTCTTCTCCGGCGAGCCGTGAGCGAACGCAGGCAGCGTTCGCGTGGAGAAGAAGACGAGTGAGGCGAGAAGTTCGAACGCGGGCGGCGTTCGAAACGAGGCAAGTCAACTATCGAAGCGGTCAACGGCAAATTGAGTTTCGATTTCGAAAACGAAATTGAAATCGGAAGCGCTGACGCAAGGCTCCCGTCAGCGAGGGATTAATTCGGTCTACGGCACTGTTAAATTTTGATCGGTCAAAATCAGGGTTGACCGAGTGAGGTATTTTGATTTAGGGTTTTCCGATCTTTTCCGGTCTTCTCAAATTAGGGTTAGGGTTTTCCAATCCTTTCCGTGTGAATTATAATTTGGGGATAGAAGTTGAGCGGGGAACTAGGGTTTCGAATTTGGGGACGAGATTCGGTCCGGAAACCCTAGCGCGATCACGTTCTGGTGTTCCGCCGGACGGCTCTAGGAAGCGGATAAGCGCTGTTTTTAGACCGTTCCGACCGGGGCGTGACACTATGGCTGCGTTTGACGAAGAAATGGCCTTAAGCTGGGTAGGCCATTTCATCTGGGTCAATTAATTTTCACCATAAAATATTTTTTTTTAAATTTTTTTTTTAGTAATATTGTATGTCTTGTAAGCTATTCAATGATATTAATATTGAGGTATTTTAGATTATGTATACGCATAAAATATCTTATAAAAAATTACATATAAAATAAAATTTTTTATAATATAAAAAAATTAATTTTTCTATAGGGTATTATATACATATACGTAATCTAAAATACTTTAATATTGATACTGTTGTATAGCTTACAAGACATATAATATTTCTAAAAATAAATTAAAAAAATATACTTTATAGTCGAAATTAATCGACCCAGATGAAATCGCCTGAGCTAGGTACCCAACTTAGGCCATTTCTTCGCGTTTGGCGGGCAACTTTCTCGTCCGCTTTTACTATGCATCGTTTTCTGCTTTACTATTGTCAAAAGCTACAATGCGTAAACAGTAGCACTTTCAGCTGTCAAGAGAAGTAATAAAATAGCAATTTCTTCCTAGCAAACTTTCTGCCAAAGATGCCAGTAAAAACTAAAAAAGCTATACCAAACGCAACCCCATGAAACACTCTTTTAAAACTAGTACACTAAATGTAGACAAAATAGCATAAGTTTGATACCTTTATCGCACATTCACATGTCTTAAAGCAGCGAGATGTAGGCGCAGATATTAATAAATTAATCATGATGGATAACGTTAACGTTGATAAAAGCTTATTAATTATTTTATTAGTTAATAACTTTTAATTTAAGGGATAATATAAGGTTCTTAATAATAAATTAAGATATATCAATAATAATTTAAAGTCTCTCGATAAATTAAAATCTATCAACTATAAATTATTTTTAACAAAACTTCTATCAACGATAACTATTATTGACAAACATATAAACTATAATTTATAATTGATAAATTTTAAATTATCATTGAGAGACTTTAATTTATTATTGACGAATCTTAAATTATTGTTAATGTACCTTAAATTATTATTGACGGATCTTAATTTATTATTGACGAATTTTAAATTATCATTGACGTCTTAATTTATTATTGACTAATCATAAATTATCATTAATATATCTTAAATTAAAAGTTATCAACGATAAAATAATTAATAAATTTTTTTGTCAATGTTAACATATGTATAATTAATTTATCGAGATTCACGCCTCCACCTAGTTGCTTTCAAATGCAAGAACGTGAGATTAAAGTATCTGATATAAAAATAACTCACTAAGCATATCATTTTCTACTAATTTTAATAATAATAATATAATTTTAAAATATTTAATGATTCACATTAACCTCTATTTTTCAACAAAGGTCAAAAGTATTAAATGTTATTAAATAAAATAACATTTTTTAATAATTTTTAAAATATTCAATATATATTTAAAAAACATTTATCAAAAATATTGTTCCCAAAATTTAAGGATTATATGGATTAGTAAATATTTTTAAAAAATTATTTTTTAACAAAGTGTCATAAATACTGTAAAAGGCTTTCTTATAATTTTGCAGAATGGAGGGCTTTAATTGTAAGTTTGAAAGTTGATCGTTATGTAATTTACATTTCTAGATAATTGTTATATATTTTAAAATGATTGATTATCTCCTTATAATAAATGCATTATAGGATCTCTAAATTTATAGATATTTAATAAATCAAATTTACTGATTTACAATTATTTTTTTCTATATAAATATATTGAAATTGATGTAACTAAATTAATCGATTTAGCATTTAACCAAAATTATCACATTTTCCCATTCAACACTTACAGCGGTAATTTACAATACCAAATTTCAACGGTCGGTTTAATTATTTGGAATTTGATTATATTTTAAATAATTTAAAAAATAAAATAATCCCTCATTTACTAGGGAATACAGAAAAAAAAGAACGAAAAAGAAGACATAAAATATCACTAAATCCCTTCATTTTGATATGTCCAAATTAGGCAAAAACTCTGTTTCTTTCTTAGACGTTGCTATTTCTTTCTTTGACCTAAGTCATGAAGCTGCCGCTGCATCTTCTTCCATACAATAGGTCACTGTCATCTTCTTCTTCCTTACACAAGCATGCCACCGTGTCTTCCCTACACAAGCACGCTGCCATCATCTTCCTTACACGAGTACGCCACCATCATCTTCTTGCCACTGCCTCCTACGCGCGCCATCGTTGCCGTTGTAGAGGGGGTAGAAGAAGGCAGAGCAGCCCGACGACAGGGGTGGGGGCGAGGCGCTCGTGTTTGTCTATCCGCTGGCAGCAGGAGTGGGGGCAGGGGGCGCAAGGTGCTTGCATCCATTCGTCCACTGGCGGCCGGAGTAAGGGATAGGTCAGTAGGGGTGGTCAATGGGGTGCTCGCAACCGCTGGGAGTGGGGGTGTTGTTTGGCATGCAGGTGGAGAAGATAATCATATAAATTTGACGTGATCAATTTCTTTTTTTCTCTTCTTTTCTTTTTTTTTTATTTTTATTTTTCTTTCATCTTCATCATCCCTCTAATCTATGTTTTTTTATTAAAAAATAAAATTACTCAAATGGGTTCATAACTGGACTGGGCTTGGCATTTGGATCACTCCCCAACAAAATGTCGCTACTGTTGGGCCACGTAAGACGATCCAATTCAGTTTGGCCCATTGGGTCAAATCAAATCGTGATCCAGATTGGATCGAATCTTCGGAGAAAAAGACAACTGATTAAAAGCTTATTATTCTAAAAATTATTTAAATTTAATATCTTTCAATAATAGAATGCCAATAATATTTTTCAACAATATATTTAAATAATTAATCTGCGTAAAGAAAAAACCAGAAAGAGGAATGCAGGAGATCGATCAGAGTATACAGTTTCAATGAATCTTGATCAATTAAGAGGAATCCGGGGACAATCGGGATATATTAGCATAGGGCAGCAGATACGGCAATATCTACTCAAGTGGCGGCCGCCGCCGTCGAAGCATTTTCACCGCCGCCGTCCCCGTTGAGTTTCTGCTGTTGGAACTGTATCTTTTACTGCGTGGTACTGCCTTCTTCGTCCTCTCCCTCGTCGTCTTCTTCACCTAATTGGTCCAACGTATTGCTGTCGGGCTCCTCCATTTTATCACAGTCGTCATCATTCATAGTCTCCTTCTGTGATTGCCTTTCCTCAATCAGGTCCAGCACAGCCTCCTCCGGCTTCAAGCGCGACAACGATCTCATAATTAGTTGCGCGCTAATTTTTAGCTCACAATTAAGGGAATTAATTAGAATTTAATGATGTGGAATTGCTTAGTTACCTTCTTCGTTTCTTCTGCAGAGAATCTCGGCGGGTGATCGCCATTGTTTGTAATTTGCACGCAGTCAGCACCGCCGTCGCCGTTGCTGTTACTAACCTTTTCTTTCTCCTCGGCCTGAATCGGCTCCACGGCCGCAGCCGGAACAGTACCGAGCTGTCTCTCGCGATAGAGCGCATCCAATTGGTGGAAGTAAGGGCAGGTCTTGCCGTCCTCCACCCGTGGCTTGCCGCCGTCCTTTACCTTCTTGAAGTACTTGTTGATGTTTTCCCACTTCTCCTTGCACCTCTTAGAGCTCCGGTTATACCCCATCTGCAGCATCCCGGCGGCGATCTCCTCCCACAACTGCCCCTTCGGCCCCGTCTCCTGGTACCGAGCCTCCAGCCCACTCCGCAGCTTGATCAACGTGTGCACCTCCGCTTTGGGCCACCGAAATGACGGCGGCGACTCTAGGCTCCAGGTGGCGTCTCCCTCAGTCTCCTGCTTTGGTGGCGTGCTCTGCAACTGTCGGGGCTGAGGTGGTGGTGGGGGAGGCAGCTGCGATGGCGCCACAGGTGGAAGCGGCGCGATGGACACGGCGACGACGGCTGGAATTGTGGGCGATTGTAGGGTGGTTTGGACGCCCCCGATCTTCTGGAGGTAGGAGATTATCGCGGCGTCGCGCGCCGCCGCCTTGGCGCGCTCCTGGGTGAGCAGCTCCTGCTCGCGGCTGCGCAGCGCGAGCTCCTGCCGCCGCCACGCTTCCTCTCGGATCGTCCGGTCCTCCTCCCGCTGCTCGATCGCCTCCAAGAACCGCCGCTGCATCTCCTCCTGCCTCTCCATCACTTGCTTCGTCAGCCCCTCGAAGAAGGTCATCATCCACCGTCCGCCGCCACGGCGCTTCCTCTTCCGCCCTTCCCCGTTCACGCCGCGCTCTTCCGCGCCCTCGTCGTTCGACTCCGACGGCGATGAGGAGGCACTCCACGAGACCGTCGTACTGGGAATCGCATTGGCCGAGGGGGGCATGACGCAGAGAGGTAGGGCGTGGATCGTTGCGGCCGGGGGGCCCACCGTGGCATTAGTGAAGGCAATTGCGGCTGGAGGCGCAACGGCGGCTGCGGCGGCAGCGGTGCTGCTGTAGAGAGCTTCCAGCTGGCTGAAGAAGCGGTAGGTTTTGGCGTCCTGGCGGCCGGCGCGGGCTTCCTTGGTGCGCTTGTAGTACTTGTGCACGTTCTCGAACTTCTCCTTGCACTTCTTTGCGCTGCGCTTGCATCCCAGCGCCGCCAGCTTCCTGCGCTCCGACCAATTGCACCGTTCACTTTTAGCAGCAATAATTAAAACAAACAGAAATGATTAAACATAAAATACATAGGGATTGATCCTAGCATGCATAATCGCGTAATTCCGGGAAGAAAAGTGACTGTCAATTGAGAGAGAAAAGAGCTGCGAGATCCAAGAACTCATCTGGCTACGTCACTGCTCCAAAGAAATTGGAGAATTTATCTGACAAAATTCTCCAATAACTTGCTAAACTACGAGCCCAGTAGTCGTCGTCATCAGGGCAATGGAAACCACCAGGGAAAGGTAAAAAAGAAAAGGGCGCCGCCAAATGGCGCAGTACCTAGAGACCTCCTCCCAAAGAGGGCCTTTAAGTATCGCTTCGCGGAAGGCGGCGTCCATCTCGGAGCGGATCTTGAGCAGCGCCAGCGTCTCCTGCCCCGGCCACCGATTTCCAGGCGCACCACCAAGCTCGGCCTCACCTTCGTCAGGAAAGCCACCGGATAGTATCTCGTCGTCGAAACTCGCAGGCGGAGGCGCCCGGCTTCTGATGGGTGAGGCAGCCTCCGCCGCCACAGCCGGCGGAGGAGGATGGAGGGAATCGGCGCATGGCACGGGAATTCCGATCATGTGGGGAGTATCTTCTGTGGAGGCCAAGATTTGTGAACCGACGCCGTTAGAGTACGTCAGCGGCAGCGGTTGCGGCTGCATGACTGCACAAGTTGTCTACTGAGCCGGCCGACTTTTAGCCAACTACCACACCAGTCGTTCTATATATTACCACAGTTTGGAATTGAATTGAGTGGCTTGTTCACCTCCTCTCCTGCTAAGTGGGAAGAAGCTCACAGACAGAGAGATGGGGGTGGAAAGGAGGAAGATGATGATGTACAGTTGAATCAGAAAATGACAGAAGAAAAGCGTGCTAAGATATTACACTTTATACCTTCTTTTTTAATTTAATAACGGTTAATATAAAATGAGATAATTTATTAAAAAAAAATAATTAAGATTCGTAATTTTTGATAGATGAGTAGATCAGATATAACTTTTCCTATGTTTCTATTTTTTTCTCACAGTTTTTCATCTAAGAAAACACAGCTATATTTTATACTTGAGAATTTGCACTCATAAATTAACTTAAACCATAATAAGGCCAAATGACACCTTAGGTACATATAAGTCAAGAGATAAATAATTTTATAATATATAAAATGCAATAAAATTTATTATTATTAATTTATGTTTAAATATTTTAAATTATATTATATTATATTATATTAATACAATTAACAAATATAATTTTAAGTTTGAAAAAAACATAAATTAAGAACCAAGGATGAAATATTAGAGGAAGGGGCGAGGAGTGAAGAGGAACAAAAAGAATTGCAATGGGTAAAATGAAAAAAAAATCAATATAAAAGGGAAGGGGGGGGGGAGGGAGACAAGCACACATTGGGCACAGCTGTGCAGTGTGCATTGGGCCTAAATGGGAGGAGGGAGAACGTGCCAACCCCAATCAGTCCCCACAAAACAATACAATTGAACCTACACATCCTGTCACGTTGCACCTCTACCTCTGCCCATGCTTCTCTCTCTAATTAATTAGTCTATTTCTTAATTAATTAGACAGGTAAAACTAACCCCCATTATTTATATAAAAAGTGCAGAGCCATCACGGGGGCAATTGGACCCGGTTTTGTAGCATTTAGTGTTGGGTTCATGTGGCTTGTGCTTTTGGACCACAAGGGAACACAAGCCTTCCATTTGGATTTAGCCAGCAAGCAACGAGTGGGTCCTAATTGCCACAATAATTACATCAACGTCATTCAATAATAGAAGTGAAAATAGATATGGATATTCAGTTTTTTTTTTAATCTTGAAATTGAATTCAATATAATTATGTAATCTAATGTATAAAGTCATTAAATATTTGAACTAAAGTATCTTATTGTATCATTTAAATGGATGCTAAAATATAATTTCATAAATTGAAGTGGATTTGTATGCTTATATAATTATTAACCAAATTTTAATTACAGGTATTTTTTTTCCTTCCTTCTTCATGAATGAAAATAAAATAAAATAAAATATTCTTTTGTTCGGTAAAATATTTGAATTAAAATTTACTTTTTGATTATAATATTAACATATTTATAAAAATATCGTTGCCACCTCAAGAATGTATTATATGCACGTTTTCCTTACCATGATTTAATTTAATGATTAGATAAGGATTCCTATGAATAAATCCGAATAAATTGTGTGTCACAATCATTGATTGTTACAATCATTGATTGTTGTTTTATTAAACGTTAATTGCATGAAAATCATAAGTTTTTTTTGTTGTGTAAATAAAAAATGGAATTGTTATATATTTGGGTGTTTAATTTGCACTGCTCTGGGCCTAATTTTGTGTTGGCCCGCCCAACCCATTGAAGGAGACGGTTTGGGCGTGGTAATTAAATCCTGGCATTTCTGGAAGCTCAACGCAGCTAAGAAAATTATTGACAACTAAAAGGTTGTTTGATAATAAAAAATAAAAACAAAAAACAACAGTAATATATATATTAAAATGATACATTTTAATTTGAAGAATATGAGAGAATTTACGTACATTAAACAACCTAAATCGGTAAATTAATATCTTATCAAAATAATCAAAAATCAATAACATACAACTATTATAAGCTGTTGCATAATAACATAGTTACAAGTCGTACATTAATACAGAACAATTTAAATTATTTCGAAATTAACTTCAATGGTTGAATAAAAGACATCCAACCCTCAAGTACCCCAACTTTTCCTTCTCTTTTTCTCTCTCAATAAGATAATATAAAAAAAAGAAAGAATAAGTAATATAAAATAATGATCAGTAATAGGAATGAACAAACATTTTTGAAAACAAAATTTCCTATTCTTTCTTATAATATAGAAACAAACCCTAGATTCTAGGCCTTCTCAAGTTTCCTAGTCTACGCTAATGCTGAAAAAAAAAATGTCTCATCAATTTCCCCCATAGTCCCACAAAAAAGAAAATCATCTATACCCTAAATGTTCAATTTGAATTAAACTTACACAAAAGCCTAAATTTTCACCTAAAAACAACTTTACCACACCTCCAAGTTCTAACCTTTCTGAACTTATGCTTTCATTTATTTATAAACATTTTATTTCTAAAAATTATTAAAAATTCCCCACGACTAAGAAGTAAATATTTATTTTTGTTTAAATAATAAAAATTGTAGAATAACATGAACTTCGTTAATACTCAGCTTATGAATGTTTTAAAATTAACTAAAAATTGACAAGTTTGAATAGAAAATTTTTCTAATAAAAAAAGGCTAAGACAGCATAAAAGAATACAACCGAGCCACCATTTTTACACGTGGCAACCCATGCCAAAATTACTAAGAGATGCGCTAAGGGTCTGGCCGCACACTCTTCAAAAGCACCTGAGATTTGCATTTAACATGGGTCTATGAAGATCTCGGACGCATGTATGGATACAATAAGTATATGCTACGTAGTAGAAACGGCACGAACTTGATGTTGAAACAAACCACAGCTTCAATGTTCACACAATTTCAGCTCGTTCAAATATACAAAATTGCAGCTGCAGAAATTTCATACCGCCACTCCTTGTATCAAACGTCCATATCTAGGCACCTTCACTGGAAGTTTCGTCGATCCTACGTTTTACTTCACTAAGACAGATTTCAAGCTCCCTAAACTCATCAGTGTCTGAGAAATTTATAGCCTGCAAAGTACCAAGTAACTGGAATTCTTAAATGAACAATGTATATGATCATCTGCCACTTCAAAATGTACCAAATTGGAGGCAGTAACGAACGCCATGACCAATGTTATGACCAATGGTACATGTGCTCATGGACATGCGCAGGAAGCAATATAAGCACAATTTTCCCCAATCACACAACTTGGTGATTTAGTGGATGTAACTGATTGAGAAGGTGATGTAGGCATAAACAGAGAGGGAGTAAAAGGGAGAAGAATCAGAGATGAAATCAGATTCATTAGTTCATCAAAATTCTATCTTTTCCTTGGAACATAAGCCACATATTAAGCATTAAACTATGTACATATAGATAAAATATCATTTTCTAAGCTATTCCTCTTTTTGTTTCTTTTCCGTTTTCCACATGGGCCAACCACCTAATGCTCTATTTGGTTTGGTTTCTTCTCACAATCTAAGGTCACGAGAACGAGCAAAGGCAAGACGTGGCGAATGCCAATGGAACTTGCCAATCAGAAACCAACCATCATTAATAGAAGACCGGATGCAAATAGTGAGGGTTGTAACTACTCCAAGCCTTGCTTTACTTATTCTTCCGACAATGGTTCTTGAACAATGTAGTCACATATTTTGAGCACCGTCTTGCTTCAGAGAACGACAAGCAAACAAATACAAACAACTGAAGGCAAAGAACATGTAAACTATAGGCGATGGAGAGAATACTGTCAGACTTGCAGAGGGCACGTTTGGTGGAAGCTTTGGCAGGCAATGCATTGATTGAAGGCAGACAGCACTTAAGATGTCTTCACAGATATGTGGGAAATGGAGGGTGGTTCTAACGAGAGTAACAGTTGGGATCCGCAACAACAAGAATTGAAGCGAGTATGGATGGGGGCTCAAGACTCACTCAAGCATCAACAATGGCGAGAGACACGGAAGGCGGTAGTCATGGGATGGATGCTGTGCAAATGGTGAAGAAGAATTGTAGTTCACTGATGAGTGCTGAGGCGTCGGGACAGGAAAAAAATATGAGAGAAAGAACAATAGAAGATAAAGTAGACGAGGGAGAAAAGTGAAAAAAGGAAAGGGAACAGAGAAGACAAGTAGAATATGTGAGGAAGGCCCCTGTTGCCAACAAGCCAAAGGAGAGAAGACACTAATAGGAGGATAGAAGGTCCAAGGAGAGAATTAGATTCATAAGCCTTTACAATACAAAGCTTAATAGGCATTAAACACACCAAATATAGACAAACCACTAGGCCATGAACATGATAAAACTACCTGCTACCTATTACATGTACCAGTAGCACCATTAAGTTGAGGTTTATGGTATGTTTGATGTCCCCAAGGTAGAAATTAATTCGTTAAGCTTAACATGTCAGATAAATTGGAACGATGAAATCCAAATGCTGGCTTCCTGAATTCTTTAGCTTAACATTTATACCTGCTTAACTGAACTTCGTAAGTGCATTTCAGCGGCAAAGAGTTCACGGCGACTTCCAACAGAGGAAGAAATCTCCATATAAACCTTGCATAATTGCATAGATACACGAGCAAAATTTTTAAACCGTTCTCTATCATGCCAAAGCTCAGAACCCTGTAAAAGAGAAGGCAGTTGAAAGGAATCAAAACAGATAAACCAAGCTATCTACTACTAAAATCATTGCAAAAAAAATGAACAACAGAGTGAATTACATTGCCGAAGAGAAAAGCTTGCAGTTTTACTGCTTTGCTTTACAACAGATGAACCTTTAAAATGTGTCGAATAAACTTATACATATGCGTAGGTATGTATATGCATGTATAAATAGGGATGACATCGGGGGGGGGGGGGGGGGGGGGGGGGGGGGGGGGGGCGGTAGTGCCAAACCCGACCCCGAACATGACCCCGACCCGACCGGGTTCCAGAAAAACTAATCTCAAACCCGACCCCGCCATGGATCGGGAACCCGCGGGGAAAACCCGACCCCGTTAGGGAATTGGGTACCCGCAAAAAACCCAACCCCGTGGGGAAAAAAACTCGACAAATCAAATATTACAATTTACATAGCAAATTAGCAATATATTAATCAATTCAATCTAATATAAACAATGAACATTCAACAAAATAAATAATATCCTATATTAAGTTACCCAACATTCAACAAAATAAATATGTTCCCAATATATTTATTAGGGATAAGTTCGTAAATTTATTAGTCAGGGCGGGTAGTAGAAATCTCATACCCGACCCTGACCCGACCTATACAAGTCGGGTTTTCCCCGAACCCGACCCGACCCCGAGTCAACTCGGGTTTTCCCCGTTGACTTCAGGTCGGGTTGGGTCAGGTCGAGTTGGGGATGGGTTATATTGTCATCACTTGATATATACATATAAACAGAAATATATCTGCATTAAGTTAATCCTATTTTCTATATGACCAGTTAATAGATGTAAACTATATCAGAATTCTTATCTTTTTTATTATGAAACTTCAGGTTATATCAACACTACTATCTTGCATGGTTTGAGGAACCGGTCTGGTACTGGCCGGTTCCTCCGGTTGGTACCGGTCCGGCGAGGAACCGGCACCGGATCATGTGTCGGAGCAGCAAACGGCGGCGAGGCAACAGCTGCAGCGAGCGGAACAAAACTAACGCTAGCACCCGCCAGATGCAGCGGTTCACGGGTACCGTACCGGACCGAGTCACCGGACCGAATCTTCAATCCTTGCTATCTTGGTGGCACTAATTTCAAGATTAAAATAATATCATCCGAGGTTTTAAATATCGGTTAGTTACAGCTCTGTACGGGGTTGCGGATCAGTTTTAAATTCCTTAATATCATCTATGACCATAGAATACCTGAAAAGCTCTAACTTGCTTCAGGAGGGCTTCAGAACACATAAGAAGATTGCCTTTGAGTCTGTGCCACCGAGCATATAGACCCCATATATCATGTGGACCACCATTTCGGACAACCTGCAATTGGAAGAAGAAAATAAATTAAGCTAATTTTGGAGTGATTATACAATTGTAAAAGAGCATTAAGATCACGAGATGAAAATACAAGATAGAGAATGCAAACTAAAATTTGTTAAGAATTATGATAATGATAAAAGAAACAGAAGATAAGAACAATTAAATACGGGTGAAAGCAAACAAGATGTTACTGAGACCTGCTGCAAAATGTTGCCAAGCATATCCAACAAGAACTCAATTTCATGTGGTTCTGCATCGATTGCCCCTGAATTGGAAGGCTCATCTAAAGATTTTTCAGGATTCAATTCTTCATCATTATCATTGTTATCCTGAACATCACTTGAAGGGAGGTTGCAGTTAGAACTCCTTTCTAAATCTTCCAACTTTGTCAATGCCCTGTCCAGCAGTTCGATATCCACTCGTTTATATGATGACAAATCCAATACCATTTTGGTAGCTTCCAGTGCCTGCAAAATGAAAGAAAAGAGTTATTAGCACCATGCTAAAGATTGTAAGCTTTCCTGTCCAGTTGAAAACTCAGGTTATTGGGATCAAAGACATCAAGAAAACTTGCTAATTATCTGAATGCAATGCAATTGAAGCATGTTAGATCATGTGTACAAAATAACGCAAAAGCGTAGCACATAAAAGCTAACTGCTTTGGACAGACAATTGAGCCATCCCACAAGAAAGTTCCACCAATTTCTCAGTGGGGATGGTATTTGTCATGAAAATTGATATTGTTCCAGAATTCATGCTTGTCTAACCTATTATTTCTTACGGAGTTACAGCTGAATTACTTCTTTGGCAAACTCTTTGTTACTTTTGAACCACATCAGAAATATAAGTACGCTCAGTTTGTTTTCAGCTTAGTTTTATAGTATGAGTTTTTCTTCTTTCACTACCATGCTTATAGCTTATGTTACGGGATGCAAATATAAAGGGAAGGGAAAAAAGGCGGGAAAGGATTTGAGACACGAAGGGATTGTGGGCCACGTGAACGCAGCTCCGAGGGGAGAGAGAGGAGGTGGCGGTGGTCGTGGCGAGCAAGTCAGTGGTGGCGGCAAGCGGTGGAGGCAGTGAGTGGGCAAGTAGGAGAGGCAGCAAGCGGGCAGCGATGCTAGCGTGGGGGGGGGGGGGGGGGGGATGCAACAAGCGAGCGAGTCAGTGCGGTAGAGGCAGTGAGTGGGCAAGTAGGAGAGGCAGCAAGCGGGCAGCGATGCTAGCGCGGCGGGGGGGGGGGGGGGGGGACAAGCGGGAGAAGCAACGGCGGCGACAGGCGTTGGCAACGAGCCGCATCGAAGGAAGAACAATAATGTAGCGAGCAATCCATCAGATTTAGACAGATTCGGAAGCAAACAAGGGAAAGAAACAGAATCCATCCTTTACTTCCTCCTCCAAGTAAACAAGGTGTTAGAGAATTGCATATTAATCCCACATGGAATATTATTCTCTTAATCTTCATATATATATATATACTCTCTTGCATGATATTTAATTCTAGAACATTTTTTATCTAGATTGATATAAGAGACTAAACCCTACCCCATGTTGCAAAGACCATGCTGCTGCAGGGCCCTGTTGCCACCGCAACCTACGATTGTTGGCTGCCATAGTGTTTCAAAACTTCTTTCTAGCTACCAATAAACAGGTCAGGGTATGTGAAGATCTTGTCCTAGTTCTTTTATTATGTGGTTTCTTTACTTCACCGAGGATGAACCTCTCTAGCCCTACCTCTCACGTTGAGGACCTTAATTAAATTTAATGGTACTAACTATATTTATCAAGGGGACGCCGATTGTTCCTTAGATCTCAAGGGAATCAAGGCAGAGAATTTAGCGAGCCACTTAAAATGACTAGTTCCAACTCAGGAAGCCTCTAAGCTAATAGTCAAGTAATACTCAATCGAGTCCTTCACAAGGTCGAAGGGAAGAAATTATGCCAAAACCTCATGCACAACAAAGGCTTCTTATGTAAACTTGATGTAGGGGGATCACTAATCTCATATAACTTTGGCATCAGCTAGAAAAGCAAAGGAGTTTTCTGGCAGAGGAGTTGATGTCATAACACCATGCTCAACAAAAAACAATACAAATTAATTTTAGTTAGTGAGCCCCCCACTAACTCTTTTGTAGAGATATAAGTTGAGTTCAGTTTTGTTGATGATAGTAGACACTAGACACCCAACTATGTAGTCAGAGTGCGATGGGCAACGGGTAGGTTCAGTTTGCTAATGTGCTTGTGATCAAATAACTCCTTCAAGTTGGAGTCAAGGCATCATTGAGGATATCAACAACTTGAGTTGGGGAGGATTTTTACATGTCAAAAGATGCATGTCTGGCACGCCCTAAAAAGGACCCAAAATTTTTTTTACAAATGAGGGGCCAAAGCTCATAACACAGGATTTAGAATAGAAAGATGCCATGCTGGGAGGAACAAAATCAACACACTGCAACAAAATGGAGCCTCAGCCAGAAGGGTGTGACTGGCCAACAAGTTGTCTCCCGTCTCACAGCCTAAAAACACCAAGAAAACACCACTCAAACGATGGTATACACTCACAAAACAAGGCACTGCACAGAGGGGCCGGGGAACGAAAAAACCACATGCCAAGAGTGCAAATATTGTACATAAGTTGAACTTGGTGACAAGGATGGGTCGTGTCCCAGACTAGCCAAGAGGCACAATTTTTTATATAGGCATGGATGTTGTGGGCTTCAAAGTAGAATGAGTAAAATGAGTGTGCTCATGGGGATGTAAGAGTAGTTTTTACCAAGGTTCAAGGAACCGGTCCGAATCAACTGGTTTTGCCAATTCGTATCGGTCCAACAGTGGCCACACAGACCAAGCAACAAAGCTGGTGAGATGCAGCAAAAGAGGAAGAGGAAGGAGAAGGAGAAGGAGAAGGAGAAGAGGAGAGAAAGGAGAGGAAGAAAAGGAGAAAAAGAAAGAGGAGAGAAAGATCACTAGTGGATGTGGCGGAAGTTTTTCTTCCCCTTATTCTTCTTTTTTCTCTTCTTCTTCTTTCTTCTTCAGCTGCTCCGCTTGGTTCCACTGGTATGGACTAGTTTGAGTGTGGACCGACACCGGTTCGGGACTCGATCTTCAAACCTTGGTTTTTACCCCTAGTATATTACCCAACTGACGATGATCAATAGCTCCAACCTTTTCGGGCCATGGTGTCTAGATCAGTCCATCATGTTGGATGTAAGCCTTTTCTTGCATTATATTATCTTTATACTCTGTACCAAGCTTTCCAGTATGAGGTGTTAAGTCCAGCTTATTTAACAGCTTATAGAGTTGCAACCAGCTGATTTTAAGACGCAGGAGTGTTTGGTTTTACAACTTCTCGATCCCAACCAGAGAAGTTAGTAAAACCTCTCGATCCCAACCAGAGAAGTTTTGTAGCTAGGAAGTAGGGATAGACCTACTTATCCCGACCCCTTCCTGTTCTCTTCTCTCTTCCACTACTAAATTTATTTTTAGATTTTAAAATAATTATTTTAATTATAATTTATTTATATTTATTTTAAATAAATTTAGTAGTGTAACCCCTATAATATTTTAATATATTTTTTAATTATTATTAAAAAATTAATAGTATAACTCATAATATTTTTAATAAATATTTTAATTATAGTACCTAAAAAATTAGTCATATAATTTTTATCTTAATAAATTTTTAAATAAAAAAATTATTTATTATAAATAGAATAATCTAACTAAAAGCTATGTATCCAAACACCCTTTAAACTTCTTTAGCCAGCATTTTTTCAACCAATACTTCTTCAGCCAGCAAAAACTAGAAAGGGAAGCTAAGCCAAACACAGCCACTCAGCCAGTTTAGAGCTGCTTCTACTTCTAGCTTTTGCTGGCTAGAGAATTAATGATTGAAAGATAGCTGATAAAATTATAAAAATTATAAGTTGTTTGAAAAACTATTTGTGCTGGTCAGCAGAATCTACTTTAATTTCATCTATTTGGATGCCATAGAGGGAAAGCACATACGTATTTTTTAGTTCTTCAAAACAAGTGAGTTCCTTAAACAAAAAGGTACAAATTCTTTTTCCAGATTCTCACTTAACTTAGATCCTTGGTTGAGAATGAATTTTGTTTTCATTGCATTGCTTGATTAACATTCTTCAATGCTGCAAGTCTTCACCTTCATCACTAAAGTTGATCTCATTGCCTCACACGCATGTTTGAAAGGGGATTACTAGCAATATTAGTTATCTTTGTATCTTTTACTGTTTGCCTAACATTATTTCATCACATATGAAAGGTAGGGCTGGCAAAATTACACTGGGTTTGGGTACCCGTTTATCTAAATGGAACGGGTTCGAGTTTTAATTAGGTTTGAGTCGGGTTCGGATTTAGTGATGCGGGTAGCCAGTATCCGGTATCCGATACCCGATTTTAATAATAAATAAAAATATATATTTTTTATTAAAATATAAATTAACTATTATATAAATATTTGTTATTAGTAAAAATTAAAAATAATAATAAATAGTTATTATATAAATATATATTATTTTAATTTTTAAATTATATTTTATTTTATTTTATCGGGTACCCGATTAAATACCCGACTCGGGTTCGGGTTTCACAATAGGATATTTAACCCGAGATCGGGTCGGGTTCGGGTTTGGAAATCAGTTCGGGTTTTGGGTGGCAATGCGGATACCCGACCCGTTGCCACCCCTAATGAAAGGTGTCATCCTCTTTCTTTTGTTAATTTAATTCGTCTTACATGTCAGGATTGTGGAACTTGTGTAACTAGAGTCTCAAGGCTAATTTCTCACGACAAAAAGATGACCACAAAGAATGGAAGTATAATCCAAGGATTATCGACGGGGGCGTCGCCGTAACCTTGGCGGAGTGCCAAGGCCTTCAGCCCACTGGAGCCTAGGATCACGATGAAGGCTAGGGCGGCAAAAGTAGGAAGCGGGGATCACGATGAAAGCTAGGGCAGAAAAAGTAGGAAGCGGAGATCACGATGAAAGCTAGGGCGGCAAAAGTAGGAAGCGGAGGCAGCGTGGGTGCAGCGGAGGAAGGAGAGGGAGGGGCGCCAATGAGAGAATAGCAGCAGAGGAGATTAGCAAACACCTCCTCGTATTCAGTGGTGGAATTTGGCTAGGCAGGGTTTTGCGAAGCAATTGGCAATTGGAGGAGAAAGCAAGATTCGAGGATTGGCAGAGACGATGGACAGGTAGCAAAAGAGCAGCGAACGGATAGTCCTCTCAACCAGCGAACGCAATGAATTAGCTGATTCCTACGAAGCTGGGTATTCGCTGCTTCTTTGGGGCAGCTATTTTTTGGCTGGTGCGCCCAGTGAATAAGCCCCAAACTGCTGATTTTTGGCTGCACCGGGCAGCAGCCTCAAACCAGCCCACAGTTTCTATTAACCATCAGATGCTTGATGCTTCAAACACAGGAACGAGAACATAAAATTACTTGACCTCCATATGCGATAAACATACAAACTAAGTATACATACAGATAAATATTAGTAGAAGATAGATAGCATGCTTAAAATAATATAAGTAACCTGGCGAATGTTCCCTATGTCAAGAGCAACGTGGCTGAAGTTCTCCCATAGTTGCCAACTATTTCTCCTGTTAAAAGTTTCAAATTATTTGGTTGAATTGATACATCATGAAGACAATTAGTATCAGCAAAAGTATAGCACCTGAATTTTAAGGCTTCTTTGAACGCAATAAATGCAGCTTTATTTTTCTTCTTGATCATATGCCTACAAAATTCAATCGAGTATAAAAATTTTTATGCTAGAGGCAAAAAAAGTCTTATATCTTCTCAATTTCAGTAATATTTAAATTTCAAACTAATTGGCAAGTTAAAGCTTGCACAGAATAAGAAAAATATGCATCCATGGCACACCATAAAATGAAACTAATAAATTATAAATAAATAAATTGGGTTTTTTTACACGGGTAGGTTAAGTAAAGGTGGGATTCGATCTCAAAACCTTATTATCAATAACTATAGTCCTTACCTTGAACTCACACCTTCGGGCAAACTTTCTAATAGCTTAAAGTTTTTAGGATAAGTTATAGCCCATTGGCATATCATTATGTTATCATAGTTAGATGTCAAGATTTGAGTCCTTCAATCTGGTTTTCCAAAACATTGTGCCCGCAATTCAAAACTAGTAGCTTGACATGAAGGAGAATTAAATTATAATTACATAAATAAATTCTCCTAAAAGTTTAAGCTTGCCGGATAATAGCTCAATTATTCTCAACAAAAACTAATACCTTGCTAGTATCAGAACCTTCATAAACTAGAAGAAGAGGCAATGAGACAAAAAGTGTTTTTTATGCAGACATCATGATTAGAAGTTGAGAAGATGCTAGAAAGAACCCACAGACTATAAAAGAAAGTCATGAAATCATACAAACAAGCAATATTGTTCCAAGCTTCTCCATTATCGGGATCTATCTGAACAGCATGTGTAAAGGCATCAAGTGCTTTATCAACATCACGGGCCTGCATGAACATACAAATCAAGAGTTTATGCTTGTTTCAATAAATGATAAAGAAGCAAGGGTTATCGTATTGATCTTTACATGGGCATATAGAACTCGCAAGATGACAAACTGAATTTTCTAAAATGATGACAGCACTGCTAATAATTATTGATCTTTTTCCTTGAAACGAACTGAACATGGTTAAATGGATAACAGAGAGTTCAAATTATTATTTCCAATGAAAATGCTAATATTCAATGTTATTCTAAAACCTCCAACATTTCTAGGCGAGGCATCTGGCACATGTATTTGAAGAAAAATATATACAATCAATAACCTTTAGTGCAGCAGCTCCAAGTGCAAACCAGCCATCAGGATACAGAGAATTTTGTGCCAACGCTGACTCCCTGCAGCAAATTTAAAAAGACAAACCAATTCAACTGAGAGCAACTCAGGAAATCAAGAATGCAAATTGATAGGAGTCTTTTGCAACTAGAATAATAAATTCAGGCGACCTTAGCCACATACCACAGAGTTTTTGATCTCTCATAGTCACCCCTGTTGTATGCATTTCGAGCCAATGATCGCTGTTACAGAAGAATAATTTGCTCAGAGTATAATCAATTGAAACATATATGCGAGGCTAATCCACAGACAATATAGTCACCTTTGCCCGAGCAGATTTATTCTTTGAAACTTCCAATGCCTTTTCATAATAAGCATCAGTGTTTGTCACATCACCAAGTGAACACCTACAGAAAATATAAACAGCATTTTTAATATTCAAACCCAAGAATATATCAAAGAATCAAGCAGAAAAATAATCAAATACGTAATATACCACCAACCATTACTAGGAAACAACAAAGAATATTGTTTCTCACATACGCCAAAACAAAAAACTTGATGCATAACTAACTTGTAATGTTGACACAAAGCTAAGTTAGAGCTTGCCACACAGCGCATGTAGCAAGCTACATGATGCATGAATGAATACTAGGGAAAAAAATCTAATGGGATGAATCAGGACAGCCCTTCAACAATATTATGGAATGAGTTAATTATCTCATGTCAGAGGTCTAAAGCTCGAGCCGGAAGGGTGCGGCCAGCTGCCCTCAACCCGACATCTCTAGAGCATACTACTCAGAGGCGTCATTGCCCAAGCCAATCGTGAGGATCTTTTAAGACAAAACTTGGTTGGGTAGGCTGAAGGCCCAAGCCGAATATGTTAATTGCGCCAACAATAAATTTTATCACACACTAGACAAGTTGCACAATATTAAATAAGGGACAAATGACAACCTATTTGAGTTCGTACATGTAGGTGACGCCTCCCTTCAGGTATACATATAAATACCCCCCACCTTGATGTGGGGCAGGTTTAGACCATCACTCATTCTCTAAGTTGCTACATGCAATTTGAATTTCTACTGAAGATCATCTGAGATAAGTTGCTTGAGAAAAATTCCTACGTTCCTCTTTTTGCAAGAAATCAAATCAGTGGCCCCCGCTCTGTCCGTCCCTTGAACCAAGTCAACTTCAGACTGGGTTCAGATGAGTACATAATTTGACATCAACAAAACCAAATGCTGCAGTATGGGAGGTGGCATAATTCATCGCATGTACCATATCATACGGAAAGATGAGTACAGAATTTGATATCAACAAAACCAAATGCAGCAGTATGGGAGGTGGCATTGTACCATCATATCATACTGAATGTCACACAGTAATTATATAGGAAAATACAGTAAATTGCCATGAAAGGAGAAATTCATGTGCAAAACTTGTTCCATATTATATATATGAAAATACAATAAGTTGCCATGAAAGGAATAAGGATTGGAAAACCGGTTTGGCGACTCGCCGGACCAGGTACCGGTGAACCGGGCAGAAGACCGGACAGTGCTGAAGCTTCTACCGCCGGCGGAAGCCCGCCGCAATGGAAGCTTCAAAGCTTCCGGCCCACCCAGCGGGCTGCTGCCCTCCACCGCCCATGAGCCGTGCTCCATCAGTTGTTCCAGGACCGGACGACTACCGGACTGCTATCGGACGGCTACGTTAGTCCAATACGGTACGGTTTTATAAACCTTTTCATGTGCAATACTTGTTCCATATTCCCTTTTGATACAGTCAATGGGAAAATGCTCTTATACATCTTACATGTCAATAATCGGAGTAGGAAATCAAATATGAGTAGTCCTTATCGAAGACACAAAAGCACTTAGGTCTAGTGTATAACAAACGAAATGATCATATTGATGTTAACAAGGCTCATGAATCCCCGCATGCCAAGGAAAAGATTTTGATAATTGATAGAATGCATAGTCAACGGCACATTTATTTACAATTAGTTATCAAAAGCACAGCCTGTTAAACAAAAATAAGATCAAGGAAAACATCTTTAATCCATTACGTATCCATACTCATAGTATAATTTGTAAACAAAGGATTATGTAAAGTTCAGTTTATTGCATCAGATATACACCGGGCAACTAATTTCAATAATATGATAGAATCTGTCAGCCGATGGCATGCTATTAGCTAATAGAACACGTTGACAACTTACCATAATCTGGCATCATTAGGCGTAACATCTAGACGTGCCTTGATGAGATCAACAGCTGCTGTCTTTTTCCCTAATAATCTGTCAAAATTGGAAAATAACAACTGTGATTAGACAAGTTTCAACAAGCACAAAACCATTAACACAAATGGGAACAGTTACTTACTGATAGCAATAAATTAGATTATCCCATAATTCAAGATTCTCAAATATTTGTAGAGCCTCTCCAATTAAACCACAGCTCACCAGCAGCTCACCATATTCTCTGAATGTTCTCAATTGGCATTGAGCATGTCACTTTCACAGTTAGTCATATTTCCCAAACTTCTTATGCCTGGAGAAATAAACAACAAAAAGAAATATTGTAGTCTAAATAGATCAATAGATAGCACATACTTCCTCAATGCTGGAACTGTAGGCACATAGACTGCAAAAGACAACTGAACCCTTTGGGCAGGCACAGGAGTGGCATCATAAATAATTTTAACCTAATGATTGAGAAAGGCAGCCAACATTAGCTTGATAAGAATAGAAATCATGGATATAGATGTAAATAGGATAAATGAAAATATTATTTGCCATTAATGCTACTATACACTGGCACGATTAATTCTTAATTTGAAAATTTCAATCCTAGACCAACTACTTGTACCACTTGCTTCATCCTCCGCAATGAGCATAGGGGATTGGGTGTGAGCCACAGTTACTGTCATAAATCACTACTTATTATGCCGTAACAACGCCACAGCTAGTTTTCCTATTTTCAATTTTCTAATTCTGTTAGAACTTAGCACTTCTAATTTACCTTCTCTTTTACATTTCTGTGTCATCTCATTCTTACTGAATCATATTCTTTCAATTTCTGGTGTCCGTCTTTTCTTCATTTGGAGACATGGATACCCTCAATTTTTAATGGATTTTTTTATGACAAGGTTTCAAAAACTAATCTGTGTTGCCAGTGGTATGTATCAGTCCAAACTAATGCCAATACAAGGTTGATACTATGTATATATAACTATATATAACATATATTTTAGAGCTACCAATTAGTAACGCTGGTACAAACTCTGTACGAATTGTTGGTTTGGTAAACAATTATATCAATATGGAGTAGTATTTACAACCATGTTCCAAAAAAATCCAATATGATGGGCTTACCAATACTAGATGATCACAATATCAGCAATATAAATTGTCTTGAGGAAAAATTAAAATGAGATGAATTAGTTAAATGGAACAATTTTACTGTCATTGACAAAGAACTAATATTTCCATATGCTATGGTGAATTCAACATTTTTATTGTGATAGCCTAAAAGTTTTTATTTACATATGTTAACGTAAGTCAGGGATCTAATTGTAAAATATAGGGATTTGACTACACTTTAAAACATGGAGGGAATGGAGTTAAAAAAATATGGGACAATGGTATTTTTTAACTAGAAATTTTAGAAGTGAAAGGTTGGAACATCCTTGATGGAGCCAACGCTTATTTTTAGTTGCAATGACTTGCTTTGATGTGAATATGATGGCATAATTAATTCTTAGACTTTAAAAATTGATTTTGCCTTATAAAGGTTGGAATAAGATGCCTAGAACTGAACATTAAGGCTCTGTTTCCTACAAGAGAGGGAAAGATGAGTAGAAAAGAAAGGAGAACGGAAAAGAAAATCTTGAAGGAAAAAAGGAACATGTGATTATCACGTGCAGACGAGAGGTTGTGTTTGAGCTCGGCAGAGAAAGTGGATCTTCACCCAGCTCGAACAGGGATTCGAGATTAGGAGTAGGCAAGCGGTGAGTGGCGGCAGGCAGCTGCAGGTAGTGGGAGGATGATGTGCAGGCGAGCAATAGGAACGTGAGCCCGAGGATGATGTGTCGGCAAGTTGGAGCCGGCAAGGATATTGTTTACGTGAAAATAATGATAAAAATGATTGTATATACACATGCACACATGTATTAAAATGGAGTATAAAACACTTGGAGATATATGTGGTAATGAAAAGCACGTATTATATAAATAAATATTATGATAGTGATACATATATAGAGAGATATAATGTGAAATGTATAGTGGTAAATATACATATTAGGGAACCAATATAATATAATATAACATAATATATATATATATATATATATATATAATGATATTGATAACAATGAAATTACTATAAAAAGCTTGAAATGCTTGATAATTGCGTAGTAGTTTTTGTTTCCGTCTATTTGGAGTGATAGAAAACATGAAGGTATGACTTTATGTTGTTCAAAAGCCAAATAAGAACAACATAATTAGGTGCTTGCCAAACATATACATCAGATATGAGATATCTTGAGCAAAACTAAGGTATCATGTAAAGGAAGAATAAAATTGCTTTTGCTTGTAATATATGGTTTGGGTCATTAAATCTGAAGTTGCGTCATAAGGAGTTACAAACTTGTGATTAGAAGGGGGACTAAGAAAATCCATCGCAGCAAGAGAAGTAAGAACCATTTATGGAGAATATTTGCATACCTACCACCCCAAAGAAAAGAGGAAGAGCGAGGCCTAAGGCTCGAAGAAGCCATTGGAAAGATATTGCCAACAGTTGAGATAGGGTTTTGGTGACCATGTAAGAGGAGAGGGAAGTAGGCTGTATGGAGAGGGGTGGTATCCATTGAAAGGAAGTTGGAGGAGAGCGGAGTGAATGAAAAAGGGTAAGGGGAAATGCAGAAGAGAGAGGAAGAGTGGTAGGCAACTCAAGTTCGGAGAAAAAGCTAAATTTCACTTTGAATTAATATATAGTGCCTTTTATATAGAGGTTGGATTGCAATAATAATAACACATTATAGAAACACATCCAATGATATCGACAAACACAGTAAAAAAATCATAGGAAATGATATACACGATGATAAACATGAAATCATAGGAAATTCTTTTATATTTTCCAAGTAATCTTTTTTTTTCTTCCTAGTAAACGGTTAACGTTACTTAAATTGCTCCTTATTTAAGAGCTTACTACAGTATGATGATTAAAATACTTGAGAAACTTTAATGGATAGGAAGTAACAAATATCACTTGTTGGAACTTGGAACAAGCACAACAAAAATGGAAGTCATCAGAGGGAACTATCAAAACATAATAATCCTATCAACAATCACTCGTTTTGAGACCATAAAGAGAACTTATTAAGCAAAAGAATATAATAGAAAAATTACAGGTTTCTTCATGAGTACTATGCCTAGCAAATTTCCAATATATAAATCAGTATAAAGTTGGATATTCTCTTACCAACTTTTCCATCATCAGCAAAGCCCGCTGCTTCGTTCGACTACGAGTTGATTCCCATCTAATGCGTAGAATATCACAGAAGCTAGTAACCTAGAAAGACAATTAGAACAAATGAGTGCACTAAATAAATATAAGTTAATAGTATCCATCATAAAGAGATCAAAACTAAACAAATACCATATTTGAAGGTGAAGGTGGTTAGTAGATTGTTATCAACTGACTCAGGATACAATCAACAGAGGCAATGGGGTCAATTTCATATTTGTTAGTCAATTCCAAATATACTGATTCCTTCATCATATATCACATTATCACCGTCACTAAGACATTCCAGCCAAACTTTTTAACCAAGTACAAATATGCAGCCATAGCTTTTGGATTTTGGTCGGTTCACTGATTGCCAACCATTTTCATAATTTGAACTTTCTACAGATACTAGATGGGAAGGTTCAGTACACACTGTACTGTATACTGGTAAATCCCGGTACAACAGATTATATAAAATTTAAATAAATATTAGAATATAACCATTCCATCAATGTTCAAAACATTCTTTTTTGGCCCAGAGATGCTATTGCAGCCTATGCAGAAATGAACAAAACCTCATTGTTCCTCAAAAAGAATAAAGCAACACATGCCAAGTAGTGGACCAAATCCTCCATGCAACTATAAGTTCCTTGTTATTACTAAATTGGAACTAGATGCAACATTAATTACAATTCAGTTTACAGTTGTGAGCAAGGTTTGAAATTTCGATTCAAACCAACTAAAATTTTCGGTTTGTAGGTTTACTGTAGTATTGTGACGTTATAGTCAATTTTACTATAGCATATTGTCTATTTCACCGTAGCACCGGTCTGAGACACCAATTCGAACCGATTTTTCAAATCTTAGCACTATTCCACCTGCTATCCGAACCAGTCTTATGGAAGCTTATAACAGCAAGCACCTGCACAAGACGTGAAGAAACCTGAAATAGTACTATTCCATCCGCACAATTGATCAGATTTGAACATTATTCAAATAATTGCATAGAAGATTATTTAGGGCTACTGGTAGAAAAGAAGCTATGATACTTAGGACCGCAAAACTGGTTTGGTCCAGCAACCCCCTAACATGTCATCGACTAGGTTTATCACTGCATGTTAACTGGCCATGGGCAGCCTATGGCCCTTTCATGACTCAAGTTGGGTTGGTTAATACTAGCACACGGATCATACTTGTATGGCTAAAACCATTGCTAAGCACAACCTCACACATGTAGGCATGACCAAAATGATGATATGCATGGCATGCATGCCAAACATGACTCAGGCATGGAGCTTAACACAACAAGGACTAATGGATCAGCAACACTAGCATACACATCAAGCACACCCGACACCCCCACGGAAGAGAAAAGGTTTTTTTTTTTCAAAAAAAAGTGTGTTTTGCTGTTTGAAACTGGTAGGAAGAAAAGAGACTATAGGATCAAAATATAAGATCAACATGTAAGATCGTTGAAACACCTAAAATATATTTTTTAAAAATTATATATATTATTAATATCTAAAGAGTAACATGAGAATTCTAATAAGTAATACAAAGTTATAAATATCTACCAAGTATCAACTGTCAAAAGTAAATTACACACCTATAGTTGACAATACTATTATTTGAATTTACCTAATATGAGGTGTTTAGTCATTAAGTTGAGCAATTGTGAGATAACAATGGTGAAAACAAGCTTCCAAAAGATGGCAAAAAAGCCACATTTAGCAAACTAAAGATAATAAAACAAAGGCACAAAAGATGACAAAGGTAAAGACTCATGATGAAGCTAATGAAAACACTAAAAAATTGATTATAGACCATTCTCAATAAAGATGATAAAGATAACACTGTGAACAATCAAAGTAAACAAATAGTCAAAGATAACAGAGTTAAATTTAGCGAACTAAAGATAATAAAACAAAGGCACAAAAGATGACAAAGGTAAAGGCTCATGATGATGCAAATGAAAACAAAAAAAATGATGATAGACAATTCTCAATAAAGATGATAAAGATAACACAGCGAACAATCAAAGTTAACAAATAGTCAAAAATAACAGAGTTAAACTTGTTAACATATGTCAAAGAAAACGAAGAACAATTGAAGACAAGCAAAGCTAACAACGATAAGTTGAAAAAAAAAAAAATTGCCATGGCAGGTTGACAATTTTAAAGCTAGTTCATTTAAAGCTTTTGTTATAATGAGTTATTGATTTTTGGTATAATGAAAATTATATCCAAACCTATTGTACTTATTAAGGATAAGTAGGATCCGATAGAATAGTCCAATCCTATTATATTTTGGATCCGCCGAATGCATTTTTAACAACCTTGCCACAAACAATTGATGTCATGCATTTTTATAGTGATTTTTATTATTTCATGATAAATTTAGACTTATTTAAATGTTTTTACACTCCTTTAAAGCTTATTTACTTCAAAGCTTAAGAATATTCATTTTTCGTCTTTCTTATGGAATTTTAGGTTAAATCCCTCAATTTTGAAGTCATTTTGAAAAATCTAAAAGTATGAGGTGATTCCTTATGAGAAGACGAAGCTGCCCGTAAAATTTGATTCAATTGGAGCTTTTTCTGAACTTCACGGCTAGGTGAACCCGGCGGGGTTCACCGGTGATCCTGCCAAAGGACGAAATTCACCACCGCGCTTCACTGCTAGGTGAAGCCCATGGGGTTCACCCGTGATTGTGTCCAAGGAAACCTGCGCAAAAATTTACATAGTACTTCACTGACAGGTGAACCCGGCGGGGTTCACCGGTGCTTCTTTCGCAATAGAACTGTACCGCAGACTTCACTGCCTGGTGAACCCGGCGGGGTTCACCCGTGATGCTTTCTGGACAGCACGACCCTTACTCAGATTTTCATTGATTTTGGACCCGATTCAAGTCCAAATTTGGCAAGTGAGGACTCTATGGAAAGCTAATTCGAAGGAGAACAAATAGAGTATAAAAGCCCCAATTTCCGTGACCTAAAAGGAGGGCAATCAGAGGACAAAGCGGCTAGGGCGGAAAACGGCGGCGAACGGGCTGACTTTGAGGCGATTTTCGGAGATTCATGTTTCAACGATGGTTGTAGCGTAAACCTTATTTCGGGGCTAGGTTGAAGCCCACCAATGATTTTTATATGCGATTCATGTTTTAACTCTGTTATTTGGATTATATTTTAAGCATATTTCACTTGATATACTTATTGCATGATCTGTACCTTGGCCAAGTATTGACGTGTCTTAGTTGTTACGACTAACGAGAGTATGATCGTAACGACGGAACTTCTTTCTGAAACTTATGAAGCCTCGACACAAGAGTGTTTAGTCTTCGCTCGAGGGTTCATAATCTACCACGGAACTCTTTGGATTCACCTAGAACAATCCACCCCGAAAGTAGGAGACTGTTCTAGACGAATAAAGGGGTGTACACTCGAAAGAGGGCACCTTGTACCCTAGGGTTAGATTCCTTATGCATAATCATAAATCCTTGTAACTGATATTTCTAAACGCAATTAAAATCGTCGGTGCGGTGGAAACCATTGCCCCGATATCTCTCTCATATATTTTCCCTACCGTTGTCGTTTGGTTTCTTGTTTACAATTTCGCTTAACATTTTGTTTCAAGTTCTTAAAACCCCATTTTGATCGGCTTAGATATCAAGAATTAGATTTTCTGGTATTCGACCTTGTTCCCTGTGGGATTCGATATCTTTTGTATTACTTTGACATTTCTGTGCACTTGCGGAGTGTGTCAACAATCATAATAGTTATAGTAACTTAAAATGCTCTATGAAACTTAAAAGACACATATAAACATTTTGGAAATTAATATAACAAAATTAAATATACTAATGAAAACCATATACCCCTTTGTGGCGGAAGCACATGCTCCTCCTCCTCCTTCTAAAATTAAATATACTAATGAAAACCATAGACCCCTTTATAGCATAATCTTGTGCTCTCCTCCATATTCATCTTCCTCTCCTTTTGCTATGTGCTTCTTCTTCATCTCTGCTCCATCGCAACTTCCGCTTCCGCTGCATGCCTCCTCTGCCCTGCCACTTTATGCGAGAATGAGGAAAAGTCCTTCTTTTGCTAATGATACCCTTTATAGCGGAATCCCACACTCTCCACCTTTTGCTCCATGCTTCTTCTTCATTTCCACTCAGCAAAAACCGATCAAAATCGGTACATACCGACTGGTATTTGTCCAAACCGACTGAAACCCGTAAAAACCGAAAGATTTCCTCCGAAAACCGGCCAGTATATTCACACGTGCACAGTAACTCTTACTATACTCACGTGAATGCATAATAATAAGTACTATACACATAATAATTATTACTATACACATAGTAACTATTACTATATGCATAATAATAAGTACTGTACGCATAGTACTTATTACAGTTGAGGGACTAACACCGGGCACCCTCGGAGCAAGCGGCAGGCGGTGAGGCGGGCAGCGGAAGCTTCGTTCAAAGCTTCCAATGGCAGCAGAAGCTTCGAACGACACCTCCAGTGGCGCCGAAAGCTTCGTTCGAAGCTTCCGCAGGCCGGACCGAGTTTTGGAACCATGCTTACAGCTACATAATCTTCGGCAAAACAATACAACGGTGGGCGAATATACTTTGGAGTTTGAACACTTGATGCGTAAGTGTGACATTTCAGAACCGGAAGTGCCTGATACCTTGGTGGTTTAAGACCTGAGATGAGAAATGTAGTACAATTACAGCCATATTGGACATTCACATATGTATGCAAATTCGCAGCCAAGGTGGAGAAACAACAGAGGGAGACAAAGGGCAAGGGAATCAATACGCGTTTCACCAAGGCAAGTAATTTTCCTTAACATCCTCAACACTCTGTTTCTAGCACCATGGAGCCATCCAATTCTAAACCACCATCAATTCGACAAAAAAGGGGATCAACTTATCAACAGAAGCATGCTACAATTGGATCTCGAAAGTGTTTCAAATGTCAAAGGTATGGACATATTGCAGCCGACTGCCCAAATAGAAGAATAATTACTCTGATAGAGAAGGACATTGAAGAAGCCGGTGAAAAGGCTGAGACATAAGTTGATTACTAGGAGATCATCATTTGTGCAGATGAAGGGGAAATGCTAGGTATGTTGGAACCTAGATGTTCAATGTGAAGAACAAGAACATTAGTTGCGACACATAGGCCTGTCCATTTGGTTTGAACCAAACCGGTTCAGCTCAAACCAAAATTTTTTTAACATGTATTAGTAAAATCGAAGCCAAACCATTTTAATCAAAAACCGATTATGAACCGAAATGAATGTTCGGTTCGGTTCGGTTTAAACCGATCAAAACTGAATTTCAAATCTATAATAGCTCAATGTAAACTGTTTCGATCAACATATTTATTTTAAATAATCAGTTACATTTCTCGATGCAAGCAGCTTTAATCACATAATTTATATTATTGTAATATGGGCATTACTTTGAAAATGCAAACGGAGCCCAATTTCCTGACTAAGAATTTATCACGGGCCATGCTGCATTCAATGCTCTTACTGAGAATTTATTACGGGTCCATGCTGCAGGTCACGTCTCGAGAGGCTGCCAGGCTGGCTGGCTTGAAATTAGAAACCTGAAATTGAAATTGGAAATCAGAATTCAGAACCGAATTGGGATTTGCCGATACCGCCTCCGCCTGGGAAATCGGAAATCTCCGACTGAATCCAATTTGGATTAACTTCGGTTCAGTTCGATTTAAGAGGATTTTAATTTCTTCAACCTCAAACCGAACTAAAATTAATTTTATCTTATTGGAACCGAACCGAACCGAATCGAACCAAACCAATTAGGTTCAAAATCGGACCAAACCGATTTGATCAGTTCGGTTTGGTTTGATTATTCGGTTTAAACCGAATTTTGGACAGCCCTAGCGACAACATTTTTTTGTACAAGGTGTACCGTGCAAGGTAAAGTATGCGACATAATCATTGATGGGGCAGCTTTGAAAATGTAGTCACAGTCGACATGGTGGATAAATTATAACTTCCAACCGAGAAGCACCCCCATCCATACAATCTCACATGACTAAACAAGAAAAAAGAAATCAAAGTGAGCAGGAGATGCCTTATCCAAGGACAAAAATATTATAATGAAGTTTGTTGTGATGTGGTTCCAATAGACACTTGTCATTTCATCTTGGGGATAAGATTAAAATCTTGTTGGTTCCTCCAAAACTAGCCGCAATCAGCCATGTGGGTTAATAAAAAACAATCTATCGTTACTTCCTAGGAATATGATGCTAAGGGAACTAGAAGAAGTCAAGGGAGGATGCATCCTGATGATGTTTGAGTCCAACATTGAGTTGGTAGAACACCCTCCTGAAGTTGCACCCCTATTGCATAAGTTTAAAGATGTGATTCCTGTAGAGATACCTCCAGGTTTGCCACCTTTGAGGGACATACGACGCTGTATTGATTTCATCCCAAGGTCGGTAATTCCCAACAAAGCAGCATATCGTATGAGTCCGAAAGGGCACGAGGAGTTGCAACAACAAGTTAAAGAGCTTCTCTCCAAGGGTCTCATCAGAGATGGCAAAAGCCCGTGCACTGTGCCGGCACTGCTTGTATCAAAAAAAGACGGTTCATGGAGAATGTGTATGGATAGCAGGGCTGTGAACAAAATAATGATTCACTATCGATTCTCTATACCCCGTTTAGATGACCTTCTTGACCAATTAACTGGGGCTATCATTTTCTCACGCATGGACTTACGTAGTAGTTATCATCACATTCGCATGAGAGAAGGTGATGAATGAAAAATCGCATTTAAAACGCGAGGCAGACTCTATGAATGGCTAGTCATGCCATTTGATCTCTCAAATGCTCCAAGCACTTTTATGCGATTGATGAGCAATGTTTTCAAGCCCTATGTAGGTAAATTTGTTGTAGTGTATTTCGACGATATCTTGATTTATAGTCAGGATCCATCTCAACATTTGGATCACCTCCGCTGAGTTTTTCAAATACTAAGAGAGCAAAAGCTATATGCTAATCTCAAAAAGTGTGATTTTTTTGCGAGTAGTATCACCTTTTTGGGGTATGTGGTTTCGAGGGAAGGACTAAAAATAGACCCTCACAAAGTGCAAGCAGTTATGCCACCATTTGACTCTCTACAAGCAATCAAACATTTTCATGGCTTTGCATCTTTCTATCGTAGATTTCTTTAGGCTGTGTTTACCGAAGAGGAAAGAAACAAGAGGGAAAGGAAAAGAAGAGAAGAAAAGAAAAAGGAAGATCACGTGATTGCCACGTGATTGATAAATATTTCGTGCCCTAGTATACCTGGGAGCGTCGATGGCGGACGGCGACGGCTGGCGGCTGGCTGCGGGGGTGGACGGCAAAGACGGACGACGAAGGCGGAGCGAACGGCGAAGGCGGCTACGGCGACGGCGAAGGCGAACGGTGGCTGCGGCGAAAGGCGAAGGCAAAGGCGAACGGCGAACGGCGTCGGCGAAGGCGGCTGCGGACGGTGACGGCGAAGGCGGCTGCAGACGGTGACGGCGAAAGGCGGCTGCGAACGGCGAAGGCACTCGATTTCGTGTTCTGCCCGATTTGGGCGGAACGCGATTCGAAGGAAAAGCGAAGGAAAACACGATTCGTTTTCCTTGCCTCCCTATCCGTCCGTGTCCGTGCTTGTATACAAAGGAAAACTGAGTTTTCCTTTCTTTCCTTCGCCTTTCCCCTCTTATAAACATTGTGCTAGGGATTCAGTACTGTCATAGCTCCAATTACATAATGTCTAAAGGGAGGCGTGTACAAGTGGAATGACAATGCACAAAAGAGTTTCGAACTTATCAAGAAGAAGGTTCCTGAAGCCTTTGTACTTGCACTTGCGTTGCCAGATTTTGCCAAACTATTTGAGATGGAATGTGATGCATCTAATGTGGGGATTGGAGCCGTTCTTAGTCAGGAAGGCCGACCAATAGCTGTTTTTAGTGAAAAGTTGAATTAATCTCGCAAAAATTACTCTGTGTATGAGAAAGAATTTTACTCCATAGTACGGGCTTTGGATCATTGGAGTCATTACCTGTCTAAACCCTTCACATTGTTTTCAAATCACGAGGCCCTCAAGTATATAAATAGGCAGACAAAGCCCAATCGCCATCATGCCTTATGGATGGAATTCATACAAACTTATAGTTTTATAATTAGGCACAAGAAAGGCACTCAAAACCAAGTAGCCGAGGCTTTAAGCTGACGATATGTTTTGTTGAATGTTTTGCATGTACAAGTTGTGGGCTTTGAAGTACTTAAAGAGTTGTATCTCAATGATATTTTCTTTGGCAGTATCTGGAAAGATTGTACCAAGGGTCCTCTTCGGCAGTTTCACATTCACAATGGTTTTCTTTTAAAAGTTTACTTTGCATTCCTCAATGTTCCCTGCGATAGACTATTTTAAAAGAAGCACACAATGGAGGAATAGGACATTTCGGACGTGACAAGACCCTTGCAGCTATAAAGGATAAATTTTATTGGCCCAGGATCAAAAGAGACAGAGAATTTTATTCGGCGTTGCGCCGCATGCCATATCGCTAAAAGCCAATCACAAAACACCGGATTGTACACCCCCTTGCCTGTACCACAAGCACCCTAGGAAGATATCAGTTTAGATTGTGGTAGGACTGCCTCGAACTCATAGAAATAAAGATTCCATTATTGTTGTCGTCGGCAAATTCTCGAAGATGGCTCATTTCTTACTTTGCCTTAAGACTACAGATGCGTCATAATCTATGACGGCTGATTTATACTCCAGGGAGATAGTTTGACTACATGACATTCTTTTGACAATCACCTCCGACATAGATCTAAAATTTATGAGTCATTTTTGGCGAACCCTATAGCGTAAGTTGGGGACAAAATTACAATTTAGCACAATGGCACACCCACAAACTGGCGGGCAAACATAAGTTGTTAATTGAAGTTTGGGTAACTTGTTGCGGAGCGCTTTGGGTAAGACTATTTGTGATTGAGATCTCCTACTTTCCCAAGTTGAGTTCACATATAACCATTCCATCAACCGAACAACAAAATGCACTCCTTTTGAAGTAGTATATGGACAAAATCCAAAGAGTTCTCTTGATTTAGTTCCGATACCAGTTTTGCAAGCATACAGCAGTGATGCAAATAAGAGGGCTTATCAACTCCAACACTTGCATGGTCGAGTCCAACACTTGCATGGTCGAGTCTGAGATCCAATTGTCAAGCAAAATGAGAAGTATGCTCAACAAGTCAACAAGCATCGACGACATATTGAATTCAAGGAAGGGGATTGGATCTGGATTCATTTAAGGAGGGAGCATTTTCCTCATAGCAAATTTTCCAAATTAGGTGCAAGGGCCATGGGACCATTTAAGGTGATGCAACGAATAAGAAGCAATGCTTACAAGATTGATTTGCCAAAAAATATGAAGTATCTAATACTTTTAACATAGCCGATCTCTCCCTATCTTATGGTGAGCATGAAGATCTTAGCTCGAGGACAAGCAACCTAGGGAACTTGATGCCGAGGCAATCCATGCAATTCCAGGGCTGGAAACAAGTGCTGATGCAGATGATTGTCAGCCTGAAGTTAGAAGCCAATCAAACAATTATATTGTAACGTATTCATGGGAAAGTTGTCCGTGTCAAGTGCCAACACATACACAACTTGTATCTGATGTGGATCCTCAGGGGAAAAGGGAGGAACAAAAGGGAAAAGGGAGGAAAGAAGCCCTAGTTTTGGAAGAAAAGGAAAAGGAGTGGCCCAAGGCAGCGTTGGAGTCTTCATCCTCTGTTCTGTATCCTAGAAATCTCATTCAAGGTGGTGACGGGTTGGATTCCAAGTTCTGCTACCAATATGTGTGCTTTGTCTTTTCCTCGTGTAATAGCTGGATTTCCACGTTGCGAATCTTGTTTTGAGTTGCTGTGAAGGCTCTTATTGAGTTGTATTTCAAATGTGGTTCCCGTATGTTTCTGATTTTAGCAAGTGTTGAATGTGGATGACCGTATTTGACATTTGTGTTTAATCTGTGATTGGATCCTTTCTCCTGGCGTGGTGAATGAGCTATTAGCTTCACTTGTTGCTTATTCCTCCTGCTGGATTTGTCTTTTACACTTGTTGTTCAACTGTTTGTTGCTAGGATCTAGTCTCAGTTTTTTACACCATAAACCATGTCCCTTTGGATTGTATAGTTGATTTGGTGTTTTAATAATATTATTATATTATTATCTACACGTTGTCCCCTAGAAGGGTTAGCCTTACTCTTTGCTACTGCTTGTTTGTACACTGGCCATTTCATTCTAAGGTAATCATGGCAGTGAGGAGTGCAGGTCAAGTGTCTACTTGTGAGTGCAAGGAGGGTGGAGAGTCTCTGCACGTGTTCGGTGTCATCGAACATTGTAAAGGTGAGCAATAGTGGTCCTAATACTTCTACATTAAAGGTGATCTTAATATATTACCTAATCTAGATTAGGACTTTAGCTAAAGGTCCTGCCAATCTAAAAAAATTTGTCCATAATACTAGGTTATACCCTCCGACAAATATCTGAAATATAGTAGTCTAACTCTTTCGGCTATCCTTCCCACTTACCTAGTAGACTATACAATATCCTCCTGGTACGCTATTAGACCACACTAAATACCCTCTTTGGTGTTTAAAGGAATCATCCTCTTCTACACATAATTTATTTTGATGTCAATGTCATATACTGTAATATTAGCCCATATGTACATTGTGAATGGCAAACTTAGCTACATATTTAGACATTGTATACAATACAAAAATCCAGGTATACAAATAATGATAATGTTGGGTATGAAATATTCATTTTGGTTCTACTGCTATCCATAATCATGCCAACTTAAATAACCACAAGCTATCTATAACCAGATAGAAATTTCAGCTTTATGTTACTAGACAATTATTTCCATTCTCCATCTAGCCTTTTTATTTGACTGCATTATATAATTGGTCCATTTCAATACAGCAAATTGTCAGCCCCTTATGATGTCCAATTCCAGATATAATACTAACCAGCTGCTGTCTATTTCTGGACAATTGCTACAGTCCACTTTCCTGTCCTATTGTCATGTTAGTTTGGGCTGAGTGCTCATCTCATTTCCGTCCATATTAGGAGACCACTTGCAGCTATTTCGCTGTCCAAAACAGGGCAGCAATCTGCCCTTCCTGCTGACCGAAACAAGGCAACATCACTATCATCCTTGCTGACCAAAACTCAACATCAATCTCACACTTCTTTGCTGCCCAAACATGATATAGAACAATGAATTGATACCATCGCTCATGTAAACATTAAAAAAAACTCATGAAACCATCATTTGACATTAAAATAATGCTAAAAAAATTCAGTGAAGGGGCAACTGAAACAGGACTAAATCAACCCAGCAGAAATCCTCTCTAAACATCAAAATGCTTCACAATTTCATCCCAAAAAAATCCGAGTATGAAAGGAATACAATCCCTAGCATCTAGGGTATCAAACCCTTTAGTTTATCACGAAAACCTCAAACCCCCTACCTCAATTGAGAACAATGTTCACTTCTGGGCAGAAAATTCAGTAGTGAATAGCCTCACCAGTCACCATCATACTTCTTCCTTGAATTTTGGCCCTACCTACAACCTCCTCCATCCTCTGTTGTTACAACAAAACCAACCAAAAAATGTGAGGTCAGCCTTAACATTACATGTGAAAGGGGCGCAGTTAACAACTACTTACTTCTCCCTTATTTACATAATCTAATGATTGTTTTAAAATGTTTACTCAAACTAACCTTGCCTAAACTGAGTCTTATCCTATCCTCCTAAATTTTCTTTTCTTTCATTTAAGCACAACATTGTCATATTTTCACTATACTCTAGATATTTTAAAAATTTACAAATAAGTCACTACATATCATAGCTTGATTCTCCAATAAAATTAACATGTTGTGCAATAAACTGACAAGTTTAAAGTTAAAAATATATGGACAATAGCATCAAAGACAGACGATCTTTAATCATGATATAGCTGGAAATCCCATTTTAGGTACCAAAAAGTTGCAAGGAACCATAAGTTATCTTAGAATGTATAGTAGATCATGTTTTGTTTTACTGATTTTGAATGCATACATGTCCGGAAAATTCTAAACCAGTTAATGAAGTTTGTCAAGAATGGGGAAGAATTAAGGATCGCCACATAAGAGGAAAGATGAGAAGTTTAAAAGTTTAAATTTTAAAGTAAGGATAGAGAAGAAAACAAGATTCAACATGGAGAATCGTATTACTTACAGTGTAGCATGAACGATGTTGAGAATGAATTGCTTCAAGGTATGGAGCCATTTCCCATCCTACATAATATGATCATAGGTGAAACTAAAATATAGAAACTAAACTTTTAGCACGTCAAAGGAGGAAAAAAAGATGGAACCAACAATAACAGTTTTCTAATGGAAAAATTAAAAATGGATTATTAAGAAGTTGAGAAATATCATATTACAGCAGCAATGCTGTAATGATTTATATCTTAGTTGTATTCAATCAATGTTATAAATAGAAAGCAACTAGCATGTGCACCTCAAGAAAAACAAGCACTAAACACCACACATCAACATATATATTTATAAGAATTTGGTGGTAAGAAGCAACATAGTATGAGTAGTTTTTAATACTTCCGACAGATCAGGAATTAGCTATTCTCAATTCTGTATTAAGCTGAAGGGAAGTAATGAGGATGCTTAATATTGGAAAGAGGTAGGTACGATGTGTTTCAGGTGCCAAGGTTAACATATTTTCATTGAAGACATTAGTCCATCTAATCACCTTGTAGATGAACATGTATAATTAATATAAATAATCAGTGTTCATCAGAAGATACAGAATATCCTGAAGAGGTATGTAGTCAATATTTTGGCAATACAACTCAACAGAATTTAACAGAAGAGCGTATGTCCGTTTGATCTCCTGGTAGATGAATATGTTGAATTTGAACACAGTAATTATATTCAGTGTTCATTAGCAGAAATGGCATACACGCACTTCAAAACTGGAATAAACAAATAAATAAATACAGAAAATGTTTCAGAAACCGTGAAGAAAGAGAATCCGAAAGAAAAAAAGTAAAGAGTTCATGCAACCAAATCAAATCAAGGTGAAACACACCAGATAATTCATCATCACGACTTCTCCGTTGAAGATGTAGGCATTGAGCAAGGATAACAGCTTGCTGGAGAGATGTCAGATTAATATCCTTGTTAATGCGAGTAAGATGCCTATTAAGACTATCATTATTTCCATTCTCTACTAATCTTGGCGTCATTAGTATATCAGAGCAAGCATCAAGTACATGGTCAAGGGAGTCTTTTCTTTCAGAACCATTGCTCTGAACTTGAGAGAGATGCACATTGCTTTCTACACCTTTGGTTGCAGCAAGTACCAACTGAGGCTTTGCATCAACCTAGATCATGGCGGAGAAAGTTTCTTTAACAAATGTAACACATTGTGAGGAAATCTCAAAATTTTAAGCAAAAAGAACCTGGTGCATTGTCCGGAAGCCAAGGGCACCCGTAACAACAAGATGCAATCCGCCAAATTCTTCAGAACGTTCTAGATGTGACCTAAAAAAATTTTCAGAGCAAAACAAATACATGAAAAGCTCAGTTAAATAATGTGACTGCAAATTAACAAACAAGAACAAAATATTGCTTCGAGAAGATCTCTAATCTCTGCACTCCAAATCACATACAACACACTAATTAAGAAAACTAGCCAATTGAAGATTTACAATAGCACAGAACAATGAATCCTTCTAATATCTTGCACATGTCTTTTTTTTAGACGCTTCGTATAATCAAAGCCAGTTGTCATTTGTTTAGGATTCAATTCTCATTACTCGTGCTTTCTGCACAGTAAAGACTTTGTAATATTATTAGTATTTTTAATTTTTAAAATTTCTTCTAGTATACTCTCACTTGGTTATATTTGAAAACAAGTAATCAGAAAGGTAAGGACTAAGTTAACAAATTATCCAAGGCATGACCTCAATTTTGTACCCCCCAACTTCTATTAGGCAAAATAATATTTAGGCCTTATCTTTTAGCTCATCAGACCATGATGTATATTTCTTATTCTTTTTGTGAGGCAAACAATCTTCAATCTTGTTATATGAATCAGCTCTATTCAAGATAGGTGTATAATCAAAAGCAAACTTTCTGTCATAAATAATTTACACTGTATACTGGTAGAGAGTAGAGACTGTTTAAAAGAAAGATAATAAAGCTTTTTTTTTCTTCCTTTTCAAAATATAAATGTCACCTCTAGTCGTTTTCTTGATTTGTTTGTTTTCTCAGGCATCTCTACGTCCATTTTTCTCAGGCATCTTTACTTTCCTACTCTCTCTGTTATACAATTTCAGTTGGAATTTTCTTTTCTTTTAGTTTTCTTTCCCAATGATACTCCGCTAAATACTTCACGCAGGATATGATAGATGAACAACAGGAGAGCATTACAGAGGATTAAAGATGAAGATATGGGATGCATGTATAATGACAAATTGCTTTTACACGATTACCTTTGGCCAAGGCCATTTCCAACCAGACATATGATATGATGCATTGAGACAATGTTTAAAATCTTAGGTCAAGCAACCATGTTGGACATGTAGTACCAATGTACTGATACTATATGTCCTCCAAAGGCACTAGAAGGTGTTGTCATACCTACACTAATGTTTAGCTACCAATTATCAATCAAACTAGTGTGAGATTTTAATCCTTTTCTTGAGCACCCTAATTTGGCTGGCATAACCAATTTTAAGTAGAATGCAGCAAGTCGGGAAAAAAACTTAACCGAGTGTTACTCGTGCCCAGCCCAAAATTGCCAAACAAAAATTGGCGCACCACATCAACTGGCCTTGTAGAAGTACATAATGTATAGGGTTGTCCATTTGGTTCGTCCTAAACTAGTTAAAACTGAACCAAATCTCTCACTAATTTTTCAAACTGAAATCAAATTGGTATTTTTTTAAAAAAATTCTGAATTGAAACTGAAACAAAAATATTATGTTCAATTGGTTAGGTTCAGGGTGAATCGAATTTAATATTTTATAATTATTTATTATTTTTTAAAAAAAAATACTCTAAAATAAATATTTATATAAAACTGATAAATAATCAATAAATTTCAGTTCAGTTGGTTCAACCGAAAATTTTGGTGTTGAATAAAAACCAAACCAAATTTATTTAGAAAAAAAACAACGTAACTGACCCAACCCTACCCGATCTAAGAGTAAAATCAAACCAAATGGAAAATTTTAGTTTGTTTTGTTCATTTTTTTCAGGTTAACCCGATTATTGTACACGCCACGTAATCCATATGACTATAGAAACTAAAGTCAAGTTGGAGAGGAGAACTGGATACCAATTCAGTTTGGATCAACAGACTGCAATGGCATTTCAAGTAGGGATTTCTGTATAACTCGTACAAATGGTAAGAGGTAGGACTCGTTAACCCGTTAGGGGGGTATTATATGAGGGTAACATTGTAAGAAGGTTTTACTTGAGGAAATACAATTGCTTTTCATCTAACATGGTATACCGCCGCCTCACGTCTTCCGCTTGACGTCTTCTGCTCGACCTCCCACCTGATTTCTTTGACATCTTCCACTCCTTCGACGTCTTCCGCTCTCATTTCCAACTGCATATGGCGCTGCTTCGACGTCATACACTGGATTCTCCACTTCTTGGTGTCGCCTGAGAGATCCCTTCTTGGCATCGCCGATTCCTCCGTTGGTCTTGGCGCTTGAATGTAAAGCCGGAGTCGACGCCCACACGCCCCCTATCTTGACAATGTTTTGGGAAGTAGCTTCGAAGGCTCCTCCGTCAATCGTCTTCTGCTGCTTTATATGCAAGTCTGCTGCGATTAGGAGCAACGCAGGTTCTGTATCTAGTGATCTCAATTCCTACTAGTTCTTGGGCTTCCTTCTTGATTCTTCTCCACCAGCCATCTGAGGTATATTCCCGGCTCTTCCTAATGCGTATACCTCTGGTGCTCTCTGCGTATGCCTCTTCCGATTATTCTCTAAGTGCTCTTGTCCGCTATTCTTGTGGATTGTTTCCCTTCTAGATCTGTACTCCTTGCTGTGTTTCTCTCTCTGTGGCATTTTACTGACATTCTTGTTGAAACTGAGCTCCCTGTGGTTGCTTGCTATTGCTGTTATCTCTTGTATCTTCATTAGTGAACATCTCTATGGATTCTCAACGGGCTACTCTTGAAGTTAAATCTCCTATTAATCTTGATACTATTATGAAATTGGATGGCACAAATTATTTGCTATGGGCTAGGGCTATGTTATTTTTTCTTGGGTCTCATGGCAAGAGACATGGAGAATGTCCCACCAATTACATCTGACCCACAATATGCTACTTGGAGTATAGCTGATATGACAGTAGTTAATTCTTTACTCCATAGTATGGAACCATCTATTGCGTCTACGGTTATGTTTCATAATACTGCAAAGGAAGTGTGGGACGCTCTTGCTAGCATGTATGCCCCTCAACACAATATCAGTCGCATTTATCAATTGTATGAGGAGATCCTTCTAATGCGACAAGATGGTCGGCCCTTACATGAGTATTATTCTCAGTTAAAGGCTAAGTGGGATGAATTGCGTCAGTATCACCAACCTACTGCGAATATTTCTGTTATACTTCAGCAACAAGAAGACTTTATTATTGCCAAGTTTCTCTTGGGCCTGGATGCAAATCTCTCAGCTGCACGCGACCAGCTTCTTGTGGAATCTACCGTTCCTACATTCCAGAATGTCTTCTATGGGCTTCTCCGTGTTCCATCCACGTCCCCTACCTTTGAGCCTCGGAGTGCTCTTTTAGCACCTCACTCAGATGGTCGATCTCGCGGTCTACTTTCTAGCCCGGCTCGTGGACAAGGACGCGGTCATCGTCAGGTCACTTGTACTCATTGTGGACGTACCAATCACTCTTCTGATCGCTGCTGGGCTCATTTTGGCTTACCCCCCATGCTCGCCTCGCGGTTGACTCTAGTTATACATATCCACCCACCCATGCTCTGTCTCTAGAGCCATCCACTAGTCATGCGGCTCCGACTTTCGGGACATCCTCTGGTATAGCCTCTCTTGCTGCTCTTGATCCCTCCTAGATTCTTGACTCCGGTGCCACTTCTCACATGTCAGGTAACAAAGATTTATTTTTTTCCATCACCTTTAATAGTCATCACCCCCTGTCCGCAGGGCAAGTCCCTCTTCTCTATCCTCTATCCTGACCACTATGCGTTCCCTCTTGTTCCTCGTATCTTCAGATGTGTTTGTTATGTGCATGTTCCCCACCCCATCCGTGATAAGTTGCAGCCTCGTGCTACACGCTGTGTTTTCTTAGGCTATAGTCGTACTCAGAAAGGTATCACTGCTATGACCTTATCTCTCATCGGTCCTTTGACATTGCTGATGTCTCTTTTCATGAATCTACACCCTATTTCATCGATGCTCCACTTCACCCGTCAACGGCCCCCTATGTTCATCTCTCGGCTCTAGGTCCCTTACCTCCACCTCTGCCCACTCCTGTCGGGTCCTGTGCTCCACCTTTGCAGGTATATAGCAAGCGTCCACGTGTCTCTAGTTGCTCCCTGCCGCCTGACTAGTCCTCCTTGCCTGATGGTCCTCCTCCGGATGACTTGCATCTTCCCATCGCATTGCATAAAGGTAAACACCGCACGAGCTCTTATTCTATTGGTAATTTTGTTTCCTATCATTTTTTTTCTCCTATGCATCATAACTTTCTTGTTCGCCTCTCATCCATCGTACTTCCAAAATCGTATGAGGATGCCCGCTTGTTTCTTGCCTGGCGTGCGGCTATGGATGCTGAGATAGATGCTCTTCAGATTCGCCATACATGGTCTCTGGTTTCGCTTCCTCCGAATGTTCGCCCAGTGGCTTATAAGTGGGTCTACACAATCAAACATAATCTTGATAGCTCCATTGATCGCTAAGCTCATCTTGTTGCCCAGGGCTTTACGCAAACCTTCGTCCTTGATTATTTTGGGACCTTTTCTCCTGTGGCTCATCTTAATTCGGTTCGGGTACTCTTCTCCTTGGCCATTAATTTTAATTGGCTCATCTTAATTCGGTTCGGGTACTATAATGCATAAAATTGATAATGTGTGCCAAAAAAAGCACTCAACAAAGAAAACATCATCTAATAGCCGAATATCTACTATCTATACCCAAATTTGAAGGCTCCAATAGATTTGAAATGGTTTGAAACACATGAAGCCGCTGTCAATTTACACTACACTTGAAAGATAAATATCTCTTAAAAAGCATTATAACTGAAAAGATGCTAGCCCAGAGGCGTAAGCACAATATATAATTGCTTGTATTTTGTGAACAAAGAAGATTTCAGCATTTAAATCATTGATAATACAAGAAAATAATTCAACACCGCTGCTCTGCAATGCAAGTGTTCCGGAAGTATGATGGTAAACATGTTTTTGTGCATATTTTCATTTAATACCACAGACATCCAACATAATCCAGTAACTCACCTTGAAGAATCAACTCGACCATATTTATGTTCAATGATTCCTGCCTCTAAATAAGCCAGTGATACAATTTGTAGAGATTCTCCTTCATACAACATACTACCCCAGTAATCAGCAACATGTACAGAGTCTCCAAAGTGATTCAAGGTACTAACCGTGAACAATTGCAGATTGTTGTATAGGGAAGATGATAACTCCTCCAAAATCTTTTGTTGGAGAAAGAAAAGCCTACACAACCACCAATACAGAGTTCGGCAACCATTTATACAAGTTGTACCCTCTAGGATTGATTCCTTTATCTTGCACAGCAAAATATTTGCATAAACAAGGTACTGAAAAGAAAAACAGTTTGCAACATTCAGATGGATCGACTTGAGAAAGTTACAGGCTTTACACAGCATGAGTAATTCCAAACAAGCAACCACGGCTAAAAAATTTAGCCCACAAATAACTAAAACTGTATCATAATTAGTCAGAGACCTAGAAGGAAAATAGTTCCTCAAATATAAAAAAAATGCATAATTATTAACATAGTAACAGCAAAAGAACGAATAAAGAGATCATTAAGGTAGATAGATAAAACTCCAACTTCCTTCCCTTAGGCCAACATCTCTCCAGCATATATATATGTGGGCAAAAAGGTTAAAAATAGGCAGTCAGGTCTATGAAATATCGCACAAAGCATTGAATACAGTTCAAAACATTAAAATAGCTGTTTGCACTTGAAGAATCATATTTTTTAAAAAAAAAGGGAGCTCACTTGTGTTATCAATAGGTTTTTATTTGCAGTATCCAGTACACTACATACAAATCGAGTGAATACTGTCAAGTTCCCAGAATAAGAAGCAAGAACAAAGCAGGACATGAACTTCTAACAAAAGGGAAGCTCCAAAATCACTTGTTTCAATCATAAACAGCCAAGAAAGATTGACCTACTAAAATTGTTGTAAGTTAGATCATATAGAAATAGCCAAATTAATAATTGTCTCACAAGAGATGAAACACATCCTAGTACACTCAACATACTAGTTTTATGATAAATATCTTGCTTAGACAAAATGCCATGAAATCAATCATGACAATCAAAATGTATCAATCAATCCTATGAAGGGTCAACAGGCACAGGAAAATGGGGGCTAAGGGAAACCAACAAACTAGCACAGAATGCAACAGGTTTTATTCATGAACCGTTCATAATAAGCAATCACAAAAGTCTATGCTAGTTGGAGTTGGCTAGAGATGCGTTAGTACAGTCAAGCTCACTTTTGATTCCTACATAATAATTATACATCTCAAACCAATATTGAGATAATGAAATCAATATTGTGGCCTTGATTAAGGAATTTTTGAGAACTGGAGCTAGTTTTTGTTTTTTTACATTCCAAAGGAATATATATAATTTCTGCAAGCAAGGAATTGTTCTGTAAAATGGAGGATTGTTATAATATCCTCCTAACTTCCTTAAATGTAGTTTTAACCCCATGAAAGAACTAAGGGTGAGTTTGGTAACATTGTCCTGTTGGCGTTGTGCTGATTGGATAAGTGTTGTTTGTCTAAATGCTTTGGGGTCAAAAGTTGAGTTATGCTGCCAGGGTAACACTACAAAGGCGGAAAAATATTAAGCAAACATTATATAATATTTAAAATCGTTTATATGACAAATTATCTCATATAGTCATAAATAGTTATGTTTGAACATAAAAATTCAGTTACCAACTTCTTGATTGCATCAAGGCATCAAGCTAACTGCACAATATGATTATAAATATTATCAATCACATTATAATTAACTTGAATCAACTCATTTGCTTCATCTAATAAATTTTCTTCCACTACCAAATTAGAATTAGTGTCAACAGTTCATCGATGCTGAGGCACAACAAGAGGAGATTGTGTTGATGTGGTCAATGAGCTAGATATCCACTAAAAATATGAACATTTTTAGCATTTTTTTTGTAAGAGAAGATGCAAAGATGACAAACGATGCCAAAAGAAGAAAAAAATCAGCAGCTACACCGCCCCCAACTTCTTCCAGATCAGCCACTCAGTGGAAAAGGCAGAGGACCTCGAGCCTACTATCGTCAGTGGAGCATTGCTGTAGGAACTGGGTGACACCATTGTCGCAGCAGGGTGAGGAAAGCGTCACTGCTTCCAGTGGGCGATATGGGCACAGTGGAGTGTCGCCCAAAGGAGAGATGGCAGGTATCATGGAAACAGACATGGAGGAGGGCGCCGCACATGCGCTCACGCAGCTGCTACTTGCAGGGTGCGGCAAGCTGGAGAAGAGCAGCACATCATCCAGCACGTGAGAGCAGTGAAACAAGTTGGGAGCAGCTAAAGGGTTTTTTGGCTAGCAGCATAGTAGCAGCGTGAGAAAAAGCTGGAAGGTTCTTCTGAAAATCTGCTGCCTGAGTACTGTTTGTTGGAGCACGCAGCAGAAACAGGCAAAAAAAGCAGCAGGACTTTCAATGTAACTATGTGTCATGCCACCATGCAACACCCCAGCAGCTGGTCACGGGCCTAAACCATCAATGATTGCCAAGTGGCAACACTCCAATGACCAAAAACCACAACAAATGGTGCTTCAATGTAAAAGAAAGAAACATATGAGAAAAAGGAAATTAGGTTTTGCTTGTGAATTAGTCATCTTCTTCGGTTGGAAATCAAGTCCTTGTTGTCAAGCCACCACAATCTCCTCTGAAGCATAGTTTGAAGCCCATTGGCCCACTTTTGTGGTAAGTGGAGCCACCTCCTCCATCATTCATCCAACAATACCCCAATGATCAATGTCAATCTACTTGACTCCACACAAAAAAGTAATCAACCTCTTTGACAATCAAGAGTCAATTTAGTCAATTTCCCCTACTTCCAATCAAGATTTAAGATATTGGCCCGAACCAACGTACCAATCCATTGTTATACCAGTAATACCGGTTGGTGGTACTATATATATATATATATATATATATATATATATATATATATATATATATATATATATACACACACACCAATCCATTGTTATACTAGTGATACCAACACAGTACCACCAATACCACTAACAGTATTAGTCGGTATATAGATATATATATATATCTGGTACTAACCATGTATCGGTACTGGTCCATGGTGTGATGTCATTTCCAAGTCGTCATCCGTTTGATCATACCATATCCTTGCATCAAAAAATTAAAGGGTGAAGCAATCCTCAGCCATGCCAGCTTTCTCCCTCTGAATAATTTACATTGAGCTTGAAACAAGCCTCCTCCAGACTCCAGCTAAGCAAAGCTCTATACAAGTCTTAATTGGCAAAAGAAGTCTCCAATAGCCAGATCCATCCTCTTACAATCTTCACATGTTCAACCAAGAAATAAACCAGAATAAGATCTCGAGTTGAACCCATCACCCTCCATTTCAATTGGACAAGGGCAATCTGTGGGTTCCACCAACCATCTTCCTTTTTCTTGTTGTTGACACAAAGAATAACTATAGGATCTAGGTCAGTATCTCTCATTTCCTCTTTAATTTCAGTTTATATAGAATTATGCAAATCCAGTCAAGCTTGGGTCAAGTTGCATTCAATTTAATAAGTCAAGCAACCTGAGATTTTAATTGAACCTGGTTCAGTTCGTTTTGTGGATCAATCCAAATGTCGCTTTGGTCCATTTGACTAAGTATTGGTTTAACTAGAGTTGAATACAATCTTTCCAATTGATCTGGCCAGTCCATGTTTACGTCCAATTAACTCAGTCGAGCCCAAAACCAATATTGAGATAATCAGGATATACATCTCACTGAATATGAAATAAAACTGCTGCCAATGGCCCAACATAGTGTAAACGACTGACAATGTAGCACCAGCCCAGTTGTGGCCTTGATATGAACGAATGTTTGAGAAATGAAGCTATTTTTTATGTTTCTTCTTTTACATTCAATAGGAATATGTATAATTTCTGCAAACAAGGAAATTATTGTGTAGAAATAGAGATTGTTAACCTCATAAATTTTTCTTTTTGACATAGACAAGTAATTAATGAAGGAGGGACCTCCACCCCAAGACCTCATATTTTTCCTTAAATTGAACATAGTTCAGTTTTCTTTTGTGGTTTTAATCCAAAAGTTGCTCTGGTTCACTTGATAAAGTATTGCGTTAACTAGAGCTTGAATACAAACTTTTTCAATTGATCTGACCAGTCCATGTTTACATTCAATTAACTCAGTAAGCCAAAACTGATATACATCTCACTAAATATGAAAAAGAATTGCTGCCAATGGCCCAACATAGTGTAGGACAGACTATGAGCACCAGCCAGTTGTGGCCTTGATGATCGAATGTTTGAGAAAGCTATTTTTTTGTGTTTCTTCTTCTACATTCCATAGGAATATGTATAATTTCTGCAAACAAGGTATTATTTTGTAAATGGAGGATTGTTATAAAGTAACCTCATAAGTTCCTTCAATGTATTTTTTAACCCAATGAAAGGACCAAACCCATCAATAATTGTCAAGTGGCAAGACACCAATGGACAAAAAACACAATAACGGTACTTCAATGTAAAGGAAGGAAAACATAAGAGAAAATAGAAATTAGGTTTTGTTTGCGGAAATACAGTCATCTTCCTCAGTTGGAAGTCATGTCCTTGGAGAAAATAGAAGCACTCCAATGATCAATGCCAATCTACTTGAATCCATAAAAAAAAACGTAATCTTCTCTGACAATCAAGAGACAATTTCCCTATTTCCAGCCAACTTAATACTCAACCGATGATGCCACTACCAAGTCCATCATCCATTTGAGGCAATCAAAAAGATTAAGGGTGAAGGCAATTCTCAGCCATGCCAACTTTTTCCCTCCAAATGATTTACATTGGGCTCAAATCAAGCCTCAATCCAGGCTGCAGCTAAACAAAGCTCTATACATGCTTCTTTATAATCCTCTGAATCTCCCTACAAGTCTTAATTGACAAAGAAGCCTCCAATAGCCAGATCATCCTTTTACAACCTTCACCAGATTCAACCAAGAAATAAACAAAGAATTAGATCTAATGTTGATTCCCTTCTCGTCGGCTCTCCCTCTATTTTGATAAGACAAGGGGCAATCTATGGGTGCCCTCATCACAGCCTCTTGCCATTGCATGTTCCCACCAACCAACTTCCCTTGTCTTGTTGTTGACACAAAGAATAAGAACTATAGGATCTAGGTCAATATCTCCCATTTCCTCTTTAATTTCAGTTATGCAATTATGCAAATCCAGTCAAGCTGGAGTCAAGTTGTATTTTCATTTAGTAAGGTCAAGCAACCATAGTTTTAAGTGAACCTAGTTCAATTTCTTTTGTGGTTTAATCCAAAAGTTTCTTTGTTTCACTTGAATAAGTTCTGATTTAAACTAGAGGCTGAATACGGTCTTTTCAAATTTCAATTGATATCTTGCCAGTCCATGTTTTACGTCCAATTAACTCAATCAAGCCCAAATGCAAACCGGATTAGATACACAAATCAAACTCAGGAAAACCAAACATGACCATATTGAACCAGATTTATATTATTTTAGAAATTTCATAAATTTTCAATAGCAGGGGATTCTTTTTAAAATCTAGAGATGCAAACACCAACCCTATCAGAGCATACATTATAATTTGGATCTAATAGTCTATGTATAACCATGAATCTGTTGTATGGAGCTTATTGGGCCCAAACATGATTAAGTCAACTAGTGTCTTTTCTATGTTTAGTTCAAATTTAAATTCTACAATTTTTGTATCATCATCACTTCTCACTACATTGGTGTACTCAAAAGACATCTATCCACTTGGTGTGTGCACTGGCAAATCTATTCAGGAGACCAACCAGCTACCGTCATTCAAGATTGCCTGCTCAAATCATAATATGATTGAATTAGTTCTACAATAGCCGCCCAGCACATGTTAGCCTATCTCTATGTGGGTGTCCTTTTCCTAGCTTGCATTATTAGTAGTTAGTATTTTTACTTACTTTATCATTATATTGCTAAAGTAGATCTGTGTAAATTAAAATGCAATATCATAATTCCTTCTAGCCTCATATTGCCATCAGCATCTTATCATCAGTTAAATAAACTAACCTTTAGTTTTTCTATACTTTTACTGTCTAGGACATAGGCATGTGCAGATTTTGTAACTGTAAAAAGGTTTGATTGTATAATTATTAGGTCTTGCGACAGAATAATGAAAATTGGCTTCTAAAAGTGGTTGTCTCTGGAGATCTGAACCCAACCTTATTTTAAAACAATCATGTTCGTAGTATAGAGCCACAAAATTATCATTTACAAAGCAAAAGTGAAGCGCCCCATTGATAACCTCTTATGAAATTTTGGTAGATCAAAATTGTGTTCAACAGTAAAGGATAAGTCGTGCTTCCGGAACACATCAAGAGTGCATCGTAAGAATTCAATACCTAGCAACAGCGCAAATATTTCCATGCACATCAGAGCCAAATGAAGCCAATTGATTACGAGCCCACAAATCCCACTCACGCCCCACCATACTAGGCGCCTTCTTCGACCCCCGGGAATGATATAGGGAAAGGAGATAAGTTTCCAACGGGACTTCAAAATTGAGAAAACCCGCGTAATACAGACAGAGCAAAATTATGTTTGATACCAAATATGGGATTCCAACGCGGAAGAAAGCTTACCCCAGGTCACGTTCTGCTGCGTGAATGAGAGAAGCGCCGCAACCCCTAGGCACATCAGCACAGAGCGCACCTGCTCTCCAAGTCCACCACTCCGGATTAGAATCAGCATCGAGGACCGTGAGCCAGGCCGCCGGGCCGGCATCCCGCAGGAAGGAACTCGCAGCCCGCTCGACCTCGTCGTAGAACGTGGAAGCGGCAAGCGGTGGAATCTTCGAAACTCTCCCAGGAATCTGTAAACGGGAATACAAGGCGAGCGGCGGTCCGGATGAGAGCGCGTCGGCGTAGGCGTCCGCTCTCAATAGCGTCGACGAGGGCCTCGACATGCGAGCTCAGAGAGTGAGGCGGGAGACATGCAGGAACGGCGGATCAGAACGATGCGGTTCTTCCGGAAAAGCTGCAGCGGAGGAGGCGGATCTCGACGGACCTTGAGGAAGCCGGCAGTGGAGACGGCCCATAGCGTCCCGGATTTTTGGGAGGGTTAACTAGGGTTTGGAATCGGACCGAGGCGGAGGCAGTTGCTTCCCGCTAAGTGAGACAGCATAATGCAGGCGGCCGAGACGCGCCGCACTCTCTACAGACTAATCACTTTGTGGCCCGTACCTCCGTGGGCTGAGCATACTGATTAAATTAATTTTTTTAGATTTAGAAAATTATCAAATATTAATTTTTATAATGTACTCTTATATCATACGTATATCTAAATATAATGAGATCAAAAAATTTATCAAATTTCTTTAAAATTTGATATTATTATTTTATATACTACTTTTAATAATTTTAATAATTATTAAACTAAAAATTTAAAAAAAATATTAGTATTATTATCAAAACTAAATTTTGATAATTGATAAGAATCTTAGGGTTTATTTCGCCCCACTGTTAATAGTTTTATAATTATGTTAACTGTGTTATACGTTTAAAATTTATCATATATTTGATTAATAACTTTTTTATTATTATCAAAATTTAAATAAATAAATAAATAAATTATTTTAAATTTATTTAAAATAAATAATTTTTGTTTAGTGTTAATATTTTAAATTATTTAAATATTATAATATCTAATATTTTTAAACAAAATTATATAAATTAATTTTTTAGAGTAGCAGTAAAAATATCAAATTTTTAGCTTTTCTAATATTTATTTTTTTACTATTTTTATTATTTTTTTTCTAATTTTTCATTATCAAACAGTTTTTTAACTATTTTCTACTTATAAATTATTTAAAATCAGCTTCAAAGAGAGACCAAATATTCCCCTTAGTTATTGTTAACAAAATTCTTGGTTAAAAGTATGCTCTTATTAATTAATTTATCAAAAAAATAAATTTTTAAAGAGAAAAAAGCTAAATGAACTAACTCCAATTGGCCTATTGTATTAAAATAATGGATTTGGTTTGTGTCCTGAGTCCGCATAATAATTAGAAAGTATGAAGAGTTGGGTTCGATTACTGCCAATTGCCAGAAGGAAGTAGCTGTCCCTGAGAGCAGCCATCTGACCTTTCTGCAGGACTGGCTGTAGAGTCAGTCAACTCAACAAGGTCAAGTACAATTAACGCAACAGATATGACTTGGCTTCACTAATTATAGAACCTCACATCTTACGTTTATCTCAGTTGTTTGACCCAGTCCGAACACAATTTGTAATAATAAAATTTATACTTAAACCTGTCATTTTCTTACAGGAGAGTCTTGGAGTCCTTACTTCTCCATTCACTATCATGAGAAATAGTGTTTTGACTAATATTGTTTTTGACTCGGCCCCGCTCTATATTGATTTTTGACTAAAAAATTTAAGGGTTTTACTGGGCTCTTCGGAACCGGCTCAAGTAAAAACATTATAAGTTGAGTCAGAATTAAAAAATGAGATCATAGATATCCGCTCTAAACTTGAAACTGAAACCCGAACTTACTCTGTAAATACTAAATTACCTAGTTTATCTTTGAAAAAAACTCTTAACTCTTCTTTTTTTTCCTCACCACTTATCTTACTCATCCTCTCACCCCCCTCGCCGCATTGCCGCTCATCGGCTCTGTGAACTTTGAGAAGTTGGGATTCCCGTAGGGATCTGATCCCCATTGGTGTCGGGCATGGGGGTAAAACTTTTTATAGAACTGATGGGATATGAGTGTCAAGGTCAAGGGTGGAAGATTGGAATCAGTTTGGTTACTATCTATTGCCTTAGAAAAAAATTTTCTAGACGAAGACTCTCGCCTAAGAATCTATGAGCAGAGATAATATTGATCATTAATTTTGCTTTAAAAATATATGTAACATTCATTCATCCAGTGTTGTACATATGTACACATATTTTAAAGCAAATACCAATAGTTAATAAAGGGCCTGCTCAAGATTCCTAGGTGGAGACCCCACCTAGAATTTTTTTTCCATCCCCTAATATGTTGTCATCCCTAGAGACATATTTCATTTCTCCTTCAACCAATGTCCCTTTAATTTCGGAAAAACTTTATTATGCGGTGCCACCGCAATGTACGGTGGCACCATCCACCGTCCAACGATTGTATTTAAGTTGTTGGAATTCGTGCCATGCACGAATCCAATAACACTTGGACGGTGGATGGTGCCACCACATGTGCGGGTGGCACCGCATTATAAAAGTTTGTCCCCTTTAATTCACCTTTTTGTTGTTTTCATTTGCCTCTTCCCTCCCTAGGCTACTTGAAGAGATGGAAAATTGAAGGGAGTGAAAAGATAAGGAAAGTAAAATAATAAAGGATGGAAAAAAGGCACGTGAACCTCCACGTGAATGGGATAGAATCGCCAATAGAAGAGGATGAGGCCATGAGGCATGCAGCAGCGAGTGTCGGTGGGTGGTGTCGAACGGCGTCAAGTGGGCGGACGATGGATAAGGTCCCTACGGGAATGAGTAGTAGATTTTAAAAACAAAAGGATGCATTTTGGAAGGAAAAAGCAATCAAAATCTGCCTTTTTGTTTTTCATTCCTTCTAGTAAAACAATGGAAAATTTTCTTTTCCATCTTTTCCTTTCCCTTTTGCTCTCAAGTAAACAAGTTGTAAAGAGTTGCCTGATTTAGGCTAGGGCATGGAAATCAAGTTGCTATTGAACTACCTCTAACAATGACAACAGTTAGGCACCTACTATATTTGCCTTATTCATATTTGATCTCAGCTAATTTTTCTACTACTCATACCTAATTAACTATTCGATATTTTTTTAAACTTCTAACCTAAACTCTACCTTATTAATTATTTTCTACTATTCATTAATTATCCAAACCTAATAACTACCCGATCTTTTTTTAACGAATTAAAATAAAAAAAGCAAAGGAGGGAGAGGTTATACTTATATCCCTAAGCCATCATCATGGTGGCCATGGAAGCATTTTGGGGCCATTTTTTTGAGCACCATTGTGGACGATTCGAATCAAAAGGTTCCCCTTTCTAGTAAGGGCATTATGGGAGGAGAGTCTGGTGCCATGCGCATATTATTTTGATTAGACCCACTCCTTATTAGAAGTCAAACCCCCACCCCGATTTGACTCCACTCCTTATACAAAGTCAATCCCACGCTGATTTGACCCACTTCCTATATAAGTCCACCCCCGAGATCCACAAGTCAAGGAAGGCGGCTATTTCTCCATGTTCAATGTTGGAACTAATCTACCTTTCCTTTCGCTCCATCCAATGAGAGGACTTTATTTATTTTATTAAATGTTTGAGGATAAAGTTTCCTTTTTTTAATATTTTGACCTCGTTTCTGGTTTGTAAAATAATACTATAAATAGAAGACGAGCACCTTATTTATTAATAATAAATAAATAAATAATAAATATATCTTTAATATTTATCAATGGTAAAAAAATAAAACTTTTAATTTTTTCTTTCTTTTTTTATCCACTAAAAAAATACATAATGTTAGATCTTTATAACAGTACAACCAAGCCCTATCAATAGTAAGTTTATCGGCACATGATTTTGTGCCTTTGTGGTTAGAAAAACTATGGGCCACTCACAACGTATCATTTGACAGAGTGAAGAATCATCAAATTTAGACATTGCCTTTAAATGCAACCCAAAGACCATGTTGAAGTCACATGCCATGAGTGGAGATTTGGTGCGTTTCCATTTGACCTCTGCCTCTGGTGGCACATGGTGTTGGGTGCAAGCGCAATCCCACCCATCACATCCTCCCAAAACACCAAGCCACTCACCAAGTTAGGTGCCCTGCTCCAAAATGCAACGCCCACCACTCTAAAAGAAAGCCTTAAAGAAAATGACGGGTAACATCAAATGATCAAATGCACATACAATGCCTTTAATACAATTTACAAACAGTTTAATTTTTTTTATTAGTAGAAGATAAATATAAATTAATAATTAAAATGGGAGAGACTACAAGTTTTTACTTAAATACAATAAAAACGATAAGAGAAATTATGATTTAAAATAACACTTTCTAAATTTGTAGCACCAGAGAACAAGCAAGTAGAAGACATGTTGTCTGAAAAACTAAATAAACTTTAATAGTAGTTTAGACGATATCCACCTATCTACCAATCCATACCAAATTGTCTGATTTTTTGTTTTCGAGTAGAGATGAGGCCAAACTAAACTTTGGATTTCCTCCGCACACTTGATATATCGCCTAATTATATCACCCGAAACGTTACGATACTTGAATGGAAGTAAAAAAAAAAAAAAACACCCGACATGTAAGCTAATTGGGCTGCTAGCTAATGGAAAAGAGGGAAAAGAAAGGACCGGGCTTAGCCCTTTTGAAGGAGGTGACCGGCGGCGCCGCCTCTTTGTTCCGGCGCATCTCTCGAGGACCTTACGATGGCAAGTTGGGAGTGGAATCTGCTGACGAAGGTGGGGCTGCACGCGGCCGTTACTCCGGGAGGAGCGGCCGGATTTGAAACCGGACGCCGCAGGGCGTTGCAGAGGGTCTTGGCGCCGAGTGGTCGTGTGGGAGGGAAGGTACGGAGAAAGAAGAGGAGGAGCAGGAGGATGTGGCGGTGGAGTCGGAGGTTGATTGGGGGAAAAGTAGAGGGCTGGACATGGACCAGGCTGCGGCCGGGGCCGCGGAGCCGTTCCGTGAGCGCTTGCTCCGCTTGGCCTTTGTCGGGACCACGGCTTCGGTGGAGAGAACACAAACTGTGGGGCTCACGAAGGGGGGACCTCTGTTTGCGGTGTTCCCGGCGAGGGTTCCGCCTCCGTCGAGGCTCTGAGCCGCCGACGTCGGCGACGAAGCGACGCCAGCGGATGATGGGAACTCCGACAGCGACTCGTCCATGATGAGAGAAACCCATTCAAACTCCTTGGCATCATGCGCCTGCACAAACCCAGACGGATATTCAATTTCTAAAAAAAGTCGATGTCTAGGGTTCTCTCACCCCTCGGTGAGACGAGAATGGGGCTGATTAGTACCGGAAGAGCCAAGGACGGCTCGAAGGACACAGTCGAGGAGGTCGAGGAGGTCGAGGAAGGAGAACTGGAAACCTCCATTTCCTTGTTCTCCAACAAGGTTTCCACCTCCTCTTCCCCCTCGTTCTCCACGAACTCGAGGTTGAGGAGGTCGTCGACCGAGAACTCCTCCGCCAAAAGGTGGTCGTCCACCGGGAACTCCTCTTCCTTGAGCGCGCCCATCGTCGCCTCTTCCTCCGCCTGCAACCCAAGCAGAAAAATGTAAAGATTGAGATTCCACCTTTCGCTTTTTTTTTTAACTATGTTAAATGATTCTCTTCCGTCTCCATTTACCAGGCAGCAAGCGGAGTGACTCGAAGGAGGACGAATCGAGGAGCGAAGAGAGCGGAGCGGCGAAGGGGATGAGGGAGAGAGGGCGAGCATTTGGTGGAGCAGCATGGAATAGAATTGATGAGCGTTGCTGCAGCAAATGCTCTGTTAGGTGCCCATGTTGGCGGGCTACTACCAGTATTATTACTGCTGCTTTTCCACGTTCCGGTTCAACTTTCCCTGCGATTCCATTCTTCCTTCTATACGCTTGACAACAGAAAGTATGGGTACGGCTTCCCCCCTATCACTTCTCAACAGCACATATGATTTGGCAGTGCTTTGGTTTTACTCATGGATAGATCAGATTAAAGGCTACTTTTTACTAAACCGTTGTTGGGTTTTTTTATAAACCGGTTTGGCATTTCCCGGTCCAACCGCTCAATCGGTTCAGTATGTTACTGTCTCAGTGGGCCGGCGCCCTTGGACAAGTCGTCAAATATCTTCCACGCTACGGACATTGACCAAATTGCCCAAAGTCTTCGTGCCGTGCCGGACTGCCGTTGGACAGAAGTAAAGGTCACATTGGGCAGTGGGGCCCTGCCACACGTAAGTTGTTTTATAGCAAGCGGTGGATTTTTACAGTTTCATTTGGTTTTAATTATTGGGCTTGTTTGTCTCGGTGGGCTCAAGTGCGCGTTTGACTGTGGATTTATCCAACGCCAACCACTCATAAATATAAAGTATTAAAGTGTTTGTATATAAATATAGATTTATGCATATTTAAGGCTATATTTTTTTAAAAAAAAATCCAAAGAAAAAAGTGCTTAATTAATGCTTTACATGAAAAGAAAAAAAACTTAATTAAAATATTAATTAAATATTAATTAATGTATTGAAATTTTAATAAATTATTTATTTTCTATTGCGTTGCTAATATATGATTTGTTTTAAAAATTATATTATTGGCGAGGAAGATTTTGTTAATCGCATTAAGCATTTGAGATAATTTGTCCTAATGTATAATTTTGTCAATTGATAGGACCTAAGAATTCTTTTTTTTTGTGAAGATAACCTACAGATTCGGAAGCCCATGGGTGATGTTAGTGGATTTTGCCCTCGGCCTTGTCAATAAATATTTGGGCCAGCCCAAAGTCCTCCTCGTGGTCATCTCTTCGTCCAACACTCGGCTCGGCCTCTCTACAGCAGCCGGCGGCGCCTCTTCTTAACTCTCTCAAACCCACTCCTCCAGGTTTCATTTCCCCACGAACTCGTACACGCTCTGAACTCATTGCCCCAAAAATCCAAGCTCAGGCACAGCGTCATCATCTTCGCCAGATTCCGGTGCCTCACCTTCCTCATCGTGTCTCACTCGGCAAAGAAGCTATCCAAAGCACCGCCGATCTCCTGATTAAGCACCTTCACAACATTCCCCTGCACACCGATCCGAAGCTGCAGGAGACGATGAGGTTTCCCGCACAAAACCATCGATAGCTTGATGGAGATACGCGCAGAAGATCATCGGGGTGCTTTCCCTTAAATTCGAGCAGGACACGGCCACCATCTTGGCGACGCTTCCCGTTGTCGGCTACGACCTAGACAATGGCGAGGATAGGTCTGGATGAAGAGCGATTTCTGCATATTGTTGGTATGCAATCGAGATGGGCGCCGGATCGGTTTACCTTGGAGATCGGTGCAGGTAAAGAAATCCTTGCCAATGGAAGGACTAATTGTGCCTTTCAATCTACGACCTCCTAGGTCAAGGCTTCCGCATTGGCTTTTGGTTGTTGCATAACCCTCCACTCCACTCGCACAATTTGAAGCCAGCGTTCCATGAAGCAAGTGCTTACGAGTGATCTACCGAATATGATAGAATCAATACCTTTTTACGCGATATTAAAAGCGGCCAATGATGATGTTAAAATGCGCAAGTGCCCATCCTTTACATTCGTGCACATAAAGGCTTCTTGAGATCTCTTTTTCCTTATTTGATGTTAGTTTTGGGAAGAAGATCCACGCATATGGTTATGCAAAATCAAGAGCGGCCAATGATGATGTTAAGACGCGCAAGTGCCCGTCCTCTACATTCGTGCATACAAAGGCTTCTCGAGATCTCTTCTTCCTTATTTGATGTTAGCCTCAGGAAGAAGATCCACGCATATAGGTTTCTCTTGCTTGTGCCACCTCTAAGATGCACCAAGAGAAGGGAGTCATCTTATTGCACCACTCTCCAAGAGGAAAGCGCCTAGGGAAGATAATGAGAGGAGATTGGCCACAAGGAGAGAGAAGCTTTACTCCTTGTGTTAATCTCTAAACCAAGTCACTTTCTGATGGCTTGCGCCATCATAAAGATGCACTGATGAAGAAAATCAATTCCTCCTTCCTTCATGATAAGTGCTAATCTCCAAGAGAATGCGCCAAGGATAGAGAAGCCCTCAAGCCCTCTTGTCACCCCTAGAGAAGAAGCCTTGTTGCCCCTTTGAGGATGGTCGACAACTTCTATGCTTGGGCGACTCTAAGAGGCTATAGGCAGCTAGGGTTGAGAGGGGAGAAAGATCATCTTAGGCGGGTAAGGTTTTTCCAAGAGAAGACATGCCAATATGTGCCCCCCCCCTTTATATTTATAGATTTTAGTCGTGGCCCCCAAAGCTTAAGTCACTAATTAATTTCTCTTATCTAAATATTAATATTCAGATATGCGACTAGAGTCGCAGGCCTATCTGGATCAAGTTATTAAGCCACAGAATCATTTCGGTACTAAACTCGAGTTTTGACTTGTTGAACATGACCTTAGTCAACCAAAGTCAAATGTGGT